>CM056194.1:16169855-16842355 GCA_029692085.1 Gymnothorax javanicus
GCTCAGGCATATTCCAGGATGACAATGCCGAGATTCATCAGGCTCAAATTGTGAAAGAGCGGTTCATCGAGGAATGAGGAATCATTTTCACTCATGAATTGGCCACCTCAGAATCTGGACCTTAACCAGTTGAATGTCTCTGGGATGTGCTGGAGAAGGCTTAACGGAGTGGTTTGACTCACCCATAGTCAGTACAATAATTCAGCCAAAAATGAATGTGAATCTGGTGGGAAATAAATGCTGTAACATTGTAAAAGATTGTTGAAACGATACCAGGAGGAATGTGTGCCATGATCAAAGCCAAAGGTGGCCCACCAAAATATTTAAGTGCGTGACGTACGCTTCTGTGGTGGAAACTGAGAATCCTTATTTCTTTTTTCACTTTCTGAATTTCTCTCTCATTCAACACTATAGTAGGTTGTCCTGAGTAAAGAAAAGATCCAGCGTAGGAGTTCAAATAGATTTCGCCAATTGATAGCGGAACACAAACCATTTCCGTTTGCATGTGCAAAATAGAAAATTCAAATATAATGTGGTATCATTCAGTAAAATTAGAAATGACATAATTGTGGGGAACTAATTAATAAGCATTGCTACAGCTGGGTGTCTATAATGACATGGGGGGATGGGGGGGTTCGCCGAAGGTCGCAGTGCGCTTGAAAATCTAAACATTTGCTTTTCTCTTTTCCTGCTTTGCTGGGTGAGGTGGGGGGGGGGGGGGCAGAGATGGCGGCAGTAGCGGGGGTTGTGGTGTGATTTCATGTAGCAGTTTGGGGCCCTGAGGGTAGGGAAAAAGAGCCATTAGCCCTTCCTGGCCTGACTGACAGGAATTGCCCTCAGATATTTTGTAGCCTCTGGCTCAAGGTTTAGTAAAGAGATACAATACCCTCGTCAGGCCAAATGGCGACCCCAGCCATGACTTCTGTCATAGCATGAGAGGTGCTGCCCTTTAAAAACATAACGCCCTCCTGTAAATGGAGATATCTGGGCAGCTGGCTCTGTGTTTCTCTCTCAGGCTCCTCCTCAGCGCTCCTGCAGAAAAAGGGACAGTAAGGTAAACACAGTGAAATACAGGATAAGGGGGCTCTGCTTTCTGCTCATAGAAGATCATGCCTGTTCAGATTTGTGCTTCCTCTGACCAGATTCAGCTCCCCATCTCTCTCACGACTGTTGGTCACAAGCTGATGTAGATATTTCAAATAACAGTCAAGATTTGTAGTCATTAAAAAGTCCAGGCCTTATGTTCTTGGAAAAAAAATGAAAATGTTGAAAACGATGTAAAAATCTGATATGGATATTCCCCTCAATACAAAAGTGATAACTCAAGATTAAAGATGAAAGATGAAGTTTATCATTGTACACTCATACAATTATGGAATCCAACTTAAGCAACAGTTTTTCTTTCCGCTGATGGTATTGATTGAAAGAGTTAAACATGTCCTGGCTCAGATGAATGGTTATACTTGGAAAACATCTGGGTTTGCCAAATAAGGGTGAGAAGCAGGCTGGTCACTAATTTCTTCCTTTAAAAGGTCAGAGTTCAGGTGTGGTATGCACATGTAGTCCTAGATGAAAACTTCCTGTTGTTTTATCCTAAGGACTACAAGATGAAGAGCACAGTAAGAGTCTATTAGTAAAATCATTAAAGCAGTATACAAATAACAGGCCTGAGGCAGGGAAGGGTCCATGCACGGTTACTGCTCAATTTCAACTATATCAAGAGACATTTGCAAAGAAAATTTGTGTTTTTGAGAATTTTAATTCAAGAATCTTAAAAAGACAATTAGTCAATGAGAAAAATGACTGGATTAACTCAATTCAAAGCCTTCGGTTGCTGGCCGAATCAGCAGGATGTGGCTGCTGCTCTAAAATGTCAATTCCCGTCAAACTCCTAAAAAGTCTCAGTGAAGTTTTAATGAAAGCCACAATGTCTACAGGTTTTTGTTGTTTTTTCTCAATCCACAGGCACATTATGCCTGGGAAACAATGCGAGTAGACTCTTCATTCGATCTGTGGATAACAGAGTAGGATTATATATGTTCTTAACTGAACAGCAGTCAATATTGGTAATTAAAATCAGCCCCAGACCACTGATTTTAATTAATTAAATAAATAATAAAATTTGTTTGTTTGTTTTCTTTAGAAGTACACTGAAATTCAACAGTTACTGTCAGCCCATTCCTGTGAAATCTGTTGTGGAGCTTAACACATTTTGGGAGACTCCCCTTCAATGAATGGCAGGAACAAGCTCTTGCCACTAGAGGGTGGAGTTTCAGTCATTGAGCAAGTTTAGTTCTGCACTTCATCTCTCGGCATCACTGATGGAATTTACTGCCGGAGCAATCAAAATGTCCATCAGTTCATGAACTTATTTCACTCCAAAGTCCTTGGTATGCACCCAATAAATTGCAATCCATGTCTCCCCTAACACATTTTAATTTAATTGTTTCAAAACTGTATTTATACAAGATACCTTTATGAAATTAAATATCTTGGCCTGAAATGTCCAAGGAGTTTACTTGGTTCCGTAAATATTCTTCTCATAACACTAGCTGCTAGGATTATGATGTGAGTCTCATTACATAAAAATGAAGCATTTTTCTTCAGTTAAAAAACAGGGTTTTAACCCGGATGGATAAAAAAAGAAAAAAAAGGACTTTTGCTCGGCCAATTTTTAAAATATGTTACCCATTGCGCTCAGTATCAATTATAATAGCCCATCAATATTTTGTGATACGGAAAGTTGTGAACTATTGATTTTGAGCAAAGAGTATATGATATCTTTGCACATTTGATGGCTGAAATTTAGTTTGTGATTGAGCTGTTCTCATATGGTTACAATTTCTCTATACGTCTCATATTCCCTCTCTCTCTAGCAAATGAGCTTTCAATTTGATTGACATCATCAATAAAAATGAAGGAGAAATAAATAAATTTTTTTCAGCATGCTCAAAGCTAATCAAGCCCGATCACAGAAAGTTTTTCCATGAAATTATTTTGGGAATATGCAAAATTCAAAGCTCCACCTGTTGTTTTCCATTCTGTCCTCTCAGCTGTGAACAGAACTGGGACAGCCCCAACAATATCTCCATGAGTTGAGACCACTGGTAACCCTGCAAATCGCCAGGATGAGGCCAACAGAAATCATAAGCCAGTTGCTGCAAGTCTGTTGGGTTGTTGCATGTTGCTGTACGTTCATTCTCCAGGTCTGCTCCATATTCATATAGTATATTCTGTGCTTTGTCTATTTTAGGTAGCATCAGAGTAGGTCTTTATGAAAAATAGCCAAAATGAATGAGAATAGTCCTTGGAATTTGCTGTGGAAATAGGCAACAAATGTTTCTCAACACTCCCAATGACCTATTTTCTGCCTCTTCGTTTTCTATTCCATTACGAATCAGGTCATAAGGTACACATAGAAGAGAAAGCTCCACATGGTTGAGTTTTCAACAATCTCCCCTCCCACTACACCCCACTGACTGGGCTCAGGATATATGAATCACACTCTGACCTCGCTGCACCCTCAACGCTCCCACCAAGGGAACAGAAAGCAGAGACACCACTGACAACATGAGAACATCTTGTTATCTCTCTCAAGGCATTTTTGCAGAGCTGCCAGAATATGACCCTGTGCCTTCGCTATCCATCTTCCATCTGGGTGTTAAAGTAGAATCGCATGTAAAAGGGGCTTCAGATCCCTCCGGCACAGCGCAAATCCACCGGAGGAAGCCGCCAAGCACCCCCTAAACCTGCTCTCCTCCCGTTCCCCAGTAACCTGATCTCCAGCAGCCATAGATTTCCACATGAAATGCCTGTACTAGACAGTGTTTGCATTGTGGAAATCGCTCCGGCATGCACAGTGAGATGTAACCAGCCGGTGTCCCATCTGCACTTGGGCCGGGCACCAGGAGCAGATGCGCTGTTGTCTCAATCAAATCCCAGCTCTGTGACTGGAAAATGTGTGTGAGTAAATCGCTCTCTCTCAGGGCCTGTGGGTCAACTGCTGTGATTCACTAACCCCAGGACTGGTGTGTGTCTCTCTCTCTCTCTCTCTCTCTCTCTCTCTCTCTATATATATATATATATATATATATATATATATATATATAAAACAAAGGTTACATCTTTGATAAGTCATAACATTTGTGATAATATTTATAAAAAATTGTAATATGCACTCCAGAGTTTTAGAACTTCAAAACATCAATATGTTAACTAGTTGCTGTTAACATCAGTTTTAAAACATAAACAGTGATCGGCACTGTACGACAATAAGCTAACTGCCCAAAAGATATTAACAAGGAAAACACAAAACACAGGATACTTCTTTGTGTAGTTAGTTCTGACAGTGAAGCAGATGTCTGATATGTTGTGTGTTTGACCAAAAAAATAGCAACATTTGGGCTGTTTGACTGTTGCAATGGCAATAAAAACTAAGAATTGCCACGGTCAGAACAACAAATTGCAGTTTGCTATTATTTGCAACACTACCACATGCCATGCCTTGCTTGTAGACTCACATAAATCTATTAGTTATGCCTGGTCTAATTCCAAATAAAATTACTTCTTTAATTTTGGCAATGTCTTTAGGTAGGCTATTATTCCACCTAACATCATGGAACTAGCTGAACACAAAAGGTTGCATTTATGCAGCACCATAGACTTACAGAAAAAATAAATACTCAGGGCTAATTCACTTCTAAAAGACTGACTTTGGCTGGATTTACACTGCAGGTCTTGTTGCCCAGGTCGGATATGGATCGGATTTTGAGGCCCATATCCGATTTGTTCAACTGTGTGTTTACATCTTGTTTTGAGTGTGAATGATATCTGTTTCGTTTCGATTCCGTTTGTTTACACCACTCACTACCTGGCCATTGTCTTGGGCGATCCACATGCGCACAGTTGAGAAGGCTACGGAAAATAAAAGCAAATGTGCGTGCAGCGCTACAAAAGCATGCAGGCCTAGCAGTCATGGAATTGATCAAAACATCAAGCAAGCTCGCAACATTTCACTGGGTAACCTACATCTGATTCTCCTGTTAACGCCTTTTACACCTATCACCTGCATCATCGCAAATGCGTAGGCAGACTCCGCCTTAGTCCAGGCCTATATTTGGCGAATAGGCGTAGGCAACACACTTCTTCACTTTGTAAACAATGGATGACATTGAGTTTGGCTTGATGTTTATCATGCGATGCATGAAAAAGCCCTGTCCAATCCAGAGGATTCTGAGGAAGAGAAGGAGAAGAAGGGCTATAATCGCCTCATATGCCTATATCGCGATCATTGCTTCCTCCACTGTTCGGAGGAGTGTGTGGATGCGAGAGAGATCAAGGGATTGGTGGGAGCAGGTTGTACAAAAGTTTGATGATGAACAGTAGGTGCGAAATTTTAGAATGAGTAAACAAACATTCCACATGTTATGTCAGAAACTGTCGCCATTTCTGACGCACCAAGAACACAATTTTTTTTTCTTTTTTACAAAATATCCAATCTGCATGTTGACACGCATTTACACGACAAGCACATTGGCACATATCCGATACACATCAGATACATATCCAAACAAAAACCACATTTGAATGAGGCCTGGATCCGATCTGATGGATCCGATCGAGGGCGGAATCAATGTGTTTTTTTTTTTTTTGTTAACACAGCCATGTGACAGATCGGATATTGGCCGCATTTGAGCAAAAGATCCGATTCGTGCCACATTCATGTCACATTTAACCGGCAGTGTAAATCCAGCCTTTGAGTCTGTTAGGGGCAATACGCCTTCTGTAAGTTAAGTGATCAGAAGTGCTGATTAAACATTGCGCAATTTTCTGTAAATGGTTTGTGGGGCAACTCCAGTAAATAAAGGATCGTCATTTTAATGCAAACATAATAACTGAAAATCCACATTTCTTTCACAATTTTGAGAAAATTGATTGAAATTTTCTTTTTTAGATTTTGGTATGTGCACCAAATATCAACGTCAGTTCTGAAAAATATGAACTCTTTTCCCTATGATGACTACATACAGTATGACACCTAAGTGCTAGTCAACTTTTAACTTCAATAGCACTATTGCGTTATTTCAGTTTTGCTTCAACTCTGTTCCCCATAATGACTGCATATGACGCCGATATGTATGTCAATGGATCTTTTCCCTAGCCTCCCGCAGTGTCGTCATTTGTGGTCAGTATGGGGAGAGCTAGGGTTGGAGTCCATGGGGAGAAGAGTTAAACATCAACAACATTCAGAATGAAATGTGAATTTACAATTGAGACAGATAATGATCAGGTATAATATAAATATAATCAGGTATGGCCATTAAGGCGAGACACTACAGGCAAGAACATCATTTTTTGAAGCAATGGTCAATTCTGAGATTTTGGGCTATTTTACTTCCATAACATGTCTTCTTTTATACTAGTATAAGTAAAAGGTCCAAAAAAAATATTTAGGTGTTTATTTTATTATACTTTGACTGTTTGTGTCTGCATATTTCTCCAAAAGTTAGCATTTTAACAGAACATATAGTACAGTGGTAATTATCTGTACCATGACAATCCTGGTATCGTTGGAAAGCTCTGTCTCTGAAGCACAACGTCAATGGATCCATATATAGTCATATC
The DNA here is from genome assembly GCA_029692085.1 of Gymnothorax javanicus. NCBI lineage: Eukaryota > Metazoa > Chordata > Actinopteri > Anguilliformes > Muraenidae > Gymnothorax > Gymnothorax javanicus. Next base: position 16,176,480 of record CM056194.1, read on the forward strand.
CTTTGAATCAGCAACCAATGGTGAAAGTATAAAGGAGTGGTTTCCAATAAAAATGAATGGAGTTTTACTTTACAGGCCGTTTTCTCAAAATGAGTTTTTTCTCATACTCAGGAATATAATTCTCCACTTCAGTAGTACTCACATACACCAAACTTTCCAGGTTTATTTCTATCTATATTCTGAAGAATTTTACTGAGGGGTTTGTGAATGTATAATTTATAGCCTGAATTATATCACATTTTAATCCCAAAAACATGGCGAAAATTGCTTTTTCTAGGCTGTAGACAGTACTTTCTGATTTAAGGAGTGATAAAAAGAGATATCCAAAATTCCCTCCGTAAAAGCCTTTGACTTTAATATGTCAACAAAATGGAAAAAAAAAAAATTGAACCTGGCTTAATTCAATATTTAGATTTTTGTTCCGAAAATGTATGCAAATTAGCGCATATTTAATTAGATTTGGCCTCATTTGCATATTTTAACATAAGATTTCAGAAAACTTGTAATACAAAAAATAATGGACTTAATGCAAGTAATCAACTGATGAGGATTCATGGTGATATTTATCAGTGAAAAATTTTACCCTATTCACCTGTAGTGTCTCGCCTTAAATGGGGTAACACTGGCAATTTGAAATGCTTTTGATTATTTTAATAGCAGGAGGCCATTTGCACAAGGGGCCGTGACTATATGTGATGATCAGTATTTGTCTGCCTCATACACTCCGCCTCCCAACTGGTACCAGCCACAGCCACGCAGTGTAGGAAGATTAAACGATCATTCTGATGACAAGAGGTATTTCTGTGCAGATATGAAGGAAATGCTCTTTGTTCCTGGAGCTTTTGGCTTCCTTTACTCTAGTAGATATGCCCTCCTGCCAGAGTCATCTGGTTCACATTTGCTCAGCTCTGTCAAATGAAACTCAACCATTTTTAAAAGCTGTTGAGTTATGAGCCCATCAATAAATACCATAGTCTCTTTGAAGTTTTCTTCGTAATGGAAAGTGGTAAAATGTCATGTGTTAAAGTTATTACCTTTAAAACTGATCTACAGTGCTCCACGTAGCCAGATTTCTGTTAGTCTGTGGCTTTATATATCTAGACAGTGAGCAAAATGGCAGCTTTTTCTTTTTATGTGCCAAAAATGCCAACTTGCCTGTCACAAAGAATTCTGAGTGTTATATATCAAGCCGAGTGTTGAAAGGAAGAAATAGGCAGTGCCAAAATCAGCAATGAAAATTATATGAAGATCGTGTATAATCTTATGAGCTGGTGAAAAGACTGAAGTTGCATTTACAGGTGTCCCTAAAACAAATACCCTTAGAATTTACATTCACATAACAATTATATGTACCTTTTTTTAGTGAGTTTATTACTGAGATATCTTCTGCAGCCTAAAATATACCGGGAGTAAATAAACAAATAAAATGTGTATAATATGCATTTAGTTAAATATTTAACCAAATAGATGAAATGCTTACTGAATTAACCAAACATTTTGCTTAATATTGAGCTGAATATATAAAACATCTAGCGAATGTTTCAAAAACTTAGAAATGTTTTACTAATTGTGAAAAAATATTCTATTAATGTTCTATAAAGGAAGGGAAACTAAACTTGTAGCAAAAATTATTTGCAAATATTTGTATCAGAACACCTTTAGGAAAGGGCATTTGTTTTTGGTTGCATGAAGTCCATAATACTATTTATGCATGAGTCACAACCCTATGTCTTCTAAAATGTCTCCTCTCCCTTTCCAGGAACCTACATGTCTTTTAGAAGTATTGTCTCCTTAATTGATTTATTGTCTTGGCTTTTTCCCACGCGCAGGTGTAACCCATACTGCGCCCTGCTCCTTTTGTGTGTAGTCCGTGTATATGCTTTCACCTTGTCTTGCAGTGTTGTTGGATCGTAACACTTTGCCCCTTTGCCTACCAGTCAGTTTATCTTCTTGTATTCGGCAATGCTCTTCATTCATGTATTTATCAGTACTTTAATGATGGAAATGTAATAACTCTTCAGAGCCTTATGGATAGGCACAAGCTCCCAAGCCTTAATATCAGTCTCCAGGATTGGTACCGCATTCCTGAAAATCATCTATTCCAGTCTGTTATTTTTGACCAGTTTATAAGGAACCACCACCACTCTTCAGAGTTAGCCTCAGGTGCAGACATCTTATGTGCTTCGCTTCTCTCACACAAAAACGTCTGCACACTCGCGACGGGTTTTGAGTGCCGTGACATAATGGCATTGAGCGAAATAAGCAAATCAGAATGCTGGAGAAATTCCACCTTTTGAACATTTTCAACATTGTTGGTTAGCCTCCGTTGCAGACGTCTTATGTCGTCACATGAGTAACATAAGCTCACACGTGGCATTCCTGGTGAACCCTGTTTTTCCCCACCATGAAGTACGACATCAGTGCCCCCTTAATTCAAAGGATGAAAAATAGTGGCAAAGCCACTGCGCCCATTTGGCCAAACATGGCCAAAATGGAACGCCCCCTATTGGCTAAAGTATCGGTCCGATTTGGCTCAAAATTGAACTTGGTCTAGAACTTATGACCATTTATACACATGTGAAATATGAAAAGGATCGGTCAAAAACTGAAGACGCTAGAGCGCAGACAAGCCAAAAGTTTGCGCACGGATGCACGCATACACGACAGACCACCGCTAAAGACCCCGAGCATAGCATAAGCCCCTTGGGCCTTTCGGCCAAGCGGGCTAAAAACGGGTTTCACCAGGAATGTCACTTGCGACCTTGTGTTGCTCACGTAACGAATTGTGTTTCGCTTACCTTCCACAACAGCATGTGCCTATGGCTTCAAAATTTCTGAGCTTCTCTCTGATTGGTTGGACACAAAACCCCTCTTGAGTGCACAAATGTTGTTGTGCTAGGAAAGCAAACCATATAAGACGTTTACAACAGAGGCTAACTTCAGAGTGGGGATGGGGTTCTTTAGGGAATTTTTAGGCAAAACTGACGTCTGGTGTTTTCTGTCAAAGAGTTCTGTTATGTCATCTGACCATCAAACCCAGTCAATTAGAACATCTAGAGCTGCAAAGAGGAACCCTGTGGACTCTAGTGAGGTGGATGGCCAAATGAATCCCTGCCGCAAGGCCTTCGGAATTAACCCTTTAATAGCCTGAGTCTCCTTTCAACGAAGAGGATACACAAGGTAGCACAGAGGAGCGGCACCAGCTAGCAAGTCAATCGTATATATCCCTGGATCAGTGAGGAGAGAGACAGGAGAAGGAACTTCTTGCTTAATGAGGCAGAAAAAATAATATTAAAGAATAGGATAAAGTAGAATCAAATAAGTTTGATCATGTTTTTAAGGACTAAGATGGATTGTTCAGACTTACCTTTTTTCATCAGAGAAAGATGAGAATTTTTTCAAAGATGGTTGCTAATGATTGTTCAAAAATAAATTCTTTTGGGGCAGTGCACTCATACACGAATGTTGAATAAGCAGAGATTCTGCTGGCTTGCCATTCACCAGCCATGTTTTTGCACCCACCTAGCCCAGGGCATAGCCTCGTCTAGAGCAAGACAAGAGTGACAGGAATGAGGCAGTGACCCAGATGATTACAGGCTAGACTGGAGCCACAGATTCAGATGGACTCAAAGGGCTTATTCCAATTGATTGGGCTCGACCTTCCTGGGAAAGTCTGCACTAATGGCCTATGTGATGCCGCCTCTGGACACTCAGGCAAGGTCTCCAAAAATTGTCACTTTAGTATTTCATCATAGAACACATGCTGGCCAACCAAAGGTCTTAGATGTCATTATGTCTCCCCACCGGAGGGAGAGGGGAGACATTTTGTTTTAGGCTCGGTTCCTGTTCGTGTTCCCGTTCCCGTCTGCGTTCCCACTTTGTTTCCGGAGCGTAACTCCAAAACCATTTGCGTGATATTAACGAAACTTTGCATACTTACTACTCAGGTCCTAAAGTGATGCCTTTTGGTATGTGCCTGTCTGTCCATCGGTCTGTCTGTCCGTGAGGATGTAATCTTTTTTTTTTGGGGGGATGGGTCTGGGTTAGGCAGGGAAGGGGTCCAGGGGGAGAGACGTCTGTTTTTATGAGTAAAAACACATTCTAGTAACTTGTTGTGGTTGTTAAAGGAAACTTGTGACTGTGCGAGTGAAATTGAACATGGCAGCTTTTATTCGTACCTTTCATCAGTCAAACAGGATGCCTCATCAGATTACAATGAAGACATGATGACATGTACACTTTATCTTTTTGAAACGTGTCACCACAGGCATTGTGTGTCTACCAGTAACCCAATAGAGACTCCCGTTGGAAATTACGTGGTTTGCATCTTCTTGCTGTGCATCCACAAATACAGTATTTAATTCATTCATAAGAGATTCCTTCAAGGCAACAGAGAGGAGAAATTAGCGATCCCTCATTACATGTTCTATTACTTAAGTGCATTGGGCTCAAGGAATATCTGCAGCTTTCAAATCAGATGTTATGAAGTAAATTTCACTTTGGTCCAGAAATAAATACTTTAGATATAGAGATAAGCCGACCAGATGCACAGAGAAGTGCTCTGATTCGATCTACACCCTTGCGTGAATTAATTGAAACAAGCTGTGAAAAAGGTAGATAGATTTCTTTTTTTTTTCAAATTTTAACTGGACTTTTATTTTGAATCATACTGATTTAATACATAATATAACATCATGCGCCTCACAAATATTATAAGATTTCTTATTCAGTATGATTTCATTTTGTCCTGCTGAAAAAAATGCAAAAATAAAGACAAAAAGGCAGGTTTTTGCTTGCAAACATGAGTAGGGATTAAAGACTGAAAAAAATTGCAGCTCATTTCAGTTAATTTGCACAAGGGTGTAATGACACGTTTTTTTTTTTAATCCTGGTATCTTCAATGGCGCAAGCGGCAGATGCGCTGTTATGACAAATGATTTCTAAACTGTCTCACACCCAAATTGCACACATGAGACACTGAAGTTACTGTTGTGTCACAATTGCCATGAAGCTCAGCACCATTGTACCATAGAGCAGGTTAGGGTTTACTCCTTCTATCTAGAGTACTGTCAGAGGTTTGCTCGCGAATGTGCTGCTGTTTTCAATTAGTCATCTCATTCCTCTCCAGGTTAATAACTGTGTTTAGCCCACGGAATATCTCACCACTGACCGTGGCGGGGTAAGCTAATGGTGCCGGGAACGTGCTAAATTATGAGGAGTGATTTTGGTGAAGCAAACTCCCTGTGACTCTAATCTTTGGAATGCTGACTCCCCCAAAGGTCAGTAATTGGGAACTTTTTTCCTCAAACCTTTCCCAGCAACAGGCCCAAACCTGTAATGGGACCTTAAAATTCATCCCCTCAGGTCATTTGAAAACACAGTCTTTCAGAAACATGGTCTTTTTTTCTTTCATGAGTTAACTGAGGTTCGTGGCAACTCTTGTTAAAGGAAATGCATCAGGTTTTTAAAAAAGTGATCTCTGTTTTTCACATCTGTAGCCAAAAGGAATAAGATTATTGAGGGGAGTTTGTTTAATGGTGAAGGCTGCAGTCACTCGCTTGCTGGAATTTTTGTTCAGCTTGATTTATTGCTTATGCTTGTCAGATATTAATGGGAACACGTTGCACAAACTATATGCAGTGAAAGTCATTGTAGTCATTGAAGTTCTTTGTTCTTCTAAATTGCGTTTATGTCTGACTCAAACTATTGGTCGCACAAACTATATGCAGTGAAAGTCATTGTAGTCATTGAAGTTCTTTGTTCTTCTAAATTGCGTTTATGTCTGACTCATACTATTGGTCAAAGGTGTCCATATATTGACAATTTTAAAGCAGCCAGAGAGGGAAAAATGAAATTTTATTGTGTTTTGTTTTCCAAAATATCAAAATATTACATATTTGTAATATGTGGCCATAGCTGTTCACAGATTCAAGGCTTTTTTTCATACAAAGACAATCACGTGATCCCAAACAACAACAAACACACTAGAAAGGATTTTATATCTTAATTTATTTGTTTCTGCTGCAAATGCTTGTTTGATTAATACTTTCTTGTTCCCAAAATGCTGTCTGCCCACCACAATCAACCCTGAGCTGTCGAGGACCTGGACAAAATGCTGCATGAGACAGCAAAACTATGAATGCCACAACATGACGTAGAGAATCAAATGTTTTCCACAGAGTATTTTCATGATGAATTTAGATGGCATAGCAAGTGCATTTATTTATTTACTTATTTGTACTTTATTCATTTCAACTCAATTATAGTTGCCTTACTGTGTGATTGAGTCTTTCATCGCAAATTCAGTTACCCTATTTGTTGGCTTTATCAGTCCAGCACCCTTAGTCAGAGTGACATGAGTTGTGTGCAGTTTTATATTGCATATTTCACATCCTTTCATCATTTTATTATTTCAACTAGGGCAACTGCAGTAATGGTCCTTGTGCAATTTAAGGGTGGGACCCTGGGGCACCATCAGATGATTCTGGTGACCTCCCACGTCCATATCCCCACAACATTCATTTATGCATTGCTACAATGTAAGATTTGCGTTAATGCTGTTAACAAGGTTTTTTACAGAGAATTTTTAATCGCAATTATTTATTTAGAATTAGTCTCATTTTGGGGGCAGCCAAACTCTAAGATGGACAGAAAACAATCAACCAGTTCTGTATAACTTTATAGGGTTCACAAGGCATGGTAGTGGAAATATTTCCCAGAAATCCTATTTGCCTCCATAATCCCCTCAAAGTTCTAAACTGAAAAGGGGATGAGAGAAAGCTGCCATGTTAAAGAGCTTACCGCAATTAAAATTTATTTTGGCTTACAAAAACTCCTTTCACTGCTGAAACACCAGATCACAATGCCGAGCCTCAGGTGGAAGTGTTGTCGCACTGTATTTCTCTCTCCTTCCCTGTAATTATCGGCCCCCCCTAGTCCCATCTCTTTAATATGGCGCTGGGTGATGGCTCTACTCTTCTGGAAACTCCATTCTTGTTGCCGCGCAATGCTAGTAATTATGTCATTAAAAACTGCAGTCACCAGCTGTCCATCCATTGAAGCACAGTAATGCAATATTCCACTCTTGCTCAAATTAAGTAATGGAATACTCAAACGTTGCCTGGAAACGCTGTGTATGGATCTAATTTCATGCTTCATGGAGTAAAATGAGCTGAGGACATGCCCATTTTATACCTTTTTGGCAACATTCAAACCTTAGGAGTAACACTAAAATGTGAGTCATGTCAATAGTCAGGAATTTTTTTTTATCCTTGTTGTGGTTGATGACTGTTGCTAGTCTTCTTAGATAATTGCGGTGTCGTACATAATGGAACTCATATGAGAATACAAGGTATTAAGGAGTCTTCAGGGTAAAAAGTTCAATTTTTTTTTTTTTTTGAAAATTTCTATATTCTTGATTTTCACATAAAATAAATAAAATAAATATGGGAATGCAGTGAGATGCCAGTATACACCAAGAATCTATATTTTTCCTCTGCTTCAATTGTTACTTGTGACTTTAAATGCAAATTACCAAAAATCACAATTTTGACTGATTTTCAGCCTAGTGGCATTCATAAAATCATTAATATTCACCTGATTGACTTGAAATTTGGACTGAGGTTGTATCTGTTTGAGATCTATGAAATGACTTAGGATTTTCTAGAAAGGTGCATCCCCAGGGGGTTAATTTTGAAAATGAAGCAAGTTGATGATTGCGATTCTCGTTATGGTAACATAACAGAGCTTATTAAATATTCATTAATGTTCCAAACAAAAAATCCTATGTCATTTCATAGAACTATCTTGAACCTTTCATAAGAGACTAATTTGAGTAAAACCTGACCATGGGTTATCGAAATATCAGTGCCACAAAATATTTTCAGATTTTGTCATTAAAGTGCCATTTCCATGGCAACCATGTAAATTTTTATTAAAATACTACATTTTATGGGGTTAAAATCATGTTGAGTATGTTTATTTCTTAGTTTTAACATTATTATGGTTATTACTACACTTTACCCTGAAGACCCCTTAAGACAAACAGTAAATAGTAGTTTTGTTGTACTTTCAACAGAGGTCATTCATACCGCTGTACTAAAACATGAAGGGAAGTGAACAAGGTCAGGGGAACAACTTAAAGTTACACTCTGTCGGATTGCTCAGGTATCATGCTCAGGCAGCGGAACCGCGACCAGCAAGACCAGAGCCCTATCTTTCAGAAAGTAAGATGACTGTATTTTGTATTCTGGCAAATAAATTGTAAACTGCTGACCATGTCTGTGGACGCTGTCAAACTATTAAAAAAATGGAGTCAAAAAATTTGTTATGGAGGACACTAAGGACACAAAATTGGCACACTTGCGCTATGCGCAGTTTCAAAGATGGAATATGGAGACATTTAAAGCAACCTTAACCTTTGTTGTTCCTTAGTGATTGTAAACTGTCGTGTCAGCCAGAGCCATTAATATTGTCTACTATCCTCTGTAGAGTATGAATTAACCCCACAGCTCTAAGCTAGCTCAGTCTTCATGCAACTTACATGTCTGACATAAAACCAAAGTTCTTAATCATTACCAGTAGCAGTGAATGCTATGTTAGTCTGTGGTAATGATGCATAGCAATGCATGCAAGTTTGAATCGGAGCATCTATTGCTAATTCGCCTTTGGTCAGCGATACAATGGGGATCAACTGCCCAACAAACATCATTAGTATTAAGACAGACAAAGGCATTAAAATGTGTTTTTATTATGAATCATAAATTCTTCTTTAGTTTTTAAGTCAGAATACTCCATTGGCATCTCTAATGTTTCAAATATTGTAAAGCAATGCAGTGCACTGTTTCTTTATACAAAATATTAAGAACGTATCTCCTACTCATTATAGGCCATTGTGTTTAAACCATTTAAGTCTTGATTTAATTACTAACAGGTTTCTTATGTGTATATGTGCAAAAAATGTAGGACAGTATAAGTGTCACTTCAGCTGAAAAAAACATACATTTAATGATGGCCAAATTTTATTTATGGCAAATTCATAATCATTAAGCATACAGTGACTATAATGACAGGTGAAATATATACCTTATGGCGCCAAAGTTCACATCATTACAAATTTGTAACTGCAAGAAGATATTTAAATTAACTTTAACATTAATATCCATGTCTATTAGTATATTTGAAGTAGATACCAGAAAAACAATGTCCATTTGTCTGGTCTTTATGTCAGTTTTCCTGTAAATCATTATTCTATAATGTGCAGATAAACATGGGTGCGGATGTATTATAATCTTGCACCAAACTCTTCTACCTTAAATTGCATCTTTTTGTCTGCATCCATTTCACAATGCTTGTGAAACCAATATTATTAAATGCTAATAATATGCAGTAAAATGCCACCTATTATACAAAAAGAACTGCACACTTTAAATGTGGTGAATAGATACAAAGTTTTAGATGTTAATAAGTTTGGAAATACTTCATACGCAGCTGTGCGGCAATGGGGAGAGAATGTAACCCCTTTGAAGATCCTTCAACACAATTGCAATTGAGCATTCAACAAATCCACAGTTTGAGTAAACAATCTACAATGACATGCCAGTCATTATATTAAAATGACTGCACACCTAACTAATTTAATACAGCCCAAATTCCGCCAATCCCCAACTGAGGTATTTTGAATGAAAGTTCATGAGAATAAACAATAAGACATTTTTTTGCAACTTGTTTTGCTCATATTTATGGTAAGGTGGCAATAATTCTGGAGGGCATTGTATGTGCCTTCCAGATGTTGTCTTTACTTGTTCCAGCCGGATAACCTTAAGCCACACTCCACATATTACAAGAAGATGGCTTTTTCATCACAGAGTACAGCCTACTGCCTGCAACCCAGTACTGTCTTCCATTGAAAATGTGTGGTGGTTTATGAAGCACAAAATACGACAATGGAGACCCCAGACTGTATTCCAACTGAAGTCCTTTACTAGAAAAGAATTGGAACAAATTCCACTTTCAAAACTCCTACAATTAGTTACTAGCACAACCCACATGTGAATCCCTTGTGTTTCTCTTCGAAATTCAACAGCATGCAAGTCTATTACTACGTGTGTTGTGATTGGTGTACGTCTTGTGCGTGTCTTCCCCCTCGGCTGAATCTCTTTACTCGCTCGTTTCCTAATGAGCGAGTGATGGGTATTTAAGCCTTCCAATGCACATGCTTGCTGCTGGATTGCTTATTCGCACTAACATCCGAGTCATGTGTGTGTTAATTGTCTTTGTTTTAATGCAACCAGTACTTTAGTGGGAGCCAAGGTCTCTTGTAAAGCTTTATTGTCTTTTGCTAATTTGAACACAATTCCAATCCCAATCAGGGTCCAGGATTGGAACTGAGTTGAGGTCAGCTTAATTCAGTCCAGTTCAGCAACTCCAGTTTTCAAGAACATGCTTTCAATCCTAATCAGGCTCCAGGACTGGAAAAGTGTTCTTGTTAACCCTTGCAAGTCCACTCGCTTTATCAAGTTAGTCAGGAACAAGCTTCCAACCCTAAGCTGGAGCCAGGGCTGAGACCGAATTCCTGTCAAGCATCAACCCTCCTCTTCATGGGCAGTCCAGTACTGGCAGCCGCATCAACATCTGGCAGCACACCGGAGGCCTCTAGTCTGCGGCAGCAGCCCAAGCATTGTCTATTACAACTGTTCTGCACTGTTCCTCATTCTCTCCAGGGTTCTGTCCCCGCCTATTCTCTCAGGGGTTCCGTCCCCGTCATTACCGTACTGCTGCCAATAAATTTCCAGTTGTGTTGCAAGTCTGTCTCCGCATTTGATTCCTGGTCTGGACCATAACAAGTGTCCGTTGTTCCAAAACGACTATTGAGTTTCATTACAAGCAGTTGTTAGACCGTGCTGAAAATGCACCCGTCCCTACTTCATTGGAATGTGCTGCAGACAACACATTATGAAATAGCTATTATTAAAAATAACCAACTAACTAAATAAATAAATAATTAAATAAAGTCCATTAGTTAAAATGTTGCTTATTTTGTCTGTTCTTTTTTTCAATTGGATACAGGTTGAAAATAGTTAGCAAATCACTGCTTACTGTTTTTCTTGACATTTCTTGACATCCAACTTCTCTGCAGATATATGAAGTTGTGATTTAACACGTGGAACAGAATATCCAACGATGATAAGTTTACACTAACCACAAGCTGCATTTCCAACAGAAAAAAAAATCCTACTGTTAGAGGTATTTGATGTCTGACACGGGAACGAATGGTGAAAGAATGACAATTGCAGCACTGCAGAAGTTACCAGATTGATGGCATAAAAAAGTATTCCTTTGTGCCTGCCAGCATTTATGCAGACTTGATTTGGTTGTAGCAAAGCATAGGTTTCTGAATTGGCAGCATGAACATGAAGGTGTCTCACAAAAAAAGCTAAAGGTGGAGTCCCATTAATTAATTTATTATTTATTTAATATTTATTTGATAGGGACAGATACCATATACATAGAGAATTGCACAGTAATTCTCCATTGCAATGCATCATAACATTTTTAGCTTTGCTAATTTCCAATAAGGGCGTTTTCTGGCCCAAACCACCAAATTAATTTCAAAATAATTTTCAGCATTGATAAACCACCCCATGGGGTTCATGAATGCACCAGAGAAACCTGTGATATCAATTTTCTTTGTGACAAAAAAAGAAGATATTTTTAACATTTAACATTTTTTTGTGTTTTTTTTTTTTGGGGGGGGCACCCATTCTGGGGCCCCACAAAGTCTCACCAATGATTATAATCATGTGCTTATCACTGCACATTGTCGCTGATATATTTTTCTAATGAATAAAAAAAGAATTTGTTGAAATTGATCTCATACTGCCAAGATTGGAAGATATTTCAAAAAATATGTTCTGAAATGGAGATTTCCAACGGCCATGTGTGTAAACATGATACATTTGACAAAGTTCCCGGCCATGACACACTAAGGGAATTTGCTGAAATTTGCCCTCGGATATGGCCAATATTAAAATGAAAAACCAGGATGTGTCGACACTGGTAACATCTTCATCTGAACACTTACATCAACCGACCGTTGTAAACCTTAAAATGGGGTGTGTTGATACGAAATGGATTGTGTGAGTATGGCTCTCACTTAATTCTTCTAGTTTAAGTTTTTTCAGTAATATAGTAATTAAATTAACTATGACCCTTATGATTTTTATACTTAAAATTATTGCCTATTCTTAGACCTTCAAACTGAAGGATCCTCAAGACCATGACGAGGTGACAGGTCCCCTTGAGGAATAAATACCATGCTATCATACCTATTTAACTTATGATATATTTGATACACATTTGACTAGATCTCGCACAAATTAAATAATCTATTTACAATTTCCCACACAGCAGACGGGTCTGGCCTGGATCCAGTGTCAAGCCGGCGCTGCTGGGCTACTGCTGGCATGACAAGTGGTATGCTAACCAGATATGGGCCAGGTCTGACAATGAAAGCATCATTTATGTGATGACATGCCACATGTGGGCCAATTGCGCCTGCACTGGCCCTGTGCTGGCCCATGTGTGGGCCAGAGTAAAATCCAATAGTAGGGTTTAGTGATAGTTTTATGGTAATTGCAGAGGGAGGGAGACCAGAGCAGAGTGACACAGTTCAGTTCAGATGGTACTGGCCTGAGTTCAGGGGCGTGTCCGCGCCCAGCCAGTGGCATCCTGGGACAGCAGTAGATGAAGTGCACACTTCACGAGAGCCAAACTTTCAGTTGGCAGAACCAGGGAGTTTAGCAGGAAAACAGTATCAATCCTGATTGCCACAGAAGCCTTGGGAGGTGTACCTAATAAACTGGGCAGAGGAATATACTGAGTGATGATTAATAGGACCGCGGTCCCAATCTTGGAGATCATTAGTAAGGCTTTGGAGCTTGTTTTGATTGGTAAAGGTAGGAATTGTCCTCTCAACACATAAACACACACACACACACACACACACACACAGTGTGTCTTTTCACAATACTGGAGTGATTTCAGGGATAGTTGCTATTCATTGTTTTATTTTAAGCAAATGATGATTGATGCATTTAATTCATGTTCATTTTGTTTGGCACACGTAAGAGATATAGTGAGGATAAAACTAACACTTAAGCCCAAGTAGGTTTTTTTAATTGAATTAATTAAAATGATTTTTGGCTCAAATAAGGACACCAAAATGTCACATCAAAAATAAATAGTTTTTTTAACCAAAAAGGATGTGGGAAATTAAAATTAGGATGTATCATGTGCGTTTGCCCATAAATTATTTATTTATCTCACAGTCCAGTGAATAATTTCTCTTTGGTGCAAAACTTTTCTGGTAAGAACATAGGAAAGAAAAGAGAACAGCTGATGTCACAAAAGAGAATAACTGACACCACAAGCATCGCGGCACTGGCGTTTGATTGGATAAAGTTTTTTGTCTGCGTTTGAAATGTACACTCACCCACTACATAGGGCACTGTGTAGTGAATGTTCTACATTGAAAACAATATAGAGAGTGAGTGAGCGAGTGGACAAGTGTGCATTCCGAACGCAGCCGAGATTCCCCAAGTAAAAATGTCTGCCCCCTGATATTGACGCCGATTTGAAGACTCACCGATTTTAAAATTCATCGCACTGGATCATTACCAAATTAAAATTTATAAAACTATGCGTTTTAGACACTTCAAGAATTCTACTTTCTGCTGAAATATACTTTGCTGAGGTGCGGTCTCCTCCTTTAATGAATTGTACAGTGTCATAAAAACACACACACACACACACACATATATATCGAAATTGCAACCGTTTTGGTTGCATATGCGACCAAAATTAACACTGTGCGACCTTTGAATTAAAATAGTCGCTTCTGTGCGACCTCTTTCCCCCCAATTAAATGCCTCTTTTCCTGTACATTTGGTAGTCAGTAGGGATGCAAACCGTTGCTGCAGCTTGAATAGAGATGGGCGTATGTGTTGGAGCAGTGCATGCATCTACTGGATAACACACCACAGCCGGGCGTACCGGTATAAGAATGGAGCGCACCCAGTGTGTTCCCTTTAGCTTACAGTGACCATTTTGACCAATCAAAGGGGAGCTTGATGTCCTAAACCTCAGTACTGATTCTTGAATGGTTAATATTAGCCATCAATCACTCCATTTCGCGGTACTGAGAGTTACTATTGTAACTATACACAAGGTTTACACGGAAAATAAAATGAAGAACAATAGAAGGCTTTTTTTTAGAACGAGTCGGTAACAAATGTTACTGAAACTGAGAATCATGACAATAACTACAACGGTGATTCGGACGAACCGGCGGCGAAATGAGTTTGTAATTTTCGCAAAGAGTGGCTTGGAAATTTTGCATGGCTTTAAAGAAGTTGAAGTGCACTGTGTTCGTTGTAAAGATTATGGCCCGGAACTCGCAGGTAACAGCGCGTTAGCTACTGAGTCCAAACACTTTAAACGTGAAAGTCCCTCCAAACATGGAGAAAGCACGAAACACAGAAAATGCATGACAAATGTGCATCAACGAGTGGGTCGAGGGGGTGTACTACGAAGCTGGCTTTGTGACTAAGCCTGACTTTAAGCTTAAGTAAAACCCGGAGCAGCTCTTTTTACTTCAGTCCATGTTCCAGATTTGAAGAGGTTCCTGGTTTTACTCAGTGTTGAAGTCAGGCTTAATCACAAAGCCAGCTTCGTAGTACACCCCCGTGTTCTGTCAATTTCTGCTACCAATCAAATATGCTGCCTTGTGGTTCTGCGCCTGTGCAGACCTAAAATCTTCGTCTTGGTTTCTTCGCTCATATCTTAAGTAGCCTATCTGCAAAAATCATAGCATTTTTTTTTCAGCGCATCACTCGACCTGTAACTAGCATTTATATATTTGCATGTACACGCTGGGTGTTCCTGAAAATGCAAAAATTAGATGACAATGACGTGCGGCATATATCTTAAAACAAACGTATCCAACTCATTATAACATCTGCATAATTATGTTGTAATAAGCTAACAAATAAAGTTACCGCTGTAGACTGATTCATATTGCAATATTAAGGTGAAAACAAAGACTTTACGACTTTACGTTCGATCTGCGTTTAACCCTAACAAAGTTGAAGATTTGATTCGGATCAGTGTGGAGGGTCCTCCTCTGGACATATTTCATGCCTCACAGGCAGTGAAGAGATGGATGGAAGGGCAGAGAGCCAGGAGATCCAATTTTAAATCTGGCCTCAGGATATGGCATAAAGCCAGTGTAGTGGAAACTTTTGTTAATCAATGAACTCAAGACTGTCATATTGTTTCATAACTTTCATTTGCTGGAGACAGTTGTATTGTTAATGTGGAGTGTTATATTGTAGTTTTTTAAACATAAAAATATATATATATATATATATATATATATATTGGTGCTTCTTAGATTAGATTTTGGTGTGTGCACTCCTAAATTTTGGCTCGCGCTCCTAACTTTTTGAACTTGGGAGCGCAGCGCTACCAAGTAAAAAAGTTAATTTCGAGCCTATGTATGTGTGTGTGTGTGCCTGTCTGTGTGTGTAAGGGAACGGGAAACACAAATGCATAACACCTGGCAGGGGAGGTATGTAGGACGTCAGGAAGTTAATTTAATCAAAGGAATCAATCTATCTAAAACACACACAAGCTGCTGGATGGTAGGAGACATGAAAGAGATTCACACGAGGGTTGTGACTGTCACAGGTTGATGCAATCCTTAATTGGTGGTTTGCCTAATTAGCAGAGACAATAGGGCCTTGTATGTCACGTGTGATGGTGTTTATTGTGTTTGAATATTATTTTGAATTGAGTGGCCATGCACATGTGTGTGTGCACCAGTGGTGTAGTGAATTTGTAGTGGATTATTGTTGCCATTATCTTTCTGCCTAATTGACTCTTAGACATCTTGCTTCAGGACAAATTTGGCAAACCCCTTTCTGTTTTATTACTCTGCTCATATTTGGGCAGTGTTTCCTCTCCTGCTTGTGTGACTTAATTAATCAATTAGTGGCTCGTGATTTGATGACTGGCCACACCTTGTTTAGAGTATAAAAAACCAGTTGGTGTGGGGCGGCGCGAGGACTGAGCACTACTAGGGGGAGCCTTGCTGCCTGGAGCCTGCTGCCATTGGGTCCAACGCGCGCACTATTACTCTGCAAAGGGCCGTAATTGTTTTGCTGCTCTGGTCCCAGATTTCCAGGACCCTTTGCCTGAATGCTGGTGTCATGCAGCTGAATTCCAATCTCACTCGCTATTGCTGCTTTCGAGTGGCCGTAATTGTTTTGCTGCTCTGGTCCCAGATTTCCAGGACCCTTTGCCTGAATGTTGGTGTGCTGCAGCTGAATTTCAATCTACATTCACCATTGCTGTTTAAAGGGCCAGAACTATATTTTACTATATTCCAGTGTGAGTGTCCTCTGCTGCCTCTGGTGCCAGTGCTCAGTTTATGACTCTTGTTTAGCTGCTGGAGTAACTACCCGGCGTTCTGCAGTCCAGTGTTCTCCGGAAGCGGGTGGCTGCCCTTGAGACCCCCCTTAACGCTTGCTGTTGCTGTCTAAAGTGCTATAAGGACCTTTGGGTGATCTGACGACTGCCGCAACCTTCCTGACGTGGATTGAATACTATCGCCTATCCACTTCAGCTGGGGACACTCAGAGCTTTTCCTCTGTCTCAAGGACTGTAGAGACTGAATTGTGTGGACTATTTTAAACCTCCCTAAGTATTTCTTATTGAGTGTTATTAGCCTATATTAAAGAATATTTTTTTATATTTAAATTTTGGCTGTCTGTGTTTCTGCTGCTGGGACCTGGGTCATTGGTTAAAGCTGGCCATTAGGTGACACCTTTCTGTTTTTGGCGTAAATCGGCAGGATCCCAGCAGCGGCGCACAACAGCCATGTCTGACCCTCTCGGTAGTGTAGATCAAGGGACAGAAGGAAATGCAGCAGGTGGGGGTAGCCAGGGGGTAGCCCATGTGTTGGTACCATGGTTTATGGGGGCGCCATGGATACCTAGGTTCAGTGGTGAGAGGGGGAAATTTAGCTCATGGAGGTCACAGGTAGAAGCTATGCTCAGGGCCCAAGGGTTAACTACACAACAAGGGGTGGATTTTTTGTTGGCAGCTTTAGATGGGGAGGCAAGGCGGCAGGCACGGTTATTCAAGGCAGAGGAGAAGATCGACACTAAGGCACTGCTCGACACCCTACAGAAGAAGTATGGTGATGGAGGAAGTCGAGCCCAGCGGCGGTCCAGGTTCTTTAACTGTAGGCAAGGTCAGGACGAGGGAGTGGAGTCCTTTATCTTGAAATTGCGTGAACTTTACTTTGACTGGCAGGGACGTGAACCAACCCAAGAAGAAGAAGGTGAGTACCTGTTAGATCAGTTCACTTTGAATTTAAGGCCAGGCCCAATTCAGCAAGAGATTCATCGTCAAGTGCGTCGAAATCCACAGCTGACGTTTGCAGCCATCTGTACTGAGGCAGTAGCACTCGAGCAAGAGCAGCAATGTGGAGAAGACCATGCCTGGGTCAGACGGGCTGTGACATCTACAGCAGCCTCACCAGCAAGCACCCCAAAACATGACACTTCCGACCTGAGCCAATTGAAAAGTGAACTTCAGGCAGAGTTGCGCAAAGAAGTGGCGGAGCAACTGAAGGGTTTGAGTGCCTCCATTGTGGAGGAACTGCGTAAACAGATATCACCTACCCCCCTACTGGCCAGTCAGGCCACTGTCCCACAATTACCAGCTATCCCGTCCCAGCCATCCACCGGTTCAACTGTGTGGTCAAGACCTCGACAGACTCCACCAAGCAGTGGATCCTTTCAATGGGATGCTCAGGGGAGGCCCATATGCAGGGACTGCGGAGGAGTAGGGCATATCCAAAGGTATTGTCCAACTCGCCGCAGGTCGACTTCGGGTTTTTAGTGCGCCCTGCCACAGAGGGGCATGTGGCAGGGACTGTCGCCCACCCTGCTGGAGTGACCACCAAGTCCCAGATGGTTGGAGAATGTCCGTATGTTGAAGTAAAAGCAAATGGAAAAACAATCCCTTGTGTCCTTGATACTGGCTCCCAAGTCACCCTGGTGAGTAAGGCCTTCTTTACCAGACATTTTGGTGATATTGACATGAACTGTGCCCATGACCCTCCGTGGCTAACTTTACGAGCCGCTAATGGATTGCATATACCTTATGTTGGCTATGCTGTGGTCGATTTTGCTGTTGGGGGTGTCCATGTTCCACAGAAGGGGATGGTGGTGGTTGATGATGGGTGTATGGGAGCAGACCATGCCATTTTAGGCATGAATGTAATTTCACATTGTTGGGACGAGTTGGCCAAGGGTAAGCACCCAGGGTTGGCAGCTTTTAAATCTCTTGTCTCGCCTGGAGCAGGTCAAGCTTGGGAACGAGCCTTCTCCATCTGCCAGAGAGTTACAGCAGAAGGGCCTGCCATTCCCTTTCAAGGGGTAGTTCGGCTGCCTCGGCAGCCACCAGTGGTTATCCCCTCCGAGTCTGAGATGGTGGTTTGGGCTCAACTTCAAGAAGGAGCCCCTAAAACGGTCCACAACGCATTAATAGAACCCCTTGAGGATCAAGATGCAGAATGGTATGTGGCACGTTCCCTAGTGGTGGTGAGTGGAGGTAAGCTGCCGATGAGGATGTGTAACCCAAATCCATACCCAGTCGAGGTCCCACTGCGTCGGCCTTTGGCTCAGGTGACACAAATTGATGATTGTGATGTTAGAATTGGACAGGATTTGGTGGTACAGCCTGACTCCTCCGGGGTTGTGGAAGTGGCGATTCGGGCTGTGACTAACCTCGTTGAACCCTCTACTCTTACAGATTCTCACCCCCTTTTCGCTATTGAAGGGGATGGACTGAATCCAGACCAACATCAACGCCTCCTGCAGCTCTTGGAGAAGTGGACCTGTGTGTTTGCCTCGCATGATGATGACTTTGGCCGAACTAATGCAGTACAACATCAGATACCCACTGGTGCAGCTCCACCCTGTAGAGAGCGTTACCGTCCCATCCCCCCAAGCCTTTATTCGGAACTGAGGACACTCCTTCAGGGCATGCTAGACAGCGGGGTGGTCCGCGAGAGCTCAAGTCCATGGGCAGCGCCGGTAGTCTTGGTTAAAAAGAAAGATGGCAGTTGGAGGTTCTGCGTGGACTACCGTAAGTTAAATGCTGTGACGCACAAAGATGCTTATCCACTACCACGTATCGAAGAGTCCCTCACGGGGCTTAAGAAGGCAAAATGGTATTCTACACTGGATCTCGCTAGTGGATATTGGCAAGTTGAGATGGACCCCCAAGACCGCCAAAAGACCGCGTTTGCCACCCCCATGGGCTTATATGAATTCGACCGGATGCCTTTTGGCCTTTGTAATGCACCGGCCACTTTTCAGAGGCTTATGCAGAGGTGCTTGGGGTCCATGGTGCATGACTTCATGTTAATCTATTTAGATGACGTGGTTGTATTCTCCCCTGATTTTGACAGCCATCTTCATCACTTGGAACAGGTGTTTCAGAAGCTGCACAAGCATGGGTTAAAATTACAACCGAGGAAGTGTAAGTTGTTTCAGCAACAAGTAACTTACTTGGGCCATGTCATCAGCCATGAGGGAGTAGCAACGGATCCACAGAAGACTGCTGTGGTGAGGGAGTGGCCAGTTCCTCAAACAATCAAGCAGGTGCGTTCCTTTCTGGGTTTTGCAGGGTATTATAGGAGATTTATTCATAGCTTTTCACAAATTGCTGCCCCTCTTCATACCTTGCTGAAGGGAACTGCTACTGCTTTCGACAGGGGAAAAACCCGGTGAACTGGACTGAAGCTTGTCAGGACTCCTTTGACAGGCTGAAAGAAGCCTTGGTATGTGCCCCGATCCTGGCATATGCTGACTTCTCCCTGCCCTTCCGGCTGTATACTGATGCCAGCTTGGAGGGCTTAGGGGCAGTATTAGCCCAAGAACAGGATGGACAGGAGAAAGTCATCGCTTTTGCCAGCCGTAGTCTGCATCTTGCTGAAAGAAATGATCAAAACTACAGTTCATTTAAACTTGAACTTTTGGCTCTGAAATGGGCCATGACAGAGAAGTTCAAGGATTATTTGTGGGGGGCCACCATAGAAGTTTTCACAGACAATAGTCCTCTTGTCCATCTAGCCACTGCCAACCTCGGAGCTGTGGAGCAGCGTTGGGTTAACCAGCTTGCCAACTACAGGTATACCATAAAGTTTCGGCCTGGCAAAACTAACCAAAATGCTGATGTTCTTTCTAGGTTGCCAGGCGAGAGTGTTGAGGTTATGGCAAGGGCGGTGGCTGAATTGGCTGATGCAACAAGTCCCAAAGACATCTGTCGGGCTCCTGGCTGGTGGCATGACTGCCAGTCTCAGGATCCAGGGTTGCAGCTCCTCTGGACCTGGAAGTCTGCGAATATACTTCCATCACTCCTGGAGCGGAAAAGTGCTCCTCCCCAGGTAAAGCGACTTCTGTTAGATTGGGAACATATTGCAATTTGTGACAATCAGCTGAAACGCCGATGCACTGACCCAATGACTGGCGAGGTATACTGGCAAGTGTTGGTCCCAGAGCAGGAGGCACAAGAGCTATGGCGACAGTACCACGAAAACTTAGGCCACCAAGGAGCAGAGAAGATCTTGTCGGTTCTGAGACGGCGGTTCTTTTGGCCTAGTATGCAGAGGAGCGTGGAGACCTGGACAGCAGTTTGTCCCCGTTGCCTCCGGCAAAAGCCTGGACCTGAGGTGAGAGCCCCTCTAGCACCCATTGGCACATCTTATCCCTTCGAGGTGGTTGGAATTGACTATTTGTCTCTGGGAAGGTCAGGAGACCCTTTCCCATATATATTAGTGATGACAGACCTATTTTCCAAGTATGCCTTTGCAGTACCAACAAAGGACCAATCAGCGACCACCACAGCTAAAGCTCTGTACAGTGCTGTAATCCAAGTGGTTGGGTGTCCAGAAAGAATCCTCTCTGATCGTGGAGGGGCCTTCCAGTCAGTAGTGATGGAGCAATTGTGCCAGTTGTATGGATGCAGACAGTCGCGAACCACCCCTTACCATCCCCAAGGTAATGGTGTGTGTGAGAGGTTTAATCAGACCTTGCTGTCTCTCCTTAGCTCTCTTTCAGAGGCTGATCAGAACCACTGGCCACAGAAACTTCCGGCACTACTACAAGCTTACAACAACACCACCCACGGCTCCACTGGCATGACTCCACACTTCATTGTTTTCGGCCGGCATGCTCGTCTCCCGGTGGATTGGATCACGACTTCATCTCCGCCTGTACTAAGGTACTCCCTGACCGATTGGGTGAAGCAGCATCATAGAATCCTGACGGAAGCCTACACCATAGTGAAGGCAAATGTTCAGAGGCGTCAACAGAAGGATCGGCAAAGGTATGATCGACGGGCCAACGTAGATTCTCTTCTGCCAGGGGAACGAGTACTCCCAAGGAATTTTCGGAGACGTGCGAAGGGAAAGCTGGCATCGCGTTGGGGCCCGGATGTGTGGGTGGTGGTATCCCAGCTTCGATTAGATCAACCAGTGTACATCATCCGCCCGGAAGGCCACGAAGGCCCTACTAAGGTCCTTCACCGTAATAACCTGCGCTGTTGCCCTGTGCATGTGTCACGAGAGGAGTACTTAGAAAAGGAACCATCTTCTAGTCAACCACAGACCGTGACTTGGTATCCGGTTACAGTTACTCCACTCGTCCACCAGCACCAGCCCATTGACCAAATCCAGGCCACTACTCCAGTCGTAAACGCAGAGGTGGACCTGCTGGCTGCAACTAGTGGGGTGGGTTCAACAGCGCAGCCTCCAATTCTAGAGACGGAAGAACTGCCAGGTGAGCCGGAGAGCCAGATACTGCCTGAAACTGTGTCCTGCCTGCCAAGCCCCTCTTTGAGTTCTACAAGTGCAGCACTAAGGCGGTCACAAAGACCCACCAGGGGGCAGCCTCCGGCAAGGTACAGGTATACATAGATAGTGGTCGGGACGACCAAGGATAAAAGTGGGGGGGAAATGTCACAGGTTGATGCAATCCTTAATTGGTGGTTTGCCTAATTAGCAGAGACAATAGGGCCTTGTATGTCACGTGTGATGGTGTTTATTGTGTTTGAATATTATTTTGAATTGAGTGGCCATGCACATGTGTGTGTGCACCAGTGGTGTAGTGAATTTGTAGTGGATTATTGTTGCCATTATCTTTCTGCCTAATTGACTCTTAGACATCTTGCTTCAGGACAAATTTGGCAAACCCCTTTCTGTTTTATTACTCTGCTCATATTTGGGCAGTGTTTCCTCTCCCTGCTTGTGTGACTTAATTAATCAATTAGTGGCTACGTGATTTGATGACTGGCCACACCTTGTTTAGAGTATAAAAAACCAGTTGGTGTGGGGCGAGCGAGGACTGAGCACTACTAGGGGGGAGCCTTGCTGCCTGGAGCCTGCTGCCATTGGGTCCAACGCGCACTATTACTCTGCAAAGGGCCGTAATTGTTTTGCTGCTCTGGTCCCAGATTTCCAGGACCCTTTGCCTGAATGCTGGTGTCATGCAGCTGAATTCCAATCTACGCTCGCTATTGCTGCTCGAGTGGCCGTAATTGTTTTGCTGCTCTGGTCCCAGATTTCCAGGACCCTTTGCCTGAATGTTGGTGTGCTGCAGCTGAATTTCAATCTACATTCACCATTGCTGTTTAAAGGGCCGTAACTATATTTTACTATATTCCAGTGTGAGTGTCCTCTGCTGCCTCTGGTGCCAGTGCTCAGTTTATGACTCTTGTTTAGCTGCTGGAGTAACTACCCCGGCGTTCTGCAGTCCAGTGTTCTCCGGGAAGCGGGTGGCTGCCCTTGAGACCCCCCTTAACGCTTGCTGTTGCTGTCTAAAGTGCTATAAGGACCTTTGGGTGATCTGACGACTGCCGCAACCTTCCTGACGTGGATTGAATACTATCGCCTATCCACTTCAGCTGGGGACACTCAGAGCTTTTCCTCTGTCTCAAGGACTGTAGAGACTGAATTGTGTGGACTATTTTAAACCTCCCTAAGTATTTCTTATTGAGTGTTATTAGCCTATATTAAAGAATATTTTTTTATATTTAAATTTTGGCTGTCTGTGTTTCTGCTGCTGGGACCTGGGTCATTGGTTAAAGCTGGCCATTAGGTGACACCTGTAAGGGAACGGGAAACACAAATGCATAACACCTGGCAGGGGAGGTATGTAGGACGTCAGGAAGTTAATTTAATCAAAGGAATCAATCTATCTAAAACACACACAAGCTGCTGGATGGTAGGAGACATGAAAGAGATTCACACGAGGGTTGTGACAAAACCAATGCAATCTCCTCAGCTTTGTTTTCCTTTTTTTTGTCAGGGAGAAGTGCTTTACGCTGTAAATTGGTTTGCTCTTTACTGGGAGAGAGATCCAGACAGTCTTGTCAATTTATCCACTTGAACAGTGTTTGTCCATTTTAATATGAATGAAATCCTCAGTCCTATTTTGCTTTGTTTCCCAAAACCTTCATTTGAATGCCGGACTCCACTTCTTGACAAAAGGCGGAATTAATGCAAAGCAAACTCCATCCACCCTACTGTGATTAACTTTCAGTAGTTCTTTGTTCTTTCAATGACTTGAGCCAACTGCTGAAACGAGGGAGAAGCCGGCATGTTACGCAGAGTTTGCATTTTCCCTGGCACTGTTCGGGACACAACAAAAGGAAAGAGAAAAATCCTGGACTTAATAATTTTCTTAAAGCAAATAGGATTGCGGTGAAAACGTTAAAACTTACAAATCTCTCATCAAGGAGATTTTCAGAGTCATAATGCCTCACACTCACACAATTGTACAGTTAAGATCAACATTCAACCTATGTAAACCAGGCTGACAAAACTGAGAGCTGTGCAAACAAAGGATTATGCACAAGTTGAAAGGAGGAGGAAAGTGGCAAAACCATTCATCTCTGACAAAAAAAAAGTTAATTCAGTAGCTGTATCACTACTCTGGTGCCCAAGTGGCACAAGAAGGCATGTGACCAAGCTCTGATGCAATGCACATGTATTTAAACGACACTGCGCAGACTTAGAGTGAAGCTTTCAGCATCTGCTCGTCTTGTGTTTGTATGGGCAAGAGAGAGAGAAACAGACAAAGAAGAGAGAGAGAGAGAGGGATTGTACTTTTAGGGATAAGGTTAAGTGGTGGAAAATAAGGAAATAGATCCTCTATTTAATTGAAGCCTCCCTGAAAGTTAGGTGTTAATAAAATTGTTGACGGAACAGTGAAGACCACAATTACTGAATGCAATAGAAGCAAACTCATCAGTCATTCCGCTGGTGCCCTATCATAGCAATGACCTAACACAAACTTTGGTTTGTTTCCACTGGGATTGCTTCCCTTGCATGTGTTTTTTAATTAGCCCGGCGACCACTGTCTGTGAAGAGAGCTCTGCTTGTCTGAACAAGAGAGCCCCCAGGGCATGTAGCTGGACAATAGAGGCTAGCATTCTGGGGGCCATTCTGATTGGACCTGGGGTCCCTGGCTACGGTGTTTTTGGCTGTGGCCCCTGCTCACAGAGGCACCTGACGGCTCAGAAACCCTGGCCCGGGGACATGCTGTCACAGACACACAATGGTGCCCCTGGCCATCAAAAACACCCCCATCCCTCGCCCCCTGCTACCCGCCACCAGCGGATTAGGAAAGCCTGCAGAACAAAGGGGTGGCCAACAAAAGACTCTGTTAAATTGGGCATTAAATTCAACACTCAGTCACGGGGCGAAGCATTCAACAGGAGTTTATGAAAATATATTCGTGTGTATGTGTTTAAATGTGTGTTTGTGTGGGGGCGGCCTGAGGGCATGGGAACAGCATAAGGAGAACTAATTCAATAACTTTTAATGTGCTTTAAATGTGCTGCTATAGAATTAAGATTTTGAAATTAAGCTTTGAATTAATATCTGCGCTCTTGTACAATGCATTCCAAAGCATGTGAGTGGCTGAAATATTGCCTGATTTTTTGCTGAAAGTAAATAAGGTGCTTGTTACTCAGGGTGCACATTGCAGTGTGCAATTAAATTTCCTGTCCATATTGCAGTTGTAACACCAAATGTAAAAATGAGCAACACTTGATATATTAAAAGATAATTTTGCTGGCAATTGAGTTTTAAAAATATTTTGGTAACACAAACACTACACTAATGTTAAATTATCTAACATCAACTGATGTAGTAATTAACAAGAGTTAATGATGAACAGATTTACAACCCCATTTCTAAAAAAGTTGGGACGCTGTGTTAAATGTAAATAAAACCAGAATGCAATGATTTTCAAATCATTTGAACCTTATATTTATTTGAAAACAGTACAAAGACAATATATCAGATGTTGACACTGAGATATTTTATTGTTTTTTGGAAAATATGCACTCATTTTGAATTTGATGCCAGCAACACGTTTCAAAAACATTGGCACAAGGGCATGTTTACCGCCATGTTGCATCACGTCTTCTTCAATCAACTCTGTGTTTGGGAACTAAGGAGACCCACTGCTGTAGTTTTGAAAGCAAAATGTTTTCCCAGTCTTGCTTCATATTGGATTTCAGCAGCTCAATATTTTGCAGCCTCCTTTGTCAGATTTTTCACTTCATAATGTGCCAAATATTGTCAGTGGGTGACAGGCCTGGACTGCAGGCAGACCACTTTAGCACCCAGACTCTTTTGCTATGGAGCCATGTTGTAGTAATATCTGCAGAGTATGGTGTTTGGCATGCTGTTGCTGAAATGAGCAAGGCCTTCCCTTAAAAGAGACATCTGGATGGAAGTAAATGTTGCACCAAAACCTGCACATACTGTTCATCATTAATGGTGTCTTCACGGATGCGCAAGTTACCCATGCCATGTGTACCAATGCACCCCCATACTATCATGCATGCTGGCTTTTAAATTGTCTGCTAATTACAAGCTGGTTGGCCCCTCTCCTCATTAGCCCAGAGGACGTGGCATCCATGATATCCAAAAAGAATTTCTCATTTTAATTAATCAAACCACAGGGCAGTTTTCCACTTTGCCTCGGTACATTTTAAATGAGCTCGGTCCCAGAAAAGAAGGCAGTGTTTTTAGATCTGGTTTATACAGTATATGGTTTAATCTCTTCATGGCAGAGTTTAAACTTGCATTTGTGGATGCATTAACAAACTGTGTTCACTGACAATGGTTTACAGAAGAGTTCCTGAGTCCATGCAGTGATTTCAACTACAAAATCCTGTCTTTTTTTAATGGCATGCTGTCTGAGGACCTGAAAATCACAGCCATTCAAAATTGGATCTTGGCCTTGTCCCATACGTACAGAGAGTTTTCTGAATTCTTGGAATCTTTTAGAGGAAAAGAAAACCCTTTTTTCAGCTCTTACCCAAAAAAGTATGTTTGTGTCATTTCATAAATATTTTTTGCAATTTTTTGCAAATTTTATGTACTGAGTAATCAAACCTCAAACCTCTGAAATACAAATAATTAGCAAAAGTTCACGAATGCCGACATTCCTATATTTTAGCCAATCCAAAAATACTTTGTGAGGCAATGTCCTGGATGTTTTGATGCGGTGGCCACCAAGAAATCAGCTGATCTATATTAAGTGTTTACAAATTAGTCTTGATTATCACTCATGCTGCAGCTTCATTTTACATTGAATGATCAAGGTCCGATATTACCAAACATTATGAGAACCTGAGCGCCAAAGTCAGTGGTAATGCTGCTGTGTGCGGCTGTTGATTGCTCCAACAAAACGGGAAACTCGGACCAACCCGTGGGCATAAGCTTTCCCAGTGAAGCTTGACTTCATAAGGTAGTGGTGCCCCCAGAATATCCCTTTATAACAACAACTAGCCCCGGCTAGTTCACAATCAACTTCCTTTAACACGTTTTCCAATTATAGTAATAATCCATTGGCAATTGAGGACACGGCTTCTCTGCCCCATGCAAACTAACAGCAGCAAAATAATGGGCTAAATTCAGTACAGGAAAATAAGTTACTCAAAAATAGGCCCATGCTTTACGAACGACAAACTGCTCTGAAACTTCCGCTCTGCCTTTTCTGCACTTCAGGTGATTTAATTTGCGTTTCGTGGTCATTTAAATTGTTTAAATGAAATAAAAGACCATTTTAAACATCTTTATGCAATTTCATTGCTTCCAACCCCTGAGAAAAGAGAAAGGTTCCATGTAACTAGAGGAGAAATCTACCAAAACGTACATGAAACTGAAAAACTTCCGTGCACAAGGACTTCAATTCTAGGTGACAATCTCTTAAATACACGCTGATTGAATAATGACTGATCTGCAACTGATTCTAATGAAATATCACCTTTCACTCTTAGTACAGCGTAGGTTGATTAATAAGTAGGACTCGGCAATTGAGTATTATTTTGATTTCCGCAATAAAAATATGAAGTGTGAGATTGCTGATTACAGTGTGAGAAGGAGATGTGCCACTTAAAAGCGTGAGACTCGAGCCACTGTGAGATTAGACAGGTATGCAATTTTGAATGACGCTGATTTAAATGCACCAAATTACGTGTCCACTTGAATGAGTGTCGTCAACGGGGAGATAGTGTGGTGTGTTCTTGGAGTGAAAATATTGATAAATATGAAAATGATTGAGAACAAGACAGGACTAATAACAATTTTAAAGGGGTGTCCTGTGCCCCACCAAATTTTCAGTTCTTGCTACGCCACTGATTTTATTTAATTTATGACCTCCGCACGCTCAGGAGTTCAGGTGTCCGGGTCACGCAGCAAGCTACTCCGATTCCAACAAACATGGCGAAACCACACTCAACATGTAAATCTGACCTTCTCCAGCTGATTTAGTCATTAAAAACTTTTTTCAAAAAATACCCAAGAACATATTTGAATAATTGGGGCAGTGTACTTTTATTGGGTAAAAGCTAAAAAAAAAGGGGGTTTTCTTTTTCTTTAATGATATTTTGTACCATAAAGGATCAAATATTCCAAATTCTTTGCAATTTTAAGTTGAAACGTTATTCTTAAATTGTTGAACTATTTATTGATGCAGTCTTTCATAGACAGGGGCGGAGCCAGAGGGGAGGCTGGGGTGGCACTGGACCCCCCTAAAATCTGATTGGACACCCCAGGTGCCCCCCCAGATGATTGACATGTCATGGCAGCATGTCTTGTTGAAAGGAGCCTGTTGCATTTTGAAATAGGTAATGCCTAGTGACTGCTAGGCTGGTTCCATCCCACTCTGGAATCAAGGGTAACGATGCTGCAGACCGCCTAGCTAAGGAGGCCCTGGACTCAGATGCCCAGATAAACATCCCACTAAGCAAAACTGAAGTCAAAACCATTATTATGGCAGAAGTTAATAGAGCTTGGCAAAAGCAATGGGACAGGGAAGTTAAGGGCCGCTTCCTATATAAAATACAAAAACAGGTTACAGCAAGAAGACAGGGGAGATGGAACCGCAGGGAAGAGGCAGTTATTACTCGAATAAGAACAGGTCACCCAAGCTTGAATCACAACCTTAATCTGATGGGTAAACATCAGACAGGTCTATGCCCCAAATGCAACAGTAAGGAAACAGTTGAGCATGTATTACTGGAATGGCAAGCACATAGTAGGCAGAGATTAATGCTCCTAGAGGATGTCAGTGCCCTAGGACAGACCAGTCTGACTCTTGAGGGCTTACTTGCTTTTTCTATTCTAAAGCCAATTGCCTGGATCCATGTAATGGCATACAAAAAGAACAGGATTATTTAATAAATACATTTTTTTTTTTTTTTAATTTAACAAAAATATCATGTCCTTGCTTCATTGATGCTCCACCCCTCTGTAGTTGGTGGCGGTAATGCACCACGCGTTTGCAAACCGCCAATAAACATTAGAGAAGAAGAAGAAGAAGAAGACTGCTAGGTCCCTCCTGTACAGTAGTTGGCGCTACGTACCACAAAGAGAAGAGGAAGAATCGAGGAAAGATATCGCGGCAAGGGGATGAGCAGCGTTCATGGACAGTGAAATCCAAATTCTGAAGTTAGTTTTACGGTGGTTTCTTAAGGAGTCATTGTTTGAAATCACTTTTGTGTTCAGACAGGAGATCGTTTTTGTTGTTTGCTATAAGCAACGAGTATCAAGCTCACTTTAAAGGGGAACTGTGCAAGTCCAGTCACTTTTCCGTCGTTTTGCTTACCCTCCTCCCGGCCGTGTGCATTTGTTTTCATCGCAGCCGTTGAGTAATCAATCCGTGGAGCGGTGGATTATCATATAGGCGTTACGATGTGTGTATTTGTGTAGTCTTATCTGTCATAAACAAGAGATTACAGGTTACGGGGTGCGTTTGTGCCGCGGTGCCACCGAAAGGAGAGCTGGGACACTGGGTCGGAGGCTGTGATCTTGCAAGGTTGGTTTTCAGCCGAGACGCTACGTGGAAGGCGGAGAGCCTCCACTTGACCCGTAACAAGTTACAAGTCATTTATATAACCATCACAATTAGTCTG
This sequence comes from Gymnothorax javanicus, assembly GCA_029692085.1. NCBI lineage: Eukaryota > Metazoa > Chordata > Actinopteri > Anguilliformes > Muraenidae > Gymnothorax > Gymnothorax javanicus. Next base: position 16,206,048 of record CM056194.1, read on the forward strand.
AGGCGGTTTAATTAATGTAAAAAAATAAATAAATAGGGGTGTAACGATTCTGAATCGATGTTTTTTTTAAAGCGTAGTAACGCCACCTGCTACCATGGGGCGAACATCCGAGCTTTCCCTTTTCCTTTATTAACCCCCGTGCTGTCCTGAAAGAAAGCACCAAACATCAAAGGGCATGGGAAATGCTTCCGCAAAAACATCTGACATCAGTATTTTTCGGCTACGTGCTGAAAAGAGCCAAGCAAATGAAAACAGAATCGTCTCCTATTAATCAATTAGGCAACTCTAAGTATACCTGTTCCCGTTTACTTTGCTTGATTAGCAATCAAATGGTGGATTTGTTTACTCATTAAGTTGAATGAGTAGAGCTGTTTATTAAGAAAACATGTTTGATTGCTGAATTTTGAAATTTAAATGGCCATATATATATATATATATATATATATATATATATATATATATATAATATGAATCATAAGGAAAATAACCTGCATAGTTCCTCTTGAACGTTATATCTCATGGTGTCAACAGATGATCAGCATCAGCTTCCAGCATGCTCCACGTTAATGTCTGCATTTGATGCGAGATCAGTGAGACACCAACCGCGAGATGCAGGGGAACAGGGAGTTTATTAAAACAAAAGAAAACAGGCACGAGGGCCAACAGAAAACTTGGCCCAAAGGGTTGCAAAAATCCAACTAAGGTAAGCTTCACAGAGCTGAAAACTAAAAAGTCCAAACGACAAAAAACAAAAACCACTGGAACCTCCAGGGAGAAAACCATGAGCAGAAAAGAATAATCAGGCTAGAATACAGATTACAAGAACTTGACTATGAAGAAGACATAAATACTGCAGTGAAACACAAGGGCATGAAAACACGGTGAGACTCTGTCTGCCAGCCAACTTCCACCGACTCCAGATAAAGGGAGGAAAATCAGCACACATGAGGGGCAACACCTGGAGAAGAAACAAGGGGCAAGGCAAGATCATGAGACAAGGACAAAGATAGGCTGACATGACTTGCTCATTAAGAAAATGAGCGTGCTCAGCTTAAGTACCAATGAAGCATGCAGATTGGAAGGAAGCATGAATGTTAACAGAAAAGCACAGCAAGATCTTAAAATAGCAAAGCAGGAATCATGACAATAAACTCCCTATCTAAATTAGTAGTATTAGTAATGTGCCTGTCTAAGAATTACACCTCCCGTTACTGTTAGTAAATGTTAGTAACTTAAAAACAGTTAATTGTCAATTAAGCTTAGGCAGCCCTGAATCCAGCACAGCACAGAAGGAAGGGGGAAATACCAAAAGCCAACCAGAGCTCTGAAGTGTGCGAAAACGAAGACATGGGGCGGAACGCAGACAAGCGGTGGAGTGGCTGGGCAGACCTGGCAAAAAACAACATGGAAAAGTAAAAACATGAACAATAAACATGAACTATGAAAAGTGAAATCCTGAGACAAGAAACTGTTAAAACCCAAAAATACTGTCCTGGCCAAAGGCCCAGGACCCTGGAACACAACAGCATTTAACTCTGGGCATCGCGTTGAACTGGGCAAACTTTGTTGAGCTCCGACCCCATTGCCACTTATTTTTTCTGCGTTTCTCCAATGATTTTAGATGAATGAAACTTGCAGACTTTCAGCTAGCTAGCTGCTTCATGCTCTGTTGGCTTAAAGGAATAGACAACGGAATTTCAAAATACAGTTTGGAAGATAGATCATGTCATAAAGTAATGATTCATGCGAATGTTTGAACATATAGAGCTCATACAACTAAGCTTTCCATCTCCGAAAGTCGGTTCTGAGGCAGAATTGATGATTTCATAGATGCCGCCATTGAAAATATTTCAACCAATCAGAAGAATCCTCGCGGAGATGCTCTGACGTCACATGGGCGCAGCACGTTGAAGCTATACATTGCGAGTGAGACTGCACAAGCATTGAGATAGTTGTTAAATTACTCACTGTTGTCACCATTTGTCTGTGCCAAGGGACACTGTTAGTTACAAACAGACCCTACTATTCGTGAAAATATTCAAGAAGGCTGTTTGAAGGCCGAGAGAGAGAACAATATGCCTGCGTGTGCAGCGGTTGGGTGTACATGCAGGACTGGTTCAGGTCAGCAGCATGGCCGCACGTTCTATGCTGCCGTGCAAAGGCAAAACACCGTAACATCACATTTGGTCGAAAATGAGTTATTGTCATTTTGGGGGTATTGAAGACCTCCTTTATCATGTGGATGAAAATTTTGAGTCAATTTGATTGTTTTTATGAAAAAATCAAGGTCTGTGTCAACAGTAACTCCGAAAATCCCACCAGAAACCATGACAGAACGCGGTAACTGTAGTTACTGTGCTTAGCCTTTGTTTCGGGACGCTGATGTTGAGTTAACCCTTTCACTACCGCTTACTGGGAATAAGATAACCCTTGCTTACCGTAAATTTTTGTGCTATCGCAGCATGATATTGCATTAGGATTTTCACCCCCTTTTTTGAACTAAAAATGCCAGAAATGGACAATTTTATGTACAGAAAACATGTTCAAAATACATTTACCTTTCCATTGACACATATCTTTGCTTAGTTTTTCCAAAAGTAAAAACAGAAAATGAGGATAAAAACCGTATTTCGGTTTGTCAAGACAAGACGATTTCTCCTCTATGGGATTTATGTACAAACGGAGATACACGTGCATTTGTGTACAAACGGAGATACACGTGCTGCAGCACGCACTGCCTGCAATAACCTGTATAAAATAAAATAAAACTGTGCATAACCGGAGGATTGGGAACTACGGGAAGCCTGATGACATCACTGACGTGTTGTGCGATACCAGACTCGTCCAAAGGGGTGTTTTGTTGCGGAGCTTTGACAGTTTTTGTGAGGGACTTTCTCTTGGCGCAAAATAGCGACAATGGTAAGTGATGCGGGATCGGCGCTGTTGTGGAAATGCGACAATGGTAATGAAAGGGTTAAGGTTCTCTGGCTTTGTTTAGCCACGCATCAAAGCATTGTTACTGTACAGCCCTGAAGTTACGGTCAGTGATAGTCGGTGCAGGCCCGCCTACGTCTCACTCACACACCTCCCTGTCAGCTGGCCTGCCTGTCATCAGGCCCATAAAGAATTAAATGCACATCCTACCTTTTCTTGTAAACCGATAAAATCCATGTCAACCACCTCATCTGGAATTTTTTCCACGATAATCCAAAAGCGTTAGAGTAGTAAACATTCCTTTGATTCTGCAGGCGAGCAGACCAATTCTTTATGATCAAAATGGGTCCGCAAGCTAGGCTACCCAACGTCCACTGTTGGTTGCAAAGCAAACCGTTAAAAAACATTCCGGCCATGAAACTTTTTTTAGTCGAATGTAAAATGTCTAGCCGGAAAATCCAATTCCATCATTATACATATCTGCTATGTCAGGCACATCATCAGCGATGTTTCCACAATAATCCACTGTTAGAGCAGTTCCTTGGATGCAGGCGAGCAGACCACTTCTTTATGATCATCAAGTCCGCAAGCTAGTCCTACCTAATGTCCATAGTTTGTTGGAAAGCAAATGGAACACATTCTGCCTGTAAAACTCTTTCTTTGGTTGATTGTGTCTGAGTTAAGCTGCTTTCACATCGGACGCGAAACAAATTTTTCGCTGGACAGATTACATTCAAAGTCAATGCAAAGACGCGAATACAGGCGAAACTCGTGTATTTGCGTCTTTGCATTGACTTTGAATTAAAAATAATTTCCTGTATTTATTCATAATTTATAATGCAAAGTAACTTATCTGCTGGCATTCTGTCTCTGGTTCCACACACCAAACTGGAGCTATTCTCTATCATGAAGATATGATGTAATGTCACCACAGCTCTGTATAGCAACAATTAAATGTATCTAATTCATTCTTAATCATTCAAAACAAATGTCTTTGATGGTTAGGCTTTAGGTAAGTGCTCTTCTAATGGTCTTGTGTACAGAAAACAGCAACCAAATATTGAATTTATGCAAGTTCACAGTAGAAGACCAAATGCACCAACAGAAGAGTAATGTAGAGTCGAGATTCACCCTTGCGCCCATGTGACGTCACGCATCGCCCTTCGGGGAGGCAAAATGGCAGCTCAGTGGTGGCCTTTGGACTGCCACACAAAAACGCTCACAACTTTTTCATAAATGGTCAAGTATGCCTGAAATTTTTCTCATGGGCTCTCAATATTATAAGCTATCAACTATGCATGTACTTACATTCAGTTGTCTATTCCTTTAAATGAAATGTAATGTGAAAATGCTAGCCTATCAACTAGCTGAAAAGTTTGAATATTAAACTTACATCTACAGTGGTGTATTTGCACAGACTTTTTTAGTGAATTCTCACCACAACCAAAGAATTATGTTGTTCAGAAACAGCATAAGGTAGTTGTGTCATTGTTTGTTGGCACATGGTGTCATTGTTTGTTGAAAATTGATGCCAAATTGTGTGTGTGTGTGTGTGTTTTAAATTTTGTACATTGTTAATAAACCGTACAAATTACATACACAAATCTTATCTCCTGTGTGCTTAAGATGTAGTTATTGTTATATAATATTTAAACATTTACAGACTCCTATTGCAATTGATTATTTGAGAAATACATTCATTGTCATAGTCTGGGGGCCCCCTGAAATAGCGTTCGCCACCCTCTGGCCACCCCAAGGATAAAAGTCTAGCTCCGCCACTGTTCATAGAGCGGTTAAGCCCACACCATATACTTATGAAAGACATTTTATACCCAATCATGTTACTGACCTGTAACTAAATAATCTAATTGTCAGTGAGATTTTGTGCCAGTTGTTTTTTTTTTGTAGCATCATGCAACTTTTCTAGTCTTTCACTGTCCCCTCCCAACTTTCTAAAAACATGTTGCTGTCATCAAATTCAACATGAGCCGCTATTTTTCAAAAAAAAAAAAATTACCAGTTTCAACATTAGTTGTGTTGTCTTTGTCCTATTTTCAATTAAATACAGGGGTTTATTTTATTTGCAAATCAGTGCATTCTGTTTTATTTACATTCAACACAATGACCCAACTTTTTTGGAAATGGGGTTGTAATTAAGCATGAAAATAAATTACCATTGGTCTGTGTATTTGGTTAATGATAATGTAACAATGAATACATTATATTGTAAATCATAGGACTAACTTAACTAGTCATCGATTAATAAAATTCTGGGTCCATGACCGTGACGTATGAAGATATTGTCATAAATTTATGATATGCGGGTAGAAATACATTGGTACAGATAAGGAAGTAGATGTAGATTCAAGGTACAATCCACAAAGGAGTATTTATTCCCAGGAGTATAGTAATAGATAAGGGAAAGGCTGCAGTCCAGAACAGTTGAGGGGCAGTCCAGCTAAGTTAGTAATGACTGGGGAGGGCAGGGCTGTGTCCACACTGAGACCATTGGCTGTCCCAGGGCAGAATCCAGGTGCTGAATCTCCCACGCAGAAGCAGGACTGCTAAAAAGTGGAACCAAAGCTTGGTCCTGTTAATACGACTCCAAAGACTAATTACGTTCTTCTGGATCATTAATTTACCAAAAGCATTCAGAGGAAGAGCTTAGCTCAATACTAGAAGACACAAACTGACTGGAAAGCTGATTAGTGTATGGACCATGAAAATTCAGCAACCACAATGAACTTATATAGACAGGACATTTACTAGAGGATTGAGGTACACAAATGATAATACCTGGGAGCAAGGGACGAGACGAGACAATAAATCAATTAACCTTCTACACCCGAGGGGAAATATGGGTGAAATTCCACCTGTTTTGACTACTGCAACAAAAAGCTCTATATTTCAAAAATGCTAATGCAAGACGCATGGTTCAAACATTATTTTAAAAACTAGAGAGCAACACCTTAATTACCAAACAGTCATTTTCACCTAAGTCCAGTTTCTAAAACTTATGCTCATCCAGTTGTGTAAACAAAATGTCTAAAAATCAAAAATTGAAAATCAAATTCAAATTTTGGAGATTTTTTGTTGATGAACAACAGCAGGTATTAAGGAAATGATACCAATTTGCATTGCAGGCATGTTCTCAAAATATTTTTTAAAAAGTATGTAGAAATTTTCAGCCATTCAAATTTTCGGCGAGTTTATCTAACACATAGAGAAGGGCCCATTTTTTTTTTTTTTTTTTTTTTTTATTTAGCATCAGAAAGCCCAGTATATCAAGCACTATAAAGGCCAGGGATATGGTACAATGCTGCTTTAAAACTAGGGAAGTACACCTTTACCACCAAACAGTTGGTTTTAACCAAAGTCAATATGCATGCTTGGAGCTATTAAAAATGCATGGGAGAGGTATGTACTGTATTTGCTGTGAACTGAAGAATCAATTGATTTTTATTGCTTCTCCAGTGAGATACGGGTGGAAATAAAGACAAGCGTGTGGTATTGTGATCCCGAAGCGGGCCACTCGGACGCGGTTCAGAAATTACAGAAGTTTATTACTCTTAGAAGTGTCCAAGGACTCATTGGGTGCATCTCAAAGCATGAGCTGCATCGTTTGAAGGGTGCTATTTTAGGGGTCGTCACTTAATTCCATCCACCAAACTGATGTTACGTCATTTCATCTCCGTTAAACAGCTTAGGTTTAAGCGAGTCGTCACTGGTCTCCCCAATCTTAATTTAACTCTAACCCCTAACCCCAAACCTAGCCCTAAACCTAATTCTAAATTTAGCTTGTCCCTTACCCTAAATGTCAGTTTGGTGGATGGAATTAATGGATGACCCCAAAAAATGCAGCCTTTGAAGGATGTAGCAGACGCTTTGAGATCCACCCATTGAGTGTCATAGACGGCATTTGTCCGTTAATATTGCATCAGGCGGGTTTGGGCGCTTCTAACGGTGAATCCGGAAACTGTCAGGGGAGGCGATCATGTTTGAACCAAATTGCCACAGCTCTCCGCGAATGCAGTGCAGGCTGTCCACAAACCAGTCCAGCTATAAGGTGCATGGCATCAAGGGATTTTTTCCTAAAGTAAATAATTTCAAATAAAAGATGGCTAATAATACTTAGCAAAGTATGTGGACGTATGTGGGTAAAATTACACAAAACAGGCCATCATACATATATAACCCAAGTCCATGTCTCTACACTAGTTTTTAAGCAAACCAGCATAAATTTATCTCCCACCATTTAGCATGTTTTATGTTAATGAAGCCTTCGGGTATTACTGACAATTAACAAATTTCTCCGATGGTGGGCTTTTCTGCACAAAGTGACAGATTTTTTTTTTTTAATATCCCGCCACCAACCCCCCGCTTTGGAGGACAACTTTATTAATTCAGTCAGTTATATAATTGTGTACGAGTCCTCCTACATCACCCAACAAAACAAAACACACACAAAAAAAAATACTAAAAAAAAATGAATAAAAATAGAAATACAATACAATAACAATTACATTCACAATGCTTTACTACCTTTTGCATTAGTCGTTATTAGCTCACCTATTCCATCTCTCATTATTCCCAACCTTCAGCCTCCCTTACTATATCCCATCTTTTGGCATAAATTACAAGTCCTGTCTCATGGGCCATCACACACTCAATCCTACTGTAATACTTGACAAAATTTTTGAATTTCTCAATTCTTAATGCCTCCACAGATGTCAACCCGAAAATAAATATTTTTGCTAAATATATAATTATATTACTGATTAGGTGTGTTCCTTTTGTAACATCACCCAGTAACACTTTAAATAAATCTAATTGTATACTATTGAACCAAGATATCCAGCCTTGCACCTTTATCCAAAACAAGGCTATTATAGGACAGTACCAAAATAAATGGTCTACTGACTCCACTTCTTCCTGACAGAATCTACAAAGGGCTGATGACTCTATTCCCCATATATTTAGCATCTTTTTAGTTGCTAAAAACTTATATATTAGCTTATATTGAAAATATCTAATCTTTAGATCAAGTGATGAACTGTAAAGGATTTTGAAAACTTGGTTCCATGGGACTGGTGTATCTAACATATTTCCCCAACTGTCAAGAATCCTGTATGGTACAGCGACTAAGTTCTTTATTCTTAAATAAAATGTGTATATATGTTTTTGATCTTTATTCTATTTAACCAATTTGCCATTTTCATATGAGGCCTACAGACTAAATGCCCTCCTGTTCCTTTTATAATTTTTTTATTTCCAAGCAGTTGGTAAAGCTCCAATAAGTTGATTATATTGTTGCAATGTACAGACTGTTCCATAAAAACTAGTTAATTGTTTGTAGGACATGAGTTTTTTTATCCTCATTCACTATATCCCTTAAAAAATAATACCTGTATCAAACATGCGTTTCCAAAAAATCATCATTCTATCAACAAGTATATTAGAATTTAACCATATTATTTGTTGTAGAACTTCTTGTGCATTTTCTGGTGGGTGAAACTGAAATTGTAACCAACTTTGTAGAGCCTCTTCCAGAAGAGTGGAGACACCAGAAAACATGTCATTAATTAATGCAAAATGCATAGGTTTCATTTGCAGAAATGGAGAGAAGCCTTTATCAAAGATAGGATGGACACTTTTAAGTAATTTGCTAGAAAACCAGTTTGGATTGAAGTAGAATTTTGGAATAAGGGAAGCCTCCAGTGAAAGATTTAAAGCTTTTAAGTTGAAGAGTTTTAGCCCACCAGATACATAATCATTGTAGAGATATGTACGTTTAACTTTATCAGGTTTATCATTCCATATGAATTTGAATATCTTCTGTTCATATATTTTGAAGAATGATTCTTTAGGGGTTGGTAATGCCAAAGTGACGGATTTAGTGAATTTAACGCGCAGATCGTGTGATCAGACATCACATCGTGTGTTATGCTTGGCTGCGGGTCGCCATTGCCGTCTACTCCAATCTAAGTTACTGTTGTTCACTTCTAGGAGTAACAGACTTCTGGTATTAAGGAATATTCAGTTGTTTTTGATGTGTACAGTGATGCTTGACTTGTTCTTTTGGGTGTGTTCAATAGCTTACATAAAGCCAACAAATTAAAAAAAAAAAAAAAAAAAAAGACCAACCAGTTTGGGTTGCTGTCCGGAGTCTGTCACATGCACGCTGTAACCACATGAGGCGCTCTTGAGCTACAGTAGTCATTTATGGCTGCAATAAGCGGGAACGGCCAGCGACAGGGCCTGTTTTCTGTTTTCGGACAGGCAGCCAACTGATGGTTGACCAATGACAGTTCAAATGATGCGCCACTTCTTGGTGGCTGAGATCTGCAGGTAACATGCCAATGGCTCTTTTTCTCTCGTGTCATAAGCCAATCCATTTTCTTGATGCCGTAGCATCACAAAAGGGGTTAGGCATACAAATAATAACACCTGGCTGCAAGGGAGGAGACGGGACAATAAATCAATTAAAGTAGACAAAGCACAAAAACTCAAGCTGACTGCTGGAATCGGGGAGGAACCAATTATGGCCACATGGGGGTTGTGACAATGGCAGTAGTTAGTACTTTTCCACTACATTGATCAATGCCCATTAATATGGAATTAAGAAAACAGGATTTTGAATGTGTTGAGTATCCTTTACACTTTTGAGTATGATGATGGCATGGCATGAAGAGTCACTCAGATATGGTCTTTTTTGTTTTACTTTAAATGGATAAAGTTTCATCAGTGGTGTCTCTGATCAACCTTGTACCGTGACATTCACTTTCCTCCTCTCATCCTCTTACTGACCACCGGCTCCAACTTCATTTTACTGTCTGTCAGTTCTAATGAGTTATACATTCACTCTGGAGTGAGGCCTGGAGTGGGGCAAATCGTGAGATGGTGAGTCATTTAGCAGCCTATGATATTCAAATACAGTATGGACTTTGGCCTTATAACAGAATTATCACATTGAGTTGATAATAAACAGATGAGTAATTATAATAACACAAAAAAAAGTGTTCTTGTGCAGAATGTAACAATATGGTAATGTTACAACTGAAACATTCATAATACGTGTTTGAGTGTCCGACTTTTTTTTTGGATGGGCTGTGTATTACCAGTAGGCACTACTTGGGGAAAATAAAATATATTTCCTGAAGCAGCTGCGTTTCACAAAGTCAACCAAAATCATTTCAGTTGTTTAAGAAGAAAGAATTTCTCCTCTGAGGGAGATTGATACATGGGCTTCATAATTCAGTGACTTTCCAACTTTGCATAGATTTTAATGGCCGCATTTCAACCTCACAGTCCTTTTTGAGTACAACGGCATTTCTGTTCTCATATTGATGATGTTGAGTCTAGTGAAATATTCACCTTAGTGTCTTGGGTCAATGGTATAGGCTGAAACTGCAGGCTGGAGCTGCGGTGCTTGTTCAGGCAGAGAGCCCCGCTAATTTCCTGGGCAGCAGATCTTGCCATTCGCTTTCAGCTGACTTCATCTCCCAGCTAATTACCTGAAAGCAGATGTGCCTTTGTCTTCTGACATGGACAGATGCCTGCATGACTGGAGCTGTCGAGTCATGTTCATATTCTGGTTGTCTTGCTCTTCAGTCATAAGGCTCTGGAAACTGTTTCTTTTATATCATCTGCTCATGTGTACTTACAGCCTGTCCAGAATCAGCATTCAAATCCAACAACATAATTCGAGCTACAACAGAAATGACTTAGAACTTTTCCAGAGTCTGTAATCATGGGTAGAATCAATGTATATGGACTTCGCCCATCTATGACAGCTAATCAGCTGCTCGTGGCGATATTATCACTTGTCAATCAGACGGCAGATGGGCCGTCTCATCCTGGGTGGGAAGTCCCAGAGGCGGATGAGATAGAATCATATCACTGTGTATGATTAGACTGCCAATCTCCAGCTACACATAACATTGTGGAGGCTGATGTAAAATATGCAATATTAAATTAAAAAATCCAAGCGTACAAGCTGTAACTGCCATGTTTAACTGATGTGAAATTGTAGTGATAAGTACTAATAATGGAAGACACTTTTGCCAAAAATGCAGTTACAATTCAGTTACTTTTTTTTCCTCGTGTTCAATTCACAGAAAAAAAAACCTTTTTCTCCTGTAGAAATGGGTAAAAATTTATATTTTCTCAAGAGTTTGTCTCACCTTCTCAAATTAAATTCTTGAATACATATGAAGACCACAATGGAAAAATGATCAGAGTCACATTTTCACGTTGTGGAGAAATGATGAATTAAAAATTCAAAATGATTTTAGAAACAAAGCACTGAAAAAATATGCAAAAAATATAAAATATATACGTTGTAAGATATTATAATAATATATAATATATAAAATTTACAAAAATGCAAAATTTGGGCTCTGATCATTTTTCCTTTGTGGTCTTCATATGGATAAAGCAAGTAAAGGTGCAAACTCATTTAAGTTGATAATGGTGCACAGCACTGGTCAGTGGCATACTTCACGGCCTAAGGCAGAATCCACATGCTTCAGTCTAAACATCATGCAAAAAAAAAGAAGAAGAAAAAAGAAAGAGGAACAGCAAAAGTCCCTCAGGTTATGAGTCTTGTCTGCCTTTCATGGCAGTGGGAGTAGACTACGAAATTCCCCGGCCCTTAAATCATTCCGTTGGTGAGACTTGCTGAATTTATTATTATATTCCATCATTTATCTTCCTGCTTCAAACTGGAGCATGTTTCCAAGATTCCTTGCGTCCTGCCCAAAATGCAAAACCCCTCCAAATATCGGAGAGAGGAGATGGAGTTTTTCTCCATGGTAACATGGGGATTAGCAATGTTGATTTTGCGAACTCCCCCCTCCCCTCAAACAAATTTCACCTGGACTAAGATGTGACCAGAGTGGCTGCCAGCTTGTAAACACTCAGATTATCCACGTCATACAAGGGACTAATGGTGATTTCATCGCAAAATAGTTTTAAATGAGCAATGACCTACAGAAATTTATTGGCTGTTGAATAAATGCTTGTTGTGCTTTTTTTTTGGGTAGCAGGCAGCTGAGGTCAGACTTAAAATAACAGAAAAGCCACGCCATTAAGGCCAATTTCAGGGATTTCCTCTCAAGGAACAGCATTTACAGAGCCCTGGGGTGGAGACCTGTCACTGTAATTTAAATTGAAGCATCAAAGCTTGCATGAGACCTCAGACACAGACATAATTTTCAGCCTTTTTCTCATTTTAATGCCAGTTATGTTTATGAATTTGTCCCAGTCAACACACTTTGACAGGCCATTGGTATTTCAAACCACACATAGGGCTGGTAGCCACACATATTTGGGACTAAATATTTAAATTGGTGCTTGTGTAGATTTCCAAAATTAGTATTTTCTTGAAGGAAACCATGGGAAAAATGATGCCTAATGGAAAAAATATGGTCATAATTTCCTAAGGAAACACTAACTGAAAAACATTCAATTGAAGTTTGAACATGACATCATGTTTATGTGGCAGAGCGCTCAAATCTGCTTCTGCGGCTTGCTTATGCATTCATCAGTGGATGTATCAGTTTTGTAATGGTCTGAAAATAATGTACGGCTTGATGTAAAGCATATTTTTTTCACTTTGCACCACATTGGACAAGGCCTAGGCTTCATACTTTGTACTTTGTTTCAAAGACATTCTCCTCTACCTCAAACATACCACCGCAATCCATATAAATGGACACACAAATCATTTCACAATAACCTAACACATTGCATATACTGGCACCGCTAAAGGAACTGCCTGCTAGTTAGTTCAAAGGATATGTGTTTCATCTATGTGTGCTGGCATTTAAGTGTAGTTACAGGAGGGAAGAACAACAAACTATTTGTGTATGGAACAGACATTTCCAGACGTTTGTAGAGTTTAACTTCACAGAGGTGTCATTGATTCTAAATAGCTCTTCTCACTGAGGCCAGCTTGGGTGTGTATAAATCTTGGGGAGTTTTCTTCTGATGGTTCCAAGTCAAATTCCCCCATCCATCCAAACCAAAAGCATTTCTGAATTCATCAAAAGAAAATTTGTATCAGATTGACCGTAAACATTAAGAAAAACAGGGGACGTGTCAAAATACTGATAGTATTTCGAGATTTCCCAGACATCCCAGGTGTTTTGAGGAAGATGGCATTCACACACAAGACTTCTTTTTCTTAACTTCTTACATCAGACTCAAGTTCGCCTGCCTCTTGTAAACAGTACTGCAGGTAGGAGGAGTAACATGTAATCAACAGAGACTTTATCAAGTTTCGCTCAAAGAAACTGCCAGGGTTGACTTGATATAACGAGACCTTGGATTCTACTCTGGCAAGGGCAGGGGTATGGAGAACGGTACGCCCCAAACATTCATGAGGGAGTTTGAAGGTGAAGGTGAATTAGGTTTCACCAAAACACCTTCAAAGTGGGAATCTGTCCTTGCTTTTGCTCAGTACACAACAAAGTGCAACTCATTCCAGACTCTCCTCTCACAAGGATAAAGACACCCACATGAAATCATCTGTGGTAAAAAAAAAAAAAAAAAAAAAGCAGGGTACAGAGAGGAGCTGGCCAAAATAGGGGCCTGGGCTGACATGAACCTGATTACACTCATCTGTAAGATAAATGGCGGAGATAAGAAATTAAAACTCCCAGCTGCACTCTGGTTGTGAAGGCAATCACCATCCAGATGGATCATTACAATAAATAACCTAGAGAGTCTTAAATAACCACAGTACACTCAAGAGTGCCTGCATGAACATCCATGAGATACTTTTGGTGAGAGGGTTTGAGATGTTAATGGGTTTCGAGGGTTGATAAAGAAATTAACGTGAGCCTGAGACTAGGCCGTTCCTCGGGCGCTTTGTGAAGGTGCCAAATATGAATCACGGCACTCCGGATGCCGAATGGGCTCTTCCTGTGTTGCTAAGGGAGCCCCTGGGAGGGGAACAGTCTGGGGAAAGCAGGGGGTTAAGAGTTCTGGATGGCTATACAGAGAAGTGCAGTAGATATGACTCTCAGCTCCACTGCTCCCCTCCGCCTGGGTGGTCCTCGCCTCAAATTTTTTTATACAGCCAGCCTATTAGCACCACTGAGTTGCTGATTTATGTAGCTGTCTCCTCGACTCCATCGGCTACATCAGCAGTGGTGAATTGTAGGCACAGCGGCCATGCAAGAGCTCCGGGCCTCCTCTATCGTCACTAAAGTAAACTGCCTTTGGAGCGAAATGGGGGAGGGGGAGAGAAAAAAAAATACTGTAGAAAAAACAAAGGTTCCACATACCACCCACCTCTCTCTGTAGATTTCCCCGAGAAGAATTTCCTTTAATGGCCTCCACTTGGCTGAGAGGGAGGGTAGCCAAGACCTGGGTTGACTCTTGGTATCTGTTAAGCGAGGCCTTCACGGTTGAAGAAAAGGCAAACAGTGAGATCTGTGCATCGGGCCGTTGTTTATTTTCTTGCTCCAGTCATTGCTGAGGACTGCTTCCTCTCTGGCGCTCTGGATCAGAGTGGTCCAGTAGCCTAACAGGCTCACGGCACGGCTTTCTGTTCTTCCTTCCTTCAACTGCATTTAGATGCTTTTCTTTTTACCTCGCAGAGAAAGTGAAAGGGCTACATCTGTTCATCACCAATAAGGCAGTCAGACATTGGCAAGATTCCTTTTGGCAAATTTCTTTCCACAAACAATGAGAGTGTCGCATGACATTTTGCATTTTCACCAATCAGCATTTATCAAAATTTATAAACATCCATCAACAATATCATTCTTTTGGGATCAGAGAGTGTAAATATCTTAGTTAATCAGAAATCAAATTGACATCAGTCAAGACTTGCTCTGTGTCCCAATGACCATCAGTGCATTGACATCTTGCTTATAACCATACTCGTAATGGGCGTGCAAAAAGTGCATGGTACAAGGTTTTGCACACACTGTGTTTTACCTCTGGGGATGCCTCCCTTGCAAGCTTCTTTGTCTTTGTAAAACTTTCTATGTGCTTGGAAAAGGATTTGGTATGTTTCACAGTGTGCCCTGACTCATTATGAATCATGCTTTTTAGAAAGGAGACGAGCACTTACAGAGACCTTGTAAGAGCATGCTTCCATCCTCAAAAGATTTTTATGAGCACAAAGTTAACAGGCTGTAATAACTTTGTTGCAAGCATCACAGAGCTGTTTAGTTTTGTTCGGCGTTGTTCAGCAAACACCTGCCATTCAGTACTTCAATACACAGACGGGACAAAACAAATGCATGAAAACTTGTATGATGGGTTTTGGAGCGAACAAACACCACATTTTCAAATAAATTACATGGAGCTTTAATCAAAACTTCATTTAAAGTATAAAATCATTAGTCTGTATCACACTGCTCTGCCTGAGTATAGCTATAGCCATCCACTTAAAATTATGTTTCTTTGATGCAGAAAGAAAGCACCATAATCAACTGAGATTAAAAGCCGACAGCAAAGTGTGAATACAATTCATTAACACCAAGTGGCATACCTGTCAATTATTTTTTAACGTTCACTAGCTAGGCTAGATAAAAATAATCTGTTCAGACCATTCATATATTTGAGAATAAGCTGATGCAATCTTGGTTATTTTTTACTTTATATTCATCGAGTTTTGTCAGGTGTCACTAGCTAGTTTATTAATATGCCAGATTAGTGCAGTAAAAAAGCAGCGAGCTGCCTATTGCGAGACTACGTTGATTGTAACTAGCTCATTTTACCGACTTAAAATATTTTGGACAATTACATTCATAACAATTTATTTATCAAAATGGCAGGCTAAATAAATGATTTGGCCAACAGTTATGCTAAGGGTAAAGCAGGTATTTACAATGTAATTGCAGTATTCTGAGCATGGACTGTACACTCAGTGGTTCTGAGACCATTCCTCAGTGCAAGGCCAGTAAAAACAGTAAAATTTCACTGTCTCAAGACATTCCTTCAGTGGTCCGGGCCAGTCCCCTAGTAGAGCCAGGACAGTTATTGCAAGTGGCTCGTGCCACAGGACAGTACAGTGCACAAAATGTTACAGCCCCCTCTCAGATTCTGGAGTAGTTGATTATAATACGGACTATATTTCAAGCTCAAATTTGCACACAAATATTTGGGTTGTTTTAAAATGCTCACTGTTGAAAATGATTGAAAATTTAAAATGTAAAATTTTGTATCTTTATAATATAAAGTCAATTTTCTTTTTTAAATATTACAATAAATATGAATATTTCTCAAAATAAAATTTATGTAAAATTATTCGAGAATATTTGACTCCAAGGTAAATTCTATATGATGTCACAATCTCACTCACACCAACTGGGCGATCTGATTACTTATTACGGATGTATCACTCCTCTTACTCAACTTTTTACTGCCCAGCTTGCTAGTATTGTTTCAGATTTTTTCCACTTATTCAGCTAATGCCACAGTTGTCAGTTGTTGTTGTGAAATGTGTTCAGTTAGTACTGATCGCTAACATATAAGTGAAATTAAGGGCAGCTAGGTTCACTCACATTGCAGCTTATTTTGCAGTGTTCGCATGTGCTAGGTGCAAATATTTCTTTTGGCTGCCGCCCAGTGGTATAACTACTGGCAATGCAGGTAATGCAGTTGCACTTGGACCCGTGTA
Organism: Gymnothorax javanicus; assembly: GCA_029692085.1. Taxonomy (NCBI): domain Eukaryota; kingdom Metazoa; phylum Chordata; class Actinopteri; order Anguilliformes; family Muraenidae; genus Gymnothorax; species Gymnothorax javanicus. Next base: position 16,222,621 of record CM056194.1, read on the forward strand.
AGTTTAAGGGCCACAGGGCCCCAGTCAGCACAGTCAGCTTCCTATTAAACTTGTCTTGTCAAGATTGAAGGCTACATATTCAATGGGGGCGCACTCTGCACTCACCATTATCATGATATTGCAGGGACATGCAGAAATCCAAGAGCTCTATCAACTTAACTGATTAATGTGTGTCTAGTTGCAGATGGTATCACAAGTGTCAGCAGGCGGAATCCCGTTATATAGCTACGTATTTTGAACATAACATGCACAGCTCAACTGAAGAAGAAGATCTATTATCGGCACCTCAATGACAGAGTGCACATCGAGACCAGCAAAACTTTCCAGCTCAACTGACGATGAGCTTTTACCCAAGCAAGCAAGCTGGTGGACATTAATAAGAATGAAATTATTTCTGCAATGCCAATGCAAAAGCTGTCATTTCCTGCATGCTTCAGACGGAACATTTCAAAAGTGAAAACTGACTCAAGAATGAACGAAGATGTTGATTCTTGAGAACAACTGGATCACTGCAAGTTTGGGAAAAGTTTGCATGGATTTGCTGCTGTTTATAAATTCTCCCGTGACTTTAGCATCTGTTGAATGATCAATTTCCAACTGAAGCTGATACCTGAGGAGTTCCATGGGGCAGTGCTGTCTTACCTGGACTTGGGATAATATCCATTAAAAAAAAATTGTGAATGCAAGCAGGATCTTCAAAATTTAATGGATGATTTTGCTCTGTGAGAAGTCCTGAGAGCGCTCCTTTCCTGCAGATAAAACTTTTGTCTTTTTTTTTTTTTTTTTTAATCAATGCACAGTTTTGCTTTGTGTTTGTTGGGCCTACGTTGTGCCTGACACAAGAAAGCTTATTTTATGATAATGCACAACTTTCATCTTTAATATTCGACTTGTGCGGTAGCCATGCTTTCTCTTCCCCCGAAATGACAGCCCATGTAGTAATAATTTCTGTTTGTTTGTTGCGTGTCTCTGACTCTTTTGCAGTAGCATAAATTTGTCTGTCATTAAGTTAAGGTCCAGGTTAGGCCAGTTGTACTTCATAATGCTTCGCTTATGTAACACCATGGGTGACTTTTGCATTGGAGGGAGATGGGTGGGGGTTCCGGCATTACCTGGGAACACCACTGATGCTGCCTCCACTCCAGGCTCCACCTACTTGGTTCCACTCTCTCTAACATTGAAGGAATTCTGAAATTCAGCTCTCCGCCCAATTTTTGTAGTTGCTTAATACGTTATATTATAATGTCCCTGGTGGGTAGCACCCCAGAGTGGAACCCTCTGCCAAAGTAAATGTTATTCCAGCTTCATGCATTCAAATATTTAGACCAAATACAAAAGTTCATCTGAAAGAACTAACATCAGCTGGTTATCTTTACCTCAAGGTTATCCCACTGCTGAAGTCAGTGAATATATAAGTTCCAAAACGCCTTTAACACGTTGACTGCCAACTACGAGATAATTCGTAATGGCGGGTCAGGGCCGGCGCTAGACTTGAAAATTCGGGAAAATTATCCATCCATGACGGCAATTAGTTTGGCAAATTTGGTTTTTCCTTCATAAGCACGTTTTCCAATTCAAGAATAATCAAGTGGCAATTAGGCTTCTCTCCCCATGCGATCTAACAACAAATTCATTCAGTAGAGAAAATTTTAATAATTTCTATTGGCACTCAGCAACGTTAATTTTTTTTTTTTTTTTTCAAGAATATTTCAGAACTCATTGCGAATGAAGGTAATTCCGACAAGTAGGCACACCTGTTTTTGCAGCACGGTCACGCAACTTAATTGTAAAAAAATAGACGGCTGTCAGACTGGAAAATGTAAACGGAGGAAACCACGACTTGTCACCAGAATTACCTTCATTCTCTGAAGAGTTCTGAAATGCCGCTCTCGCTGGAAAAAAAAAAAAAAAAATACCGTTGCTGAGTGCCAGTGCGAGACTTAATTATAATTAAATTATTTTCTGTACTGATGTAGCCCATTATTTGCTGTTCGACGAAACGGGGAGAGAGAAGCCGTGGTCTTCAATTGCCACTTGATTATTCTTGAATTGGAAAACGTGCTTATAAAGGAAAACCTTCTAGAATTTGCCAGGACTAATTGCCCGTCAATAAAGGGATGGATAATTGAAATTAATTTTCAGGTCTAGCGCTGGTTTTTGACCCCGCCACTACGAGTTGTCTCGTAGTTGGCAGTCAACGTGTTAATGGTATTCTTTGTATTATATAACACTAAAATATGTGCATTTTACACCATGAATTTTGATTATACTTCAGAAAAATGGTATTCTTTGATAAGTTGATGTTAATGTTGGTGGGTTTTCACATTAAAATTCCCCTGAACACTTCTGAAGGTTCACCATAATAACATACATGTAAAGTTCAACAGTAAGTGTATGACTCATAATTGACTAGTGGTTGGGAAGCAGCCTGCATAGAATTTGCCCTGTAGATCTGATTATTTGATGGATAAGTACACGATACGAGCAAAGTTTTACTGTCAAATTGCTTTTACAAACAGACACTATTCTGAGCACTTTGCCTTAAACTGAGCAAACAATATTAATAAACTGTAGATTTTTAACCATCTTTTTTTAGACAATTTTCCTTGATTGCACCAATGAAAATGATGAGATTAAAACGTCTATTACCTGATGTTTGCTGATTTCATGCAAACAGCAACTACATTGAGCATCAAGTTATGAATAGGTCACTCACTCAAAATAATTATTTTTCTCGTAGCTGGAGGCAATTGTACGATACATGTACAGAGCATATAAAATTGCAAACAATCATTTGGCGCACAAAAAGCGCAGGCTGATTATGAAAAATGAAACTTTGGTCCCTAGCATGTATGGAAAGGGGCCGTCAGGTGTTTCTTACCAACCCATTTTCCGTTGAATCTGAAAAGCTAGAATCTAGATATTTGTGTTCCTGAAATCATCTCAAGCATCACAGGACACAAATAAAGCAACTCAGTCCAGTTCTGCTGTACCTTATCAATATTTTAACCAGGATCATTTCAGCATCTTGATAAAATGTTTCTTTGTATCCCAGTGCCATTCATGCAGCAATACTACAATACTGTCCAATGCCCTGTAAAGAGATAGTTAATTCATGACAGGGAAGTGTATAAACAAGGCACATAGACTAAGTACAAAGACATGAGGAAGCAAGACTACTGTACATTCTCATACAGTATGTGTGTGTGTGTGTGTGTGTGTGTGTATGCGAACGTGTTTATGCGTGAATTAGCAATGCATCAAAAAATAATTTAAGCTGTTCCTGTGAACATTTTGCTAACGCGTGGTGTGCTTTGAAGCATCTCACAATGTGCTTTCAACACATTGAAATTACATTGACCATGGAAAGTACAGAGCACAGCTCAATCTATGCAAGCATCACAGAAAACAATTGATAAAAATCTATTTACAGTACGGACTCTTTTGCTACTCACTCAGATTTATGATACGGTCTAGGACAGTACAAACATTTTATTGACATGCATCTGTAAATGGGCTGAAACTACATTGTGAATAAACTTCTTAGAAACACTGACACACACAAAAGGAACGACTGGGTGCAGCTGAATGTAAAGCGGTTTCCATAATTTACACTGGGTCAGAGGCAAAGGTCGTACTAAAAAGGCTTCTTTGTGGTCTTATGGTAACTCTCCAGATGCGAGCGCGTGTGATCAAACGGTTCATAATTAGAACCATATAATTTGGGAACATTATTATATTAAAGATGGCAGCATGGTTTCCCTCGCAAAACTAACATCATGAGTGGCTGACCATAAAGCAGGCTTTCACTCTAACAGTGCTGCCTGGTATGTGTATACGTGTGTGTGTGTGTGTGTGTGTGTGTGTTTGTGAGCATGCATGTGAATGTCGCTGGGGAAGAGACAGAGCCCATAAATATAGTAAGAAAAATAGGTGCTTTAGATATGCAAGTTCCCATTTCAAAAAGCCTAAAGCGTTGGGAAATGGCGAGCCTGAGTGCACGTTTGCATGGATATTGTAAAGTTGAAGTGAAAATGAACAATGATTAAATAATTATTGTAACATGAAAAACTACAGATGGAAATACTGAAAATGAGAAACATTGTGGGGGATGACACAAGTGCCAAAGTCATGTTCAAAAACCCCATTTAAAGTGGATTCTTGCTATGCTTAGGCAATTGACAACGATTGGCACTAACGCACCATAGGAACAATGGAGCTTTGACTTTCTGTGCACAAGGAGCTAGCCAAAGTGCAAAAGCCTCAATTTGGTTTTTAAAACAAATGTTGCCTCAAACTGGTTAGCTGGAATAACACACATCAAGGAACGCAGGGCAGTTATTCTTCACACTTTGTTTGCTTCTAATCACAATGAAGCAGAGAGACTTTGGTATTTGACTTATCGTGACAATATAGCTAAAACAACAAGCATAATTACTAGATGATCCATTGCCAGCTTTTATTTGTTCATCCCTCCACATATTGGAAGTATTATGGCTGAATGGTGTTCCATTACACAACTCAATTATATCATACCACTGATCATATTCAGAATGGCCCATAATGTTGTTATTCACTTATGAACTTAAATACCTCCATAGTTTTATTTTTAGATTACACGTTTTGCAAAAGCAAAATAGAATTAGTGAACATTGCATTGGTTATATTAAATTATATTGGTGGCCAGATGCCAGAATGATGTAATTTTTTACATTAATCCTATCCACTTTATAAAATTCTTAAATATAGGGGTCAGCTGAGTGGCTTGTCCTGTGAAAGCACTGCTCCAGTGTATTGAAGAGCCCCATGTCCAAGTGTTGAACTCAACTGAGTTTTAATACTGGAGTTGAGCCCAACATAGTGACTGGCGCCTTTTTCATGATTCATAATTATTCTAACAATAACAAATGACTTATCTGAGTAACCATTCCAAGTAAAACCTATGTCCATCCTAAATTTTGACTTTGGCCTGAGGTAAAAAGAAAACAGAAATTGCAGTTTTTAAATAATGATTATGTTTAATAGAGGCAAAAATTATCCAAACATATCTAGCCCTATGTGAAAAAGTAATTGGCCCGTTAGTTACAGAATCAATTGATTAAACAAATTAATTGAAAATTGAGTGTAATTTCACTAGATACACCCAGGCATGATTATTGCCAGCCCTGAAGAGTCTAAATTTCACTTGGATAGAACATGACTGGTAAGATGACGTAGGCAAACAGCAGCACATGGTGCTGCAATCTAAGGAAATTCAAGAACAGGCGAGAAACCAAGCCATTGACATTTATCAGTTTAGAAAGGGTTATAAGGCCATTTCTAAGGCTCAGGGACTCGAGCAAACCATGGTGGGAGCCGTTATCTACAAATGGAGAAAACTTGAAACAGTGGTGAACCTTCCCAGGAGTGGTTGACCCTCCACATTCTTCCAAGAGCCAATTTACGACACATCCAGGGGGTCAAAAGGGGCACAGGCAAATGTCTAAAAAAACCGCAGGCCTCATCTGCCTCAGATAAAGTCAGTGTTCACCATTTCACAATAAGAAAGAGACAGAGCAAAAATAGCATGTTTTCTGGAAACATGCCAGAAAAAACCCACTGCAGGCCAAAAAGAGCGCAAAGCCTCATCTCGCATTTGCCTAAAAACATCTTGATGACCTCCGTGACTTTTAGGATAGAAGTCTGTGAACTGATGAATAAAAATTTAGAACTTTTCAGAAGACATCCCATTACACCTGGCTGAAAGCCAACACAGCATTCAACAATAAAACATCATACCAACAGTGAAACACTGTGCTCGAAGTGAGATAGTCTGGGGCTGCATTACTGCCTCAGGACCTGGCTGATGTAAAATACAGTTACTGATGGAACCATGAATTCTGCTCTTTACCAGAAAATCCTAAAGGAGGATGACTGGCCATCACTTTGAGACCTAAAGCTCAACCACAGTCGAGTTATGCAGCAGGACAATGATCTGACGCACACAAGCAAGTCCACCTTTGAATGGCTCAAAAGAAACAAAATGGAGGTTTTGTACAGTAGTAGCCCAGTCAAAGTCCTGACTAGAATCCGATAGAGATGCTGTGGCATGACCTTAAACAGGCAGTTCACACTCGAGAACCCTGTAATGTGGCTGAGACAAAACAATTCTGTGAAGAAGAGTGGGCCAAAATTCCTCCACGGCGATGTAGAAGACTCATCACCGGTTATCGCAAATGTTTAATCGTAATTATTGCTGCAAGGGGTGGCACAACCAGTTATTAGGTTTAGCGGCGCAAATTTTTTTATTTATTTATTTTTTTACATGGTTGATTTAAGTTTGAATAAATCTTAAGTTTACTATATTAAATGATATTTTAAAAGCTGCATTTTGTTTATTCTCACGTTGTTTATATCTTACAATAAAATTATTTGAACGATCTGAAACATTTAAATATGCCAAATAAGCAAAAAATAGAAGAAATCAGAAACTGGCAAATACTTTTTCACAGCACTGAAAACCATTTTAAGGAAATATGTTGAATGATAACAGACCACAGTCTTGGCTGTATATAGAACATATTTCACCATTTGGAGAATCTGGAAAGTGATATAACAGACACAACATTGACTCTCTTAGAGCTAATTGCATTTGTGCTCATGGGCAGACCGACAGATTCTCATAAATGAGTGACTGCACATATTGAGCATCTTCATATTATCTTCTCTTGACTCATTCCTGTGGCCCAGGCTCCAGGAGACACGTCAGACTTTTTTATGTGGACAATACGCCAAGGCACACCAACACATCTTAATGCACACAGGCTTTCTTTGCGCTAAATGCTAAGAGACGCCATTGGAATCAGGGTTTAATCCTAATCCAAAATCATTTCAATTTACTTCGGTTCATTTATGTGTGTGTCAATGAATCTTAAGTACACTTAATGCTGCATTTTTGGCATACATTTCCCTTGGTTGAGTTACTTTAAAATTCAGTAAAGATAGTAAAATAGCTTAAGATAATGAATAATTCTACAATATACATCTAAAGTGCAGTGAAATAATAACCAATGCTCTGCATTGTACTCTTCACTCTACCCATGTACTATACGTACACAGGCAACAGCAACAGTGCATTATGGGACAGGAGCGTGCTGCCCAAAGGTATTGGCCCTCATTTATCAAATGTGCGTACACCAAAAAAAATGGGTGTATGCCAAATCTCCCGCAAGGAGCGGCATTTATCAATCTGAACGTGAGCGAACGGTCCGCAAAAATCTCACGCCAGGTCAGACCAGGTGTATGCAGATTTGAAACCAGCGAACAACATGCAGGAACGAGTACAGCTGTCAAAATGAGTAATAAACTATGTGCAGCGATGCAGACATCATGCTGTTGTTGCTCTTATTAGTAAAATTAATAAATAGGCTAAATAGATGAATGAATGAATGAATAAATAAGACACTTGTGTTGAGAAATTAATTAAACTTATATTTTGAGACAACCTGCTTGTCAGGCCAGACGGCTGACAATTACAATCAATTTGATTAAGCGCAATGCGTGGCTTGGCAGTGTGGTATGTCAGATGCTCATCCAGTCAGATATATACTGAACAACAAAAGGAACGCAAGTTAATTAAAGGCTGACCGGAAAATAAGTTTGCGCGTAACTATTTTGGAAAACCAATTTTATTACTAGCGCGTGCACATTTACACTGGTTTCATCAAACTTTTCTTTATTTTGTGGTCACTTTGACTGCGTAACCATAAGAGTACATTAACTAACTAGCTAACTTGCGTTTCTTTTGTTGCTCAGCCTACGGTCAAATTTTGACAATGGCAAATCTTCTATTGTTACAGGAATAAACTTCTGTCCGACGTGAGAGGAACTTTCGGCACAGAGAAGATCTCCTCCGGGAAAGTGACGAGTGGCTGCTTGTTTTGTGGCACCCAATAAAATGTCATGGAGTAATACTAATAAAAGTACAACGAAGAGTGATCCCTGCAGACTGTATTTTAACAATTACTCTCATGCAGCTCCGATCGAGGGGGTGGGGACTCATTCGTGTCCTGACCGCCTCGTATTCCCACGATGGAGTAGGAGCCCGGCTGCCACGCGCTCCTCGAATGGTAACAGCTGGAGGTTCGAATCTGGTTGGCCTCCACCGGTCCGTGCGCTGCTGCGCCTGAGTGCGATCTTAAAATCAGACTTTTTTTTTTTTTTACTTACATGTAAAGCATTTGGATTGTCAATTATGTAGGCTATATAACATGAAATATCATGGATCTATAAATTGAATTTATTAAGGCCGATGTTATTCGCACTTATACGTGTGGCCAATGCTGAATTTTTTTTCTTGGCCACACTTATAAGTGCACCAGTTGATGACCATTCCAGTGCCGCTTATAGAAAGTGCCGCTTCAAGTAAGTTTGGCCAAGAAAAAAATTTTTACCTTTGGACACACTTAAAATAAGCGAGGGCAATGGAGAAATGTGCATCTTGGCCACGCTTACAAGTGCGTCTAACGCGAATTTCGATCAATTTTTGTGCTTGGACGCACTTAAATAAGTGCGAATAGTCACTTCGATTTACTAATGAATTAAATCAAACCTCTGCTGCACTCCGGTTTTCCACCCCCAACGGTGTTTACCGCAGCAGCAATAGTTTTCCAAACTGCAGCCTTCTGGGCTCCCTTTATGCCACTCTTAAGGCTTCCAAATAAAATCATTTTGTTTTTCTCCACCTCAGACATGATCATTTATATTTCCTCCTCAGTGAAGTTCTTTCTTCTTTGCCGTCTTTCGAGAGTCCATGTCGTAAAGTGGGCAGGACTATGCCTCCCGGAGCATGAATTTATAGGGGCATGTCATGTAAATTACGATGGTTTCAGCCACCAGATTTATCAATGCCACGCCAGTTTTACACCAAAATCAGCGATGTACACACTTTTAGTAAATCAGACGTGACACCAGGAGAACGCTGATATTTACACCAGAATCTACACCAGATCCTACGCAAGTTTGATAAACGAGGGCCATTGTGTCCGTCTCACTCTCTCTACTCCATGGTACCTGTATGTGCTTGTGAAAACGATATTACGCGGACACCTGCGGCTCTTACAGGCCAGAATGGGTGAAATGACAGCAAACATGTCTCTTCATAACCAGAGACTTTACTGTTCTGATAAGACCACAGTTCAATCAGAACAGCAATGTGAGATCACAATGATACTTATCAGGAGTAAGGGTACAAGGTAGTGTGAAAGGTGAAAGATCATTGCTACAGCTTTAAACCTGTCTCTAACCCTCATATCCTGGCGACAGAATGGCTCTCTGACACACCAGGATAGAGGCCCTTAGGACAGAGCTGTCTACTTTTTTCTCTCTCTCTCTCTCTCTCTCTCTCTAAAATCCAGATATACTGAACTCTCTCTCTTTCCCTTCACATACACATATTTATAAAGATACTGTACAAATACACATATATTCATACATATACTTTATGCATGTGCAGAAGCATACCCTAGCACACAGGTACAAACACTGTGAGAGGTGGAAACAGTCATGGAAGATAAAAGGCTTGTTCATACTCTCGTGTGATTATTCGAGAGATTATACAACTTTGGCCAGCAGATGCACCTACATACGCATGTGTGACTCCTCATCCTCAGGCATGCATGTAGTAGTGGCTGCGTCCACATCCTGTGATTGTACTTGCGCACGTGCATGTGTGTACACATATGGCTGAAAAAATGACAGTAATATTTCAGCAGCATTGAGTTAATAGCCACTTCTTTTTTCAACATAAGATGTCAGAGACCTACCTTAACCTAAAAACAGTAGCAAACATTCCCTTCTCCCAGCTTTTTTAAAATTGTGTTGCTGACATCAAATTCAAAACAAGGAGATGGTTTTCAAAAAACAGTAAAATTTTTCAGTGTTAACATTTGGAATGTACTGTTTGTGCTATATTCAACTGAATGTATGATTTAAATAATTTGCAAATCATTGATTTCTGTTTTAATTTACATTTTACACAGCATCTCAAACTTTTCGGGAAATGGGGTTGAATGTGCATTCATAGGACGGTATAAATCAGTCAAAATTCTGAATAATCAAATTTTGATCATTATAGTGGTCTAGATTTTTCATTCTTGGACTGACCGCAGATTTCCATACTTTGTGTTGTAACTTTTTATTAATGACCAACTACTGCCGTATTTATCAAATGTTCGTGGACACTTAGTTTCAATTGTATGCATGCGTGCATGTTTATAAATCTCAACATTATGCACATTAAAACACATTTATAAGACCCGGCAACCTTTCGTTCTTCCATCATTTTGGATATTTGAGAGGCCAAATATTTATTTGAAAAAAAAAGTTCCCTTGTTTTCTTTGATTATTTTAACATTTGAGAACAAAGAGGCCTGTGTTTAGTTCAAGGGTTGGATATTAAATATTCAAGATTGAAGAAAAGCAGTTTACATGTTTTACGTGTGCCCTCATGTTCTTGTAAATTTTATTCATACATCCGAATAAGTTTTCCCTCTGAAAAGTTTGATAAATCCCTTTTTTACGTGAAAATGTCAGTACATAGAAATACGAGAAAATTTGTTTGTATGCTGCTTGACATATGAGGTTCATTGTCAGCTAAAAAATGAATGAATCATCAATCAACTAAAAATAAGTTTGTTTTGTCACATAACTGTTTATTGTTTTTTTAGGCTTTTTGCCCTATTTGTATACAGTCTATATTTCCAATCTAATGTTACAAATAAAAAAAGCTTTGGTGGTTACCTCAATAAAATTACCTGCAAGTGTGGTAGTTGTTACAATTATGGCTCATTAGGCTTCTTTAGTTGTTTAAATAACATAGGTTATCTCACTATGTTGATGCTTGTCATTTTATAATAATATTGCGCCATCCAAAACCCTAATATTTTTCTCAAATTCTCATTTTCAGCATCATTTTCATTTGATTTATACTGCCAACCATGTAAAGTGATGATTGCTTGTAAAAATAGGATAGAAATATGGAAGCCAGCCACACAGGTAAATTTTACTGGTTGGTGGTTGTAGGTATACAATAACCCGAGGAGGTTCTGAGGTTAAATTTGTTCAAATCTACATTATGGAGTTATTTTTCATTTATTTATTTATTGAGCTATTCTAACATAATAAAATGCATCTTTTTTTAATTGTGTATTTATTATGACAGATTTTATAGTTTGGAATTTAAATGGTGATGATGACTGCTCACAGTAATTCTAGTAGTTGTGGTATTATGGCAATTCTTTCTGCCATTCCCACTCGCTTTGCACCTCGGCCTCCATGTTTGCAATTATCACCATGGGTTGGAGTTCTTGACAAATACTAAACATTCAGAAATGCTTGATAAGCGTCATATATGGGTGTTTGCATTGTATATCCAGTTCAAAAATGATTACAGACTCATTTCTGTTGAAATCATAGGCTTAGTGTCATTTTTAAGTCTCGTGCACACACACGTATGTGACGTGTGTGTAATGCAGTTGCAGGATGCGTGGGGTGAAAAGGGTCACTGATGATAAGACGCACGTATATACGCCAGTGCATTAGGACATTCATATGCGCACGCTCATTTGTCTGATTGGCTGAGTTGTACAATCGCACTCAGATGCACGTACATATGCTCGTGCAAGACATTTAACAAATAATCACATGAGCGTCTGTACGTGCATCTCATCCTTTGTAACCCTTTTCACCCCCCATAAAAAAAAACATGCAAAAACACACACACACACACACACACACACTCAGTGCACACACAACGCAAAAACACAGCACACACACACACACACACACACACACACACACACACGCACGCACACACATCCAATGCATTATTGCATATATTGTCCTTTGTTTTTCAAAGGAAGTCTGGGCTTTAGCACCTCGTCCAGTGCTGCACTTGAAACATTTGCCTCAGGACCTCTGAGAGAATTTGCATTGTTCTTTGAATTGCATTTGTCCGCGAAGGAAGAAATGTTTGCACAGCTCAACAGCCCATTTTGACCCCTCGTGGCCCAATGCCCAGAAGGACAAACAGTGAAGATCTACCCCGCTGAACTCCGTCATGGATGTAAGATTCATTGACCTTTCCGCGGCACAACAGTATACTCTAGGATGGCCGAGAATGAGCAGCAGAGATTTATCCCTCAAGGGCCATCTTACTATCTAGTGTGCGCTTGTATTCTTAAATACCTTTTTAAATAACCCTGTTTCGAAATATATTTTTCTTTTCCACCCCACCAAAAACCACTTTCTTTTGTTTTACATCTGGAGTCTTTTGCCACCTGGTGGACGTAGGTGGTAGTCCTTAAACATGGAATGGTAGAGCTGAGAATGTGAACTTGCATGTTCAGAAAAGTAGCTAATTGTTCCATTGATTACATTTTAAAATTTGAGAATTATCACTGTTTTTTTAAATGGAATATCACAGAGAATTCTGGCCAAAAGTTTGTTAATTAAGTTAAATGTAAGTTCATATTTATTTTGAAGCCATGGACTGTGATTGGGAAGAGCAATGTTCAAAAGATGAATATTTAGCTATTCAACAATCAGTCAAACCATCCATTATCTTATGTGTCATGTTTATTAATGATGGCAGGGCTTTGTTTTTGGTGGTGGTGGGGTGGGGGGGGGGGGCAGAGTAATTGTATTTCCAAGCATGCATTGGGCACGTCTCAAACTGACGACTGGCGCACACATCATTCATTCACATGCATAGTTATGGGTAATATTGGGAGTTAAGGCTGCCCAACCTGCATGACTTTTGATTCTGAGAGGAAAAGCCAGTGTCTGGGGTGAAAACTCACATAGAGAATAGACGAACTCCTGACAGAAAGGCCTTTGTGACGACTGTGCAATCTGCTGCACTACAGTGCTAAACTACTTCAGTATCAAACATAGGCCACGGTTACATGATGTTTTTTAATTCGGAATTAATTATTCGAAATTAAATAGTTTGGAATCAAAATATTCTTCCTCGAGTTTACATGGAAATAGTAATTTGGAATTGAGGTTTACATGGAAAACACGTTTAATCGCCTTTGTTTAATTCCGCTTAACGTCCGGGGGTCGGGAAGGGTTCTGATTGGACAGGGGGCGCACGTGTTTACGTATTTACGTCTACCGTAAGAAAACAAACTCCACTCCCTGTTTCTTTTCATCTCGGCTTACACCATGGAAAAACACAAAATAAAAACTGTTTTCGCAGTTATTCTGGTTATACTGTTGAAGCCAGAGAGCACTGGATGAAAGTCCAAAGCAAGGACTGGTCCTGACCGAGTTCACGGATGTAGAGTGGAGGGAGAATTTTAGGATGACCCGCGCGTCTTTTGTAAAGCTGTGTGGCATGGTGCAGGACTTCATGTCCCCCGATGAAGGCTATGTCCATGAACCCATCCCGCTAAACATGCGTGAGGCCATTGTCCTCCACCGACTTGGTAGTTGTGCTGAGTATCACATGGTGGCAAACCAATTCGGGATCCACAAGGCAACTGTGAAGAAATTCACGTACTGTTTTTGTAAGGGCATGGAAGAAGGATGCGTTTTGAAAATGTTTTGATAACTACATGGTTATAAGGAGAAGAAACATGTTTTAATGCAGCTTATACCATGGTCTGGGTGAATACTCCTTATTGATTACCAGCTCGTTTTTTAAGTGCAAAACTTTCACCAAAAATTTCTGATTGCTTTGATTTGAAGGGCAAAGGGAACGAGCATGCGCAGAACGACAGGAATTAATTTTAAAAGGAATAAACATTCACATGATCGAGGAATTAATTTGGATTTAAGATCGGAATAAACCAGCCACTTACTTCGGAATTAAGTTTAATTCCGAATAATATTTTTATTCGGAATTAGGTGTTTACATGGTCTTTTTAAAGCGGAATTAATTTTTATTCGGAATTAAAGCTCTCATGTAAACGTGGCCATAGTGGCAAGCAGCAATGAAGCGGATGAGCAACACAGGGCCCCCAGGTAGACAATAACTCAGGACACCCCCTGAACAAGAGACCAGGCCATTACAGGGTGAACAGACGCATTGGCACACACTCATAAAACCCAAAATCTGAAAAAAATTGGGACCAAATGTTTAATGAAAATTTAATCTGAAAGCAGCGATTTGTAAATTATCTTTACATTGAAAACAACAGCGCATTATTTGATGTTACACATGAATTTGATAGATTTTTCAAAATAGTCACATTTCTATTCAAATTCTCCCTACATATTTCAAAAGAAGTTTGGACAGTAATGCATTGACCACGTTGTAATGTTGCCATTCCTTTTTACAGCAGTTAATAAACATTTAGGGACTGAGGGCACCAAGCGCCCTATTTTAACAATCTAAGTGCATGGTCTGAAGCGTCTGGCATAAGTGCATTTAGGACGTGTCTTTATCCATATTTACTGGTTTCACAACAGTTTATCTGAAAGGCCCATGGCTAAAAGGGGTTGTATTTCATCTTTTGATTAATCATTGGCGTGTTTTGTGCATAACATGAAATAAACCAATCAGTGTCATCTCCCATTCCCTTTAAATGCCCTTGTACCTTGGTGAATTGCTATTGTAAGGAAAAATTTGCCAAATAGTAGGAAAAAAACACTTCTCTGCTGAGGAAGCGAGTTTGCTTGTACGTAAAGTGAAGGCGTGCAAGCAAACCATTACTGAAAGTATGAAAGCCTGATCTCAGTAATCTCCAAAACTGTAAGATTGTTCAAAATTGTTTTAATCAGCTGCCGGATAGCTCACTCGGTTGAAGCACAGATGTCAACATGGATGACATTAGAAAAAAATTACCACTGGTGAGTACCAGATTGTTGACATCTCATCCTTGAAGGCCAAGTTGGATGCATGGAATAAATTTGGAAGCTAGGCAAAGTTGGCATCCTTTTTCAAAAAAGCAAGCATACTAGCTTCCAGTAAAATGTTTCCTTTTCAATAATATCCTTTGCACACATAATACCCTTTGGAGTGCCATTTCAGCTGTTGGAAACTTTACCAGTCTGCAATACAAGCAATGATTACAACAAAGTTTTGTTTTTGAGCAGCATCAAGAGTGTACCCCCCCCCACCCCACCCCCGGCTATTCAGAGGTGGAGGGAAAAAATTAAAAGTGCAATTGCTTGTATGTCTTCCTTACCTCCAACTACGAGACTTTCACATCAAATGATGGCATTGGGGGGGGAAGAACGAAAGATTCTGTATACAGAGCAGAGACACACAGAACTCTGGCAAAAACTGAATGTGTTTTTCACACTAAATCACTGTAAGACAGATGGATATAAGGTTTTAAAATGACTGGTGTCCAATCAACTTTCATAAAGCACAGGAAATTTACCTGAAACACCGTAACAACTCTGGCTCCCAAAGTAATGTGTATTTAATTTTTTATGGTATAGTTCCTCAAGGTGGTCAAATTTCATGAAACTTGCAGACAACAGCTGTCCATATCAGTTCAGTATGTGTTAATATACTATTAACAAACTATTAATTGGCATTAAATTTTGTTTAGCAAAGTGTTGTTATATTTTAAAATGTCATAACATGGAGATAGGTTTCTTTAGAATTTTTGCTTTACAATATATTATGTAGCATGAGCCACAACAAACCAACCATTTCAAAGTACATTTTTTTTCCCCAATTTACATTTTTATTTTTGGAATAAATATAAGGTTTTGATACAGATTACTGAGCTGCATCAAAGTGTGGTTTGTGATTTCACATGACCTCTTTCTAACTTTTTCATTCAGATCTTAATGTTAAAAAGTTAAAATGGCCGATATCTCAAAATGTTCTTCGTGTGGATTGGTTCAGTCAGGTTGCAAGGTATCCAATAAATGATAATTAATAAAGATCATAGTAAATAGCATCTACCAAAATTAAACCAGGTATTAAATTCTACTTTCAGTGGGCACTGAAATTACTGGCTCCCCTGACTGGCAATGCATAAATAATACCTTAAAAAATTTTAAAAAATATATTTATAGAGAAACTCTAAATAGCAACAAGTGTGAAATGTCACACGCTATTAATGTTCCAATGGAACCAACCAACATCTTTTACTGGTTTAATTAAAAATCATTTCAAGGTTTCACAATTCAATCAATCAATTCTTTATTTCAGACTTTGTGATACAAGTCTATAGTTTTAAAAAGAGAGAGAAAAAAAGAGAAATAATAATAATTAAAATAATAATTAAGAAAGAAAATAAAATAAAAAATTGCACACATATATAAAACAGCATAATACATTGTAAGCATAAAAAAGCAAGAAGAAAAAACACCATGACGGCCAGAGGGTCAAATAGAGGAACTGGTGTTCACATAAAGTTTCTTATTCCACAGTTTGAATAAATTAGATACTCTGTATATATCAGATGAAACAATGTGATATAAGATACAATTTTGAGAGTATTCTATTGTTTGTTTAAAACTGAACACCTGTTTTCTACAAGTTGCACCAAAGCAATTAATACCATTTGAAACATCCACACTACTGGCACTGCACCACCTATTGAGGCCATGTAGTATTCTAAATGCATTATTATAGGCAACTTTGACAGAATTAATGACAGACTGTTTATAGTTAACCCACAAGAAACACAAGTAAACGTTACTACAGTATGCAGAGAATAATTTTTTCTTAATAGCAGAGGAACAAAAATAAAACCTTTTGATCAACATGTTACATGTTCATCAGACAGTGTATTATTAATAATATGTCCTAGATATTTATTACTTGAAACATACTTCAAGATTGATTGACCCAAGTACAAGCATTTAGAAGGGTTATAAGTCTTCAATGTATCAAAGAACATAACTTGGGATTTTTCACTGTTGTACACAATATCATTACTTCGACCAAAATTAAAAACAGACATCAAGTAGCTTCTGGGTACCTTTAAAAGAAGGAGCAAAAAGAACAAGGTCATCTGCATACATGAGATGATTAACTAATCTGCCAGCACAGCAACATCCAGCAGAGATCTCATTCAATGATGTACTCAGTTTGTTCACGTAAAAGTTAAATAATAAAGGGGATAAAACTCCTCCTTGCCTCACCCCATTACTTACATTAAAACCTAAGGAGATGGTATTACCCCACTTGACAAAATATAATTGATGACTATACCAATATGCAATGAGTTTTACCACAAAGACAGGCAATCCCACTACCGACAATTTATGTATCAATTTTTTATGATTGACCCTATCAAATGTTTTAGAGGCATCCAGAAAAGCGACACACATTACGGAACCGTGTTTTAGGTAATACCAAATCAATTCCTTAAGGACAAATACACACGTCTGTACCATGTTTTCTTTTAAAACCAAACTGGTTATCCCAAGTAGTTAAATATTTTTCAATTCTATTAAGCAAAATGACTTCAATTAACTTTGAGCATACATTAGAGAGACACATAAGGCGATAGTTATTTTTATCTGAAATACTTTTGTTCTTATCCTTTATGATGGGGACAATAATAGAATCCATAAGGCTTTGAGGTAAATAACCATGTATAAAAACAGAAGAGACAAACAAAGATAGAACAATAGGCAGCTGGTGACCAGCATACTTAATATGTTCAGATGATATACCATCTCTTCCACATGCTTTGCCATTAGGAAGACTGTTTATAGCTTCACAAACTTCGTTAGCAGGAATCACCACACTCCTATCAAAAGGTAAGTATCTGCTCTTCAGGTTCTCATAGACATCGGTCACATTACTATCATGGACACAATTAAATACAGATTCATAATGCTGTTTCCACATATGAAGAATTTCATCGCCCCAGGCCTCACAAACTATATTAGGTAAGTCAATTTTACTATTACTAAGATTTTTTATATGTTTCCAAAAATCTTTGTCATTTTTACTACGCAGTTTTTCAGCAAGCTGATCGGCTATAATTCTATTTTTATTTGCTTTACATTTTCGTAATGCATATTTAAACTGGTGTCTAGACTGCTTCATAGTTTCACACACCACTCCTTCTCTAGGTTTTCCCATTTCCCTCCATAAAGTATATGCAGCTCTCGCTGCCTTATGTAAGCCGTCTACAAGCTCTTTCCATCCAGGGACATCATTTTGAGAATAAGTCTGAGGCCTCTTTTTAATCAGCTTTTGGCTGGAGTTTGACAAAATCTTAATTATATTGCAATAAAAACTGTTTATATCCGTTTGATGTGACGTAATATTACAGTTTGGATTTCTACATTTAACACCATCAGGAATTACAACTTTGTTAATCATAACATTTGTATCACATCTATAGTCTTCAATATCATTAATGGAAAGACAATCCCAGTGTATTTTAGGGTGAATGACATTGTTACATGAGGGAACTACCACAGGAGCACACTTTGAATTATATGAGAAGACTATGGGATGGTGATCAGATAAAATGCAATTATACAGTACTCTCATATTTAAAATGCACTTTAGGGCATCCGCAGTACAGACAACATGATCAAGCCACGGAGAGGTATTCCAAGCTGGACAAGTATGTAAAAGTGTCCACAGGCATACACAATTTGTCAGCAACATGAAGACCATTGTCATCACAATATCTCATAAAACATTCACCAAATAAAGAGTGCTTTGATAAATCTGCATTAAAGTCCCCCACTATAGTTATGCAAGTGCTACTAATATTCTGTATGACAGCAACTAATTTACCAAAGCAATCATTATATTTATCTAGATTTTCATATGATTCAAAGGGAAAGTATACATTTAGTAAATATGAAATAGAGTTACCATTGTTAATTGCAATTCCACATAACCAATCATGTTCAAGCTCCAATCGAGATATATGTATATTAATGGCCTTCCTCCACATAATGCCTACACCTCCAAATGGACGACCAACCAACAGACCTTTATCTACCGGCGATACGGCAAAGCCATAAAAGTCATCATGGAAGGAATTAAACAAGTGACACTTTTGATCGCAAAGTAGTAATTCTTGAAAACATATGATATCACAGCGAGTAAAAATATTGCCCAACAGTGAAGAAATGCTTTTAAAGCCGTTTGTTATGACTTGAAAATCACAACAAAGAAAACCAACAATGACAACTTAAACAAATTTATTCTTCACTGATAAAAAAAAAAAACTTCTACAAATAATCCACTGTTTAATCTTATAATAACACTCTAACGCCACTATGTAACTCTGTTGCCAAAACAAAAACTCTCCCTCCTTACTGACTAAAATCACAGCATTTATATAGACTAGCAACATTCTGGAAAGATCTACAGGATTCCTGGGTAATCCCGCCCCCTCCAGGCAGGAAGATGCCAGAAGCTTCTAGAAAGCACTAGTCTATTACAAAGAAGTGATATTACATCAGATCATGTTTTGCTACAGACACACCACCAGAGGGTGCTGAAGAACAAAATAAATAGCTGACCAGCAAGGCAGCAAAAACAGCATGTAACAAATCTCCATTTACAAATGATATACAGTGCTTTACATAAAATACTCATACATAACACGTTGCAATTATAAGAAATAATTTTAAAATCCATAAGTAAAACCTCAAACTACTGCACACTATTGGCTACGTTTAGCATAAAACTTTCGGACAACAACATCCATTGGCCAGTTATCAGCATTATACAATATAGAATGATCAGAGCACACTGCCTCTACTTTAAATGATGCGTAAGAGTCATGCTTAGTTTGTAGTTTCTCACATTTTGCTTTAAGCTTATGCCTCCTGAACAAATGACAATTTCTTAGCACGAAGTGTCCGGAGAAAGCCTGAATAGAAACATAGACACTGGTCTACCAGAGGAGACACGTAGAGCAGAGCCAGCCTTAGACCCGATCACAGCCTTGGGTCTCTTCCTGGCTACAGTCTGGTAGCCGTCAGCATCTGTATGCGTTCCGGATTGAGCACTGAGTGTAGCACTCGTGCTATCTGAAAGTTGGGAACGTAATCCCACCAGCCTGGAGCGGTGTTCTGTGGATCCCCCCTTATGACTAACCACTTTGGCTAGGGTGGGGCCCGTCTTTCCCGGCATGACGCATAACGCCGCTCCTTTCTACCCGCAAGATTCAACGGAGCCCCCGGTCGAAAATTCAGGGTTCTCTGGAGGCAAGGCTGCTACTAATGGCTGTTGTAGGTTTGACAAAAAGTCGTCATTCACTGGTGGTTTTGCTTGCGCTATGTTGCCGCATTTTAGCCTGCGAATTTCTTCCCGCATTGAAACAAATTCCTAGCGCATGACACAAAACTCCCGTAGCATAGAAGTCAAATCAATACAATTCACATCAACCGGAGGGATCCTTGATAAATCGCAGGCAAAAAAAGTTGGCAGACTGTCATCGTTACTCTTGTGCAGTGCCACCAGAATGTCCTCCACATTGGCCTTATCCTCATTACTGCTCTGTCGCTTTATCATCCTACCAGACGTTTGCTTAACCACATCAAGTGAAAATAAAATTTTCTTTGCATCCACAATTTCCATAGAGTGATAAAAGTCGGCGGAGATTTTTACTAGCGTATCATGTACAATAATGTCCATTTTGTTCATTAAAAAACACAACAACTCACAGTTGTTGAACAAAAAACAAAACAAAAGAAAATGTATTCGGTAATCCTTCATTATTTTGCTCTTTGTCTGACGCAACTATTTGATGTTTTCAAGAGGGCCTGTAAAATAAGAACTGCTACTTAGAGCTTGATGACAGCTCGTGCACGAGTTTGGTTGTCCAGCTGTTGCTCTGACTGCAGCAGTTCAGCCAATGAGTGTATAGTGCGTGCGCGTTCGGGATTAACAGCGTTGCTCGTCATTTCCCCTCGAACACATTTCGCCAATCCGCACAGACGACACATTTTCTTGGCCATTTGTGCTGTGTAATCAGATTGCCAATCTTATGAAATGGTGCCGGACATAAGCACCCATAGAGCACCATTTTTATAGATGGTGTCGGTCAATTCTGTACTTCCTGGGTTGAAGTAGCTAGCCTAGCATCTCCCATTGAAAGTAATAGGGGTGGTACTTCCTCGCTCTCTCCAGTTCTATTATATTACCTCCATGATTACAACGGCGCAGAATAACGCGAGGCCGCAATCCGTCTCACCACAATCCAGCCGGGCAGTCAATCACTTGTATTCCCCGGCGTGGGCCTACTCCGAACTCCGCTCGTCCAGCGAAAATAAAAGTGTCATGATTCCCACAAAGCGTTTTGAGTTGGAAATGCAAAAATTTGACTGGGTCAAACACGCAATTTAAAAGTTCCGCAGTTTTCGAAAGAACAAATACACCTTCTCTGCCAACTTCACATGTATCAGCTCAACATTCCTAACTTCGAAAGGTCCACAATGGCGTCAAGGCGTTAAAATAGGGCCCTGAGTGTTAGTCAATGTCCGAAGCAATTAATGGCACCCGTTAAGATTACTGTAAATAATATCTACCAAAATTAACTGAGACATTAAATTCCACTTATTTAAGTTTTATCTAAGGTTTAAGGAACTATGCATATTGAGCCATTACATTGCTTCCTGTTTCACCAGGGTATAAAAATGAGTAAAACACAAGCAATATCCCTTTGTCATCCAACACCATGAAGAAAACAAAACAACTGTAGATTCAAAAGAGGCAGATAGTCATAGACCGTCATAAATCTGGTAATGGCTAAGAAAAGATTTACAAATGATTGAATATGCTATTGTCAGGGCAATTATTAATAAATTCCAAAAATATAGAACTGTTGAAAACCTCAAGGGTAGAGGATGCAACTGCATTTTTCCCCACTGGATACTGACGAGGGTAGTCAATGGAGCAACAAAATCCCCTAGAATCACAGTGAAGGAATTTCAGGCCTTGGGGGCATCTTGAGGTCACCAGGTTTCAAAAAGCACCATCAGGCACCAGCTCCACAACCACAGGCTCTTTGGGTTGCTAGAAGAAAGCCTTTTCTGACCAGACGACATAGAAGCAAACACTTGGAGTTTGCCAAACGTCATTAAAATTATGACTGGAACAAGGTCCTTTGGAAATTGTACATCTTAGTCTGATGCAACATTGGTATGTTTGATGTCGAAACAGATGCATACAAGGAGAAGCACCTCATACCCACAGTGAAATATGATGGTAAGTCCATCATGTTTTGGGGCTGTTATAATTCAAGAGATCCAGGGGCACAGATTAAGATTACTGGCATAATGAATTCTGCCAAGTGTCAGGATATTTTGGCACAATCTGGTTGCCTCCACCAGAAGGTTGGGACTTGGCCCTTGGTGGACTTTCCAACAAGACAGTGACCCAAAGCTTACCTTAAGAGCCACACAGAAAAAGTTCCCTGGCCGCAAAATCAACATTCTGCAATGGCCATCTCAGTCCCCAGAACTCAATCCAACTGAAACCCTGTGGGCTGAGTTGAAGAGGGCAGTTGATAAATGCAAACCCAAGAATGTGGAGGATCTTGAAAGGATCTGCTTAGAGCAACGGTCCAAAATCCACCCCAAATGTGTGCCTTAACCGGGTCAAAAATTACAGAAAAAGACTCCCTGCTGTTATCCTTGCCAGAGATGGGTGCACTAAGTACTGAAGGGTGCCAAGCATGTGCCACCACTTTCACGGCCACCAGATCTCAAAACTACTGATGTCATGTGGGAGACTTTGGAACGACATGTTAGGAAGCTCTCCCTGTCACCATCATCAAAACACCAAATGAAAGAATTTAGCCTCATTTTGCCACCCTGTGTGTGTGTGTGTGTGTGTGTGTGTGTGTGTGTGTGTGTGTTCAATTTGTGCGAAGACAAGTGAAATGACCAGTATAATACCATTTCTTTAACCGTGTTCAGCCCTGAAACATTCCTCCATAAAATGGAACAATGAACACCTTGAGGCCTGCTAATTACTTCTTGTCTATGCCAGCTGGAATCAATACCTGCTCAGTTCAATCGAATTATTTTGTGTTTATTATAAATTAGGGATCAACAGAAAGAAAGTTTCTGTAAAAGGGCCTGTTTTCAGAGTCATTAAACTATCAGTCAAAAAAATATATGAATCCCCAGCATTTTATATCCCCAAATCCTTGAAGGTTTTGAACATGCTGCACACACATACACAAATAAGAACCCCACCACTGTACAATTTTTTATTGGCTCTGAAAATTCAATTTCAACCAAATAACTCATGTTTCCTAAGGGTCATTAATTGTGCACACTGTATAGTTCAGTTAAATGGAAAGTTTTTATTGGCCAACTTTCCTACACTGTGCAATAAGCCTGTTCAGCAGCTGGGAAACAAAAATGCTGCCAATTAATTGCCTTGATTTAGATGAGTTAAGTTTCATCTTCTCTGGGAAAACAATGCACTGTAATTTACATCTTTCTCAGATCTTAGTAATAAAATGTTGCATTAATAGCATAAAGCTATTTCAATTAATTGATTGCAAATTAAATGTTCTGCAAAGGACATGGAGTCTTGAGGAGCAAGTTCATGTACCCCTGCAGAGACTGGAAACCACACAGGCTACTAGAAAAGTGTTTTTGTTTTAACCTGAGGCAGCAGTCTCCTTTTGCTCTACATATGCCGACGAATGGCCAGACTTTGTGTCCCTCTGCAGTATATATATACATGACTGTGCCTCTTAATCCACACGTTTTGGACATGAGAACCACCCCCATGCCTGGACTTGACCCGAAAAGAGTAAGAGTGAAATCATGGCACACTCCTGAGCCCTTGGGCCCCTGCCAGGAGACACCAAGTAGCTGCCAGGAGCCTTGTGTCATGTCAGCTGCTGATTAAACATGGACAGCGCATTATTTCAGGCAAAGCTCCATTGTGATGAGTAACCTGAGGGGCGGGGTGACATAGCATGGAAGGTATGCAGACAGGGCATGCTGCTTTTACACCAAGAACAGAGATCTTCAAGGTTCCCTGAATAGACGGCACAGATGCCATTGCACCCCGAGAAATTTCTGCTCCAGGGCTATAAATAAATCCCACTATCACAGCACCCTCAGTGAGTAAGTTTAGCCTTTTTGCTAATTGTGGACTGCAGTTAATCAATTGTATGCATTATCTGGATGCACACTATTAGATGTAAATACAGTAAGGCATAAACATAACAGACTGACTGCCATACCTAAGAAAGTTGATAAAAATTCTTAAATAAGAATGGAACAGGACTTAAAATATTACATGAATGGATAACACTGAATTAGATTACGCCAATCCAGGTGTATTTATTCCATTATTCTTCATAATCACAACAAAAGTATTTTTATACACAGTATACACTTGCATGACTCAATGCACACACATTCATATGTGCATGCACATGCACAAATGTACATTCCTAAACACATACAGTACATAGAGACATATCATAGAACCAAAAGTCCTTAAAACGTTCTTCAAAGCACAGAACAGCATTTTCCATTTTTGTCATTTTTCAAATACTGAATCCAATTATTTCTGCAGCTTTATACAAGACATTTCCAGTTTCTAAATGTATGGCCCTGTTTTAAAATCTCAGTCTGACTGGTGCATTTATTCCTTGTTGTAGAACTAAGCTGACAACATTCCACTTTAACAGTGCGTAAGGAAGGAGAGCAGCCATCTAGAAGGCTGGCGAAGCTGCATCCCACACCTTTTCAAATCAGTGGGGCCCGATGCTTCTGAAGCCTGTTTAGCATCAGAGGAAGATGAGCAGCGGATCTTCAGACTTTGGCCAGTTCCGGATGTAACACTGATTGCGCTGACCAACGGCCAAATTCAAATCCAAATTAACATTCAACTAAAAACTTACAGAAAATAGTAACAATTGCCAGAAGAAATCATGTCCGCTAACATGGCACTTTAGCAATAACAACTGAATATGTACAGTTGAATATGGCAGTTTTTTTTTTCTGTGAAAGCCAGTAGCACCCAGTAGCCAATCTGTTTTAATCAGTCCTGATCAGCGTCTTCTCATTAATGCTTTTCTTCCGTCGCCAAGGAAACTGTGTCACACAGATGTGACATGTTGGTTTAATGAACATGCTCAGGAGGAACAGAAAGACTTACTGACAAACCGATGGACTGCTTAATTGGCTGTAGATTGTTAAATATTAACCTGTAGCAACACCAATACTTTAATAGAAATGCAGTTATTAGGATTACAACATTAGAGAGCTCCAAGCAGCAAGGAAGACTGACAATACCCATTTCATAAAAGAGAGTATTCGGCATGTTCATTAGTGGCAGTGCTTCACAGGCCCCATTCATTCCTAATTAGTTTCTATTTTACCCTCACTCCGACAGTGGCGAGATACTGCAAGAGGTCCACTGTGGATAAATTAGAGGGTCGCTCGATGGCTCAGCCAGTCCGAACTTGACAGAAGCTGTAAACTCAAACAGCTTCCCCTCCAGCTCATTCTCTGGTTTGGCCATGTCATGGAGCAGCTTCTCCAGTGGGGATAGCTCACTGGCTTCACTGACCTAGCAAGAAGGGAAGGAGGGAAGGAGGGAGGGAGGGAAGGAGAGAGAGTTAGTTTCTGAGTGGTCACTTGAGGTTATCCCCATTTACAGCTTACACATGAACTAGCACAGCTGCATATTTTTACAGAACCTACTCGCTTTTTCACTGGACAAATTACCATGCAGTAACTGGGGTATTATTAGGATTGTTAGGATACTTTCCAGTTTATAGACTACTCCCTTGTTAGTCTCTAATGCCATCATTTACGATAAAGTATCCTGTAAATAGCTGTGAGACTGCATTACATGCCTGGTGATTCATGTGTGCATTACTGTTCCTAAATATCCACTTACAGTACTTGATATCACAGTTTAAATTAACAATGAGAAATGCCACTGAAAGTACAAAAAAAAGGGGTGCGTCACCTGCAGTGATATATTTTCCAACCATATTATCTCCTCAGAAGTGAAATCTATTGCATCATGAGGCTCATCCATGACTGGACACGATATGAGGGCATGCGATTCGGCCTACTGTCCGATGCAGTCTGAAATGAATTGCATTTACAAAAAGAACCATTTAGATGGCTGCAAGCTGCGGACATATTAAAACCTGTCCCTTGTTAGAAACTGCTAGCAGAACTGCGTGCATGGGAACGTAGCTGATTTTGAACTGACAAACTACACAAATGTTGTTAGTGGACAGCTGCAGGGCATATTCCCAAAATGGTAGTATTCTCCCCATGGGCAACATTCATAGTTTGACTTAGTTGTGATGGTACAAGAAAAGAGAGAGAATGCAGAGAGTCAAGAGGGGAACTATGCTCATGGCAAATTTTACCCCAGTCCCATAAAAACTGTTTGACATATTGCATTTCTTAAAAAGTGCAGTTTGGCCCAAAAGTCGTGCAACAGGCATGATCATAGTATCAACAGAATAATACAGTTGTTTTTTTATGTAGCAAGACCTTCAGAGCAAAGTGGGCACTACTGTTAAGGTAACAGATCCATAAAAATCAATACAGTTCCTTACGAGCCAGGAATGTTGACTGCAGATTTCACAGGATTCCGATTAAAACTGTTTAAGTTATTGCATTTTTAAAATGGAAAAGTTCCAGGAACTCCAGGAACGAACAAAAATTTTGTGCAATTTCAAAAAATCTGAGGTATTACATTCGTAAATATTAAACAGTGTACAAGCAAAAGAGCCTTACGAATTATTATGGAAACATCACCTCTATGATGTTGACTGACAGACATTTTACAACTCCAATTCCGAAATAGTTGGGACAACGTGTAAATTGTGAATAAAATCAAAATGCAATGACTTTCACATCACATGAGTCAATATGTTATTTACAATAGAACATAGATAACATTTCAAGAGTTGAAACTGAGACATTTTACATTTTTATCCATAAAATTAGCTTATTTCAAATTTTCTGGCTGCAACAGGTCTCAAAAAAGTTGGGACACAGGCAAAAAAAGCAATTAATATATAAGAGAATCAGCTGAAAGAACATTTAGCAAGCAATTAAGTTAACTGGCATCAGGTGTGTAACATGATTGGCTATAAAAGGGATGTCTTAGAGAGGCTGAGTCTCTCAGAAGTAAAGATGGCCAGAGGCTTTCCAACCTGTGAAGGCTTGCGTAAAGAAATTGTGGAATACTTTAAAAACAATGTTCCTCAACGTCAAATTGCAAAGGCTTTGAAGGTCTCATCATCGACTGTGCATAACCTCATCAAATGATTCAGAGAAACTGGAAAAATCTCTGTTCGTAATGGGTAAGGCCAAAGACCTTTACTGGATGCCCGTGATCTTCGGGCCCTCAGACGCCACTGCATCACTCACCAGCATGATTCTGTCATTGACATTACTAAATGGGCCCAGGAATACTCCAAGAAATCACTGTCTGTAAACACAGTCCGCCGTGCCATCCACAGATGCAATCTAAAACTCTATCATGCAAAAAGGCAGCCATTGTTGAGCACGATCCAGAACCGTCACCGTGTTCTGTGGGCCAAGGCTCATATAAAATGGACTGTAGCAAAGTGGCAAAGTGTCCTGTGGTCAGACGAGTCCAAATTTGACATTCTTCTTGGAAATCATGGGCGTCATGTCCTCCTGGCTAAAGAGGAGAGAGACCACCCCTCCTGTTATCAGCGTTCAGTTCAAAGGCCAGCATCTCTGATGGTATGGAGATGCATTAGTGCATAAGGTGTGGGACACTTGCATGTTTTAAAAAGCACCGTGTATGCTGAAAGGTATATAAAGGTTTTAGAGCAACATATGCTCCCCTCCAGAGGACATCTATTCCAGGGAAGGCCTTGTGTATTTCAGCAGGACAATGCAAAACCACATACTGCAGCTATTACAACAGCATGGCTTCGTAGTAGAAGAGTCCCTGTGCTGAACTGGCCTGCCTGCAGTCCTGATCTTTCACCGATTGAGAACATTTGGTGCATAATTAAACAAAAAGACCGTCAAAGGATACCCAAAACTCTCCAGCGGCTGGAAGCCTGTATTAAACAAGAGTGGGATCAAGTTCCAATGGCTAAACTCAAGAAACTTGTCTCCTCAATGCCCAGAGGCCTCGACTCTGTGTTAAAAAGAAGAGGGGATGCTACACCATGGTAAACAGGCCCCTGTCCCAACTTTTTTGAGACCTGTAGCAGCCATCAAATTTGAAATGAGCTCATTTTGTGGCTAAAATTGTAAAATTTCTCAGTTTCAATATTTGCTATGTTATCTCTGTTCTATTATGAATAAAATACTGGCTGGTGTGTTTTGCAAGTCATTGCGTTTTGATTTTATTCACAATTTACACTTTGTCCCAACTATTTCGGAATTGGGGTTGTACTTCAAATTGCACTACCGTGGATATACTGCATTTTGCCAAATAATCAAGTTCACTTTTACACAACATTCATTATTCTCTAACACTGCCTGGCCAAACAAAAAAGTCACACACTCTAATATTTTATTGGACCGCACTCAGCTTTGATTATGGCATGAATTCACCGTGGCATCACATCGATAAGCTTATGAATTGTCACAACATTAAGTTCTGTCCAGAGTTGCATAAATTTTTCGCCAAGATCTTGTATTGATGATGGGAGAGTCAGACCACTACGTAAAGTCTTCTCCAGCACATCCCAAAGATTCTCAGACCTGGGGTTAAGGTCTGCGCTCTGTGGTGGCCAGTCCATGAGTGAAAATGATGTCACATGCTCCCTGAACCACTGTTTCACGATTTTAGCCCAAGGAACTCTGGCATTGTCAGCCTGAAATACGCCAGTGCAATGAAGGAAGACAAAATCCATTGATAGAAAAACCTGGTCATTCATTTTATTCAGGTGGTCAGCAGACTACATTTTTTGGGCGCAAATTGTCGCTGAATTTAGAAATGACCAGGGGCCTTATTTATGAAAATTTGCATGGATTTCATACCTATAAATAATACGTACGCACAAAAAATTAAAAATGACATTTTGTGGAAAATAACCTAATTTATAAACCTATGGGTAAAATAAACTGCATGGAATTTTCATTTATTTACTCAGGATGGACTTGGAATTTATTGACATTGTGTATAATCTTAATAATTTTCCTTTTCTAATGTCAAGTTTTTTTTTATAAATCAGAAATCTGTGAAGAAAGTGACTTACGTATCTTTTTTGTGCCAACGTACCGTTTATAAATGAGGCCTCAGCTGAAGCAACCCCAGATCACAACACTGCCCCCACAGGCACATACGGTACACACTACACATCATGAGTGCACCAGTTCATTTGCCTCCCTTAGCCTGATGCGAGGAAAATCAGGACTCATCAGACCACATGACCTATATTAATTGCTAGGGACTCCAATCTTTATGCTCCCTAGCAAATTGAGGCGTAAATTCCAATTAGCCTCATTGAGAAGTGGTTTTCTTGAGGCTACACAGCTGTTAAGTCCAAGTGTTTTGAGTTCTCTTCACATTGTGCATGCGGAAATTCTGTTTCGCTCCTAAACATAGCCGTGAGGTGTACTGTTGATTTTTTTTTTTTTTTCACGATGTCAACTTCAACATTAGAGAGATCTCTGATTACAATCATCAAAGACTTCTTTCCAACCACATTTCCTCCTCGAGGATGATGGTTCACCACTATTCTTCCAGGTTTTAATGGTGGGTTGGACATTAACCCACTTTTAATAGTTTCAGCAATCTTTTGTAGTTTTCTTTGTTTGATGCAGGCCATGATTTGACCCTTTTCCACAATCAGATGATGTATTTTCTGACATGGTTGCTTAAGAAATGAGAAGCTATTAGGGTGAATTACTTGTTGCTAGCTGAAACATTAATCACTGCAGTAATTATCCAATGGAAGGCTTTTTTTTTTTTTTTTTTTTTTTAGCCAGGCAACGCATTTAATTGCATCATGGTATTGCGTTTTATCTTGATCAGCAAGATATATTAACAAATAAGCAAACTCTTCTATGCTTAATTTTCCCAAGATCAAAATTTGCATTCCTCGACACATGCCTCAAATGAATAGGCTATATTGTGTTTTGCCATGAAACTCGTCAGTTGTTGCAAGTTATTCAAACGCTCCTTAGGCGAGACCAATTTGTGGCGAAACCATCATATCCCGATCGAGCTTTCTCAGTTAAAAAAAAAAAAACATTTCTCACCTTAGACTGTGCAAGGCGATCAGTGTCGCAGTCGAGGGCAAGTGAGGGCTACTCCCGCTGTCCTTTAACGAGTCTTATTCAATTTCGTCCCCAAAATCCCAGGCTGAAGTAGGCTATGCACTCTGTCTTACAATTTACATACAGCGGAAAGCCGACAGCAAATACAGCTGTAAGAAAATAAAAGTGAAAGCAGTTTTGCAGTTTCTGCGAAAGCAACACCCTTAGGCGTGTCCAGACCACAGTCACACAATCGGCATTACTAAATAAATAAGCAAGTCAATAAATACATAAATAAGCGTTCAACCTCCATGTGCCGTAATCAGTGTCTACAGATACGGCAGTTTTTATTGGTACGGCAGTCGATCTGAAGGGATTAGGGTCAGGGTTAGTTTAGGGCAGGGTTTGAAATGGGGGCTGCCGTACCTCTATACATTGAAAATGCATTGGAAAACTGCCGTACCCGTAGCAACTGCCTTATGAATATTAGGCGGAGAAGGTATTATTGCTTGCACCGACATCTGCATCTAAATTACTGAATAATGTTATTGGCTACTATTGCCAACAGAGGGGTGAAGTCATTCGTCAAGGGGAAAAAGATTGCCATTGACGATTTAGCAAAGCATCAATGAAATGATTCAACAATTAGCATGGTATAGGCAAAGCTGCTCATTTCCCAGAAAACGAAAGTAAAACCAATTAAAAGTATGCTTGCTTTCGATTACCATGCTATAGAAGGAAATTGGAAAAAAAAAAAAAAAAGCTCAACGCAAATTCACCATCACATGCCCCTTTTCAGTTATCAAAGCATGCATTTTGAATTGCCGATCTCGGCCAGATGTCCGTACAGAAATACAATGTTTATGGCCAAGATTAAGCTGATCTTTCATTCGCATTTGAAACGGACAGACGAGCTCCTGAAGAAATACAGCCAACAGAATCACGATCTTGTTTTCAACTAAAAGAGCACGCAAAACGCATAGCCCATCATAACAACGATACC
Source organism: Gymnothorax javanicus (assembly GCA_029692085.1). Taxonomy (NCBI): domain Eukaryota; kingdom Metazoa; phylum Chordata; class Actinopteri; order Anguilliformes; family Muraenidae; genus Gymnothorax; species Gymnothorax javanicus. The sequence goes on from CM056194.1 coordinate 16,253,759, forward strand.
AAGATTTAAAGGGCATCTAAAGTCAATTCTCAGACGGGACGTTGAACGTCCAATGTTTACAAACAAATCACTTGCTTTTGTTGAAATCTTGCATTGTCATGTGACCAATTTCATTCAACAACCAATGTTTTGTGTAGATGCGAAGATAATCCTTCTATTTCGGTTCGTTTGCGCAGGTGCGGCTCGCTGATTGGCCGATAAACAAAATCAATGGGAATCGACTTTAAATGCCCTTTAATTATTCCTGAAGTTTCATCATTAAAACTTTAAAAGTGGAGGCCCATTAAGGGCGTTTTCTGGCCCAAACCACCGAATTTAAAATAATTTTCAGCATTGATAAACCACCCCATGGGGTTCATAAATCCACCAGAGATTTTCAATTTTATCAATTTTCTTTATGACAAAAAATACTATTTTAAAAAACATTTTTTACTTTTTGGGAGGGGCCACCCATTCTGGGGCCCCACAAAGTGTCACCAACGATTATAATCATGTGCTTATCAATGCACATTGCAGCTGATATATTCTCCTAATGAGTAAAAAAAGAATTTGTCGAAATTGATGTCATACTGCTGTGATCGGAAGATATTTGTTCAAAAAATATGTTCTGAAATGGAGATTTCCAACAACCACATTTGTAAACGACGGTACATTTGACAAAGTTCCCGGCCATGACACACTAAGGGAATTTGCTGAAATTTTCCCGAGGGTATGGCCAAAATTCAATGAAAAAACCAGGATGTGTCGACACCGGTAACATCTTCATCCGAACACTTCCATCAACCAACCGTTGTAAACCTTAAAATGGGGTGTGTTGATACGAAATGGATTGTGTGAATATGGCTCTCACTTAATTCTTCTAGTTTAAGTTTTTTCAGTAATATAGTTATTAACTATGATGTTTATGATGTTTATGCTTAAAATTATTGCCTATTCTTAGACCTTCAAACTGAAGGAGCCTCAAGACCATGACGAGGTGACAGGTCCCCATGAGGAATAACTACCATGCTATCATGCCTATTTAACATATGATATATTTGATACACATTTGTCTAGATTTCGCACAAATTAAATAATATATTTACAATTTATTACAGATTTGACTTTGGCTGTTTGTGGCTGCATCTTTGTTTGTGACTGCTGGTAGAGGTATCCAAGATAATACAGGATGCTGGTCACATAGGCACACATTCCAATAGTACGCTTACCTCTTGGGCAAACACAGTAATAATCCTTGAGCGGATCATCCTCATGAGAAGAGTCGTATTCAATCCAGACATTATATTTAGTCAGAGACCGATTCATCCGAACACTTGCATCAACTGACCGTTGTAAACCCTGAAATGGGGTGTGTTGATATGAAATGGATTGTGTGAGTATGGCTCTCACTTATTTCTTCTAGTTAATTTTTTTTTTTTGGTAATATAGTTATTTACTATGGCCCTTATGATGTTTATGTTTAAAATTATTGCCTATTCTTAGACCTTCAAACTGAAGGAGCCTCAAGACCACCATTATCTTCTGGATAAATTTGAGGACAAATCTTTCTTGGGATCAGATAAGTGCTATGACTAGTCTGGATAAGAAGCAGGTCTCAAAGTCATTCCATACTGTGACTGAAGCAGTGGAGACCATTATTCCTCATCATCTCGGTCCTACTCATATATCAAGAGATGATGCTATATCACACAACACGCCTTTCACAAACACATTCTTTGGTGAAGAAGTCACTGTCATTATGGATGGGACGTATTTGTATGTAAATAAGAGTGAAGACCATGAACTTCAGTGAAAGTCCTATTGCGGACACAAAAAACAAAATTATTTGAAGTTAATGGGTGATGTGCTCCCTGATGGCTATGTCTTGGATTCAGTTGGTCCGTATTATGGAAATGAAAATGATGCCAGCATGTCATGGCACATTTTTGACACACTGGACCATCTGAAATCCTGGATGGAGGAGCACGACAAAGTGATTGTCGACAGAGGCTTCAGGGATGTCATGTCTGTTCTTGAGTCCCATGGTTATGATGCACATATGCCATCTGTGCTAAGTGGCACTGGCAATTCACAACATGACACTGAACAGGCCAATGCTGATCGCCTCTGCACAAAAGCAGATGGGTGGTACCACAGGCGGCTGAAGAAATGGACATTTTTCAAAGAGCAGTTAACCTTAAATCATTTTATTCCAGTCATTGGAACCTTTGTCCGAGGTACAACTGCTTGTCTCAATGCTGCTGCTATCTACCAACCTGATTCTGAGCGAAGAGCAGCAGATGTTGTGATCGCATTGAGGATGAAGTCTTGCTTGACAAACTCCCTGGCAGATAGAGTTAAAGCAGACCCAGACATGACTCAAAAGGCAAAAGTTGTTTGGCAAAAAATGGATGCTAGTCATATAGTTTCCTCTCTTGCAGTTAGAGTACATGAAGACAGTCACGTGGGGTATACCAGCTCAAGCAGGCACCAGGTTATGTCTCAGAACATCTCCCCCCTGATGGAGACTTTGAGGTGTGGGTGTGCCAGCATACACCAAACCTTATCAGAGGTCAGATTCACTCCAGACATCGGTCTCTGACTAAATATAATGTCTGGATTGAATACGACTCTTCTCATGAGGATGATCCGCTCAAGGATTATTACTGTGTTTGCCCAAGAGGTAAGCGTACTATTGGAATGTGTGCCTATGTGACCAGCATCCTGTATTATCTTGGATACCTCCACCAGCAGTCACAAACAAAGATGCAGCCACAAACAGCCAAAGTCAAATCTGTAATAAATTGTAAATATATTATTTAATTTGTGCGAAATCTAGACGTGTGTATCAAATATATCATATGTTAAATAGGCATGATAGCATGGTAGTTATTCCTCAAGGGGACCTGTCACCTCGTCATGGTCTTGAGGCTCCTTCAGTTTGAAGGTCTAAGAATAGGCAATAATTTTAAGCATAAACATCATAAACATCATAGTTAATAACTATATTACTGAAAAAACTTAAACTAGAAGAATTAAGTGAGAGCCATACTCACACAATCCATTTCGTATCAACACACACCATTTTAAGGTTTACAACGGTTGGTTGATGGAAGTGTTCGGATGAAGATGTTACCGGTGTCGACACATCCTGGTATTTCAGTGAATGTTGGCCATACCCTAGGGCAAATTTCAGCAAATTCCCTTAGTGTATCATGGCCGGGAACTTTGTCAAATGTACCGTGTTCACACACATGGCCGTTGGAAATCTCCATTTCAGAACATATTTTTTGAACAAATATCTTCTCATCTTGGGCAGTATGGCATGAATTTCAACAAACTCTTTTACGAGAATACATCAGCTACGATGTGCAGTGATAAGCACAGGATTATAATCATTGGTGAGACTTTGTGGGGCCCCAGAATGGGTGGCCCCTCCCAAAAACTAAAAAGTATTAAAAATATAATTTTTTTTCATTAAGAAAATTGACATCGAAAAATTGACAAGAAAATTGACATGTCAAAATTGACATGAAAATTGAAATCAGTGGTTTGGGCCAGAAACGCCCTTAATGGGACTCCACGTTTCAATAATTCTGATGAGACCTTCAGACGCAAAAACCTGAAAAATTACAAAAACACGTTACTTAACTGTTGACATTTTGCAGTCTCAAAAAATCATCAATGTTCAGCGAGAACATCAAATTAGAAAAAAAATAACCCATTACTGATTGATTTTAAGCGTTAAAAGCAATTTGATACGATATCTGGCTCGAGATAACATCGAAAAATGGTTCATGTTTTTACATCATAACGGTACGTCATGAAGTCCCCATAATTAAATCAGCTCCATAACTTAATATTTCCTAGCTATCAGCCACATTTGATCTAAATCTACCAAGAATCTGTTCTCAGGCAAACGCACAGAGATGCGACATTAGAAAAGTGCCATCTAACTTTGATAGTAGGCTCACAAAATATCGTAATTTGTGATCTCCATGTCACCACTACGTTTTATGCTAAAATGGAAAACAACACAATTTTTCATGAAAACCCACAAAGTACGATGACGTACAGCCCCAAAATGCAAAAATATTTATTTATTGCAAATTTTCATCTTTTTTAAAGCACTGTCGTTCTGTTCCATTCAATGAATCCAATTCTTGAGAAGAGCATTCCTCCACCGGTACACAGTGACAAGACAGACACAGACGGCAAAATCTGACAGGATGCAATTTTAAAAAGTAAAATAAAAACGTTTGTAACAGAGAATCAGGCTGACTGAAGAACCAATAGCATCATGATTTCAGAGAGACTGATGAAACCACAGATATATGGAAAAACAATGAGAAACCATCAACAATTAGGGCCACCATATGTATAAATATTCTGCCTTCCCACATAAACTGGATTGGTAATACAATTCAAGTAAATGACAGCTAAATTATATGCAAATAAGACAAGGAAGGGTCATGGGCAGTATGATTACAATAAAATCATTATGGAAATGAGTTGCTGTCGTGCAGTGCGATTGGTTGGTTGCTCCATTTGTTGTCGAGTGCAAGGTTTTAATTCAGGCACGAGCTCAGAATTCCTCTTCAGCGCTGCGGCAGCGTATGGCCTTTAGGTGGCACAAGCGCTCCAAGCAGTCCTTCACACTTCGCTCCCCGTGGACCTTGTTGTCCCGCGTGCGTACGTTCACGGTCTCGCTGCTCTTCTCCTTCTCTCCCACCACTAAGCACAGAGCAAAAACACTCGTCAAAAATATTTTTTCTCCAAACAGACGGACTTACTATCAAGTCTCTCTGGACCTCTTTAAAACAGTCGGAGAATGGAGACGAATATTTTCCAGTTAAACCAACACAACATCCTCAAAACTAATGCAGATCAAGAACATATAATTTCTCCTAGATTACATTTTCATGCCATCAAAGATAAAGTCAATGAAAAAATAAACAAACAACAAATCGATAAATAAATAAATAATAAAAGTGACACATCATCCTAGTCCATTAAACTCAAACACTACAACACTGGGGCTCACTTCATTACTGATCCGGTAGGGGGGGAACAGCAAACCATTGCGTTTCATGAATGAAATCTACTCCAAGCATATTGAGAGGGCATATACAGAAGCATGAAGGACTCATTAGGACATTGTGCCGCTGGGGCTACACAACAGATCAAAAAGTAAACACTCGCTGCTGCAGGTTTGTGTTCCTGCATTAATCCTTGTGGTTTACCAAGGCAATTAGCAACATAATCCATCTGAAGTCTCTCATGAATTAGCGGCCTGATTTAGAAAGGCTTCAATCAGTCGGTACACACCAGGCGCTGAAAGCAATCGTTCCTACTTGTTCACCTCAAAAGTGTGATTTAATGTAGGCCACGAAGTCACATAAACTCCAATAAGAAAAGGGGAAAAAAAGAAAACCACAACCACATAAGAATTAAAATCCAGCCTGATCTGACAGGGAGGTAATTAGAAAAAGTGAGGTTAAAAACAGTCAGCACAAGCTTTTGGAAAGTGCAGTTTAGGCCTGCATCACTTCACTTTTTCTGCTGTTGAATGCTTTCTAAAATTACACCATGTTACGGCACACCACTCTCAAAAAGGGAAGAATTATCCTTTGAGCGCTGAACAAATTTTCAAGGAATTAAGAATGTAGTTATCCTGAGCTGTTGAAAACCTATCATGTGGCAACTTGTTATAAAGAGCTCCCGCAGGGAGCTATCAAAAGCATCAGATTTTGACATCTTACATCATTGGCAACTTGGCGCTGAAAGGGTTAAGATTTATCAGCAAATGCTTTCTCAGGGTTTCAGTAAGCAATATGCATTTCAACATTATCTTGGATTTTGTGACTGACTTGAACAAGTTTTTAGAATTTGATTGGACCTTTAATGACATTTACATAGCACACCATCACAGAACCCCACACCTCACTGCCCTCGTGTACTGGAACTGTACGGGAATTGGTCCTTTGGACCCTGTACCTGTTGGACCCATACAAGTTGAACCCTGACCAGTTAAAACCTGTCCAGTTGGACCCCTGACCATTTGGGTTAGGGTTAGTGGTCAGGGGTCCAATTGGTTTGGATCCAACCGGTACTAGGTCCACTGAGCTAGGGTCCAACTGGTACAGAGTCCAAACGACCTATACCCAAACTGTACCAGGTTCCGATTTGATCTCATCATAACCAGGGACTGGATAGGATGTAGGAAAAAGGATCCTGGTTTTGGCTGGGGATCGAATTAGATGTGGGTAAAATGATCTGATGTTTGGCAGGGGACTGGATCAAAGGTAGATGAAATTCTTATAGTTTGGGTTTGAGGGTGGATGTGAATTAGATCATTTTATCCTGGTTTTGACTGGGGATTGGAAAAGAAGTGGGTTTGACTCGTGGCAACACTGTTCCTGGAGATCTGCCATCCAGTAAGTTTATACTCTACCCCAAGCTAACACCTCATTTGAAGTCAAGACTGCCAATTAGGCACAACAAAACAGACGGGAAACCAGTGTAAACCATGTAGGATCCCTCTTCGAGCAACCTCAATAAGGCTCAGTGAAACTGATGAGCTATAAGCTTTAGGCAATATTAGCTGTAGAACATTATTCAGGTCATTCGGTTGCATTTCCTTTCCTCAACATGGGTAACATTAATTTCCGCTTCCTCAAAAATACACTGTGCGAATGGGCCAGAGCTTCTGTAGATTTATGTAAAGTTTCCGGTCAAATTTTATTTTATAAATCTTGAACGTTGTGGGAGAAGAAGCATGCGCACATTCCAAAGCCCTTTGCACATGCAGTGTTCAGAAATGACACCCCAGGCCCTTTCCAAACCGCTGTTCACAAACTGATAAAGCAACTGAGGCTTTAAAAACGTTGCACCAACATTCCCTGGCAGGTCAACCCAGGAAAAACACATTTAAAATGATGCTGCTGTGATGATTAGAAGTGATCTGACTGTTTAATCTGATTAAAGCGAATTTGTTCATGTACTTCCATTTTCAGGTTCAAGTTGTCTTTGAAAACATACCCTGACAACTATAATTTAAGTTACAAGTTGCTATGAAATTTTATTCAAAGGAAAATTATGTAGCGAGGACTCCAAATCCTAATTAATCCACACCCCTCTTTGCATTTATCACACCAATGGGAGCAACACAGTCTCTGATCAGGTCAAGCAGGACGTCTGCTTGCACCTATCGGACCTAGCTGGAGATTGACAGGGCGGTTAAACGTGCTGCCTGCTGCCTTTCTGCTCGTTCTCATTTCTGGGCTTTATCAGAGAATTTTTCACTGGAACAAAAATGCAGCTTATTGCCTCTTTTTCCCTTAATTGGGCTAGCTAGCGAGAGTGAATTCTCGCTAGTAACAGTAAGCCTACTTTTTTTGTGAAAAACGGTTGACAACGATGAGCACACACAATGGAAGTGGCTTAGTCGGAGCTTATCACTCAAAGTGCTTCACTGTCATCGAGGTGCGATTGAGGGTTCTGATGACAGTTCGATGGACGGTTACATGATTTGATCTTGGGGCTATAGGTAAGGTGTGATATCACCCATCTTGGAAAGCTACATATCAACTACTGTCAAGCATGTAAAATGCATTTACTTCATTCATTTTTGTCAAAAGCAAACACAAAACACGTCTCCGACCCCAATTACTGTGACAGCATATTCCAGGTTTTATTTCAATTACTTTGCACATTTGGTGCTCCTTAAATAGGAAGTAAAAAATTAAAATCCCAATCCAGCAAAAGCATGAGGAGGGTCTGTGTGGTATTATTTGTTTTATGTTTGAACAGCGATCAAATATTTTACAGTTGACACTTTTGATTGAGGGTCAGTCAGGTTACTGAAAAAACAGGATATTCTTGTTACACCGTATTCAATCAATAAGATATGTGAAATGAGGGTTGAATGAAAACTTAGAAGTTAAAGGGAAAGAGAGGGCCAGCACTGGGTCAGAGGTCATGAGCGAGTTCCTGGCATGATGCTGTCGCAAACACTCACCCAGGATGAAGTTGTACTGCGCCAGCTGTGCGTTCCTGATCTTCTTGTTCAGGGTGCAACTGGGATCCAGGTCTACATCACTCATCAGGCCGTGGCTGTGGAACTCCTGCTGCACCTACATCACACCAGGGACTTGTGTTCAGAGAAACTTTTCCTCCATCAAGGAGTTTGTTAGAATCTGCACAACCATGGCAACCTTTATGACCCAGACTTTGCAACTTGGTAGCTACGGATATTGTTCTTAGAGCACTTCAAATGAAATTCTGCTCCCAACTGCATACAAGTAAACAACAGTTTGGTATAAGCTTCAAACTGCAGGCCTGCTATTACCCCACTCAACTGACCACCAAATCTGGATGGGCCTGGTGGTGCAAATGAGCATTCGATCACCACAGCCATGGCATCTCATCAAGCCAGGAGCAACTGGTGAGCAATGCTGAAGCTCCACCACCCTAGACGGCCTGCTCGCCATGACGACTCGCAGCATGCTCTTCTGACACCCGCCCCCACACACCACAGGCAGTTATTAAAACTGAAGCCCCACCCTTCAGATGACCCCCACCACTAGCAGGGAGCGAGAGCTCTCACCTGCTGGGCGTATTCATCACAGGTGGGTCCCACCGGCACCACCATCACCTGCCGTGGAGACAGCCAGAGCGGCCTGTGCGAGGAGACAACAGCCAATCACAGTCAGACTGCGCCTGCGTCAACCACAAGCCACAAACCCAGCACAGGGACGGCAGCTGCTATACTTAACATCAGAAATGTATAGAAACTGCACTCCTCACCACATAATTCATCATTAGATGTAATCAACTCCATTTACAGATATGCAAAAACACCACTATTAATCTGAGAAATCTGGAAGCAGCACTGAAATTGTGCTGAATAACCATACTAAACATAGCATGACACGAAAGTGAAACATAACCACTTCAAAGCCAGCCAATGAGATTGCAGTAACTACAGCAAAACAATACATTGTCATTTCTTTATGTCAACAAACTACTAAGCACAACAAATTTATTCTCACATGGCTAATAGGCCACGATCACGGAAATATATCCGGTTCACAACACAAAAAAAGGTTGAAAGTATTTCTGTCTTGTAATGGGATTTACAATAAAGCTGCAATTATTCAATTGTTTTGGACTACTTTTTGACCTAGACTAAAATACTTAAAATTACCCACTTTGTGTGTGTTTTTGCAGTATTTGAATAGCTCCAGGGCAGACCCCTCTGTATATTTACCATTTGCCCCCGTAGTTCTCCGTCAGGATGGCGATCATCCTCTCCACGGAGCCCAGAATGGCTCTGTGAATGATTACTGGCCTCCTCTTGTCATCGCCGTCTTGGCTGAACAAATAAATCAGCGTATAAGCATGTTGACAGAGCGGACACAGTGTGACACTTTCAATATTAGATTAAGCAAACCGGCATTAGATTAAATTGCCTCGGAAAAGGTGAAACTAAAAATAACGGAACGATCTGGGACTTGACGAAGGTTAATGATGAAGGTTGATTTTCTAACCGTATTGTCAGTGCACAGCATGCAATACAAAAGATAAACACATGATGGCAATGTTGCTCATTACAGCAGTGTTTCTCGATCTCTGTCCCAGGGTAGTAGGGTTCACGGTTTACTGCTGCAGTCTTTTACGAGCGCAAATGCAACTCCAATACATCTTCAAGCCATTCTTCTCAAGCTAGCCCAGTTCAGATTATTTTCTCTTCGGCCACGTCTGAAAGAATCCCGCGAATGCCCCCGAAAACGTTTGATGTTCAATGTCCTTATTGTACAAAATTTTACAGAACTGAATAAGAGGAATACTGTACATTTATTGTGCAGTAGCTAAGGAACTTGATTGGCATGAGGAGTTAGTTGTTCCAACACCCCCCCGTTGCTATAATAAAATCAGTGTGACTGTTCGGCGAAGTTCTCAACTCCGCTCTGCTACAGAAATGGTTTGCCCGTGTGGACTAATCAACTAACTAAACGCATTGGCCAAATAACAGAATCACTGTTGTTATTATATTTAGAAAAATCAAGTTATAGACTGAGGAAAATCAATATGCTCCAAGTTGGCAGGCTGAACACATTCAGCTTTTATGTTTTCCTATATATTCTTTCATTTAACTTATTCTTTCGCTTAACTTAAACATGTAGCAGGTTTGGCTTATCACTCACGGCAGGCAGGGGCATTTCCAAAATTATGACACTTTAGAGGGAAGATAATCCCACAAAAACATAAAAATAATGTAACAAATAAATAATAAATAAATAGAGAAAAATAAACCACTTGCAAAAACCAGCAAATACAGTGCATCAATTTTTAGGATACACTACATTACAATAGCTCAATCAAAATATGAAAATTCCAATGAGGCACTTGGACATTAGTAAGTGCCTTGAAGTGAAAATGGTGACATGGTACAATTAAAACTGAAGTAAATGCAAGTTCGAACAGATTAAGTACCTGACGTAGGTGAGATTGAAGCGTATTGGTAGCTGGAAATCTAGCTGGATGGTGGCACACTGGTGGTACCTGCCAATGGCATCCTTGATCTGAATGTCAATCTGTGATGGTTGACATACACAGAGGAAACGAATTTGAGGTTCTTCACCATTGACAGTCACGCAGAAACTGAGAAACAGTTTAAAAGCCTCAGGCTACCTTTGGTCCATAGAACGCCCCGTCCCCAGGGTTCAACACCCACTTCTCCCCGAACTCATTCAGGCTGTTCTCCAGTTGCTGTGGGAGGACAGAGGTTTGCTCGGATGTGCTTTACTTCAATTAGCTCATACATATTCATCACATTTGTGCTCCACTCTGATAAAAAACACGCAGATGGTGAATAAAGCCAACAAAAATATACAGTACAGAGAAAACATGATTTAGAATGAAAGTTTTGACTCATTATTTCAATATGACTGCATTAAAAGTCAGAGAAAGGCACCACAGAGTTTTATAACATAAGAAACCAGCTACACATGCTGCATTACTTCATATATAGTGACAGTAATAACATTAAAAAAAAAAATCATCATTTTGTGTCCCCAGTGTAGTAAGTTGATATTTAATCCCTATACTAATTCATGTAATTAACTAGAGGCACCCCTAGAGTGCAAACCTCTGCCAAGGCAGCACAGTCCAAATCTCGGTGAGTGGGAGCAAAGTTCATTTATCACGTGTCATAGGATTTCAAGATGGCTGCCGTGGCGGCCATATTGTTTCATTGATTGTGGTGAAAATCAATAGGGTCCATCCCTGATGCAATAGCGACCCACACACAAAATTTCAGAGATATCCGTTCATTACTTTCTGAGTCATCTTGTTCAAAAACTCACAAACAAACGGCACCGTTCACACAACCTCCTGCCAACTTCGTTTGGCGGAGGTAGTGAATTGCGAGCAGAAGGCCACAAAGTATGTTGCGCTTGTGATAAATTACAATGCAGAGCGGACGCGTATTAACTGTGTGAGAGCATACATGCTTCACCCTCAGTTGGCCGTACCTTCTCTGCTTTGTCCCACACTTCAGGCTCGCCCAGAAACTTCTCTGGCCGGGTGGAGAGGTTGAGCTTGAAAGTGAACCCGAACACATCGTAGACGGTGCGCAGGAAGTCCAGGCAGCCCTTGATCTCTTCCTCAATCTGTAGGGAGGAGGGCGTGAGGTCACAATGAGCCGCAAGAGAAGGAAGGAGGGTACGAGGTCACGATGAGAGGGTGGAGTTGGGAGGAGGGCGTGACGTCACAATGAGAGGGCGGAGTAGGGAGGAGGGTGTGAGGTCACAATGACAGGGCAGAATTTAGCCAGACAAGACGCAGACTGCAGTTAGAGCGAAAGTGCAGAAGAGAAACAGGCTCCTACACTGCATTTCATCACCATCACTGACAGCCATATATAATCTAACAGCGCCAACGTCTAAAACTCTTCACCTCAGATGCACACCCCATCTCTCTCAAGGCAATTATTTAATCAAAATGACAGGTGACACCATAGAGGAAACTAAATGAATAAAAGGATTAGGGAGACAGACTGGGAGAAAGAGAGACAGAGGGTGCATCTCAAAGCCTAGGCTGGGTCGTCACTTAATTCCATCCGCCAAACTGACATGACCTCATTTCATCTCCATTTAACAGCTTTGGTTTAAGCAAGTTGTCCCTGGTTTCTCTAACCCTAATCTTAACTCCAACTCCTAACCCTAAACCTAGCCCCGCACCTAACCCTAACCCTGAATTTATGCTTATCCCGTACCCTAAATATTAGTTTGGTGGATGAAAATAAGTGACGAACCCTACAAATGCAGCCTTCAAAGGATGCAGCCTACGCTTTGAGATACACCCAGAGAGAAAGATGTTGGAGAGAGAAGGGAGGGGTGTTGAGGGGTGGAACCCCAGGCAGCCGGGCCGCGTACCTGCTCCATGGTGCAGAAGATGTGTGCATCGTCCTGCTGGAAGCGGCGTACGCGGGTGAGGCCCGTGAGCGCCCCCGACAGCTCGTTTCGGTGTAGGACGCCGAAATCGGCCATGCGCAGGGGCAGCTCGCGCCACGAGCGCGGCCGGTGGTCAAACATCAGACTGCGGAGGCGAGAGACCAGCTCTGAGCAACACAAAGCTCCCACTTCAATACCACAGTGAACCAAACACCCAAATTCTCCCCAGCACCATTTACAACCAAACACTTAACACTTATGATGTACCTCACAGTAAGCGACCTTTTCCTCACAGTCAAAGTCAACGTGCATGAGAATGAGAAATGTATCAAGCACATTGGTGCACTTGGGTAAAAATTGACAAAAAGAAATTGGCTTCCTGCAGTAAAGTCTGTCATTTGATGTTTCGAGGGATGAAAGGGACTCCATAAATGACATTTCTGAGACAGGAGATTTTGTATAAAGGTGTGTACCAGCATCTTGAAGAATGGCAGCAAACTGGGTTTAATAAGGACAAAAAAGGCAGCAGAAGTCCCTGGTGTAAATGTGTGCAAGAGGACAAGCACACTAGAGTTTCTAGTTTGAAAAGCCTCACTAATTCTCTTCCAGCAGCTTTATTTGGAGGTGCCTGGTAATCCTGAGCCTAATTTCCTCAGCAACAGTGAACAGCCTATAACGGTATTATAGCTTCACAGGCCTTGCTGACCTTGCACTGGCCCAATCTCTCCCTTACTGGTCCAATCTCTCCCTTTTTAAACATTTTTGGGCCGAGGAAGGAAACTGGCGCACCAAGAGCAAATCCACACAATCAAGGGGAAAGCATGCCAACTACACACAGAAAGGCCCCAGGCCAGATTCAAACCCACATCCTTCTAGGCAACAGCACTATCCACTGTGCAACCACGCTGCACAATTTCTCAATGACACCAACTAGTTGAATGATACCGTAAACTGTGGGCACAGCACATTTCTCAGGGTACCATCACTGGTAATAAAATATAAAATATCACCATGCTAGTTTGAATAACCTCGAACTTTGCCTCATATTAGCATACCATTGCTCAAAATGGTATGGCAAACACACCACAAAATTAACTGGGTAATACTTTGTTTTTGTACCAGTGTCCAGGGCAGTTCATGGGCTTGAGGGCGAAGATCTCCTTCTCCACTTCAAAAGAGAACATGTTCTCGGAGTAGTGCTGCCAGTGGCCGGAGGTCTGCCACAGCTTGCTGTTGTAGATGTTGGGGGTCACAACCTCCTGGAAGCCCCTCTTCCTGTACTCACTCTGGAGGGAGCCGACCCGAGAGAGAGCAGTCACAACACTTCAGTGAAGGTACCAGATCACTCAATGCCAAAAAGAGGAACAGAGTGCTGGGACATAATGGTCTGTGTATTCATGCGTAGAGTCCCTAGACAGTGTTGCGACAACTCAAAAATCGAAGCCATTTTATTTCCATCACAAAAAAACGGAGCCATTGCCTACAATTGGAAATTGCTGGATTTTTTGTTCTTTTCTTGGAAAGGATAGGTATCATTTTATAAACCATCTAGCAATAGTTTCGACAAGTAAGAGTGGAAGATGTTCCCACATCGGAAAAGGAAAATCAGGGAAAAAAATATAAAAAACGCTTTCACTTTAAGACGGTGCTTGATAACGTGATAGACACAAAATGTAATTTTGTAATTTTCCCTCCAGTAGTCTAGCTAGCAACTAACATTTGGTTGCTGCAGCACCAAAATGAATTGGACAAACAAAAGCTTAGAAAATCTCATTAAAGTCATGAACATGCACTCAGTGGCCGAATGCAGAGCAAGTCTCTGAATGCACCGTAAGTCAGACCTTGAATAGGACGGGCTACTGTCGCAAATGATCACACCAGGTTCAACTCCTGTCAGCTTAGAACAGGTGACTGAGGCAACAGTGGGCAAAAGCTCACCAAAACTGGACAGTGGAACATCACCTAGTCTGACTAATCTCGATTTCTACTGTCCAATGCAAATGGTGGCGTCAGAATTTGGCAGATTACATGAATCAATGGATCCACCCTGCCTCGTGTCAGCAGTTCAGGCTGATAATGGTGGCGTGAAGGACAGAGGAATGTTTTCTTGGCACACATTAGGCCCCTTAATACCAACTGTGCATCATTTAACTGCCACAGCCAACATGAGTATTGTACGGCCCTGGTGCATCCCACAGTCTGCCACAGTCAACCAATCTTCCACTGGCCACTTCCAAGTGGTCCCACAAAAAAAAGACAATTAAAGCTGCTTTGCAGCGATATCGGGGCCAGGCAAATTTAGGCAATTCTGAGCAACGAGAGGCAAAAAATGGAGGATAACAAGAAAGGTGGGATTACATCGTACATTTTGCATTGGTTGACATTTGAACTAATAATCTCTGACACCAAATAGCCAGGTATCCTTCGTGTCACTGAGCTAATTAGCAAGTAACTTTTAAGAGTTACATGCATTTCAAACTTCTTCTAGCGCATTTTAGGACTAAAATAAGAAATAAAGCAGCAACGATTTGTCAATAAATCAGTTATTTAAATACATAATAGTTAATACATAACTATTTTCATAATGGATTGATTGTTTCAAGCATGAATATTCTCAGTTGAGGATATCCCTCTCTTTGACGTCAACACGACAGGAAGATGCTTGCTGCAGACGTGCTGCAACAACAAAAGGACTCTCTAGTCTGGTGCATTGGGCATGAGACACACGCTCACACACCACACATGACATTTCTCACTTTGAGAAGTGATGAAACCTCAGAGGTCAAGACAGGTTTTTCTGCTTAGTCCATCCATACAGCTATCTTGAATTAGCGAGCTATCAGCCAATCAGAAAATAATATTTTTTGTTGCTGGGTCTGAAGGTTTGTAGTGAGTTTAAGTTGACAAAAGTTTCTAAAGTATTGGGGCTACATTTTGGTGAAAGTTTCAAAACTGTAGCACGTACGGTTGGTTTGGTAGGAATTTTCAAAGTTTTTAAATTTAAACGCTTAATGAGGAAAACAATAAGTTCCTAAATAGGCAAAAAACAAGAACATCAACATTACAATGTCCATTCTACCGTAGCTGGGGCTTGATCTCACAATCTCTGACACCAAGAACCAACTCCTAACTCATTGAGCTAATTGGCTGGAAGGGAGAACAGGTGTGTGGCTTCATTAATCAACTCAGGGAGTCACCAGCCAGGCAGCAGTTGTCAAGGAAGATTTCAAAAATTGTCAAAATTTCTGTTATCAAGACAAAAATCTGATAATACATAAATTGCAACTTGACAGCATAGAAATGTTGGTGATTTGTTTTTAGCAATAAGTGTTTTGCTTCATAAGAGAAAATCTAATGTTTAAAAATGCCATTCTTACATTGACTCCAATTGTACCATGAGAGCAGAATTCAAAATGGTTTCAAAAATTCAGTTTTTGAGAAAAATTCTGAAAAAAATTTGGCAAACTTCATCGAACATGACTCTAAAATATTATGAATTTTTTTCAGGAAGATTGAAAATGTATTTGTCAAGAATTAGCTGGTATATGTTTACAGTACTGTTTACAGTCAAACATTTACATGCACCGAAGGCTCAATTTTTCAAAAATCGAAACGCTGGGTGGTATTTTGGTGGAGGATGATCTGAAGATTCAGTTCAGCAAATTTGGTGACAATTGAGCAAAAATTGTGGGGCAAGAAAAGTTTTATAAGTTTTACAGTTTTTGAAAAAACAGTGATAGACTTCATAATTTGTATAAGTTTAAGTGGACAAAAGTTTCTTAAGTATTGGGGATACATTTTGGTGAAAGTTGCAAATCTGTAGCACATATGGTTGATTTGTTGTGAATTTTCAAAATTTTGAAATTTAGAGGCTTGCTGTAGCACCATCATCAGGTCTATTGGCCTGTTTTTGCAGCTGAGGCAATCTGGCATGGGACTGGACCTTTGTGCAACATTTGGTGATTTTTTTCGAGGAGGAGGAGGAGAAGAAGAAAGAAAGAAGAAGAAGAAAGAAAGAAGAAGAAAAAAAAAAAGAAAGAAGAAAAATAATAATAATAATAATAATAATAATAGGTTCCCGGCAGCTTTCTCTGCCTGGCCCCTGATGAATGAGTTCAGTGTACACCAGTTGCCTTCACAACAATGAGACTTCAATCCAACGAAGCACCTTTGGGATGTGGGGGAACTGAATACTCACAGCATAAATGTGAGGACCTCAAATCTGCCACCATTGCATATGCTATGCCAACACTGACTGCCATGTCTTGGGAACAATTTCACGCACCACGTCCCACGCAGTATTAGAAACATGAACCTAATAAAGTGGCCACTGAGTGTACATATTACAAGCACGCAGCCCCATGTCCCATGCGCACGGTTCCCCTGCCCTCTAAGACAGAGTGCAGGAGTGAGGTGTGATGTCCGAGCCCAGTACTCACCCTGATGAACTGCACCAGGCTGTTGTAGATGTAGGCCCCCTTGGGCAAGAAGAAGCAGCTGCCGGGACTGAGGTCGTGGAAGAAGTACAGGTCCTGCTCCTGTGAGACGAGGGCGATGTAAGGCAGGGGTGTCACACAGCAACCGACAGACACAAACAGCCCACGCCGTCCGCCACTAACAGCTCCCGACATCTGCGCGCACCGACTAATCAGCCCAGACCCCGGCGTGGCGCCCATGAAACCCTCGGCAGAGGCGACGCCGGGCTCTTAATTACGGCGCTAAACAGGCAAAAGAGCCAGACACCTGCAGGCCTGCTGCCTGCTGCCAAAAGCAAAGTCCCGAAATATTTCACCAAAGCATTTATTCCATTCCGAGCTCATTAAAAAAAAAAAGTAGCTGACTCATATCCCAAATTGAAGAAATAGCAGTCATCGACGGGGAAGACGAGCTGTCCAGTGGAGAATTAAGGTCATTAGAAAAATCGAACAGAACAATTTACCTTGATTAAAACGCAGGAATGTGACAGTAAAACTGTCTAATAGCAGGTTAAAAGAACAGAGAAAAAGGGTCAGCTGTATTAAACATCTGAAATAATTTAGAATAGATAATGACACTTATCATTTACGCAGAAATGGTGAGTTCAATGCCTTAACCATCGGCAGGAAATTTTAATGGGATTTTCTTCGCCTCCGTGAGCGCAAAGCGAGGCTTGAATTTCGAGCGGCAGTATCACACTTCTGCTTTGTCGCCCACATGTCTAATGGCTACAGAACAGGCTCACAGCCACCGCTTTCTTCTGATCAAACCTCCAACACGTCAAACCGACACCTGGAGACTCCACGGCCTTCTAGTTTTGTCAGGATAAATTCACGCTTCTGAACGCAACCGGATGGAGACGTCTCGCGTCTACCCACACAGTTCCGATTCAACCTCCACAACAAAGACAAAAACAACTGACAGCAAGGGAGAGAAGCAACCATTTTGATAAGATGATTCTCTTTGTTTCTAAAAATGACATGAGTGCTCTTGCCAGAGTAAGAGTACTCATTTCCATGAGTCACTTAGCCATTTCCCCTCATGGTGCAACACAGTGTTGTCCTGGATCACATTAACTGCCCTTCCGCAGTCCTCTCTCAATGTTAGACCTAAATCACCAAAGCAAACAGCCAAGTCTAAATAGCAAAGACAAGAGCTGAACTCAGATGCTCTGCATCCAGTTGGGTCCCAGAGCATCAGTTTGAGCTCACCTCCCCTATAATCGGTGCCAGTATAACACATCGCATACAAGGTATCCCACACTGTTTTGACCAAGGAATAGCCGAGCCTCATTTATCAAGAATCAAAGCAAACCGGATCTGAACATTTGCTTGCTTGCACTTGGGAGCAGCTGAAACAGCCAGTGTACGATTATCTTCCCATCCCACACACTCAGTATTGGGCAATTACCTCACTCACTCCTCATTGCACAGTGTATTATACTCAGCCTGGTCAATTTAAAGAGATAAAACCCCACCCCCAACTCTGGCCAAATGCCCAAATTCAAGCATTCATGCATGCGCATTTGGCCGTGTTTTTGGATTTCTCTCTTTGGCCCCTCTACAACACGGAAGATTCTGCCCAAGCGCCTAGCTCCGCACAGTTAACTCGCAAGTGCTTACGCTCGTTTGGCAGTATGGGGAAATCTCCCGAAAATCTCTCTTTGGGGAAAATTTTCTACTTTAATGAGGAGCCAAAACGCCCAGCCGCGCACAGTCGAGCCGTTTCCAAGCGCACGCACGCTCGTTTGGTGGTGTTTTCAGAAATCTCTCTTTGGGGAAATCCTTGTATCTGCAAACAAATAAAGCTGAAGTAACAGGCTGCGCGAGATTCACTCACTCGGCCGAGTTTGCGATGATCCCGGTTCTTCGCCTCTTCCTGGACCTTCTCCCATTCCTTTAGCATCTTGGGATCCGGGAAGGAGATGCCGTAAATCCTCTGCAGAGACTCCATGTCCGCTTTCCCTTCCCAGTAGGTGGAGGAGTTCTAGAAAAATAAAAGAGTAGGTGCACTGACATCACCACCAGGACAATACAGTCTCATAAAGTGGCCTTCGGAATTCACAGGCAGCTTGAGGTTCTGGAAGGCCAGTAAATATCCAGACAATGGCAATTTTAAAGGCTTATATTTCGGACATGGTTCACAATATTTGTACAGGTCCTTTCGAAAAGCATCGACAAGAAACATAGAAATTTCAATTTTTATCCATCATGTTAGCTTTGATTTGACTACCGTCTGAAATCTGGTTCTCCTTTTTTCATACGGTCTTTATATTTGATTCCAAAGCCCCATTTTCAGCAGCCATTACTCAAGTGAAGTGACACACTGTGACCACATTCTTGTGTAATTGTGCCACTGTGCCTGTACCATCTAGGACAGCAAGCACTAATGCAAGCATTTATGGAGTTACTTTCTGGATTAATTTTCATCAAGAAGGAACAGCTTTCTCCTGAAGCATGCCGGTTATTGAGAGATGGAGGCCATGACATTCATTACATTTCCATGAAACTAAAGATTTTATTAAAAAAAAAAAAAAAAAAAAAGGAAATGTGCACGGTGTGCTGAATGAAAAGTGCAAACTGGGTCTCACTATGACAGAGAGGAAAGTGGAGGGCCAGGAGATATAAGTCACAAGAGCACCAGCACATCACAGTAACTGGAAAAACTGATGTCTCAAAGGTCCTCAGCTGACAGGTACATCCAGACGTACCCGATACACATCAGCATCCGCGACAGTGATGAAACCAATCCGGAATCCTGCCCTTATGAGAGTTCATGGGGGGGAAAAAAATCTACTTCTTAAACTGGTGAACAAGAAAAGGCCAAATCGAGTAAAAGAACAAAGACTGGACTGGAGTAAGGGTTCGAAGACCAGCGTCCTGGAGTTTGAGTCACTGCCCAAATGCTAATGCACATCACTGTATGAAAAATATACACTAATCCATTAACAAGGGGCCAATGGGGCCTGTATCACTCACCAGGTTAGACATTGTAACAATTCCTTTCTGTTGTGCAGTTCAATAAAATAAACATCAGTCTACAATACGATATGCTGACAGTCATGTTATCATCTTCAGCAACAGCTAAAGTTATGTTAAACTGTAAACAATCAACTTGGTGTGAAGTCACAGTAATAAGAAAATGCAGGTTAGCCAGTAAACCACCAGAGT
This sequence comes from Gymnothorax javanicus, assembly GCA_029692085.1. Taxonomy (NCBI): domain Eukaryota; kingdom Metazoa; phylum Chordata; class Actinopteri; order Anguilliformes; family Muraenidae; genus Gymnothorax; species Gymnothorax javanicus. Next base: position 16,273,842 of record CM056194.1, read on the forward strand.
TCCATATTAAATGGATTTTTAATCCATGGACTCAAAAGATATCAACATTTCAATGTCATCCAGAGTAGAGCTTTGAACACTTAGCAAGTTTGATCTTAAACTACCCACTGCATCGCCAGAAGTCGTAAAAAAAAAAAAAAAAAAAAAAAAAAAAAAAAAAAGTGTCAACCACTTAGATACCATACTGATTTATTTATCAACCCATTATACAACAACTCTTAGTCAGGGCTTAGGGGTGAACATATGGAGCAAGTTTGATCCAAATGTACCAAGTGGCAAGAAGTAAAAAATCCATCAGCCAATCACAGGCAAGTGTAGCCATTTGGATCTCGTTTCACCCTGAAAATGACAATATTTAGTCATGGCCATGAGATGAATAAACACACTATGCATGACCAAAATCTACCCAGTGGAAATGGAGAAGTTGCCAAAATTGTGTCAGCGAATCAGAGGCCAGGGTGGCTATACTGGATTCTGAATCGAGACAAAAAATAATAAAATTTGGTCAGGGCCATGAAAGGAACATTTGTACCAAGTCTGACCCAAATCTGCCACGTAGAACTTGAGTAAAAGTCATTTAAAGAAAACTTGATGGATGAATAACGGATGCTGCACCATGGCAATAGCTCACAGAGCTTTAAATGCATAAAGAAGCTCAAGGAAATATTTTGAAATAATGCCGTTCAGCAAAAGTTGACCATAAATGATAATCTGTTCCCAAAATCTATGAAAGTTTCAAGAGTCCCTTTGAAATACTAATTACATTTTGCAATCAAATTTCCAATGAAAGAAACCATCAATATCTGGCATGTTGAGAGGGAGCAGAGGCAAAAAAAAAAAAAAAACATTTCTAACAAAAACAAAATGTTACCCGAGGAAAAAATGCGCATCTTCTTTTTTTTTTTTTTTTTTTTTTTTAAACCACTCACTGCAAACGCTGCCAAATGAAGATTGAACAAAAAAAAAGCCAGAAACTCCATCTGGGGCCTAATTAATCACAAAATATCCCGACTGAAATTGGAGGAAGAATGGGATGAGATAATGTGGATGGTTTTGCATTACGCACAGCCACACTGGCACCGAAATAAGCGGCAGCGCCAGGCAGCGAAGGGAATTGTGGTGATGGTCTCTGACAGGAATTAGAGCAGTTCTGATAGTGATAATGATTGTATTTTAAATTTTTGTCTAAAATGGCCTTGAAACTGAACTCCACTTGAAAATAGTTCTCAGGCATTTGATACCTCTATATTAAATGCTCTGACAGAACCCAGATTTTTTGACAAGATATTTTGGAGGGCTTTTATCCATCCATCCATTATCGAGTGCAGTGATCCCAGCAGGGTTTGGGGTGGGGGGTGTTTGAGAGAAAAGGCAGGACAGCCTGGACAGCCCACCGATCCATTGCAGAGATCATACATCATTCCCCCACACAATGATACATACCAGCAAAACAGAGGCCCAAATTCGCCTGAAATGGGCAGTCTATGGGAGGAAAGCAGAGTGACCCACACACTTCACATTGGGAGAACATGTTAACTCCACACAGAGGGGACCCCTGGCCGGATCCAAACCTGCAACCTCCTTGCTGTGAGGCAACAATGCCACCAACCATCATAAAAATACATTTATTTACAAGTCAAACTTAAATTTACATGAAAATATTGTTTGTCATCAGACAGAATTAAACAACAGCAGCAAAGGAGCTGTGTTACAGCGTATATCCAGCTGCGCCACAATGCGTTATGGAGAAACCGTGCTACAGTTTCCCACCCCACATTGTCAGTTATGACAGATTGAGACTCTGATTCAAGATTGGATTTCCTAGCGGACGGCCTCACTGTGGCAACTCATCACGACTGAGAAAGAATCCAGCCGCCTACGCCAATTAATAAATGAAACCAGCTACTAAAAGCAGCCTGATACACAAAATAACTCCAATACACAAATCCAAAAGAAACTGACGGCCAACAACAACAAAAGGGAAGACGCCAAATGATAAGGTCAACTTAAAAAACAAAATGAAAGAACATTTTGATTAACGCCAATACACAAAGTGCAACAAGCCCCAAAAAGCCAAGAGGCAAACCAAAAAGGTTTGACTGTAGCTACTCCATAGTCCTGACAAACCATTTTTTTTCACTCACCATTTGTCCTTTTCATTTACATTTATCCATTTTATGACATGTAAAGTATTTGTAAGATCCAGAGCCAGAAGATGTACCATCTAATTTACCCGTAAATGCTGCCATGTTTTTCTGCACAGCTTCAGAGGATAGAAAACGATTCATTAGCGCTGACATCATTGTGAAGGTGCCCCTTAGGAAGGCTTGGACTGGGGTTAGATTAAAAAGAGCTATATGGGGTTAGATTAAAAAGAGCTATAATGCTGAAATTCTGTTTGTCCTGTAGTTAACATTTGTCTACCCAGAATATATCCGATAATCATGGAACCTTTCGCTTTAACTTGGTTTAAAAGAGGACTGAAACAACTATTACATACAGTGGGCTTCACAATTACTGGCACCACTGACTATAAATGGACTAAAAGCACTATTCAAAATTCCTCTGCCATCCAGGGTCATGAAGAGAATTAGACAGTCGGTCACCTGCTAGTCAAAGTGTATCCTTGGACACCTTAAAGCCATCGCTCCCAGAATTGTTGGACTTCACTGCCTTGCCACACACAAGGCTCACACAAAGTATGAAACGAATCAGTTGAAATTGGTGGCCTGCAGAGTGCTCACGAGCAATTCTCTACGGATGCAGTGGATGCGGCGATGGATACAGTGTGACGATCGCTGATCCACAGTATCCCCGACTCATCGTCCGAGGATACGATCAGAACTGGCACTTCAAAAGACACCGATGATTGCAGACCTTCAATAGGTCTCGTATATCACTCTACAGAGTCAGGGAAATCATTCAGGTATGGAATGGAACAGTTGAAAACCCGACAGGTAGACACATGGATCTCTAAGAACGGCTATGAAAGAATTTCAGGCTTTAGAGGAATCTTGTGGTCTCCAGGTCTCAATAAGTACCATCAGATGTTACCTCCGTAACGACAGGCTCTTAAGAGTTGCAAAAATATGTTGTCTGATCCTAAGGACACAAAAGGCATCACTTGAAATCTGCCAAAGGTCTCTTAAATTATAACTGTACAAGAAGGATGTGGTTAGAGGAGACCAAAATTTAATGCTTCGACAGTGTGACTGCCTGTAATAGAAGGCTGAGCCTTGGCTGTACACGGACTTTCAGGCAGGATAATTACTCAAAGCGCACCTCAAAATCCACAATGAAAAGGCTCCAGGACTATGAAATCAATGTTCTGCAATGGTCATCTCAGTAACCTAACCTACATCGATTTGAAAAACTGTAGGCTGAACTGAAGAAGGTAGCTGATAAAAACAAACCCAAGAATGTGACCGATCTTGAAAGGATCTGCATAGAAGATAGGCCCAAATTCCCACCAAACATGTGCCATAAACTTGACAAACGGTACAGGAAAAGGCTCGATTTGGTTATTCCTACCAGAAGTGGTTGCATCAAGTACTAAACTAGGGAAGCCATTAATTATAAAATCTTTATTTCAGTGAATTTGTTTATTTATTATATAAATGTATGATTTTGGTTGGTTACATTTGGAACATTAGCAAACATGAGTATTTTCCCCCACATCTTGGCATTTTGAGTTATTCCCTATAATGCGGTTACTTTTTTTGGAGTGTATAATGCATTCCAGTCTGGGGGCCATTAATTCTTGAGTTCACTGTACACTCAGAAAATGCCACAGCTTCAACACAGTGAGCAAGCACAGGGATATCCCCACAAAAACACTGTAAATGGCTGGAGAGGCACTTGAGTGAGGATGCTTTGACAGCAAGTTTACCTTGTGAACCTTTAACGCCTTGATCTTCCCGGTGTGTCGCACGTGTGGCCCTCTGCACAGGTCTATCAGGGGCCCGCACCTGAGGAACAGTGCACAGTCAGAACCGGGTGTAACCTTAAGGCCCCAAAAAAAAAAAAAAAAAAATCAGTTTATCATCCTTTTTCTCTGAAAAACGTGATGCAGGCAGGCAGAATTTTTTTTATTTTTTAGTAATGCATTTTTATATTGAGTTTACCCATGCATTCGTGGCATGTTTTTCTAGGTTTCTAGACCCGTTTATTTTCAAGTACTAAACTAAGAACAACATAGGATCAAAACTTTTTAAAGTAAACGGCTTAAGTGTCCGTTTATGGGTAACGTTGCACTACTTGCTTAGAGCATTACGCCGATTGCCCTTTCTTCCACACTAAAAATGTTAATTTAAAAAAAAAAAAAAAAAAAAAAAAATGATGCAGCCATGAATTCAAATGCGAGCAGGGATGAGAAGCTTTTTTTTTTTCTATGAGGCCTAACGTGAAGCAACTGTCATTTCTAGCACCACACCCTCACGTCGACATCACTACACACCCCTCTCTAGACAATAGCGATGGGAGAGTCACTTGACATGAATTGCGTAACATGAGCAACCAGATTGCCCAGTCAATCATCGACTTCAACAATATTAATGATATTCTCAAAACAAAGCAGGGATTGGTCTCTGACAGAGTCCCAAACACATCTTTTGTCTCGCAAATCCTTATTCCTTCCATTATAAGACTCCAAGCGGTTTTTCACCATAAACGTTGCAGAGAAAAACATTTATTCATACATCCATGCACACATTCTTTCACCAATACACTGAGGCAAAGAAGCAGTTTTATGAACACTTAGTTCATACCTGTAAACAGTGGTAGTTGGCGTCTTGACCTTCTCATTCAAAATCCTGCATTTGAACTTATTGTACTGCAGAGGGGGAAGGAGAAAAGTGCATTTGAAGAAGCAGAGTCGCTTTACGCAACATTTTTTTCTGACTTTGAAAATGGGTCACATTACCTTGAACATTTCCAGCAGAGTCTCCTTCTTGATCTCCAGCCTCTCAAAAGGCTGCTTTTCCTTTATAATCTTCTTACACAGACTCTCCAGAGCTGGGAAATCATGGCTCGACACCCCTCTGTAGGGAATGAGACCGAACTCATCAGGAACAGATATCTTCCCTCAACCCTCACAGGCCCGAGATCACCAATCTGCCAGTATGTTTTCCGAAATGAACATTTCAGTGCTGATGTACCAATTACTACTCGCAATGGAAAGTTCTAGAGCAGACAGTCGGCATCTAGAAACACATTACAAAAAAAAAAAACCTCCTTAAAAGAGTCCAAAATTTAAAAGTACTTAATTCATCACCAAGCTGACCAGACGTTGGTTACAAGTTTGCCTGTCAACTGACGCAACCAGTTAAGAGTGCACCCTGTAACTTTTTTGCTCTTTTAAAACTCAAGCGATGTGAAGACAACTCCGTACAGGGGCGGGGGGGTCAGATGCCCAAGTTGGCCAAGGAACTGGCCGAGAGCTAAATAATCACACTGAATCTCGCGACCATGAGAGAACCCTGCACATAATACTGAATTATTCATATTCCCTGCCCATTCACTTACGCTCCCTGAAATATTTGCTGCCAGATGAAAGGTCGGGCTTCAGCGCAAGTGCACGACAGTCTGTCTTCAAGATCTTTGCTCAAGTTTGCCCATTAAATTATTCTGCCGCGCAAAGCCTTTAAGGACTCCGACTCCCATGAGTCAAGTTGACATATCTGAGAAATATGAATGCAGCCAATTGCTCTAGGCTACTTCTCAGACTAAACCAGTGTCCCCAACAGGATTTAATTGAATAAATTCTGTAATCACCAATGCCCTTGCAGGCACACAGGCAGTCTCGATGTTCAGTGTATGAGTATGTACATGCCTGGTACGTGGACCAACGCCACATTTATATGCATAGTGTTTTCAGACTATATTGCACACTTCTAACTGTGTAAACACAGCTGCTGTAGGTCTCATTGTTTCTTATTAATTTCAACAAAATGTATTTCCAGCTGGGTTAGTTTTCACTGATTATACTGTGCCAGTAAAAATTTTGGACACCTGTGCTGAACAACATGGACAAAATCCACTAACACAATATTTTTACAGTCTATATCAATATTATGGCGATAAATATTAGAGCTTTCAAAAAATAATTATAGAATGACATTAATGGTTAACTGTCATAAGCCGAGTGGATATAATGACCAAGCAGGTACGGAAAACAGCTATGACAGACTGATAAAGGCAGGAAACTGCATCCTTTTACTGTAATGCAGCCCTTAAATGGTTTAACTGCTGTACATAACCACAAATGGTACATGGTGAGAGGTGAATAGCCAAAAGTTAAAGTGTAATTTACCTCACATAGAATAGCGCAAGAATGTTGAAATTCATAAAGATGCCGTATTTGGCCGAAAAAAGGAACAGATTCTTTCAATTTTCCAAAAAGTGAATTAAAATCAAGCTTGTTTGGGACTTTATACAAAATGTGAAGGAGAGCCAAACCGCAGGTGCAGCACATCTGTGGGACATTACAGCTATTACGAACAAAATACACGAGTATCACCAATTATTATAAAAAAATGGTGGTTAGACGATGGATTTAATTTCATTTTTTTGGAAAACAAATTGTGTTTATTTCTTTATTTGAGAAATGTGGACGTGTCCAAGCTTTTAACTGCTACTGCAAGTCCTGAAGTCTGAGGAGCTAAAAATGGGTCTGAAGTCCCTTCCGTAGTGTCATAAGAGACTGAACACAATTACACAAAATTAATACGCAACAAAAATGAATATCCAATAGGAGCTCATCAGGGAACTTTCAAGCAGACAGACCATTTTTCAGACAACTAATGTAATCAAAATTGTTCTAATATGCCAAGTATCAAATGACGGACTTCTGTAGTTACATTTTGAATAGATTAACTGGCCTGACTGGCAGACAAAATCAGAAGGTTCCAAAATGTTAACAGGGTGGACATCTGGCCACTAAAGCTAAACCATTTGGAAAATTAGGAGTTTAAAGCCTTATCATGTGGCAATGGACCAAAACTTTAATAGACCAAAATCAATCTGACAAAATATTTTTAGTACTTAAATGCATGCCTAAGGTAACAACTGATTGAAACTAGCTGGCAGGAATGCCATACATGCATGCACCGGGTGGACACTCTCTTAAACCCTGCGCTGCAACCTTCCACAACCCACTGACGGAGCTTCATAGCACCAAATTAGCAAAGTTGCCAGGTGTGTGGCTTGAACTACCAGCATAAGGTTAATGAAGGCATGACGCACTATGAAGTGAAACTGGGCTCCCTTTCAACGCTAAAGTCATATAATGGCAACAATATGTTAAATACTATTAGTGGTAAAGTCAAAATCTTTGAAGTGTTTCAACCATCATAAACTGCAGAATTCTGGTCAAGGCATATAGCATAAATGATAAATTCGCCCACGAAAAAGGCTTTATGAAGACTGCAAAGTAATTACACCATATTCAGACAGGGAATGAGGTTACAAACACTGACAAATGATCTTAAATAGATGTGAGCTGCCCATAGTGGTATGATGCTCCAATGTGGTTTTTGGCACTCACTCGCTTTCGAGGAACATGTCGTAGTAAAAGCCGTTCTCTATGGGGGGTCCGTAGCACAGGCAGCCTCCGTAGACCCTCTCCATCGCCTCGCCCAAAATGTGGGCACTGGAGTGCCAGTATACCTGCAGGAGGGAGAGAAGTCACTGCCAGTGCTGCAATTCCCCACAGTATCCCACAATCCTCTAGCCCCCGGACAGCATTACTGAGCGCGTCTCGCGGTGCCAGCAGCGCCTTCTTTCCCTGACGGCTGCGGCGCGTACATGGCATGTTCAGCGGCGGTAACTCCGTTTGGTATTCCAACAGATAAAAAGAGCCAAATTACATCTCCACAGGTGGCTTTCCAAAATAAACACTCAACTGCCATTCATATGGCTCGTCTCAAATAAACAAACCGTAATAAAAACAACCTTGCTGAAGGTTTTCATTACCTTTGCAAATTAATGCAATTAGCATATGCCATTATCGACAGTGACATATATTCTCTACATACAATCCATTTAAGGGTACTTTCTTAATTCAGGTCACGTACCTAGCTCGAGGCACAGCAGCAACCATTTGGGAATTTAAGCAACAACCTTTAAGTCACATCCAGTTCTCTAACAGCTATGCTAAACTGCATCGCCACCCCAGTCGTACAACACCAGCTAAGGATTCCTCAGTCCCAATTCTGAAAAAGTAAACAATCGCCAAACAGTAGAAACAGGAAGGTAAACTTCCCTTTTGCAATGCCAGGAGCAAAATGAGCTTTCCCTCGTTTTGCTCTTGCAAAGACTCACCGCCTGCGCCTCTTCGTCATCGAACTTAAGCAGCTGCAGGCTGCAGTCCTCCTCCAGGGGCCGGTCCAAGTCCCACACCTCATTGTTCACTTTGGAGATCACCGTATTGTCCGCCAGACCTTGACTGCACCAGAAGGAAGCCACAAAGACATTAGGGCCGGGTCACGCGGTAACGGAGTTACAAAATTGGTGTATTTTGTATCATAGCTCTAAAACTAAGTAAGATAGAGTTACAATTTAAATGGCTTTGTGTAGGTCTTCTCGAGTACTTCAACCCACAAAATTGTTAATTTTGTTGATTTGATTTATTTTGGGTGAAAACAGCAAAAAACTGGTCAGTAACGGAGTTACAAATTTATCACTCCATTACTGACTGGATTTTTGTCGTTTTCACCCAAAATAAGTCAAATGAACAAACTTAGCTATTTTGTCGTTTGAAGTACTAGGGAAGACCTACACGAAGCCATTTAAATTGTAACTCTATCTTACTTAATTCTGGAGCTATGATACGAAACAAACCAATTTTGTAACTCCGTTACTGCGTGACCTGGCCTATTAGCTAAGCTAATGAGATGATTTACGATAAAAGGCCACCATGCAATACAACCCAAAACATATGACATGGCTATCCGTTCCAAAATACTGCTGACTTACGATAGGCTGGACGATGTAAAATACTTCCGTACATATATAGAAAACAAATTAATAATCAAAGAGACATTATAAAAAAGGACTTTAATGAATAAAAGTGCGGCAGAAATCATATCATCGCCAGAGTAGCAGACCGGAAAATCCCTGGTGATTTATTAACAAGTTGAAAATGTTGCGTGAGATCTCAGAGTTGATTTTACAAGGAAATTGTTCTTTATTACATCATTCAGAAGATACTGGGTCAATGCTGACTCATTTTAAAAAAAACATTAAAGATGTCCAGAAATGGCCGTTTGTCCTGTTTGTCCCGCCTCCTTCTACGAGTTTCCCTGAGTTTCCGCACGAGTTTACACGAGTAAGGAAAACGAGTTTAATTGGGCCTTATCGAGCGGGCGGGATATTCAATGTTTGGGGAGGGGGACAGTGTTTACTCTGGGTGACCCGTTAAAAAAAAAAAAAAAAAAAAAGACTGGGGGGACGCCGCACCCCCGTGTCCAAAGACCCCAACATCACTGGTTATGAATCATGAAATCTGAAGTAACGAGACAATTGTCAGCCGGGAGTAACGTTAGGCTAGCTACGCTGGTAAAACCAGCAGTAGCTAACTTACAACTTACAATGTGTAAGATACTGGTTTATAAAAGAGCAAATGTCTACATTAGTAGCCTAGCTAGCAACTTAACGGTACTTTCGAAGAAGGTGCGCCAACAGTGTACAATGTCGGGACCGCTGTATCCATCAGGATTAGATCCTTCGCCAGCCCAGCCGATTATTGCCCGTAGTTTGAGAAGCAGGATTGTGTGAAGTGTCTTCCACACACCCTGGATCTCACTGACAGCCCGTTCTCGTCGAAATGCAGGAATTCAAGCCAGCCGGCTCGTATCCCTGCATCCTAAGGGAGGCTGAACAAAGTAGTTTGGGTGGATGGACACCCAAGCTAACACCTCCTTCGTCCTCCTCCAGCCATGCTAGCTCACGTATGCTAGGCTACCTAGCTACCGCTACTAACACCACTAACACTCACACACACGCTAACTCACAATCTCACCACACACTCACTCACCCAAACGTGTCCCTCACTCTCTTGCAACTGCACACTAGATACGAACCAGGGTTGCCAACTCTGATAAAACAAATAAGCGACCGCAGCTTCAAAAACAAGCCCAATATAAATTAGACGATACTAAGGCGGTGTAGACCTGGGGTGGAATCTCTTTCGTTTTGTTGAGCGAGGGGGGGAGGGAAGATTATCTTTGATTTAGTTGAGCAAGGGGCTAGGAGGGAGGACGGGTTCTCTCACATTACTCGTCGAGAGTCTGTGAGCAGACAGAGTCAATCAATGAATCGGAGGGGAAATAGCAACCACAAATGTATAACAATTAGGTCGCTTGTTACACTTCTGCAACAAGCAACCATATTTTTAAAAACAAGCCCAAAAAAACTGCAACCCGCGACCCGTAATTTTTTCCAAGCAACTTCAGGAAAAAAGAAGCCCAAAGTCGCGCATTATAAGCAGACTTGGCAACACTGATACCAACTCTCTACAACCCATCAAACCGCACATTAAAACTCGAAACCACTTACTCCTGCAAAAACCACTACTCGCTATCAAAGCTTCCCGGTTTTTCTCAGACTTTTATACCGCAACGATGGTAGCCATTTGATTGACGTATGACGGATCCTGGTATCATTGGCTGATGAATCGTGCGTAACGTGACGCATAATTCGCGCGCCTGTATTATCCAATGCGAAAAAAAACTACCCCACTTTCACCCCGGATTTACTCGAAAATAGAATTTTGCACAAAGTTTGGGCTACATCGTCTGATAGATGAGTGATTACACTAATTTTAAGACCCATAGTGGGATAAAATTCATTTTTCTTTTCTGAACACCTTTAAATAACAGGCCCCTCTGCTGCCCGACAGTCACCTGATCCCACTGGCCACCTGGTAAGGGGTGGTTCTCCATGACTCTCCATCCACCACTTTCCCATCTGGAAGGGTGATTTTGATTGGCTTGCTGTTGTTAGCTGCTCTCTGCGCCATCAGAGTGTCATGCTCTTCCTTCAGTTTGGTGTACAAGGACAGGCGGTCTTCAATGTACTGGGGTGGTGGGTTCAGCTACGGAGATCACAGAATGGCAAAGCAGCAGTCATAAAGGTGCAACTCAATGAGGCGGGGAACTTAACAAAAACTCTTAAAGCCATAAATCTGAATGCTTGACATCTGAGTGCCATACATCTGCCATCTTAGCACATTTTTCATTTTTCTTCACCAGATGACAAAACCGTACGCATAAAGCAACATCACACCCCCCCCCCCCGATTTCGGTGTGCCAAAAAAAGATTACGCTCAGGTGCCAGTTGGGCGACAGTCACATTGCTTACCTCAGATCTACCCAAATCATCTCCGCCCACTTTATTTTTCTTCTTTCCTCCATCTTTACTTTTCTTGTTTTCAGGCCCATCCTGGAACAGCATTCAAATTGTCAAGGGTACCATTGCTATAACTTGTCTTTCAAGTAAGAGAGGGTAGAAGTACTCCTTGTACATGTATGGGAAGAAAACAGAATAAAAACAGAAAACACACTAGCCTCATCCGCCATTGAAAAGACAAAAGAAAAAAAAAAAAAAAACACTCTTTCCAATATTGTGATATTATGCAGGAAACTTTATAGCAAAGATGCAATTTCAGACCAGTCACTTCAGAACGGATGACAAAAATCAGCCGTCAAACGCCAAGTGTTTCAGTACAGTTCATCAATCACTCAAGTTTTACTGTTTCCAGTAACGTTAACTGTAAAACTGACAGTCTGCAGCAGATCCTGAAAACAACATAACCTGTTGCAGAACAACCTTGAAATATTCTCAGTCACAAACATTAAGGTATAGCCAGAGGTGTAAAATCCAGGAGTCAGAAAGTAAAAGTCCTGCCAAGTTTTTCTCCCTCCCACAGAATGAGCCGATCACTCATACTGGCTCCATCTCCTGTCCGAAGTAAATCCAGGTGGTTGGAATAAAGTTCTGGGGAGGATTTTTACTTTCTGACCCCGGACTTAACACCTCTGGGTATAACCATTCTGTTCACGTTGGTGCTGTAAAGTGAACCATACGCAACTCGCAAACGTTAGCTCCGCTATAACGCGGGTTTGGCTCTGCAGACAGCGCTAGCACGCTCATGTCGATGGTGATGAAGTGGGCATTTGGAAGCTGTAACACGGGGCAAGAAGTACATGTCTCCGTAACACTTTCCTGGAAATAAGTCAGCACGCCATTCATACAACACCGTCCACAAATTAGAAACACGTTGAATAACGTTAGCTTCCCGACCAGCGTAAAGGTAAGGCGAGGACTCCACAATTAAGCCGCTTTCACACTGGACGCGAAACGAATTTTTCGCACGACAGATTACATTCAAAGTTAATGCAAAGATCGCGTCTTTGCATTAACTTTGAATGTAATCTGTCGTCCGAAAAATTAGTTTCGCGTCCGGTGTGAAAGCAGCTTCAGCCAGCCCCAGCGACTGCGAGCAAGCAAACGTAACGTTAAGTTCATGAAAGAGGTGACAGCAGGCTAACTAGCTAGCTGACACCTCAGTCGCAGCTTAAGGTTAACCAAAAACTAGCTAGCTCGTCATTACTAACGTTAGCTAATGTTACCTTGCTGTCGTCTACTCGCAATTGTTCCACTTGCTGTATAACTTTATCTTCGTCCATGGTGTAAGCGAAGAGATGTCCAGAGTTAACGTTATCAAGCTACAATTAGTGAAAACCGATGTTTAGCGCAGCTAACGTTGGCTAGTTAACCAACAAATAGTGCAACACAATGTTTAACTTGCCGGTATTGATACGTCACCCGGATGCTGCGAGTCCTCTTCATGCTTCCAATGCTGATGCAATACATCCATGGATGCAACACGCTGGGAGGCGGGGTCTTCGGCTTGATAGGCAGTACTTCATGCGCACCGTTCTGTCTTTGTTGTCGTAGTAGGCGGGCTTTAGGTCGTGATTGGCGGATTTGTCGTCGCAGTTTATTGTCATCACGAGTATTACTTATCAGATGCGTCCTCAGCCTGCCTGATAAGTAGTATGGCCAAAAGGTTCCTATGTACTCATGAAACTTGAATTTATATGAAAAATGAGGTATCACTCCAAATGATTATCTAACAGTATTTTTTTTCCTCCTTTATTTTTAAGTTTACATATTTGCTCATAATTTATTATTATTATTGTTTTTGTTGTTGTTGACTTTTGTTTTCTTTGATTTTCTCTTATATTTTATGCAGAGCTAAACATCATCAATAAATTGCAATCTTTATGTTAAAAATACGATATTTAGATTCCCAGTACATTTTTCAGTTAAAAAAATAAATCTTCGGCCTGACTTTAGTTTTGCAGATAGCGGGTGCATCCAAATTTCCTTAAAAAGGTTGTCTTATTCCTTTCCTCACCACTTTTCCTTGACCATAGAAAACATCACTATAGTCAAGGGAGCATTGCTAGGAGATTTTTACCTTAACCTGGGACACTTTGAAGTTCATTCGTCAATACATCATGAGCTTGAACTCAATTGTCAAAAACATGGCTCATCCAACAATAAGGTTCTTTCCCAAGCTGCTCTCTCAACACTAGTACTGCACTTTCAAGTGTCTCTTAATGTGAAATCTCCTCTGCAGACATGGAGGGCATTGCTCATTAAGGAGGCGGGCATGCGTGTGAACTTTGGGACGCCCTTGGCCTGAATCCATCGGTAAACAGAAGGAACCATCACCATGGCTAATGATAGATCCACCAGATAGACATATCGTCCCTCTTCCACGTAGAGAAGTAGAATAGGAAAGTCAGCATCGATGCAAACTTTCTGGAATTGCTTTACAGTCCCACTCGTCACTGATTGGATGGGGGACAAACTTCAACATGACGTCCCTGCCATGTCATTGCGCAAACTGAGAGGGAGTGGGCTGGGTGAGGATAAAGTGGGTGATTTTGAATCGAGCCAAAACCTATGACAAGTGACGTATCCAGTCACTACAGTTACGAAAAATTATTGTCCATAATCCATGACTCTTTCTCTCAAGGATTTGACTGTTTTTCCTTGCTGGAAGGAAGCAATGAAGGAGCTAACTGCCTCCTGTCCTTCATGAAAGAGACGATTTGAATCTGCCTTGACATGGCAACCTGCCAAACTATTTCTGGTCCATGCCTGCTATCCAGGAGGGGTTTTTGCTCTTTTTGGAATTTGGATGCCCCAAGTGCTGTGGTTCCAATACCTACACTTGCTGTTTTTGTACTCAGCCAAGTGGCCACTTGAGTGACAAATTTCCCTGATCGCCCAGTGTATAAGTAGACGGGACAGGATTGCAAGCATTCAGGGGTTTGTCAGTGCCGATCGGCACAGACTTACAGGCTCAAGCAAGAATCACGAACATATAAGCCTACAATAAAAGGTAGATATAAAAATATAAATAAATGTGACCACACCCCAGGTTTGAATCTGAGCCAAGCCAATGCCACTTGTGGTCAACAGACTTTAAAAGCAGCGCATAATTGGCTTTGTAATTCTACAGCATATGGGAGGGATACCGTCGGTTAGGATCAGTATTGTTCGTTGCTCAAGTGCCTCCTGCTGGCCAGTTAAGTGGTCATTAGTGGAACTCTATGCAAGCACATGTTCGGGTTTCCTCTGCCCTCCTTCAGAGTTTGCAAGGTTTCAAAGAAGCAGAGGCTGACAGCTGTGTGTTTTGTAGGCAAACCGCAAACTGGAGCCTTCTTGAGATGGCAGTACAAGTCGCATATCGTTAGCCTCATAGCATAATTGCCTAAGTCATTTTTTTGCTCACTGTTGCAATATCAAAAAAATACCAATGCGCTTGCTAAAAATTGCGCTTGCTAAAAATTGTGTTTTTTCTTGTTTTCCGAAAACGTTCAAATATGACTTAGGCAACTATGCTCTTAGGCTAACGATATGAGCATGCTTGCACAAAGTTCGTTGGACTTTGAAAATTTGGGTGGGGTTGAAGATGCCATTTTTTCAGATGACTTATAATGTAAGACCATAACTCTATCCTGACAGCTCCACGGTTATTAGGCAGACATAATGTTTCATTTTTTTCTAGCACAGAAACATTAGTGGTCAGCATCGTGATGCAGTGGGTGGCACTGTTACCCCACTGCAAGAAGGTTGTTGGTTTAAATCCACTGTGTGTACATATGCGTTTCCTCCCACAAGACATGCATGTTCGGTTAATTGGAGAGGCGGAGATATGAGTACATGAGGATGTCTGCGATGGATTGGCAAACTGTCCGGAGTGTATTCCTGCCTCTTACGCTTTGATGCTATTATAGGCATGAATACCTCCCTCCACCCCTCAACTGCTTCACACACACACACACACACACACACACACACCTAACCAGGAAAAAAGTGGTTCAGCCATGGTTTGATTATACATTTAAAACCAGCAATAAATGAGACTGTACATAGAAGTCAGTGTTAACCATTGCATGGATTGTCTGAAAGCAGTTGCCTCTCCTGACATTAATGATTCAACATTTAAAGCATTTGCGAGTATTCTATATCGCAGATGGAATTGTGAAGGCAGGCTGGTATAGATACTTGTCTCAAAATATTAAAACTCATAAGAACGCCGAATTAACAAATCCAAGTCACAAAAGCAAAAATGAATAGTTGGAATCACAAAAATAATGTCTCTGAATTATAATAAGTGCTTTTATTATGAGCTTTGATATACCCAATGGACTAATAATGGTATCCACTGCCACTGTTTCTTTACAAGGTAGGAACCAAACTGTCACTGTCTAATGTATATTTTAGGCACTAAACAAGAGTTTGGAAATGCGTCTGGTTTAATTTGGCCACGTTCCATGCAATCCCAGAATTATGCGAAAGTGTTTCCCGCTTAAATTTCCTGACATGCAAATGAACCATTCAGAATACTGTAATCCTTGCAAGTGCTCAACACCCTGAATGCTGATTGATTATTTAAATGCAAACTCTTGATTCCACTCTTGCCAATGTTCTGGAAAATTGTTTGTCCTGTAAACCTCACCTGATTGTGGTTAGAATAGTGCTTGTATGGCGTGACAGGGGATCGGGGGGGTAAGAGACGGGCTTACCCTGGAATTGTTCATTTTATTGGCTGTTTGTTATATTTCAATGGCAATAGCTAAAGAGCTGTTCCTATTAAGTTATAGTGAAAGCGACATCAATAATGCATCAAATGCTTGAGGCCAAAATAATTCATGAAATTACAACCCCAATTCCAAAATAGTTGGGACAAAGTGTAAATTGTGAATAATATCAAAATGCAATGACTTTCAGATCACGAGCCAGTATGTTATTTACAATAGAACATACATAACATTTCAAATGTTGAAAATGAGACATTTTCCATTTTTATCCAAAAAATTAGCTCAATTCAAATTTTCTGGCTGCAACAGGTCGCAAAAAAGTTGGGACACAGGCAAAAAAGGCTGAAAAAGCTATTAATATACAAGAGAATCAGCTGAAAGAACATTTAGCAAGTAATTAAGTTAACTGGCATCAGGTGTGTAACATGATTGGCTGTAAAAGGGATGTCTTAGAGAGGCTGAGCCTCTCAGAAGTAAAGATGGCCAGAGGCTCTCCAACCTGTGAAGGCTTGCGTAAAAAAAAATTGTGGAATACTTTAAAAACAATGTTCCTCAATGTAAAATTGCAAAGGCTTTGAAGGTCTCATCATCGACAGTGCATAACATCATCAAAAGATTCAGAGAAACTGGAAAAATCTCTGTGCATAAGGGACAAGGCCGAAGAACTTTACTGGATGCCCGTGATCTTCGGGCCCTCAGGCGCCACTGCATCACTCACGGGCATGATTCTGTCATTGACATTACTAAATGGGCCCAGGAATACTTCAAGAAACCACTGTCTGTAAACACAGTCCGCCGTGCCGTCCACTGATGCCACCTAAAACTCTATCATGCAAAAAGGAAGCCATTGTTGAGCCTGATCCAGAAGCGCCACCGTGTTCTGTGGGCCAAGGCTCATTTAAAATGGTCTGTAGCAAAGTGGCAAAGTGTCCTGTGGTCAGACGAGTCCAAATTTGACATTCTTCTTGGAAATCATGGGCGTCGTGTCCTCCGGGCTAAAGAGGAGAAAGACCACCCATCCTGTTATCAGCGTTCAGTTCAAAAGCCAGCATCTCTGATGGTGTGGGGATGCATTAGTGCATATGGTGTGGGACACTTGCATGTTTTAAAAAGCACCATGAATGCTGAAAGGTATATAAAGGTTTTAGAGCAACATATGCTCCCCTCCAGATGACATCTATTCCAGGGAAGGCCTTGTGTATTTCAGCAGGACAATGCAAAACCACATACTGCAGCTATTACAACAGCATGGTTTCGTAGTAGAAGAGTCCGTGTGCTGAACTGGCCTGCCTGCAGTCCTGATCTTTCACTGACTGAGAATATTTGGCACATAATTAAATGAAAAGTTTGTCAAAGGAGATCCAAAACTCTCCAGCAGCTGGAAGCCTGTATTAAACAAGAGTGGGATCAAATTCCAATGGCTAAACTCAAGAAACTTGTCTCCTCAATGTCCAGACGCCTCCACTCTATGTTAAAAAGAAGAGCTACACCATGGTAAACAGGCCCCTGTCCCAACCCTTTTGTAGCAGTCATCAAATTTGAAATGAGCTCATTTTGTGGATAAAATTGCAAAATTTCTCAGTTTCAACATTTGCTATCTTATCTCTGTTCTATTGTGAATAAAATACTGGCTGGTGTGATTTGAAAGTCATTGTGTTTTGATTTTATTCACAATTTACACTTTGTCCCAACTATTTCGGAATTGGGGTTGTACTTGTACGTTGTATATCAGCACTTGTCAATTCTTATCGGGCATGTTTTTTGTTTGTTTGATATATTCTATTTGCTTTCTAAATATGTACACATCAAATAATGTGTCAATAATGTGCTGTAATCAGTTTTGTTTGGTAAGCTTCTGTGCAATTTTTTTAAGGAACTATATCCCATTGAAATGAATAATTGTATAGTCTTAAATGGTCTTAAATTATTCTCCCTTATAGCTAAGTTTTTACAGTGCAATTAATTATTCTTTAACAAAATATGCGTCATAATGTTGGTGTGAATTCCTTATCTTCTCCCATCCAGCAGCTTGAGTGTCTATTAGAAGTATTCTTTCCTTTGATTGGTTTATGTCTCACATGCTTTCATCACCAGATGTGTCACATTCATGTATCCCTTCCCCAACGTGTGAGTTGAAGCATTCATAATCCTTACTTTGAGAGTACAAGTTGCTGAATTGTTACTTGATATATGCCCTTTAGCAACCAGTCAGTATGACCTAGAAAAATTTCTTGTCTTCGGAAATGGCTCGTAACCTTATATGATAGTACAAAGTAATATTCAGTTCTCTTCCTAGTTCAATTATTCAAAACAAACTCCCAAGCCTTACTTTCAGTCTCCAGGATTGGGACTGTGATCCTATTTATCAAACCTCAATCTGTTCCTCTGCCCAGTTTATTAGGAACAATCTACCAAGCATTCTGCATTCATCAGGTGGGACCACACTCCAGCTAAACTTCACAGTCCTGCCATCTAGCAGTTCGGCTCTGGTGAAGTGTTCGCTACATATGGCAACTGTCCTGGATTGGCCAGGCACAGATATGCCTTCGCACCATAGCCTTTAACATCTGACCTGAACTCTGTCATTCTGCTGTCTTACTGTACTCTTATCCTGTACTTTGTCACATCCTGGTCTGGATCATAACAATATGTATGTTTTGATTATTTTAGAATATATGATGTAATTTGCTTAGACACTTCGTTGCTATGGGTTTACAGCCAGAATACTGAATAAGACTGAAGTAATTTTCTAATTAATGTTACTGAAGGTCCACAGTGTAATTTGCACTATTTCCCTGGTTCTATATAAGACCTCATTAATGATAATCAAGGTATTAATTTAAATCTAGAGAATTTAATCAACTGCCTGTGGTTGTTAAAATGGGAAACACACAGTAGTTTGTCATTTTTGAAAGCTAATTGTTTAAATTCAATTTCATCTTTGGCTTTCATAATCAGACAATTAAAGACACTGAAATCTCAATAGAACCAAGGTGCTTGATTGGAAAATATGCTTCTAGCTCTATTTTATTTGAGAAATCAGTCATTTCCTTCTGTAATGTTGAATATGTTGTTTTTTAATATTTTATTCCAGCATATTAAATGAGCAATTTATAAAAGCATCTGATTTTATTTATTTCTTCATTTATCCAAGTTTGGCTTCTATTCAGTCATGTCAGAAGGGAAGTATTGCTTGAACGATCTTTCAGTTCCTCAAGTTTTACCAGCGAATTAAACACCCACAAATAATGACTCTCTTTTTGCATGCACGCACGCACACGCGCGCACACACACACACACACACACACACACACATGCACATGCACAAACCCATGAACACCAACTCATACACACGCATATAGACATGCGTACACACACAACCACATACTCACTCAAACTCACGTACACATACACACGCACACACATACTCACACACACACACACACACACACACACACACGCACGCAACCACGCGTACACAAACATACAGACACGCACACACACACACACACACACACACACACTCCTACGCTTTCACACAAACACACACAAATCATTTTATAGACATAACTTCAGGAAATAAGGACACTTAATACTGGGCAAATATCACTCTTGGAGAGGAAGTTTTATTTTGTGCTCAGTTGCCTTTGGGCTTTTAAGCATTACTGAGAAAGCAAGTGACCTATCTGAAACAATGTATTGCCAGGAGATGCCAAAAATCTGGGAGGGATGAGTCCTTCCTGTTCATCTGAAACACACGTAATTCTTTATGTTTTATTGTGTTTTTATGGACTGCTGTGTTTTTTGTTTGTTCATGAGAAGGCCTCGATTGATGGCTCTTATAATATAATACATTTTGTAGCCTGGGGCTTTTTTAATCTCTGAACTCAAAGCTTGTGAAATGATAATTTTCTAAATCTCATTTGCATCTCCATTTAATGCAGTGACAAGAGGGATTCCTGCTTAGCTTCCACAGGAGTGATTTTCTCAGATTCCTAAACTAGCACATCTCAGTTGCAGTTTGACTTTTATTATGCTCGCAATAATTTTGCACATCTGCTTCTTAACATGTTGTCAAACAATAACACGTCCACATGTGCTGTTTTTAATATTTATACAGCAAAATTTAACAGCAAATACATTGCTCACATTTTACTGCCTTGTGCATAAATTGTTTTGAGCTTGCTGATCTCTCACTTATAAATGTGGTTTTAATTCGCACCCCATGTTTTAGTCGATTTTATGAGAATTCTGGGAGGATATTGCAACGAATCAGTAAAAGGACTGCCTCAGAGTAGCTCATGTCAGTACGTTAAACCTTGGTGTAGAATAACTTTTTGAAGTGCACTTTTTTAGAATGCATTTCAGAATTGTTTTTCAACTAAAATGCCATTTCTGTCAGAGGACCAGAGGACAGCCCACATCAGCAACAACAGTAAGTGCATCAGTATGTTAGAGGTGCCAGGTCAACTGGAAATTGATGAAGCACAGAATATCCCTTGAAATGAATGATTGATCTTGATCTGTTTTCAGTCATTTATTTAAACTGATGTTATGTGATCTCTGACAACACTCGGGACAGTCAGGTGTAACAAGTTCACCTCGTTAAGGTAAGATGAGCTCTAATAAGTATTGATCTGTTTTCAAAAGTTTTCCTTTATTGAACAGTTTTCCAATGATTATAGAGAGCCATCGGCAGGTGAACACACAGCTTCCTTCTTGCAATGTTGCAGCGATTAAATAGAAAATGTTATCTTCACTTTGCAAAAAAGATAAACTACAATTTTAACATCTGTGTTTACTTTCAGCACATCCTTCACTACCCAATCTTAGCTTCACGGTTGTTTGAGTGCAAAAAAAGAAAAAAAAAGAAAAGAAAATTAGCAACAAATATCCTCAAATGAATTACGTTGCTTGAAGTGCAATTTTGTGACAAAATAACTCATTTTCTGTTGCATGTTACCTAATGAGGAAAACTGGCCACACCTGAAAATATTGAGTTTTTGGAGTTCACATAATGTTAATTTAAATACATGATTGAAAACAGGTCAAGACCAATCAAGGGATGTTCTGTGCTTCACCGATTTTCGCTCACCAGCTGCCACTGAAGAATGGTTGGTTAAGAATATTTTATTCACATCACAATACGGAAACTGAGAAATGCGTAATGAAATTTATGTTGGAATTCATGATGGAGCACAATGAATTCCATTTTGAGAGAAACATAATCCTCTCATAATCCGTTACATGCTTTCAAAGGGGTCCGGACAGCAGGTAATGCCACACTCAGTGACTTTGAAGGCCTGCTGTTTCAATGAGTGCAGACAGTGGTTTCATGTTATCCTGCCTGAACAAGCAGGTGCGTACATGAAAACCATAACATCTGGAGGACACATTCTGTCTGTTGTTCCAAAATGCGTGCGAATAATTCTGCATCAATTCTGCCTTCACTGATGTGCAAGTTACCAGTGCCAAGTGCATTGATGCAGCACCAGACCATGACAGATCATGACAGTTGCTGGCTTTTGAACATGTCACTGATAACAATCAGGATGGTCCTCCTCTTTTTTAGCCTAAGAACGCACCTCCTTTATTTAAAAAAAGCAATTTGCAAGATAAACTCATCCGACCGCAGCACTCCATTCCACTTGCCTGTCAGTCCTTTTCAGATGAGCTCAAGCCTGGAGAAGTCAGCATTGCCTCAAGATGGTGGTGATATACAGTATGGCTTTCTGTAGCAGAATCTAAATGCCCTACACTCGAACCTTTCACGTTCATTTCCCTTTAAGTACGTTTGAAGTCAGATAGAGTTCTTTTTTCACTTTGTAGGACAATGTCACATATATATTCTGTATCTGCGGCTTGTAGCACATCACTGAAGCTGTATATATAGAGAATATCATATGGGCATTTTCATATCACACGCTGTATCAACCCGAGACAAGGGCTGATCCTGGTCGAGGGTTGATGCACAGTGTGATATGAAAATGCGCATATGATGTTCTATTTATCATATACTGATTTTGACCATAATTAACGATGCAGTTTATCCAAAGCACTTATTTCAGGTCATTATTAGGCGCGTTTCCACTAGGTACTTTTTGCCCTCGTGAGCCGCCATGGGTGTGGCTTGGGAGAGAGGATCCGCCCAAGATCCGCCCACATTCACCGATAAGCGGCTCACGAAGCAGCTCAGAAAGTACCTACCTCGGGTAGGTACTTTCTCAGCCGCTTTCTGAGCTGCTACTCACTAATCGATGCTGATTGGATACCGTTGAGACGGGATATGACGTGAGTAGAACTCGACACAAACCACAACATAAACATCGCCAAGAAATAAGTAGAGCAACATTTGAGAGAATCGAATTCAAGAATAGAAAAACAATAATGGAAAAAGTTAAAAGAAAGACCGCCGACAAGTGGGTTGACTGCGAGGTCCAGGCCTTGCTCGTCTACTGGGGGAGTATTAACGTCACACTCCAACTCCGTTGGTGAGCCGCTACTAAAGTACCTGATAGGAACGGAGGGCCGAGAGGAACTAAAAAGTGGGCATAGCCAAAACACTCAGCCGCTTTCCAAAAAGTACCCAGTGGAAACACGCCTATTGTCATCATTACAGGCCAGTAACGCTTGCATTTGCTTTTAGTCAGTGGCGTTTTCAAGTCAATAAAATCGCTAATTACCTAGCTAGCATGTAAATGCGATTTTCTCTATTAAGGTAATAAATTTGCGTTTCTACGATAGCTTACACATGAAACATTTTACTACAGCCCTTCGCATGAATATTGCTTCAAAACGTGGCATTACGCATGCTGTTTACAAATAATTCTGTGTCAAGTTCCTTTTCTATAACATAGTCCAGTTCAGAAATTTCAGCCGCTGAGGAATTCATGAGTCTCTCCGCCATATGACAGCGTCTAATCAGCATCTGAAGCGATGCGTTGCCAACAATGCTTGTGACTGTTGCTATGGCAATGATTCCTGCCACTGATACAGGATTTTGGCCAGCGGGCAGATACAGGTGATATAGGATTTTTGCCCGATGGGCTGATTCAGCCTCGTGCCTCACTCTCATATCACATGGACAGATTCCCCACATTTATGAGGAAGTATATGATAAAATACACAGATACAGTATTGCATGACACTTATACAGAAATATTCAAACCCCGGATAACGTGTTTTTGTGGCCGCAGCATTACATCAAACGGAAAATATCGAAATCTTGTAAACTATTTTTATACACATTTCCCTGTAATTCAGCAGGACATATCTGGGATTGTTAGAAACCTTGGGATCTCCACTACAATTTAAAATAGGACTGAAGTTTCACAGATTTGAATACAGCAGCTACATTTTACGGACCCATATATGGGTCCATAGGTTTATGGGTTAACTTGCATTAAATGATGCCACAACAAAATATGTTCACTTACATGGGGTTTCTGAGGTGGTTCTGAGGTGGTTCTCACTGTGGTTCATTTGAGTCCCAGAGCCTTATAAAGGACTTTGCAACCCTTTCAAGACTGATAGATGTCCAAGACTTTTTTTCCTTATCTGTTCTTGAATTTCTTTAGATGGTGGCATCATGTGCTGCCTTTTGTCTACTTTACATTGCCGGACAGGTTCTATTTACGTGATGTTTAGATTCATCAGGGCTGGCAGTAATTATGCCTGGGTTTGTGTGGTGAAATTGAGCCCAATCATCAGTTATATTTGCATAATTGTTTAATTTAGAAACTAAGGCGGCGATCAGCTTTTCACATTGGGCCAGGTGCAGTAGGATTGGAGAGCTTTTTTCTTTCACGAAATGAAATCATTATTTAAACACTGCATTTCATGTTAACTTAGATTATCCTTGTCTAAAATTAAAATTAGTTTGATGATCTGGAACATTTATGTGAGACAAATATGCAAAAATAAAAGAAACTGGGAAGGGGGCAAATACTTTTTCATGGCACTGTAGCTAATCAGCAGCTCCACGGCTTTTTAATGATTAGATAATCACAAGAACAGAATATAATGAATAGGCTTGATTATTGCAGAATCAGCTCAGTATCCCTCACAAATTAAACTGGTAAATAAAGCAATCCATGTTTAACTGATGATAAGGGATGGTGCTGATGGTGTGGGTAGTTACCATTCAATCAGGAGAACACGATTGGACTTAAACTAAGCTCCACAACTCCCAATGCTTAGCTTTGAACTTTTCCCACAAAGGGGGAACTCTTCTCCGGGATACATGAAAGGCTTTCCCTTTGAATGCTCAGTGTTTATTTAATTCCACAATTTAAATGACTTTGGGAAGATTAGCTCTGACAGGTGGCTCCTGTGAGACTGGGATTGGAGCGAAGGACGATGCCCGCTTTTGTAACAACTAGGAGAGCTTATGCAAATCATCACTGGAGGTGTCAGTAATGTATTCCCACTTCCTGCAGTGAGGCTGCAGTTCTGTGATCAGAGCGAGCCTCAGACATCATGGAAGCATAAAAGGGTAGACAAGCCTGTGTCCTTTGAATCTTTAGCTTCAGTGCTGCAGCTACATATGTGTGTGCACTATCAGGGAGCTGTTTCATCGTTTTAAGCTTGCTTCGAGCTCTAACAGCGATGCCTTTACAAGAAGCTGCAGATCGACAGTATGGTGAGGCGAAACAAGGCATAAGACATTTGTTTCAACAAAAAAAAGGAAAAAAAATACACACCTAAGTCTATTGCCTGTTTTCTGGCATTGTCATTGTAAAACTGTCATAAAGATACATTTATATTTTCCATTATCCTCTAAGTGTCCTTACCTACTATTATTATCCATATCCTTATTCCAGATAACAAAGGTCAGTGGAGAAAATATCAGCAAGCATTCCTGAGAGGCTCATCCTTTATATTTAAATAAAATTGTTCACAGACAATGCTGGTTTGCCATGTTAACTTGCAGTCTTAAAATCCATATTGTCAGATGCCGCCCTCCCCCAAACAAAATAGTTTTTTTTGATAATCATTTGCCCTTGACGAAAAAAGCGGCTTTTGTATCTACAGAATGTCAGTGGTTTATGATGTTAAATATATTGACATTGACTACCGAAGAGAAAGTCACTTAGCTAGAGCATGATGCTGCTGAAGAGAAATACACTGCGTGATTTGTTTTGAAGTACATTTTTTTTTTTACTAATCAGATAATATATAAAAACAAAAAGTAAGCTCACATTTTCAAGTTAAAACAGGTGCAGAGTATGTCCTCATAGCACCATTAAATAGGCACAGAACAGAAACCGTACAATCATAATTTATTTATATTTTTTTAGATCACAATGGATGATTGTTCTTTTGTGGTGGCAAACCTGTAGCCCTTTCAACAACTGTGTCGTTTATAGATTTGGAGGAAGACTGTGGTCTTATCTGCGAACTAGAATGTGTTTTTACTTGTCCCCCCCCCCCGGCCCCCTTCCCAACCTAACCCACCGGACAGATGGCCAGACGGACAGACAGACAGGCACATACCGAAAGGCAGCACTGCAGGACCTGAGTAGTAATCATGCAAAGTTTCGTTAAGATAATGCAAACGGTTTTGGAGTTATGCTCTGGACAAAATTTTATTACATCCGGATGGACAGACAGACGGAAGGACAGACAGGCACATACAGAAAGGCACCACTTCAGGGCCTAAGTAGTAAGTATGCAAAGCTTTGTTTAGATCATGCGAACGGTTTTGGAGTTACGGTCCGGAAACGAAGTGGGAACGCCGACTGGAACGCAAACGCGAACCCAGCCTAAAACAATATGTCTCCCCTCTCCCTCCAGGGGGGGAGGCATAAAAATAACTGCATAATTTACACCCTTCAAAGACCTTGCATAAATAGCAGTGCACGCTGTTTTTTAGAAATGACTCAAATGATTAATATATCCACCAATGGATTGTTGATTGACATGTATGTACTTGCTTTTCTTGAAGAAAATTAGTAAGTTCAATATGCTAACTCTGCATTAGCAATGGGAATCATTATAGTGCTATGATTTATTATCTGCCTCAGAGGTTGTTTTCATTATATCCAACCAGGTAGCAGGTAGTTGATGTAGAATTAGTTTACATAGTATTTTTATGTCAAACGGGAGGAAAGAGAGGGGATAAAGAGTTGACATTTTGTAATGTGGTTAAAAATAGATGGAAAATGCTGCACCAAATTATAGAATGGGAGCAATTTAACAGATTCAACACTATTAGAAACATGTACCAGTGAAGTAATGCATTCTATATCTTAAGGTGAGAGTACACCATGGTAATGGAAGACATCATAAATATTTAGTACAAGAGGACTATTCATTCAGTATTGAAGCACAATTCAACCCCTCTAGCCCACACTCTTCCGTAAGAAATTATGAGCTATGTTACATTGTGAAGGAACACCCAAAACTGTCACAAACCTCTAGATGTGATTTAAATAATCCAATGCTTTTACTTAATAGTGTTACACCCAGTCCTGCTCCCCCCTAGGATGCAACGGTAGCACAGGAGTCCAACAACCTTCTGCACCCTCGTGATTTAGCAAATATCAGTATCTAGCTAATCCCCATCTCCAAATGAGCTAAAATGCAAGGCAGGTTTTATCTGCATGGATTTCAAACTCATATCCCAGCGCGCCTGTGGCTGTGAATTGGTGTGAGAAAGAGGTAGCATCTCACTTGATTGGGTCGTCAAGGCAGCGTGCATGCTTGGTTTTCCTGATGTGAGTTCAGACATCAAGGGCTTTAAACCCAGCATGTTACACAGCTCCATTCGCAGTGCTTGAAAATGATCAGAACGGTTTCTTGAGATTTCACTGAGTGATTCCCATGATCCAAGCAATCCTTGCACTGCCAGTTGTCTGGTTGCAAATTTAGAAAGCAGTAGAGCTTAGGTGATCTTTCAGTCCATTGCCCTGGGTAGCTCATTGGACCAAACCAGTGTGAAACCAGGCAGCGGCCAGTTCTTATTTTCAGAGATAACACATTTTTACCTCGCCAAACGAAGTTGGCAGGAGGTTATGTGATCGGTGCCATTTGTCTGTTTGTTTGTCTGTTTGTTTGTGAACAAGGTAACTCAAAAAGTAATGAACGGATATCTCTGAAATTTTGTGGGTGAGTCGCAATTACATGAGGGATGGACCCTATTGATGTTCACCGCGATCAGTAAAACAATACGGCCGCCACGCCAGCAAACAATATGGCCGCCACGGTGGCCATCTTGAAATCCTATGACACGCAATAACTGAACTTTGCTCCCATTCAGCAAGATTTGGACTGTGCTGTCTTGGCGGAGATTTGCACTCAAGGACTGCCTCTAGTACAGTTCTGGGATAGAAATCTATTTGCTTTGCTTTCCCCCATTACAGCCAGAGTCTGTTTCCTAGGGCAAGGAATAAAATGGGACAACATTCAAGTATGGCAGATGGGTACACCAGGATTTTTTTATCCCGCGTTCTCTTTATCATCCTTACATTGTTTATCAGCTGTCACTGAGCGCATTTTAAAGCATCAATGATACATAAACAGACTGGAGATTTCTGGGGTACAGTTGCTTTATTGTGGCTCATGAATAATAAATTCGGGGGAGAGGGGATGGGCTGGCGTTGAGATGAATGGGACTGTATGCACTTCTCCATTAAAAATATTTGGAGAGAGTGTTCCATAAATATAGACAGCAAATATATAAATAAGAAATGATTTCCTCTCCAGTGGAGCGATGCGCACACTTTTATTGTTCTCAGGCAGCTAACGGCACACTCACAAGGCGACCGGAAAGTTAAAGGTTGTTCACGTCGAATATATGTTCTTTTTCCCGAGCCAGGTCTGATGCATTTTTATTTAGCGTTGTATGAGGTGTAAATAATTGATATTTTTTTTCCTGCTGTACTGCATGCACATTTTATTTCCTGGATCCAGGCCTTATGTCTCTGTTATCCACATCCAACTGAGAGGGCTGAATCCTCAGGACAGAACTGAGGTTTACAATCGTTCTATTTTTTTTTTTTTTTTTTTAGCAACAGAGGCCAAAAAGTAATAACTAGACAACTAAATGTTTTCCTGCGCAGACCCAGAAAGCCAGAGCCAATGAAATGAAACAAAAGCATTTCTCAGTTGGTTGAGGTTGAAAAAACAACAAAAAAAAAAAAAATCTTTGCATTAATGTTTCAAAACTTGTTCCTAGGTTTTCATCCATGGCAGATTGCTATTTCTTCATTCTAACGTGGAACCATTTTAAAAGACCACTCTTAGATGTGATGCTCTGGGCACCACACCAATTTAGTGAACTAATGAGATACCAGAAATTTACCTTGAAGCAGGGGTACAGGAATCATTAGGCTCGATTACGGGCCACCTTCAATGTCAACAAAATGATTGGACAGAGTTGAATTAGTCCTCTCTTAGGTCATGCCCTTCACAGCATATATTATATTTTATCTGAAATACTAACTACTAAAGAGAAAAAAATTATTAAACTTTGAGATATTAAGATCTGGATTACTGCAGTATATTGTAAACTGTAAGCTGTTGCATTAGTCGGGCAGAATTGCTTTCTGAAAAGATAGACCAATTATTTTTCAGAAGAAGTCCCACCCAGAACCATGACCCTGAACGGGATTACACAGTTACAGGATGGATGGATGACCCACACCAACCGGGAGATTATTTCTCCCCATCTAATCCTCGCAAGAATCCAACAACGTACATACAAATTCCAGCCAGATACCCTGTCAGACTATATCTCAAGAAAAAATAAAATTTTCTCATTTTAAATGCATGATTTGAATTGTATATGATATGCAGGATAGACAGGCTGATTTTGAGCAGGGCGCTAACCGCTGCCATCCATAATTCCAGATTTACGATCAATAAGACAGCTAAATTTTACTATGTTGTTTAGATGCCGCGAAAGAAATATGGTGACTCCAATGAAATAAACACTGACATGTTTATCTGTTTTCTAAAACATAAGCTTGTGTTCCAGTCAAAGCATGGTCCACCAGCATCACAAAATTGGTGTCAGATGCTGAAGGCGGCCTAATTGCTCCTATCCTCCATAGGACGGTGAAAGCAAGAATTGAACTGAAACTAATATAATGTTACAGATGGCTCAGGCGCAGAAGTGGATTTATAGCATTTTACAGTGGTAATAACTGAAAAAAAATTCAACTCCAACTTCACATACAGTGCCCTCCACTATAAACAACAACCCTGGTAAATACATGAAAAATAATGGTTATGCCTTTATTGATTATTTTCTCGATATTTCGTTCAAAATATTAACAAAAATATAACCTTTAAAAAAGGATCCATCATCTTGGAAGAAATACTGTTCTCAAAAACATGTACATCACAATTATTGGATCCCCTCCATTTAATACTTTCCACAGCCTCCCTTTAGCAAGATAACAGTTCATGGTCTACTCCTGTAGAGTGTAATAAAATTGGAGAAGACAAGTGAAGGGATCTGAGACCATTCTTTCATGCAGAATCATTCCAGATCTTTCAAATTACTACGTCAACATTTATGCCTGCAGAAAAGCACCTCACACCCACTGTGAAGGGAGGTGGTGGAGCTTTGTAATAGTGGGACTGTTTTGTGCAACTTGTTACGATACAAGCTCATGCTCATCCTGTTGGGATGGAATACATTGAAGAACAGCAGATATTAAATGGAAACCTGACAGTCTCTACCTGGAAGCTTAGAGTGGGCAGTGGTGGTACCATTTGGCAGGACGATGTGCCAAACGCACTTCAAAATCTACACAAAAATGGTTCACCAACCTCAGAATTTAAGTTTTGCCTTGGTCATCACAGTCCCTTGGCCTAAACCCTAGGAAAACTGATGAAATGAGCAAAAAAGAAGTCCACAAGCATCAACTTCAGAATCTGAAGGATCTGGAGAGATTCTGTCCGGAGGAATAGTCTTAGATCCCGTGCCATGTTTTCACCAATCTCATCACATGCTGGAGGGGACGAGTCTTGGCAAAAGGAGGCTGAAAAAAATATTATACAGTACCAGTCAAAAGTTTGGACACACCCACATTTTTCTTACAATATATGTAAAATAAAGAAATAAGCAGCCTTCATTTTGCAAAAAAAAAGATCTAATTCTTAAATCCATTAAACTAACCACCATTTGTTGTCATATTTGCAGAGCATTCTCACATTTTTTTTTAAACAAGGGCAGTCATATGACTATAATGAATTTGCAGCTGCTCGGCTGTCTAACTTCTCAAAGACTTGCTGCACTTGAGGTGGCTTTTCATCAACCTTTTCACCCAATAAGTCCCAAAACTGCTTGAATTTAATTCGGCAGTTAGAAAATAGAAGTTTATTTGTCTGTTTACTTAGCAAAATATGGCTTCTTTGAGAATTCCAAAATTTCGGACACTATTCAAACAAGTAAATTATTCTCTTTTCACTTCTGTTTACCCTTTACAAGATTCCATTTGAGATTATATAGAGAAGTTAAGCCATTTAAATTTCTCTAAAAACAGAGTGCTGTAACATTAGCAAAGCGTGTCCAAACTTTTGACTGGTACTGTATATGGTGCCAATAATTTATATTTGGTGGAAATAACTGGTACACAAAGTTTTGAGAAAACAAGATTCATTTTATGATAAGAATTGAATGTGTCTTTCAGTTATGTAATATGAATTGAAGGTTAAATTTTTGCACATCTTTTGAATGAAAGATTACGAGGATAAACAGTTAAGACATTTTTTTCGCATCTCGTTTTACTCATTATCCCTGCGATAGCAGGCTAATATGATCATAATGGAAGTGAGTGAGCGAGTGAGTCACGATCATTTTATACTCAATATGTCAAGAATGGTGCTTGCCATAACCTTCTAACTTTGCACATTAATAGATATAGTGTAGCAGATGAGCTTATTCAGATTTGGTTGAATCTGTGAAGTTGCATCATACTAAATTAATATGGAAAAACGCACTGCATCGTATGGTTCTGTACAGTCCAGTAGGACTGCACTTCACTTTATTAGCTAGAGCATTAATAAAATTATTACTGATTCAGTCAAAGCCTGATAAAGGCTCAGTTTCACCGATAGTTAGGTTAGTGATATTTGTTTTGCATTTCTGGCTCAGATGAAGTGTACTGCATGAACATTACTTGCATATACCTTCATTTCACGTCTACAGTAGCCAGCTAACTAGCTAAAGAGCTACATCACAACCATGGCTTTGAGCTCTGCAGCTTGCAAGCTGGCAATTGCAGACGTCAAATTATGCTGGCAACTTCACAGGGTCCTGTACTATCCAGTAAGATTGTACGTTGCTTGGTGACCACAGGGTGCTAATAATTTCTGTTGGCACTGTTTGTATGAGGTGACTCACTGTGTTGTCAGTGCACTGCCGTGATGGCTACTAAAAAGGAGACTTTGAAATCACTGGCATAGAGTGACAAACAAATAAATAAATAAATAAATAAATAACCCAAACGATTATTAGTAACCAAAACAGTGATTAGTAACATTATCAGTGCACTCACTATTTTTCAATCAATGTAAAGCTACTCTGTTATCAATGTATCAATGTCAGTGAAAAAAAAGTTATCACACTTTCTTGGTGATTCCAAACACCTATTGGGCATTCGCCAAAACATTTTTTTGTGAACATACATGGAACTTTGTCTTTCAAACCAATTATGTGAAATTCAGCGTCTTTACCAGAATAAACTCCCAAACTAGTCAATGCCCACTTCTCATGCAGACAAATGGATTAGAATGGATTAGTGAACTGAGAATACGCTTGACTGTTTGTAATTTTAGCTTTGTCTGTTCAGTTGTGAAGCCATGCCTGAGAATGAATGAGAAAGAATGAGTGAGAGAAAAAAGATAGAAAGACAGCTAGAGTGGCAGAGAGAGACAGACAGAGAGAGAGAGAGAGAGAGAGAGAGAGAGAGGGGAATTGATAAAGCATTCCAATGGGTGATCAGCGTTGAATGCAATTATAGAGGGAGAGCTTTTGCGGAGGCACGGAGCGTCTCCGTTCCCAGAGAGAAGCTAGGACTGAACTCCTTACCTTCTCAATCGAAACAAAGGAAAAGAGGCTTGTGGCAATCATTGCTTCCCTGCTGTTCATAGCAGGAGCACCCCCCGCTGAAATAATGAGTTTTCCGGTAACGGTGCTTACATTACCTGAGCCTTTAAAACGTTTAAGCCCCTGTCCCGCTCTTCTTTAGGGTGGTGAGAACACAGTGTCTTCACTGCAGACTATGCCCCTGTGTGAACTGCCAGCGACATGAAACCAGGCACATTCTTTGAAACCTGAATTATTCTGGGAACATCTCTCTAATTATGCAACCTCACCGAGCTCCTCCTCCGCCCACCCTCCAGCCTGACAAATTATTTCTGGCACAATGTGGTATTGTAAAACGGTAAATATATTAACCCCTTTTCGCAGATGTAGATGCCGACATCCTTAAATTCCGAAGTTTAATTCCTAAACAATTCTGTAATTGAATTTACAAATGTCTTGCTTCACTGGAATAATTTTCAGAAGTCTCTGTGACATATATACTCAGTTATAAAGCCTAAATAGGCTCAAGCACAACAGGAAAAAATTGGCATTATTTGTATTCTATGCAAAGTGGTTAATACCACACTTGCACTAACACTGCAGTGCATTATTTGGACAGGGACAACATTTTTGCATTCCAATATGATGTTAGAAGCTGACAGCTTTGATTTAGATCTATTTATATCATTAGATCCTGAGTGGAGATGATTATAATAATATATTCTACTCTCGTTAACTTCCCTCTGCATGACATGAAATAATAAATTGTGCATGTTTATTATGTCATAATAAACTTTCAATTAATTCATCATGAAGGCTATTTGTGATAAAGATCACCCTAAAATGAGAGAATGAACTAAATTACTGTTGTTTTTTCTTTTATTTTTTTTTACATCAAAACAATAACTAGTCAGAGGAGAAAAGTCTAATTAGAGTGCATAATTGAGTGTCATGTGTTTGAAATCAAACCCACTGTTACAGCTCTTTATTTTGCAGAGCTAGAGACTGTAATACTGCTGATATTTTGCTCCACTGAAGTGCCCACATGCGAGAGTTCATGTTGAGAAGAGCCTATTAAGTGATAATGGCTTCGCTATGGCACGATATCGAGATAGCGCTCTAATTCAGAGCTAACAATGCTTGAAGCAAAAGGACAGAGAAAACATTACCTGTGCGATAATCAATGTGCACAGCACTTGTAATGTACTTGACTCTCATATCAAACCTTTTTTTCAGCTGACAGTAGCCTATGAGTACCTGCAGTAAGGTAGAGAGCCGCAGATATACCTGATACCCGGGGAAGCCTGCCTCACATATGCCACTCCATCCATGGCAGGATGAACATACTGTACATCCCATCTGAATACCCAAGGTCATTGTCGCCTACTGCTACATCTAAGGAGGTCTAGTCTGGTCTACGCAGCTCACTCTGAACTTCCAGCCAAGACTTTCCTAAACTGTCCAGAAGACTGGAGACAATGCAATATATTTTAGTGGGAAGAATGTCGCTCTGTCTCCCTCATTATGTTCTGAGGTGAGTTGATGTCGAAAACCCCTTAGTCATCTATTCTGACTGAGATGGCAAGAGCAACACCTCAGTTAGAAACTCCAAATTGTACACACAAGCTGGTGGGAGTCCAAAACCCATAAAAGTTATGATCGGCGTCCAAAGCTTGTAGAGGTGTATTTACTTTTCCATCTTTTGCCGGCTGCTTGCCTAACCAATCATCGAAGGCTGCGCCCTGTATTTGCATTCAAGATGGAACTGTTAGAAGCAGTCACAATTTAGTCTGCTTTCTTAATCTTACCTGTGTGATGGCAATATTGCTCCACTTCTTAAATCCATTTCTTCGGTTAAATCCATCATTTATTGTTCCTCTTGTCAGTAAAAAATAATGTGTAGGTGGAATATACAGCTACTCTAACGTCAATCTTGAGACACTGACATTCACAATCACAAGCATGAATATGATACCAAAAAATTATCAGCAAAATCCATTACTGTCATTAAAGCATGCGAACACTGCTCTTTAAAGGTCCCATTAAAAAAAGTCTAAGTCGTCCTTGACATCCAAGTGGATTTAAACTTGCATGGCGATATTATTTTGCGCCCGGTCGTGAACATGAGTGCTATCCTGATAGTTGCTTAGCCTGCACACATTACCATTCCATACTCATTGAGTAGTTTACTTTGTAATCAGTTCATGTGTATTCAGAGTCTCAGCTAGTTTAGAGGGGATTTTGGCGTGTTAGTCACTTTCAATTGACACACAGTGTATGGGGCTGGCAGCTCTGTTTGTCGGCCAAAAAAGCAGAGATAATTTAATAGAGGGGATTCGCACTCAAAACGTGTTCTCCAAGGGGTAGAGGATGAGAGGCTTCTAATGGCCCAGAAATTATGGATTGTTATTTGCGTTTTGTTTTTTGTTGTTAAAAATTTTATAAACCTCCCTTTGTTTATTAAAGAATATTATAACTTGGGGACAAACAGGATAGAATAAGAATGCTAAAACTTTTACAGCTTCAGAAGTGATGCTCAGACCAGAGGTCAGAAAAATATAAAACAGCAGGCACATTTTGTGGCAACGCATTTAAACGAAAAAGGAGGCACAATACAATGGCTTTCATTTTGTCCCTTCCTTCCTTTGTTTTTGTCTGTTCGTCTTTGGAAGAGCCCTGAGATTGCGCTCTGATGACATGGGGTGGGGGGCACTATTATTTTTCTCTCTGAAGTCATGGCAACCCAGACACAACAAACAAGCTCTTCTAAATCACCTGCTACTCATCTCATCCTGCCCCAGTCTGACCTGCTCCCATCCCCATCCGCATGCACATGATACCTGCACAGAATGAGATCCAACTTCGTCAGCAAAAAAACGTCTTACTGCAGCTCAGCAATGCAATTCCAAACCGCAAGCAAAGGCTCCTTTGAAAATGATTGATATGTATTTTATATGTATTCTGCTCATGGAATTTATTCAGGACCAATGCCAGAGAACTGCACAGAATATGTAAATCAAGAAACACCATTTGTGTGTTAATAAGTGCCTTTTAACCAAACTGTCCATTTTAGATACCGCAGCACCACATAGACAGACTTCAGCTACACGTTATTGAGCCCCATGGGGTAATTAGCATGCAAAATCAGAGGAATGATTGGGTGGATGGATGTGATGTAGGGCATCACTTACACAGTCAATGGTTGCTTCGAAAACATTGCAATAACAATATGCAGGCTTTGCTCTGGTTTTGTCATCCCATCTGGGGAAAAGTTTTTTTTTTCCTTCAAACCCAACGCCCCCTAGTGGTAACATGGGCGTAATGGGACTAACATAAGTCAATAACTTTAATCATTTGCTCATGTACAAAACACATTAATATTATTGCACTGAGTCCTTTCGAGACAGACATGCTTGATAACTAAGTTGTTGTTGTTCCAGTCAAATTCTCAAGTTATGGCCTTAATGAAAAAATTTCAACAGTGATACGAGGTAATCACATCTATATTTATTGCAGGTGGCTACCAATCTGAATATGTACCCTGGTATACAGTCTAGGATCATAATAATCTACAATACCTGGTTAAAAAAACACCTAAAGGGCTAAATTGGGCTGCAAGAAAAAGCATTTGGATTTTCTATTTATTTGCCTCTTATTTTTATATTATTTTCTGAAGGTAACAAGCAGATGCATGGCAAATCACACTTGCGTTTATGCATCAAGTGTCCATGTGATGTAAACCCACTTTACCTTATCACAGAGTTTCACTGGTATACACTTGATTGCTACAAAGGTTGCTGAATGTTAATAGTAATTTTTATTAAGAACAATTACTTATTTGTTATGTCTTCTTGACTGATTGACTGATTTCACAGTAGCAAAAGTGTCTTCCCTTGTACATCATTGCATGGTAGCCAGCGTTTCAATCCATTTTTCTTCTCTTGTCATACAGCTGATCACTCTGTAAGTTTCACCCAAAGTAATCGATATACCAATTGGGTTTTTGTTTTTTTTTTTTCTGAACGCTGGTAGCGCTGTCTTGGCCAGGTCTCCCACAAAATAGAGACTCTGAGTCTCAAGGGATTTTCCTGGTTAGATAAAGGCAAAGTAAAACTTTGGTTAAAACTGTTTGGTGGTAAAGATGTACCTCTGTAGTTTTACAAAAGCATTGAACCATATTTCTTGTCTTCATGATGTTTGAAATACTGAGTTTTCTATGATACTAGAATTAAAAAATAATTAAAAAAAAAAAAACTGACAAAAATGATTTTGAAAAACTGCTCTAAAATTTGAATGGTTAAAAATCTCCAAAACTTTAATTTGATTTTCAGTTTTTAATTTTTAGATATTCTCTATAAATATGTCAACAAAATTTAGTATTAGAAACCGCACATAGGTGGAATGACTGTTCGGACAAAAAGGTGCAATTTTGCCATTTAAAAAAGTTATGAACCTTTTTTCTGGCATTTATTGTTTTTGAGATGCAGAGCTTTTTGCAACAGTAGTCACAACAGGTGAAGTTTCACCCATTTTCTCCTCGGGTGAAAGAGGTTAAATGAGCAGAATGATCAAATCTAATGTTTCATGATGTGACATAAAAGGACTTTATTTGACTAGCTAAAAAAAATCTTTATTTTTCTGACCAATCCATTAGCCTACAGCTCTTTTCCTGCAAGTGATCTTTTTTATTTATCCACTCCTTGAGGCAAGTAGAATGACTCCATTTTGAGCAGTAATTTATCTTATTGGTTACTGTAAAAAATTAGTTATACCGTCGAGAATTTAACCTCAGTGTTACTTCATGTATTTATTTTTGGAGAGACAGCGAGAGAGAGAGAGAGAGAGAGAGAGAGGTGGCGGAGGGAAAGAGTTAGGAAAGTAAAAGAGAATGTGTGGGAGAGAGAAGGAGCAAGGGAGTGAACACAGAAGGTAAGATTCAGAGAGGGGGGAAGTGTGAGAGTGGTAGATACAGAGGAGGATGGTGACAGAAAGGGAGAGCGAGAATAGAGAACAGTCTCTGCACACTGCCTCTCTCTCTCTGAAGAGTTCTTTCTGTTTCAGCTCCCATTTGAGCAGTCTGTTGGTATCAGCACACGGACTGAGGCCGCTTGCACACCGGACGCGAAACGAATTTTTTGCACGACAGATTACATTCAAAGTCAATGCAAAGACGCGAATACACGCGTTTCGCGTGTATTCGCGTCTTTGCATTGACTTTGAATGTAATCTCGTGCGAAAAATTCGTTTCGCGTCCTGTGTGAAAGCAGCTTTGCCTGTGGCCTTGAGCTGCATTGTTGCAATCTACATCTGCAACTCACCTCAATCCCGTCTCTAACTGTTTCACAGAAAGCCTTTCTGAGCATAATTTCAGGGTACGTTTCGTCACAGGCACCAGCCATACACCCATAGGGCGCCAACGGAGATTTTGGACCTCATGAAGATATTTCACGTTGGTTCTTATGGTGACCACTCCAGAAAATTCACGATTCAGTAGTTTTTGGATCAAATTCAGCCAAGGACCACTTGAATCACCTTAGCTCCCCCACCCTCATCCCCTTCTGAAAACTGCGGCAAGAACCATTTTACATCCCATCAGCTCATGTAACACAGCTGCCCCGTGGAATAGAGAGTAAATGAGACCGCAACCGACGCACATCCTTTATGTCAGAAAATACAAATACCCAAGTTACAGCCTTTAAATTCTAGGCTTACAGCATAATGGCTGGAGTTAACCCACCTCTAGTAGTTCATAATTGTCAGGTTGGGACGGCATTTATTCGTTTAAAGTTATTAGAGCTATCAGGGCTTAACATGCACTTACTTGCAAGTATTGAGAGATGCATATGTAGCAGGTTTACAGAAATTCTCTCTTTATCTGTCTGTTTTCATTTCTCTTTGTGGTTAGTTGGAATGATAAATTTTGTTTAATTAAAGGGATACTTTGCCCATTTTCAACCCGCTTTGTATAATTACAATGTGGTTAGTATATGCAAATGAACGGTATTTAATTTTCGTCAGTGTTGCCAGGACCGAGAATTGTCTGTTAATTTATCAGAAATTATATGACAGATTATGCAAATTTCTGGCTCTTGGGAGCTTGATCGAACAACAGATTGTACTTCTGCGTATTTGGAGACTTTATGACCCCGAATAGACGCTAGAATAAACCACCGAAGCTGGCTGGGTGAAACTGATGTCTTTAGTCGAGTAAGTGCAGAGGCGACAGTGTTTTTTCACTAACATGACAGTATTACAGTAGCCTATGAAATCATGCAATACAAATTCTTATTTATGAGACCCAAACTACCTTGGTTCTTTGCAACGCTGGCGTAGCCAGAACTGATGGTTGGGTAGGCACAGAACATCCCCTTAAAACAATTATTGGTCCTGAGTTGTTCTCAATCATTTTTCCCAATTGACAATACATTCCCTCCAAAAACACACCGTTAGGTGTTGCAAGTTCTCCCCGTTATGGATGGTAAGTCAATAATCATTCATTTGGGTACGCAATTTGGTGTGTTTCAATCAGCCTTATTCAAAGTCGTGTCATGGTTCTGGCTGTGTGTGTCGTTTTAGACTTTCTTTGTGGCTCGTATTTGGACCACGTCTGTTTCTTTAACTATCGGATTCATTTCCCAGCTGTTTCATCAGGCGTGGGCGGCGCCTTCCCCTAAGGCTATATTAGCCGGATGTCCGCCATGCCTCTTTTGCTGGAGTGTCTGATTTTAGTTATCACTACAGCCAGAACATACCTCTAGTTAGGGATTTTTGGCGAATTTCTTCACAGTTTATTTGTGGTTCATTTCTTCAGGGAAGTTTCCTTTTACTTTCCCTATTTGTTTGTTCCTCTCTCGCTCTGCTTCCTGGTTCGTATTGTTAGGCGTTCGTTTTGGAAGCGCGAGAGCTGTTCTGTTTCTCCGTTTATATTTCTCTCTGTGGGTATTTTAAGTCCTTGCTGGTCCTGTTTTCTCCTAGCTGCTGCAATTGGCCTCCCAATTCCTTCGTCCATTACAGCACACTCCAGCCAAACATGGAGTCGCCAGCAACGGCTACGCTGGAGAAAGTGGTTGCAAATCAAAAATCGGTTCTTGCTGGTTATGGCAAGTGCCTCACTAGCTTAAGCAATCAGCAAGCTGAGCTGGCGGAAAGGATTTGCCTGCAGGAGAATGCTATGCAGGGGCAGGAAAATATCTTATTAAGCCTCAGCGAGAGTATTAGAGCATTGACCGCTCAGATCACCCAAAATGTTTCACAAGCACAATCCACACACTTTCCCCGAGAGCCTAAACTTCAGTTACCCCCAAGATATGGAGGCGAGGCAGGGAAATGCAAGGACTGAAATATTTTTTAAAATGCAACCCTCACGGTTCTCTAATGAAGAATCACGAACTCACCCGATTTAGATAATGGGGCGGAGGAAGGGTTGGAGTGGGTTCCTCAATTTGACTGGCAGCAGCCAGAAGAGGATTTCGAGTCGGAGGATTTTTCTGAACTTGAGTCGGTTGTTGATACGTTGGGCACTGAACAGGATCAAAGTTTGGGGGCTGCTCTGAACTTTTACCTCCCAACATTCCTAATGACTATGTTGATCTCGCAGAGGTTTTTAGCAAACAACGGGCTTTGTCCTTGCCTCCGCATCGTGCTTACAATTGCGAGATCAAGCTTTTAACTGGTACTACTCCCCCCAGGGGTTCCTTATACTCGCTGTCAGGGCCAGAGCGCAAGGCTATGCGAGAGTATATTCAGGAGGCTCTAGCTAATGGATTTATTCGACCCTCCACGTCTCCAGCTGGAGCGGGGTTCTTTTTTGTTGGGAAAAAGGGTGGCGGTTTGAGGCCCTGTATTGATTACAGGGGCTTGAATAACATAACTATTAAAAACCGATACCCTCTTCCCTTATTGAACTCTGCATTTGAACGCCTGCAGGAGGCGTCGTTTTTCACTAAACTAGACCTCCGTAACTCATACAATCTGGTCCAGATCCGGGAGGGGGGCGAATGGAAAACGGCATTTAATACCCATGACATGTACTATGAATATTTGGTCATGCCGTTCGGTTTGGTTAACGCCCCCTCTGTGTTCCAGGCACTCGTTTATGACATCCTCCGAGAGATGTTGGACAGATTCGTCTTTGTCTACCTTGAGGATATCCTGATTTTTTCTTCAACTCTCTAGGAGCATAAACAACAAGTCAGACAAGTGCTTGAGGCCCTCCTGAAAGCCAAACTTTTTGTCAAGGCGGAGAAATGCATTTTTCATGCCAGGACAGTCTCGTTCCTTGGCTTTATTGAGTCAGCAGGGTCGGTCCGTATGGACCTTGACAAAGTGGCAGCAGTCAGGAACTGGCCTGCTCCTCAGAATGTTAAGGAGGTTCAGCGGTTTTCGGACTTTGCTAATTTTTATAGAAGGTTAATTCGCAATTTTAGTGCTGTGGCTGCCCCGATTATTGCGCTTACTAAAAAGAATGCCTCCTCGTTGTTCACATGGACCCCAGCAGCTGAGGCTGCCTTTCAGGAGTTGAAGAAACGTTTTAGTTCAGAGCCCATTCTTGTTTTGCCCGACCCCTCCCTCCCGTTTGTGATGGAGGTTGATGCTTCGGAGGTCGGGGTGGGTGCCATTTTGTCCCAGCGTTCTCATCGGGACAATAAGTTGCACCCCTGTGCCTACTTCTCCCGGTCGTTGTCTGCGGCCGAACGAAATTACAGCATTGGTGACTGGGAGTTGTTGGCTGTTAAGTTGGCGTTGGAAGAGTGGCACCACTGGTTGGAGGGGGCTGAACACCCATTTGTGGTTTGGACTGATCACAAGAACCTCCAATACATCCAGCAGACCAAGCGACGTAATTCCCAGCAAGCACGGTGGGCATTATTCTTCAATTGTTTTAACTTTACGTTAACTTATCACCCCGGCTCTAAAAATATCAAGCCTGACACTTTGTCATGGATATACGATCACTCGGGTCGCGATTCTATTCCAGAGCCTATAATTCCGGATGCTCAGATTGTGGCTCCTGTGCAGTGGGAGGTTGAATCTGTAGTGCGGGAGGCCTTGCGTTCCAATCCTGGTCCTGGCGGGGAGCCGCCTGACTGTTTGTTTGTTCCTTTGACGGTTCGTTCCCAAGTGCTCCAGTGGGGTGACTCTTGCCGCTTGGCAGGTCATCCGGGGGTTCACCAGACCAAGCGATTTTTGGCCCGACGCTTTTGGTGGCCCAGCATGGATAAGGACATCTGGGAGTTTGTGGCGGCCTGTTGCATTTGTGCACAAAATAAGGGGTCCCACTAAGCTTGTGCCAATTTCCGGTTTAACCGGTTCGATCCGGTTTACTTGATTGAACTGGTTCATTTTATATGGACCGTCGGAACCGGTCCGTCATTATAAAAAAAAAAATCTTTTTTTTTTTGAAGTGTCCAAAACGTGTCCAAAATGTCAAAATATAGCTCACAAAAACTTGCTGCTGACGGCGTCACGTGTATTTGCCGACGGCATTAAATCCATCTGTATTATATTTATTACGTTTGTCTTGTGTATGAACTCAATGTGTTTGAGCTGAGCGCGACAACAAATAGCAGGAGATCAGGTTTCAAGTGAATGTGGGGTCGGGGGGTGGGGCCGAGGGCGAAAGTTTTTTTCCTGCAAACTTTTTGTCCTCATTTGCATACGCGCATGCCCACTCTAGTGAGTTCTTGAATAATATCAAAACATTGCCACGTGAGTCGCCCACTCGCAATTTCGGTCTTTTATGCTGTGAAGCGCACCTCTGAACGAATTCTAAACCCACCCAACTATACACTGAAAAACGTTTACCAAACCGTCGGCTCTTTATCAGTTTATTTGTTTTAGCTCATCATATTAATCTTCAGCAGTTAACCCTGAGTTAGCCCAAGATCATCAGTAAAAGCACTTACTAATTTCTGGCGTTTCTTCGGTGTAGTAAATAATGCTAACGTTAGTTACGATTGAGTCACCTTTTCTCCCAATCAGTATGTGTGAATGTATTTAGCTGGCAAGCCTACATGTTTAAGCTTGTGGGCTTCAAGTGTAACGTTATATTCAATCAAAATCAAAATAATTAGATAGAGCTGTTCAGAACTTAAGCTTCATATGGCTTAATGGTTCAGAATACCTGGAGTCACAAAATGATGACATATCCGCGAGGAGAAGTATAATATTAAACGCTCCAGGTTCATTTATAGCTGGCTAGCTATATCCGAAAAATTATCTACAGCATTCACGGACACATGAAATGCAATGTAAATTCAGTGGCTCCTCGGAATTCAGTACTTTCTACTGGTCGTTGGCAATGTCACTAATTAGGTCTCTGGCAGCGCCTTTACAGTGAGTGACCGATGTCCGAGATCTGCGTTTTTTGCTTCAGCATATTCCTTCAGGGTTTTGTGAATGGGGCTAGAAAAAGATTATCTAGTTGCCAGAGAATGAACTAGTGACATTGCCGATGACCAGTAGAAAGTACTGAATACCAAGGAGCCACTGAATTTCACCGAAAAAGTTCTGAACAGCTCCATCTAATTATTTTGATTTTGACTGAATATGCACACTTTGCGCGTATGCAAATGAGGACAAAAACTTCGTTGGAAAAAAACTTTCGTGGGCCGGGGCTATTTATATTATTATTGTTGTAGATGTTTTGTTTTCATATCATTTGCACTCTGAGTAGGCTAGGCCGACCAAATTATGCAACAGTTTATTATTATTATTGGGACATCTTTCTATTTTATTATATTGTAGCCTATAGTTATTATTTGAGGATGTTTACAGTTTGTTTTCATG
The DNA here is from genome assembly GCA_029692085.1 of Gymnothorax javanicus. Classification (NCBI taxonomy): domain Eukaryota; kingdom Metazoa; phylum Chordata; class Actinopteri; order Anguilliformes; family Muraenidae; genus Gymnothorax; species Gymnothorax javanicus. The sequence continues at coordinate 16,316,790 of CM056194.1, forward strand.
TTCATTTGCACTCACTGAGAACGAGTAGGCTAGGCCTGCCGATCTATTGTTATATTTGATTTATTTTTTTTATTATTTAATTTGTGTGAGGATTGATAAATAAAGACAAATGTGTGACTGTCACTCTGTTGTCCAAATGATGTCGCTAATTCATGTAATAAGATACTGTAGCATGGGTCAACAACAGCCACATAGGAAAAATAAAATGAAAAAAAAAACGCAAGTGCGACCCCAAGTGGTCAAAACCGGTATTACGAGTTGATTCGGTTTTTAATTCAATATCGAACCGGTTTAATTTTTTTCATATCGGCACATGCTTAGGTCCCACCTCCCCCCCTCTGGTCTGTTGCGACTGTTGCCCATCCTCAAGCGTCCTTGGAGCCACATTGCACTAGATTTTATTACTGGCCTGCCGATTTCGGAAGGCAACTGTCATTTTGGTCTTGGTTGATCGCTTTTCCAAGGCCGCCCATTTTATCGCCCTTCCCAAGCTGCTGTCTGCGCGGGAGACAGCCCTTTTTGTTGAAGACCATGTGTTCTGGCTGCGTGGCTTACCTCAGGATGTGGTTTCTGACCGTGGCCCGCAGTTTATGGCAAAATTCTGGCGGGCTTTCTGTAACCAGCTAGGGGCCTCCGTGAGCCTTTCGTCGGGGTTTCATCCTGAGACCAGTGGACAGACAGAGAGGATTAACCAGTTGCTTGAGAGTACACTTTGGTGTTTGGCATCTGACAACCCTTCACTGTGGAGCCGTTTTTTGGCATGGGCTGAATACGCTCATAATTTGCTATGTAACTCCTCCACAGACCTTTCCCCATTCGAGGCTCAGCTGGGTTATCAACCATCGCTTTTTCCGGAGGCTGAGAGGGATTCAGACGTTCCCTCGGTTAATCGTTTAATTCAGCGGTGTTGGTTGGTCTGGGCCAAGGTCCGGTTGTCTCTGTTGCGCTCGGTGCGTAAACAGAGGCTGCCGCTGATAGGAGGCGCCATTTGGCACCTGCTTATTGGATTAGCCAGAGGGTTTGGCTTTCTACTCAGGACCTTCCGTTGAGAGTGGAGTCACGGAAGTTGGCCCCTCGTTTCATTGGCCCACTTAAGATCGTGCGGAAAATCAACCCTGTCACCATCCGATTGCAGCTTACTAGATCTTTGCGCATTCATCTCTCCTTTCATGTCTCTCGGCTCAAACCGGTTAGCACAAGTGTCCTAGCACCGGTCGACAAACCACTGCCGCAGCTGCGGATGATTGAGAGGGGGCCGGTTTACACCGTGCGTCGCATATTAGCCGAAAGGCGTGCTGGTCGCGGGGTCCAGTTTTTAGTAGATTGGGAGGGATATGGTCCTGAGGAGTGGTGCTGAATCCCTTCTCGGGATATCCTGGATCCCACCCTTATTTCTGAATTCCGTGCACGAGGTTCTTTGGGTACGTCTGGGGCCGTCCCTTAAGGGGGGGGGGGGTTCCTGTCATGGTTCTGGCTGTGTGTGTGGTTTTAGATTTTCTTTGTGGCTCGTATTTGGATCACGTCTGTTTCTTTAACTATCGGATTCATTTCTCAGCTGTTTCATCAGGCGTGGGCGCCGCCTTCCCCTAAGGCTATATAAGCCATATGTCCGCCATGCCTCCTTTGCTGGAGTGTCTGATTTTAGTTATCAATACAGCCAGAAGATATCTCTAGTTAGGGATTTTTGGCAAATTTCTTTGCAGTTTATTTGTGGTTCATTTCTACAGGGAAGTTTCCTTTTACTTTCCCTATTTGTTTGTTCCTCTCTCGCTCTGCTTCCTGGTTCTTATTGTTAGGCGTTCGTTTGGGAATCGCGAGAGCTGTTCTGTTTCTCCGTTTATATTTCTCCCTGTGGGTATTTTAAGTCCTGGTTCTCCTAGCCGCTGAAATTGGCCTCCCGATTCCTTCGGCCATTACAAGTTGTGCAAAGGTGTTTCTTTGATTTAAATTAAACAATCAAATGGAGCAGGTTTAGATTGCCTGATCTGCCAATAAGGTAACACTAAAGTTCCATTGCAGTTTACCTTTCATGAAGCACAGGCCTTTTCATGAGTAAATTATCTTTCCGTACTGAATTTAGCCTGTTATTTAGTCGCCCTTAGATCGCACTAAGAAGAAAGCTTTCTTTAATTGCCAGTGGATTATTCTTATCTTCGGAAAACGTGTTAATAAAGGAAAAGATCCAAGAGCAAGTCAGCACTCGTATTCTAATTTTCAGTTCTGGGAAAGCAACATGCCCAGTGGATTCTGATTACTGTAGGTTTTATACCTTATGTATGACACTAAATACCACAGCCCTTTTTCTCTGTTTTCTCAGGTCATGAAGCACCAATTTCAAAAATGTTTTGCCTTTCTATTGCACATATAGAAAAGTTTTTTGAAAAGACTATTCTGTCCAGTGGTGGAATACTCCTTTAGGAAATGAATGCTGTTATGATCCAGACTAGTCAAAGTATGATCCAACTGTAGAGTTTATTGATCGTAATATGGTATTGACTGGTGGACAGAGCCCAGTGCAGAATGACACAGTTCAATTCAAATGGTACAGGCTTGAGTCCAAGGGGCATTCCCCTGCTCGGCCGCTGGAGTTCCGAGACAGTTGCCATTGCAAACTTCACCAGAGCAAAACTGTCTGATGACAGGACTGGAGAGTTTAGCAGGAAGAGTTGCTTAACAATCGGAGCCTGTTGGCAGTGCAGGATTCTCTATCGTTGATTGGCTGCCTAAATATATCACAGTTAGAATAACTGGCTTGGCATCTATTACACATTGGAATGAAAGCTGATGTTCAAGCATGCTAAACACTTAGACATACAGCGTGTTGCTCAGGGCTGAACTTGGCATGACAACTGGCTGGTCAATCATGAGGTTCTTGCAGTGGAGGTTCAAAAATTTCCAAAGTGGTGTTTGTTGCATTTTGTGATTAAACTTGTTACATCTAAAAGACATGCAAACTGCTGGATAGGAGGAGGTACGAAAGGGCTTCACTTGAGGGTTGTGGCAAAAAGCAGCACTTTATACAAGGACCTTGATTTGGAGGGATATTGTACAGCCATAGCTATTTAGATGGGTGACACTTGATCAACCCACGCATTTGACTTGTGACAGCGAAGATAAGTGTTGGGAATATTGCCATGGAGTGAAAAAAGTGAGAATGAAATAATAGCTGGAAAGTGCATGATTGAGAGAATAGCTGAAATACAGACACAAAGACAAAACACACACAGTCAGATCGGAGTTGAACTAGAAAAGTTACCAGTTGAATCTGCAAAGCAAAGGCATACAATCAAGGCCGATTGGACTAACATTTCATTTTGCCTTGAGGAAATTTATTAGACACAAGATGTATATGAGTTGGAATTTATTTTTGACTCTGAGGAGGCTCGGAGGAAGAACAAAAAGCGTTTTTACGTGACGTCATCCGGCAAGCATCATCTCCATCTCAGGATTTCATTCCTGCAAATCTCATTGCAGAGATTCTGGACAAGTTTAATGTCAAGTAGGTTACGATTAGACAAGATGAAGGCTTATCAAAATTAAAATCATGCCATTACTTCGTTTTTATCAGCGACAGCATGGCCGTAGCACAGATATGTCACACTGGGAGACCATGTCTCTGAGTGCACTGCTGCATGTGCGATTTCCCCTGGATTTTCATCTTGTGCAAGCCGGTGATTTGCCAGCCCCAGTGACAGAGTCCATAACAACATTCATTTGAAATAACTGTCAAATTACTGTCCTCTTTGTGCAGGAACCCAATCCATCCACCGCATGGAAATGTTGAATTATTAATTTATGAGACAATTAAGGAGCACTGTGATATAATGAGAACATTAACCTGGGGGCTGAGTCCATCAACATCGTTTTTATTCACATTCAGAACATTTGAAAAAAAAAAAAAAAAGCCATATTTCAACAAAAACATGAAGCTTGCACATAAGCATGCATGCGTACATGCATGTAGCTAAATTTGTGTCTGTTAAAGACAACACTCAAGGGTACCCGGCATCTAAACTTGCATGAATAGCGTTCCCCTGAGGCTATCAAACCAGCATAAGAAGAGGTCCATTAGTGCACGACACACAGGGCTGCATTGTGAAATGCAATGCAGTGATCGCTCTCTCTAAGAATGATGCTTTCATGCTAGTGCTAGAGCTAACTGACCATTGCATCGCTCAGGAAAGGGAGGAGTCAGTCAGTATGTTACCACTCTTTGCTCACCAGGCTGTGCATAGTTCTCATCCTCAAGCATTCTGAGTCAAGTATGCCAGAAGTGTGGCCCTCGATTTAGGGCCAGTCCTTCATGGCTTCAGAAAGCAGTCTGCAGAGTGGAAAAGAAGCAGCACTGACAATTCATTCGTAAATAATCTTAATGCACTCATCGGTGCTCGCACCATAACCCACTACCTATCTCAGCAAATCAACCGCATGTATCGTCGTATGATGCATAGGTCGTTCAAAGTCACAAGGTGAGAATAAAGACAACTGAAATCTTTGAAGGCATCAGACTGTCTAACAGTATCCACTTTAATGTTGTACGATATATATTTAGAATTTTTAAAAAGCTTATATTATACTCACATATTTGGCCATTAATCTCTACAGGCTATAACATTCCAGTTGAGGGAAGAGGTAAATCTTGAAAACACTGAAAATTTATGATGTATGGATGTAGTGCCTTAAAGAACTCTGCCTCTATGCAACTCATAGTTGAAAAAGAACAGAAAAATAATATATGGACTGTAAGTTCCACTGGAAACTGATTATGCCCTGCGAAACCATTCATCCGTTTGGTAATTAATGTGGTTTAAGTATGATGTACTGCAATGTTTAATACTCAGTAATACTGAGCTATGCTGAAAGTGAACAGTCTGTGCCCTTGTGATGTTGGATTTACTGTATCTGCGATATTTGATGCAGAGAAGGTGCCCACAGTGCAATAGTATAAAGCAATGTGTGCAAGATACAGGCAATTCATTGTCACTACCCTTCTATGAATCCTATCGTTCCCCCCTCCCTTCTAGTAACCTGCGCATCTTTTAGAAGTTCTGTCTCTTTTAATTGATTTAGCGTCTTGTGTGCCTCCCCCTCCGGGTGTAATGTATTTGTTTGCCCCACTCCCATGCGTTCCCATTTTGCAAATAACCCCTGCCAAAAATTATGGAATCACCACACAGAGGATGTTCCTCCAGCTTTTTACTTCAACACGAATAGACAAATAGCCCATATGACACACAACAATTTTTGTTTATTATCTTAACATTCAGGCTTTATGAAACACACCTAAAAAAAATTGATTAAGCTATTTTATTAAATAGCTTTTTTTTTTCATTTTTAAGCAGAGGAAAAATATGGAATCACTCAGTGATGAGGAAAAAAGTATGGAGTCGCCTTGAAACTGGCATTTGTAAAAGAAATACCGGCACAAATCTGAGTATGGAAATTAGTCTGCAGTAGAAAGAGCATGCTTGATGACCTTAATGATGCATTGGACTTGGCTAGTTTAGAGGAAGCATGGCACCGACAAGAGAGCAAGCAATAGAAATAATGGAAAAGATTATAATACTGCTCCAAGGAGGAAATTCAACATGGAAAGGGCCAAACGATGTTGGTTGTTCCCAGTCAGCTGCATCTAAATTTTGGTATAAGTATAAACAAAATGGGAAAGTTATAAAATGAAAATATATGGATAGACCATGGAAGACGTCAAAGCGTCAGGACATAAAACAGAAAGCAATATGCCTTGAAAACAGAAAATGCAGAACAAAACAAATGAAAAACACATGGGCAAAAACAGGAGTCAATGTTTGTGTCAGAACTGTGAGAAATCGGCTAAATAAAAGAGGATTTGCATATGGAAAAGCCAAACAAAAACCAGCACTCACACCTAAACAGAAGAAAGTAAAGTTGTAGTGGGCTAAAGAGAAGCAATCATGGAGTGCGGATGCAAATTTCTAAATGAGAGGAGACACAGAGTGCATTCACGCATGGGTTGTGACAACTTTGAGTTTTCAAGAGTCGCTAGACTGTCCCTGCTATATGCCCTTAAGTGACAAGTCAGTCTCCGTCATCACAGTCTAAGAGTTAATCATCTCCTGAAATTATTGTAACTATTTATGATAGTTTATATGGAAATATTTACTGTTACTGAAATATTCTCTCTTCTTAGTCTTACTTATAGAAACAAGCTCCCAAACCTATTTCCTGGTCTCCAGGACTAAGACTGCATTCCTGTTAACCTGCCTCTCGAGATTGTTCCTGTGCCCAGATTATTAGGAACACCCACCAAGCCTACCATGGTCTCCAGGATTCGGACTGCTTTCCTACTAAACACTTCAGACCTGCCATCTCACAGCTCTGGCAAGGGTGATCACCATCTGGCTCCTGCCCTGAGACGCCGCTGGCCAAGCATGGACATGCCCCTTACCCAAGCTCATCTACCATCAGAACTGAACTGTTCTATTTCTACTCTGGGCTCCGTCCCAATCTGTCATTACCATAGTCCCGTCAATAAATCCCTTCATTGTACTCTGACTCTACATTTGGTTCTTGTCTGCATTATAAAAATTTGATGATGATGATGATGATGATGATGATGACTATTATTATTGTTAATATTATTATTAAAGTCAATATGCAAAAGTACAACGCGCTTCAGCCAAGTTTCAAAAGTGAGGAGAGGTGCTCAACAGTAAAGGACAATAGACATAGAAAAAAACTTTTACCTGGGTACTTCAAAAGACTACCCAAAAAGTAAAAACACTGGAGCACACTTTACAAGTCTGCACATTTATTGAGGGAATAGATGACTGGCGTTTCGACTAGCGTCATCTATTCCCTCAATAAACGTGCAGACTTGTAAAGTGTGCTCCAGTGTTTTTACTTTTGGGTAGTCTTTTGAAGTACCCAGGTAAAAGTTTTTTTCTATTATTATTAAAGTGTTAGAAAGACACATAATTCAAAGGATTTCAAACGTGAGCTCACATTTTGATTACAGTTTCTAGAAAAGGGAAGACGCCTGGATAATGCTTCTTAAACAAGACCGTTAAATCATTCCCTATTTTTAATTACATTTCATTAGAGAGTAATTTATTACAGATGCAGAATCAACAATGCTGCATGAGCCTTTCTTAATTATAAATATTCAATTTGTATGTAACTGATGACATCTCGTCATTCACACCCACTCACTCAACCTGTCCTAATATGTCTTTTCCGCGTCTGCTCAGAGCCTTAATTAAAAATCGCTACCTTGAGAATACTGATTAGGGGATAGATGAAAATGAATTTTAATCAAAATACAAAACACTAAAATATCAATTTACTTTTCTCAGTTATATCACAAAATCTATCCTGCATATTCTCGGTAAAGGTCACGAGAGGGCCGGGACCTATCCCTGCTTTTCATGGGTTAAATAAGAGGAAACACACCCTGGATGGTTCATCAATTCATTGCAAGGATCACAAACCATTCGCTCACACAATTATACCTACTGGCAATTTACTGTCTCCATTAAACTTCAAATTCATGTCTTTAGACTGCGGGAGGAAACCCTGAGCACCTGGAGGCGGAGAAGACTCACTCAGACAAAGGGAAAACATACAACTCCACACAGGAGGGTTGGAGTCAAAGCCACAGTCTGCTTGCTGTGAGGTGACAGTGCTGGCCACTGCAACACCATACCTCCTGCACATAGGTGCAAACATTTTCTCAAGAGGCCAAAAAATTCTCAGCCTGAGTGATGTCACCTGCTTATTTTCCCCAAGAAATTTAAAAAATATGATAATTTTTTTCTCCATAAAATGTAAGTAGTACAGTTCATTTTTCACAAGTCAGGCTTTCTTTATCCGATGGAGGAACAAGCAATCCCTCCCCCAAACACAGTCTTCTCTCACTGTTATCCATGCCTAGATCTCCAGCTGGCAACACCTTATCAGTGTGTATATACCCTCTCCACAGACCAGAAGCTAAATTAAACATATCTAGACTATCGTGCCCATTGTGACATCAGTAAGAACCTCAAGGTCATTTTGCTTATGTTCTACATGGACCTCAGCAACATACATCTCAGCACTCTGCAGCTGGATCAGCCGATTAGCACAGGACCTCGATGATGTATGACGCTGGTTCCTGCAGGCACTCTGCTAATGGTGCTTTTTTCATATAAAGTCATAAACCACCCCGGCCGCGATTGAAATGTCCGTGAGTAATGCATATTTATTATTTCTCCGGCATCCTTAATGCTGGCATATCATCAGCTGCCAGTATACTGCGATTCTTTTCAGGACTGCAAAAGGGTCACAGAGATGCTGTATATCAAAACCTTTTAGTTGGGTACCGTTTACTGCGCACTTGTGAATTACCAAATTAAAGCAACTCTCATATATATTGTGGTTGCTTGAGAAGCACTTTACACACAGTGCAAAGATTCTAGTCGTAGTCTGCTGAAGGCCGCCTGCCACTCTTGTCCTGACAGTGTGCCCCGGGCCAGAGAGCCAGGCTCACCAGTCCGGAGGAAGTGCTTTCATCAGTGTGTTCCAGTGGAGCTTGACGGCCAGGTAATGAGCTCCTCAGTCAGCCGTCCACAAGCCACTCCTCACCGCCTTCTCACAAGGGAGGCTTCCTCATTTCTGCAACAAAATTTGTCATTTTTTACAGAAAAGTACGGTCATTAGTACCGTGAAATAAGTGTCTTCAATCAACATTTGTCCTTAACAAGGAGCCACAATGAGCTTTTGTTTTTGAGACACATTTTTGGGACTCCTAGAAGGATTTTGCTCACTCGCACCACTCTGGCTGGCTGCAGTATAGGTTATAATTACTCCATTCTCCATCCACATCAATGATAACCATAAAATAAATGAAAAAAGAAAATAAGTCTTTCTTTCCTGCAAGTAAACGCACGCTCAATGTTCTCTACATCTAACTGTCATTGCTTGTGCTGACATATTAAGCAGTCATGCTGTTTAGACCATAATAACATTTTTGGCAGATGAATCAGGAGAAAGCTACCTTACTGCATTGAACGCAGTAAGTAGACAACTATAATGAAGGTACCAGTTCTCTGCCTGGTGAAGACATCATCTCTTATTTCGTCCGCACAAATAAGTAACTTGAGCAGATATGAAGTAAAGTGAGCCTTATGATTTTTCTAAGGAAATTTTATAGTTATAAGTGCACATTTTGTTGCACTAAACTTAATTTACAAGTTTTTCAACCTGAAGTAACATGGTTTTGAATTTGTAAATCAAAAAAAAAATTGTGGAAAAATCAGCCTGTACACTATACACAATGTTACAACAAAAGCTGCATTATTTTTGTATAATTATAAATTTTGATTTATACAAGTCGCTATATTGTTCACTTGCAATCCTAATTGTTATTTATTTGGAAATGGGAGAGAAAATCCGTGTTTCTTCCACTTCTGTAGGTATTTTTTGATTAAGACTTGGTGGCTGTACTCTGCAGATTCTGACTCCAAATAGTGCAGCACGGCGGTCCTGAGCTCTTAGCACCAGCTGCTTTTCTTAAGCCTTTTTCCATTGACTTTGTACAGAGTTTTTATACACTGTGCTACCAGTACCACATAATCTGTCTTTACCATTTACAGATAAACAAATTATCTATTAATTCTGAAAAATCTAAAATAAATACATGCAAAGATGAAAGCAGAAACAAATTGTGCTGAGATAATAGTTCCACCATCAGATAAGTTAAATTCTCAAACTCTTGTTGAAGGAAGGAGTTGAAAAGTTTTATTTTGAATTTCAGGCCATTGCTACTGCAGTCATTTAAGATTGATAGACCCTGAGTTAATCTCTTCTTGACATTTGCCTCTCAACACTAACTCACTAGGTACTAAGAGGCTTGACAGATAACCTCACGTAGTTTGTATAAAATTCTAAGTCTGTATAACTGCAGATTGAAAACTGCAGTAAAAACAGATTGCTGATGATTTTCTGTATTCAAAACTTAGTTTGATGAACCCACATTTTATTCACAATATAACATAGACAACATATTTGAAGTTGAAAGTGAGACATTTTACCATTTCATGAAAAATATTAGCTCATTTTCAATTTGATGGCAGCAACACATCTCAAAAAAAGTTTCAAAAAGTAAAAGGTAACAATAAAAACCAGCTGGAGGAGCATTTTACAACTAATTAGGTTAATTGGCAACAGGTCAGCAACATGACTGGGTATAAAAAGAGCAATTTAGAGAGGCAGAGTGTCTCAGAAGTAAAGATGGGCAGAGGCTCACCAATCTGTGAAAAACTGAGTCTAAAAATTGTGGAGCAATTTCAGAAAAATGTTCCTCAATGTAAAATTGCGAAGATTTTGAATATCCCAACATCTACAGAATATAATTGTCATGGTTTGTAAGGTGTGCGTGTTGTTTGGACTTTTCTTTGCGGCTCTCTTCCCGGGACGATAATCGAATTCCTGGGCCATCGAATTCTTTACCCAGCTGGTTGATTGAGCTGGGGCGGCGCTTTCCCAGAATCTATATAAGCAGGAAGTCCGGCACGCCTCCTTCGCTAGAGTGTCTGTGTTTAGCTTCGCACTACAGCCGAAGACATCTGTAGTCAGGTTTTGTATGACTTTCTATCTTCTAATTATTGGAGTTTCTTCTCCCTTTTTCTATCTTGCTTTGCTTCCATGGTTCGGACTATTATACGTCCTTTGGAAGCGCGAGTACTTGCGTTTGGTCTATATTATTCTCTGTGTTTGTACTGTGTTCGTGCTACTCTCTTTCTTTCTGTCGTTGCGCTTGGCCTCCGTATTCTACCGGCCATTACAATAATATCTTCCAAAGATTCAGAGAATCTGGAAAAATCTCAAGGCCAAAGGTCAATATTTGATGCTCGTGATCTTCGGGCCCTCAGGCGGCACTGCATTAAAAACAGGCATAATTCTTTACTGGAATTCACTGCAAGGGCTCAGGAACACTTCCAGAAATCATTATCTGGGAACACAGTTCGCCATGCAATCTACTAATGCAAGCAAAAGCTATTTCATGCAAAGGAGAAATGCCGCTGTCTTCTCTGGGCCAAAGCTCATTTAAAATGGACAGAGGCAAATTGGAAAGCTGTTCTGTGGTCAGATGAATCAAAATTTGAAATTCTTTTTGGAATCCACGGATGCTATGTCATGCGGACTAAAGAGGAGAGGGACCATCCAGCTTGTTGTCAGCGCTCAGTTCAAAAGCTTGCAGCTCTGATGGTATGGGGTTACATTAGTGCCTATGGCATGGGCAGCTTACACATCTGGATAGGCATTATCAATGCTGAAAAGTATATAGAGGTTTTCCAAAAACATCTCTTTCAGGGAAGGCCTTGCATATTTCAGCAAGACAATACTAACCCACATACTGCATCCATCACAACAGCATGGCTTTGCTGTAGAAGAGTCTGGGTGCTGAAATGGTCTGCCTGCAATCCAGACCTTTCACCAATAAAAAAACATTTGGCGCATCATTAAACGAAAAATCTGGCTTAGAAGACCCAGGACTGTTGAGCAGCTAGAATCCTACATCAGACAAGAGTGGGACAACATCCCTCTTCCAAAACTCCAGCAATTGGTCTCTTCACTTCCCAGGCGTTTACAGACTGTTGTTAAAAGAAGGGATGCTACACAATCGTAAACATGGCCCTGTCCCAACTTTTTTGGCAAGTGTTGCTGCCATCAAATTCAAAATGAGCCAATATTTTTCATGAAATGGTAAAATGTCTCACTTTCAACATCTGATATGCTGTCTATGTTCTATTGTGAATAAAATGTGGGTTTAAGAGATTCGCAAATCATTGCATTCTGTTTTTATTCACGTTTTACACAACGTTCCAACTTCATTGGAATTGAGGTTAATATATATATATATATATATATATATATATATAAATCAAATTCGCAGTCCCCTCCACAATTATTGGCACCCCTAGTAGAGTCAGGAACTAAAAACAGCTGAAGGGAAGTCCAGGCAGAGCATCACTAGCAATGATAACCAGTGGCTGGTAATGTCTATGCATCACAGACCTCAAGCAGTCATTGCATGCAAAGGATACGTGACAATATATTAAACATAATTTCTTTTTTCTCCATCATGTTAAACAGTCCGATATTTTTTGAAGCCCTCCAAGGGTCCCCAGGGGACAGTGTACCAAAGGTGCTGTCATTTCTGGACAGTTCATCTAATATAGATGAAACTACCCTTCACATTAAGCTGCAGTTCAACGTCATTGTTGTCGTATCCTTTCAAACTTAATGTGATTGAGCACAGAAGCAAAAAAAATAAATAAAAAATGCCACAGTGTAACCAATGGAGAAGCCTGGCTCTTTGTAACTGTACACAGCTCAGACAACCTGGAATACTTCTACGTCATAAAAGGTGAACTCATAAATCACAGAGACATTCTGCCACATGTATGAAATGCAGCACTTTAATCTCACGCTGGTTAATGCATCATCAGCTTATATACACTTCTCGGAAATGGCTTCTGTGAAAGAGAAACATATTTCAAGATCTAATAGTGAAGGAGAAGTTCCTATCATTGACTAAAATAGATTAACCATAATTGGAGCTCTGCTTAATGTGCGAAAGATTAGGGACACTGCAGTGAACACAGATTTCACTCCACGTCTGGCTCAGGTGCATTAAACATTAGAAAAGTAGGATTTCTAGAAATGATTTTCAGAATTCAAAGTCTGCATTTTAGACCTCCATTGTTTTCAATTAGCAGCACTGACATTAGCATTAGCATGTTAATAACATTCTAATTACCTCCGCCAAGGAGATTATGTTTTTGCCAACTTTGGTTTTTCTGTCTGTCTGTCTGTGTACAAGATAACTCAAAAAGTAATGAATGGATATCTCTGACATTTTGTGGATGGGTTGCTCTTACATCAGGGATGGACCCTATTTATTTTGTCCATGATCGGTCAAACAATATGGGCACCACAGCAACCATCTCGAAATCCTATGTTGCAGATGCCTTAATTTTCTGATTAGCCATGTTCACTCAGCAAGATTTTGATTGTGCTGCCCTTGGCGGAGGTTTGCGCTCTCGGAGTGCCTCTAGTTATACTGTGTATTTAATATATGAACCTACACCACAAAGGGGCTAAGAGACTTCATTTACACTAGTTTAGACGGCATTTGGAAAAATATGCTGAACTAAAGTCTCTTTGTGATATCAGTCATACTTGTATCGCGGGGACCACAATTGCTAGTGTTTGAACCATGTTCAAAAGGCAGGAGCAAACATAACCCTGACCATGTGGGGGAGGTGCTAGACTGCACACCAGTCAGGTTTCATTTCTTTCAAGCACTCTGGGCAAGACAGGTCCCCCCCCCCATCTCTCCATCAATAATCTGGTTGGTTGGAAAGTAGCGCTCTGCAAATTGAAAAGCGTGTCCCTGGCCTTGGACAGGGTTAGGCAGGGCTTGGGGTTTCACTCCGACAGCTCGCAGATAACAATCACACCTTCCTCCCCATCTCCCCAGCAACTGCAGACCTGAGGATCTGGCTTTGATTAAATGTTCCGCCAAAGCTGCAGACACACGTGCCCTTTGCGCTCTAATTAGCAGGATGCAGCCGTCCTATAAAAAATGAGCAGCTCAGGTAGCAGATAACCACATTTATCAGACGTGAAAAGCTTGGCATTCTCCACTGTTTTCTTTCCAGTCTGAAAACAAACCATTCCACACTGCCCCTTCCAGAGCCAAGGTTCATTGATGACCTGTGGGTTACAGTTCCAGACCCACCCATTCTCTTTCGCTGGACAAACCAGATGGTGAGCTTCCAGTGCACAACACAAAGTTTTCTCGCACTCTACTGAAGCTGAAACCATTTAAAATTATGCATCTTATGAATATTCACGAGGGGGCATTTCCAAGGACAATTCAGGAGGTAATGAATTTTCTGTACTTTGGCACGCCCATTCATGAATATTCATAAACGATAATATAGCACAGGAAACACCTTTTTTGACCCAAACCTCCTGGAACAAGGACATACAGACATCAGAAGGACACAGGAGTTCACCATTTGGATGCTTCAGTGAATCCAGGTATATAAAAAAAAAAAAAAAATCTAAATGCCCTGAAAACATCCTGAGGTTCTCATATTTTACAGGATTCTGATGAGATTTCTTTGCAGAGAAAAAAAGAAAAACTTTTAAGTTGCAAAGTGCCAACAACCCCACTGAGCTCAAAGGAAGCTACCTGCTGTCTCATGAACCCTTGGAAAAACACATTTGCAAAATAAAACAAAACCAAACCAAACAAAAGGCATTATGACTGGTTTAAAACAAGGAAACTGGACGAACAGAGACACAGCGCCTTTCACACAGTATGACCCTCATCTTATTTCCAGTACAATACCACAGTGCCACCCACAAAACAATTCACCATGCTTGTCCTTCATCACTCAACACACCATCCAAGAGAAGGATCTTCCAACAAATAAAGTCAATTTGCATTATAGATTATGCTGTTAGGGCAGCAGAGAAGATAGTGCTGCTGCCTCACAGCAAGAGGGTTGTGGGTTTGAATCTGGCCTGGGACCTTTCTGTGTGGAGTTGGCATGTTCCCTGTATTCATGTCGGCTTTCTCCAAGTACTCCAGTTCCCTATATCAGCCCAAAAACAAGCACGTCAGGTTCATTCTAAACTGCCCATAGATATGAGTGTGATGAATTTGTGAGGAAGAAGCAGTTTAGATGGACTAAATCTAAATCCAGAAAAAATAGTTGGTGGAAGACCCAGCAACATTTCTTGTGTCGATACAATGATGGCTGGTGCAGGAAGCTCACATCAGAAGAAACTATGTCCGCCCCCAAAATATGTGCAAAAGCATTCATGCATTTCTCTTTCTCTAATATGAATGTTTTATGCTGACCAATAAATAACCTCAACTTAAAACAATTATATTTTCGCTGTTCAGCAGGAGACATTTTTAATCTGCTTAGAGGACTGTATACATATTTCAATAATTGGATTTTCATCATCTGCTGGGAGAGGCATGTACTTCAGAGGCAGCTACAGCACAGTTTTGACTCTTCTTTAAATGAATTAAAAACAAATTGTGTTTTCACTCTTAGTTAAAGGTGCAAAAGGAATTATATAAATGTTGTATATACAGAGCTGTGAAGTATTTGCACCCTTCCCATTTTTTTTTTCAGTTTTATTATTTGTCATATTTAAATGTTTTAGATCATCCTACTAATTTCATAAGACAAAGACAATGCGAGTAAACAAAAAAAATCTGCTTTTCAATGATCATTTCATTTATTGGAGGTAAAGAGTTATTTAAAACCTATATCATTCTGATGAAAAATGTTTGCCCCCTTAAACCTAGTAAATGGTTGTGCTACTTATCGTGGAAATTCAAATTTGTTGCATATACGGTGAGGAATGAGGACAAGTTGTTTCTCCGAGTTGCAAATGCAATGGTCCTTTATTCTTGCAAGAAGGGAAAACAATACAACCAGCAACACAGGGTTTGGCTCCCAGTAATGCAGGAAGTGTTCCTCAAAGAGGAATCATCATCACAGAACATTTATACATTTTAGGCGAAGTTCATTCTATGGCAACTTCCAGCTTATACATATATTATTGCACAACTGGATTGGGACTTTCTGCAGTTAAACAGACAGTTTTCCTTTAACACTATTCAACAGGATGCCTTGTCTACCATGTAGTTTATGAACAATACCTTGGGACAGTTTCTTTATTTTCTAGAACAATACCACACTTCTTTATTTTCTGTAAAGCTCTTAATACTGATATGTGTGAGGATAGTTAAGGCATTCAAGCAATAGGCAAATTCCATCACACTGCCCTTGAGGGCAACAGCTGCAATCGAACATTTATGACAACTAGTTATGAGTTTCTTACATTGCTGTTGAAAATTTACCCCACTCCTCCATGCAACATTTCCACATTGGAGGATTTTTCAGCGTGAATAGCCTGTTTAAGGTCATGCCTCGACATCTGAACTAAATTCAAGAACATTGAAAGTTTAGTCTGAAGTCATCATTTTGTTTCATTTGAGCCATTCAGAGCAGTGGCATAGCCAGAACTGAAAATTTGTGGGGCCCAGAACATCCCTTTTACAAAAATTATTAGTCCTGGCTTGTTCTCAATCATTTTCCTTTATTACCACATTTTCCAATTATATTAATATTCCATTGGCGATCAAAGTCACGGCTTCTCTCTCGATGCAATCTATCGACAACAAAATAATTGGCAAAATTCAGAGCAGAAATCTAATTTACTCAAAAATAGGCCTTTGCTTTACAAAAGACAAACTGCCTTGAAATTTCCTGCTGCCTTTTCAGCACATCAGGCAATTTAACTTGCGCTTCATGATTGTTTCATTTGAATTTTTAAATGAAATAAAAGACTATTTGAAATGTCTTGATGCAATTTCATTGCTTTGAACCCCTGAGAAAAGAGAAGCGTGAGAAGTCCGGGGTCATAATCGGTTTCCATGTTACTACTGGTGAAATCGACCGTAACGCTCGTGAAAATTAAAAACTTCCATGCACCAGGACTTCAGTTATGCATGAGAATCTCTTAAATACTCGTTGATTGAATAATGACTTATCCACGTTCCAATAAAATATTGCCTTTCACTCTCAGTACAGCATGGGTTGATTAAAAAGTGGTACTTGACAATTAAACATAATTTTGTTTGCCAAATTAAAATTTGTAATCTTCTGATTCCTTATTAAGATTGCTGACTATGGTGTGAGAACGTGATATGCCACTAAAAAGCGTGAGACTCATACTATATGTGTGAGAGTTGACAGGTGTGCAATTTAAAATAACACCGATTTAAATGCACCAAATTACGTGTCCAAATGAATGATTGTCTTCTTACCTAATGGAGAGAACTAGCAACACCTGATAGTGTAAAGTGTGTGAGTTTATTGTTAATTATGAAGCTGACAGAAATCAAGTCAGTACTAATAATTGTTTTAAAGGGATGTTTTGTGCCCCACCAAATTTTCAGTTCTCGCTACACCACTGATTCAGAGGTAGACTTGATTGTCTACTTCAGTTAATTGTTCTGCAGCATTACTCAACTACGCTTGATCTTTAAGTCACATACGGACATTCTCCGTCAGGATTTTAGGACGGCTGCAACATGAGATTGTATGAACGGCAATTATCTAATTAATTAATTAGAAATGAAATCTAAATCTTATCTAAATACCATCTTCAGCAGCATTTACTACGTAACATTTTACCTCAAGATTAAATTTTGAGAAATTTCAGTTAATTATCGTCCATGCAATCTCATATTGTGGCCTTCCTCTTTGACGCAAAGCTATATGTCTTAATCGTTTTTTGGCGTTGCAGCTTCTGGATAGTCTATTTGCTCTGTTAATTAATTCAATTAAGTGTCCAGTTCTTAATCGGAAACAGGTTGAGAGTTAACGTGCATTACGGTAATGTCACTGTTTGCAGACAGAGTTTTATTTTTACATAAGCAATCTTAACACACCGACGAGTCTGCAAAACTGAAATTTTTAAAAAGTTTTCTTTGGCGTATCAAGCCGTTCAGACTCTGATGCAGGAGAAAAAAAAAATATATATACAGCAATTCAGAAGCTTCGAAAGACATTGTCATTTTATGTCACCATTAATGTGGATAGGAAAATGCTTGATAACTATTGCAATGAACAATAATGCAAGCTAAGGGGAAATGGACAGTAATTCTTCCTATTGATCCTCATAAGTGAATGAATTAACCCTTAGTTGCAAATTAGGAAACATAAATGAGAATGGGTTTGGAGAAGTAATGCGCTTTAAGGCACTTTAAGTGAGATCAGGGCTATAATCCCTGC
Source organism: Gymnothorax javanicus (assembly GCA_029692085.1). Taxonomy (NCBI): domain Eukaryota; kingdom Metazoa; phylum Chordata; class Actinopteri; order Anguilliformes; family Muraenidae; genus Gymnothorax; species Gymnothorax javanicus. Next base: position 16,334,645 of record CM056194.1, read on the forward strand.
AATGGCAAAACTGGATTGAACAGATTAAAATTTGACAGGGCTGGAAGAGATCATGCTCGGGAGTGTCTAGTGAAATTGAACCTATTTATCAATCAAATTTGGTTAATTCTCTGATTTAGTAGCCAAGGATGGGTTGGATAACTTTTTTCCTTCAATGAAAGAAATCATCATTTAAACCTATATTTCGTTTTTACTCGGGTTATCTTTGTCTAATATTAAAATTAGTTTGATGGTCTGAAATATTTAAGTATGCCAAATATGCAAAATTAAAATATCGAGAGACTTCATAGCATTGTATGTGTGTGTGTGTGTGTGTGTGTTGTTTGTACTTGCTATATAGTGAGGACCAGAAAATGTTTTTTTCTAACAAAGTAGGGACATTATTGGGAAGGGAGCACATTTTTACCTGTCCTCACAAATACAAAGACAAATTGTGACTGTTTGGTTAAAGTTAGGGTTAAGGTTAGCCTAAGGGATAGGTTAAGGTCTGGGTTAAGATCTGGGTCAGGCATGCATTGGTAATGGTTAAGATTATGGAAAGACTGTAGAAATGCAGGAAGAATGAATGGAAGTCAATGAAATGTCCTCACAAAGATAGAGGTACAAGGATGTGTGTGTGCAGGCATATGTGTGTGTGTGTGTGTGTGCGCGCACACGCGTACATGCATATGTGTGTGCAATTTCAAGTAATTTTTTATTATTTTTCTGCAGCAGTTTCTACCAAATAAAGTAAGACTGACCTTACATAAACTTATGTTCTGAGGTTCATACACCACTGTTAAAAAAAGAAGAAAAAAAAGGTTGAAAAATTGACGGTGATGAAGACGAGCAGGAAGATCAAGTCAATCTCAAGGGTGGTGGTGGGGGTTCTTCGAGATTCCGGAGCTTTCACAAAATTGGCTGAGAGATTCTTTTGTGTCTGGAGTTCAGAAAAGTTCAACAGCAAGGCTTCAAAGACGTAAGAAACATCTATTCACCCGACCGATTTCCTGACAGATTTCATTCTGAAGATCAAGCTGAGCTAAAGAGCGTGCACGTACACAGGCACACATGTACAAGCATGCATGTACACACGCGCAGTCAGGTCCCCAGTATTTAAAGACCCTAGCGCTAAAAGCACTGAAGTCACAATATATCTATTTTGAGAAAATAGGATCTGAAAATATAACACATCCATAAAAGCAGCCCATTAAAATTTTGATCGTAAAAAAATACATTAATGCCTCAATGGTTTAAAATATTAACAAAAATAAAACATTCATTTGAAATAATCATTAAAAGAGAAATTGCATTTCAATCCCATTTATTTATTTGCAGATATTTGTTGCTAATTTTTGCTTTCTTTGCTGTTAAGTAAACAGCCATGAAACTAAGATTACTTTAAGCACATCCTGCTCAATCTAAACGCAGAAGTAAACATTATAGTTTACCTTTTTTGTAAAGTGAGTAAAACCTTTTCTATTTAATCATTACAACACTGCATTTTGAAGGAAGTTGTGTGTTGAACTACTGATGGCTTTTTCTTTCCATACTGCATGAAAACTTGTTAATCAAGGAAAATGATTGAAAACAGATCAAGAATTATTTGTGCTTTTCTTATCTTAAGAAGAACAGGCTACACCTGATGGTCCCGAGTTCACATCAACTCAGTGAAAGAAAACAGGTGAAGACCAATCATTAGTTTCGAAGGATGGTCTGCACTTCACCAATTTTCATTGCACTCTCACTACAGTTTAGCGACTTAGGCGATTGTCAATAATGCCAATGCTTGCATTTGTAAAGCGCGGCAACTCTGTGTCACACATCATTTCTTCTGTCTTTTGTCTTAAGCATGGTAAGGGAAATTGGAAAAGTATCACCTCATAGTTATTGAAATCATGGTTGATCCTTAAGTTTTTTTAGTCATTGTGGTGAGGTGGAAAAATTTAAATATGAAACTGAATTTTTTTTTTTTTTTTAAATGTTTTTTTTCTGGGGTGCCAATGATTGTGGCATACAGGTCTTGGGGAAAATATTTATGTTAAAATAAGGATATTTCTGCTTCTCAATCTTTTTTTTACTTCAGGTTTAGATTTTTGTTATCATTTTGACCTAGGTTTAACAGCAACTACATTTTATCCTTGCCAGTTAAGCTAATATTTACCCAGGGTACTAATATTAGTGGTTGGCATTGTGTATGCCCACCTTATAACAGTACCTCTTCTGTGTTCTGCAAAGGGGATATGCTTTGATCATGGACTGTTCCATTCCTTCTCCATACTTCTCTCATCCCATCATGCTGTTTCAAGTTGATCTTTGTACCATGTGCCCATTAGATGTTGTTCCAAAAGTGTACAGGTACAAGTGTACTTCAGTTGGGGTCTGTCAGGGCTTTCTCCTATCACCCACACTCTAAAACTTCTTCCTGGAGAGCATGGCACAATTAACATTGGAGGACGCAACATGAAAAAACCTTTGTTTTACTAATGATACCAATGGGGTTGCAAGCAGTGAAGATGAACTTATCAACCCGGCGAAGCGCCTGGAGATAAGGCATGTACATAAATTCTGAGAAAATAAAACTTATGACAAACAGCACTGACTGAGTCAAGACCAAGACCACTGTTAGTGACCAAAAGCTGGAAAAAGAGAAGCAGTTTAAATACCTTGGTGCGATTATTAATGAAGGTGGGTCAAAGCCTGTCGTGCTGGCAAGAGCAGCACATACTGCGACAGCTCAAGCAAGATTCAAAGTTGTCTAGCATCAGTACAAGAACCAAACTCACACAGCTGCCCACTCTGGTCCTCTCAGTCTGTCTGTACGCATCCGTGTCTTGGACTCTTACAGCAGTACTACGGAGGAGGATTGCAGCAATGGAGATGATATGCCTTAGAACACTCTTTGGCATCCTGTACAAAGATCACATTACATATGAGAAAATCAGGAGAAGCGTGAACCATGGCCTTAGTCAGTATGAAGACCTTCTGACCACAGTGAAGTAAAAGACAAAATGACATGGTACTGCCATGTCACAAGATCAGATGAGCTCTCAAAAATCAATCTCCTGAGAACAGTGCAGGGGAAAGGGGAACAAGAAAAACATCAAAAGAAATGGGCAGACGACATCATCGAGTGGACAGAAAAGAGCTTTGCCTCAACACAAGCCCTGTATCATGACCATCACAAATGGAGTCAACTGGTTGAATCACTCAACAATGCACCGCCCCTACAACCAGGCCAGGTAATGGGACCAAGATGAGATGAGATTAATGGATTATATCATGCATACTCGCATGCACACAAACAAGTGCACACAAACACACACACACACACACACACACACACGCACACACACACACACACACACACACACACACACACACACACACACACATGTTGGGTTTTCATGTCTTGTGGGGACATTCCATAGACTTGCATTCATTCCCTTACCCCTTTCCCTGACCTCAACACTACATACCTAACCCTAATCCTAACCCTAACCTTAATCCTTAACCCTAACCCTAACCTTATGCCAACCCTAATCTTAACCCCTAACCCTAAAATAGCTCAATTTCCTCATGGGGAGCTGAAAAAGTCCCCATAAGGATGAAGAAATCTGGTATTGCATTACTTATGGGGACATTTTACCCACAAGGGTAGGTAAACAAGGACCACAAAAACACACACACAAAAACACACGCACGCACGCACGCACACACACACACACACACACACACACACACACATATACCTACAGTATACTTGTGAGGACATTGTATTGACTGTAAAGTCATTCTGTTCAGCCTTTCCCGAGCCCTGCCTGTGACCAAATTATGCCTGACCCTTTCCCTAACCATATCCCTTATCTTAACCTGACCCTAACTGTAACCATTACCCTAGCTTTCATCAATCAGCTGTAATCCTCAGTGAGGACCACCGAAAATGTCCTCACAACGCCAAATGTCCTTACAACATCTGTGGTTTCTCAAGAGTCAGTTCTAGCAAGTGTAGTTATATAGGCTAAGCCTACACACACACACACACACACACACACACACACACTCATCTAAACGGAGTAAATTAAAAGTCTCAACAGCAGCTTGTCATGTATGCCAAAATGACATCTGTTGTTTTCATTAGCAGCAGTCATTTCCCAGTAAGGTCGGCGAAATTGCCTTTTCTAATTGTCATTATTTTTCATATGATAACGACCTTTACTCATATTCACAATCATATGCGGAAACGCATAAGAAAAAAACATGCATACAAATATGCAGAGAAACACTTTTCAGCACAAATGCAATGTAAAATGGAAAAAAAATCATTATTTAACAAAACAGAACATGTTCAAAATATTAAAAATAGCTTAAAATTGAAATATCCTCAAGAAAATTATTTCAGCTGATAAAAACATGCATTGACACTTGTATGACAAACAAATTTCCATATCTCAGCTCATGTTTTCGTAATTTAGCACGCCGTGTTTCCTTATCCCATTGTGACAAAAAAAAGATAAAGAAAACACGGATGACACAGGCTTACATCTGGCCTTATTATTTTTGAACATTTTTCATCCAAATGCAGGCTCCATTACGCTCAGAGCCGCAGGAGCTTGGAGGTTTGCGACAGAGCCCCAGAAACAGCTAAATAATCAACATTTCTTTACCGCGACACCTGGGAAATAAGGCTCTAAAACAGAGGAGGAGGAGCTGAAGAAAGGCCCCCAGCAGGCATCGTGTGACTGGGGCACGTAAAATTGATGGTGTGGGAGGCGTGCTTCATTTCCACCTCCTGATTTCTTTTGTTAGGGAGCGCCAGTCCTGGCTTTAATCATGTTCTCCTGAGCCACCTTCAGCTCAGTGACATCCAGATGATGGATGACCAGGAGGTACCTGTGGTTGTAATCCCTCCAGTTGACGTTGTTCTTGGAGGAACGCCCACTCTGTATGCGTGGAACCCCCACCCGCTTCACCAGGATGTACACTGATGCGTTCCCAATGGACGCAGAGGAAACTATTTCCATCGCCTTCAGGATCTGCCTTACGACTTCTACAGAGAGGGTGTTTCGACACTGTGGAGGACACTCCTCCTCTCGGAATTTTTCTCTTGACACCGACCATTTGGTGAGAGGATCCTTAATGACCTGTCATTTTTGAGGCCACAAAGAAAAACCCCACAGAGATCCCAGTTTTAATGCCGTTGAACTCCGTCAAAAATGTGGCTGGTAGCCTGTGTTGATGAAGTAGTCATGATCTACAATGTATTTTCAAAATGAACTGTGGCTCGTAGTGTTTGGCAGCCTACTTCAAACCATGCGTGACCTTCAGGGTCAATAGCTGTTAGCATGTCTCTAAAGGTTGTTCTCGCCAGTTTCAGCGGCGAAATGTCCTCCTCCTGCAGCCAATCAGAAAAAATCCTGCTATAAGTAGACACTGCTGATTTTTTTACCTGAATCACAGTTATGTTCTAGGAAGCACAGGGACCACAAAAGTTCACCACTTCAGTTTAGCTTTGATGAATATGCTGAAGTCACAGAGGTGGTACAAGTGGAAATTCATATTGCGATTCAAGATCCAGCGACTGTATGAGATGCTTAGAGCAGCAAGTACTCAGCACAGTGGAAAGCAGCAACAGATTTTGAGTATTAGTCACTGATGCAGAACAAAACCTGGGCATTGGTTACGCTGCCAGCCAACTGCAAGCCAACTGGCTGCAAGTGGGTCTTCAAGGTAAAGTCTGGTAAACATGGACAGGTGGAAAGCTTCAAGGATCGTTTGGTTTCCAAAGGATACTCTCAGTAGTATGGTATTGGCTATGATGAGACAATCTCCCCTGTTGTGTGGTTCTGCTCCATTTAAACTTAATTCCCATTTGCTGTTCAGAAAAAGATGCTGATCCACTAACTGGATGTGGTCACAGCATTCCTAAATGGAGATCTGGAATAAGAGGTCTAAAGGGAGCAGCTAAAAGCCTATGAGGAACATCAAAAAGAGGACATGGTTTGCAAACTCAGGAAATCTCTCTATGGACTCAAGCAGTATCTATATTGCTGGAACCAAGCCTTCAGAGAGTCAAATTAATCACTAAACTTTAGATAGAGTCAGACAGACCCATGTATCTTTATGATAAGGTCTCCTGATGCAAGCAAGCTGACATTTTTACTGTCTATTTGAATGACTTGAAAATTATCACTACTACTGCAGCAGAGGTGGACTAAATTAACTCCAATCTCAGCAAAAAGCCTCAAGATGAAGGATATTGGCAGTCGCCATGTCTGTCTTGGAGTTGGTATTGAACAAAGTGAAGTACAAATGAGATTCTTCCAGAGCCCATACACTGAGAAACTGCGAGAGCATTATGAACTTCAGGATGCCAATCAAGACCCAAATGACAGACACAGTAAGCCAGTCAACAAGTTGCAATAAAAATCCATGATAGGCAGTCTGCTCGATATACTGTAAGTCCTTAGAAGGCAGTCTGCAGTACGCTGCCATCACAATCCAGCCAGATTTATCTCAAGCAATGGGAGCTCTATCAAAGTTCAACTCAGTTCCAACAGAGGTACACCTCACTGCAGCCAACCAGATCCTTCGCTGTTGCAAAGGGACTATCAACCTTTCACTTGAGTACAACGGTGGGCAGAACTCAGAGATCATCGGATTCAGTGATGCTGATTAGGTCTGTGACATGGATAATTGTCACTCAACATCTGGTAATGTCTTCATGATGGTTGTAGGCCCCATTAGCTGGCTCAAGCAGAAACAATCAGCAGTTGCTCAGTCAGCCACGAAAGCAGAATATATTGCTCTGAGCTCAGCTATTCACGAGGCAGTATGGCTGCAGAAAATCCTTGCAGATATTGGAGAAGACTGTGCCCAACCAATGATGACCATGGAGAACAACCAAAAAGCCATCACAGAATGTTATAGAATGCTCCATGTACTGTTATACACACCTAGTATTTGCATGAATGTTCTAGAAGATTCTATGTTCTGGAATTTTCCATTATCCTCTGATAAAAGGGACAGTGTGTGCTTACTAAGATAAGTCTACAGCAGTCTCTGGTGGGGATAGTAGTAGTCTTCAGTTGACGTTACATTTACATACGTACACACACACGCACGCAAGCACATGCCCGTGCGCACACACACACACACACATACACACACAAGTACTCTATTTGAACTTATACTTGCTATGTGTTCTACTTTGTGAATAAACCACAAACCACTCTCAAATGTCAATCTAATTCTCCATAACCCAAAGAACAACATGCTCAATGGTTTACCATTGTCTCAGCAGTCAAATTAGTTGGTTCTGCAGGTGAGGTTCCAATAAGCTGTCACTATGACTTTACCTCAGGTGCGTCTTCTCTGTAATTAAAAGAAACAATGTCCCTTAATTTGCAAGACCACATGTTCCATTAATATTTCCTGCATTCAGTCCGATTACCTGCATTTGTCGTGGACAAACTGAGTCTTGCTTGATACATAATATATCATTCTTTAAGATCATTAACAAGGATTTTAGATAATTCAATGTCCTTGTGCAGTTTATGATCTCAGACCAATTAAGGAAGTTATTTTACTGAACATGTTTTGTTGTATGCAGCCGAAATAGCTAAGGACTGGATATACCGCTTAAGCCAAATGTTATAATGGTGAAGTGCAAGTCTGACCTGCAAAAAGGACACCATTGTGAAAGGGCGCTGGCTAACGTGCTTCACCTCCTTATCTAAAGAGAAGAAATGACCTGAGGTCTCAGTAAAAAAAAACAGAGCCATTTACAGTATGAACAAGATTTTCAAGGAGGTATGATCAATTTATTTGATCTTATCTAGTGCAACCTTATCCCACCTTCATTTGGAATCTCAGAAGATATTCATCAAAAGAGCCAATCAGCATGACTGATTTAACCTATTTGCAAAGTGTAGAAATGAGGCATAGAACATGCGCTGCTTCCAAAAAAAAAAAAAAAAAAATTCGGACATCAAAGGTTAAACTAATAGCTCATGGTGGAATGTTATAAATCACAGAACTGTCAAGTGTAGCAGGCCATTAACATTCTGCTGGGAGGCACAAATTCTGACATTTGCAGTGAGGTTGTTAGGGTCAGAGCAATTTCACTTGTGAATATGAGTGTGTGTGTGTGTGTGTGTGTGTGTGCGTGTGCATGCGTGCGTGCGTGCGCGTGTGTGTGCATGTGCCTGCGTGTGGCTAGGAAAGAATTCCCACAGATTGTTTGAATTAGATTCCATGCCCTTTTTTCCGACCAAAATTTACCCGATGTGAGGAAAAATACAGAAATTTAATCAATAAATGTAGAAAAAATAAATTGTCTCAAAAAATAAATGATCCTGCTCTGAGTAGCTTTAACAACCCACACAACGCATGTAAGCATGTAAAGGTCCAGAAACCATTGAATGAGGCCAGTCAATATATTTGCAAATTTACTGATAAGATGACATGCAGGTTTGTAATTAAACATTTTACACCAAAAGCACTTTTGTCTCTAGCCATACCAATGAAACTTCTCTGATAGTTCAGGCAACTGCAGTACTTATAGACATGCAAAAATACCCAAGTCAGACACTTAGACATGGACATCATGCCGTTGTTCTCATCATCAAAGAAAGTTGGCAATCTGTAAGGCAGACTGAATTCATCATTAGACTGCATTGCAATCCCTTGCACACTGCATCAGAGAGCTGGGAGATGTTGAGGAACCTTGGGAACTTTCTTTCATGTTGTAGTCAAAAAAAAAAAACTATTCTGTTTGGTACAATGGCCCACAACTTCCCATTTCAGCCTCCACATTTCCTCCTCAACACCCTCAGATTGTAAGAGGGTGTGAAATAACAGCTCCAACTGTCCCCCCAAAACATTGACTGGTCACACAGAGGAAATCTGTCTAAGCAGGGACAGACCTGAGCGTAAGCACACAGTTTGAGTAAAAGCAGTTCAAATCCAAGTACAAGTAGGGGCTATTTGAGTGCGAGAGCAGAACTTAGGGGAAAAACTTATCAAAATCCATGCATGGAATTGATATGTCTGCTCTCAAGTAGAAATACCACACTCCTGCACAAAGATAGGAATGTCACTCCTCAAGGCACCAGCATACAATGCTGAGAGTAATAACAAAACTACAGAATTCCTATGACCATCAAGTTTAAATTCAACAGAGTTACACATCTATTCAGATTTGTTTTCTAAATTCTCAATCTTTCCAATGGAGTCAAATGAATTATGCACGGTCAAAGATGACTTTTGTGATAAGATCTTTGTTCAACAGCACCAGTAGGAAACTAACAGATACCTTCACCCTGCAGGGCTCATGTTCATTTTTGGGTTAGAGAGGGGCTAACAAAGCTGTGAGTTTATGTGTATGATTGCTACATTACTTTGCTTGGAGCGCAAAGACTGGCAAAATGTAATCTTAAATGAGTTGAAAGTACAATTAAAATATCATCAATTGATCAATCAATCAAGGTGCCAAATGCATTAGCAGAGTTGAAGCGTAATTTTTGAGTAGTCCAAGAAAACAATATTAAGGTTTCCTCAATTTTCATGGACCCATAATCTTTCACTGAACACTTAATTTGGGAGAAAATTTTGCCCACAATTCAGTTAATGGCTTGATCGAGACATTATTCAGTCGAACCCATCTAATTATCTCTGCATTTAGAATAAAAACTCCCAGGAATGGATGTGAAACAGTAATCTAACAGGAGAGAAAAGTTCCTCTCTTATGAAAATAACTATTTTCAACCTATCCTATGGGTGTGGCATTGGGGCCAAAATGCTAGATGCCAATTATCATATATTATCTTCCCGTAGTACTAGTTAATTTCAGATAACTTTACTCAGGTTTTGTTGGTGTCACAAGTGAGGCTAATCACGTTATCAAATAATTGTAAAACTATTCATCATATCACATCATATGATATGAACTATTCATCATTCACAACGTTCATTAAAAGAGATCTGCTTTTTATAATTCTGCAGAATATTTGAGGAAAACACTTGAATTGCCACACAGTTGTAAACAGCAAAGTTATATTAAAACATATAGTTACTCAAAATATAACCATTGCATTATTTTCATTCATTCATCAAATAAATCTATGCCATGAACCATGTTTGCATGGAATTGCACTCATGCATTCTTGAAGTTGTGTTGCAGCTACTATTCATTATGGGGAGAATTGCACTACATTACTTTCTTTCAAAGGGAGGATCTCTTTTATAATCATGAGCTCCAGTAACTCGACTGGAAGTATTCATCTTAATGGCTAGAGATTCATAGTCCCATTAACAAGTCAAACAACCATCACTCCGTTTGTTCACAGTCCCTGGGTAACAGAATACATTACGAAGACAAATTTGCCCTTATGTTATCTTAATCTCCCAGTGGTGATCGCTCTATCTGTGCTGCAGGTGCTCTGAACTAGCTGAAAGAATTAACTGCCCCTATTGATGCGATAATATAACATGAGTGGCAAGAACAGGCCATTCGGCCCAGCTGGGCTTGCCATTTTCCTATCATTAAAGTAAACCTTTCACTTCAGATACTCGAGGACTAAATGGCACTGCATTAAGCCTGGTTTTGAAAACTCACTGAGTTTCCGCCTCTACAATAGCAAGCTATTCCACACTGAGATCACCCTCTGCGTGAAAAAAAAAAACATTTCCTGATAACAGTGCTAGATTTACCCTTGGCTAACTTCCATTTGCGACCCAGTGTTCTGCTAACAGAATTTGGCCTAAGTAAACCTGCATAGTTAACGTCGTTAATTCCTTTCGCAATTTCAATTTCTATCTAAATTGTCCTGAATCACTTTAGTAGGCTCTAAACTGTTTGCCAAACCTCCAAATTTAGTATTGTCTGCAAATTTAACTAATTTGCTTTCAATGTTCCTGTCAAGGTCACTAATGTAGATGAGGAAGAGCAGGGGTCTCAACACCGATCCCTGGGGGATTCCACCTCCCACAATGTCTTGCGCGGATGAGATCCCTCTAATCACAACTCTTTTTGTTCTGTCCCATAACCAGTTCTAAATCCATTCCAAAATACCATTTATTATTCCCATGGTCCTTATTTTAAGAATTAGTCCTGTGTGCGGCACTGTATCAAATGCTTTCTGAAAATCCAAGTATGTGATATCAGAGAGCCTGCACTGATCATAAGTCTTGGTGGCTTCCTCAAAGGCTTCCAAAAGGCATGAACTTACCTTATGGAAACCATGCTGGCTACTCTTCATGACGTTATAACATTCAAGAAATAATTCAAGCTCATCTTTAATGATAGATTTGTGTATTTTTCATGCAATGCAAGTTAAACTGACAGGCCTGTAGTTTCCTGGCTTGGTATGGTCCCCTTTCTTATTTACTGGTATAATATTGCCCTGCTTCCAATCACTTGGTATTTATCCAGTTTCTAAAGACCACCTAAAAATAACAGGCTGTGGTTTGGAGATGATCTCACCTACGTCCCTGAGAACTCCAAGGTATAAGCCATCAGAGGCAGCCACCTTATTTATGCAATTTTTCTAATACTTCTTTAACCCCAATCTTAATTTCTGCTAAATAATTTGTGCATTGGAAATGCCCTTTGACCAAATATAAACCTGCTCCGTGGTAAAATTCTCAAAAAAGTAACCATTTAAGGCATCAGCAATATCCTTATTCTCATACAGCAATGATCCATCTTTATTCTTGATGCACTTGACCTCCTCCTTAACTTTCCTTTTTTTCTAGTACAGTACTACAACGTTGTAATAAAATTGCTTAGCATTAATTTTTGCACCCTCTGCAATTTACCTTTCACAAAGTCCTCAAGCAATCCTCAGTTCTGTTTCAACCTTAGTTTGCATTTTGCAATATCCAGCCTTCGGATTCTCATTACTGTCCTTTATATATGTCTTCAAAAATACTCTCTTCTCTCGAACTCCTCAAAATACCTGTAGTATTCTACTTAGGATTCTGCTTTCTAAACTTACTTTGGCATGCTTTTGGAATGAATTTACATTGTGCATCAAGTAGAACTCCCTTGAATCTACCCCATATTTCATTCACAGACTTACAATCAAGGAGTTCCTTCCAATGAGCACATCCCTTTAAAGTTTGCTTGCCTAAAATTGAAAATTGTAGTTATCAAGGAGGCCTTTTTAACTTGCTATGAAACATCAAAACTAACAGTGGAATGATCACTAGTCCCAAGTAGCATTACCTCTACACAGTAAATTCTATCAGGGTCATTACAGTGCACTAAATCTAAAATTGCTTTCTCTCTTGTGGGTTTCCTAACATACTGCACCAAAAAAAACTGTCAATTATAACATCAAGAAATTCTTCCTCACCGTTACACCATTTCCCAATCGATAGCAGGGTATTTGAAATCACTCAATAATAGTCCCTCCTCCGCTACAAGCTAGCCTAACCTTCACCAATACCATTGCGTTTTCAATACCGTCTGAGGCTGACGGTAGGTAGCACTCTCCTATGTTTAGACCCGTCTATGAGCCTGACCTAAATGTCCTCACAATTTCCTCAACATTAAGATTTTCATTCACGTAGAGTGTTACACCCCCCACCCCCTCCTATTGGATCTATCCTTCCTCATGAGCTTGTAAACTTCTACTGCTATATTTATCACCATCCTTCTCACCAAGCTGTGTCTCTGTAATCCCAGCTATGTCATAGCCCTGCTAATCATAACAGCTTTGAGTTCTGAGAATTTATTTTATATACTTCACACATTTAAATAAAAACACCTCAGACTATTACTTCTGCACTTCTGGACACCTTCCTGTTCCCCAGCTGTCTACTGCTCCAAGCCCCTCGTTATGCTTTTTTGCTTTAAAAAGATATCATCCCAAGTTCTTGTAGCCTGTCAGCTTCTATCAGGGCAGTCTGCACCTGCCTATTTTTATCACTCTCGAACCTCCATGCCCCCCAAATCCCAAGTTTAAATATGCCTGTGCTACCCTAAATATACGCTGGCCCAATGCAATGGTACCCCTCTGTTTCAGGTGTTGCCCATGAGGCTTGTACAGGTTACCCCTGTCCAGAAAGAAGTTCCAGTGCACCAAAAATTTGTACCTCTCTTTTGTACACGAAGTTCATAGCCATGTCTTAAACCTCCAAATAAAATTATGCTTCCTCCTACTTGCACGTGGTACAGGTAAATCTTGGACAACACTACTGTGGAGGATCTGGCCCAAACATTTTCTAACATTTCCACAAATTTCTCTTGTAGAACCTCAAACCTACCCCTACCTATGTCATTTGTCCCAATGTAGGCGATGAGCACTGGATCCCTCCCCATTCTGGCCAGGAACTTGTATACGCTCTCCAGGAGGTCTCCTACCTGGGAACCAGGCAGGTAACACACCGTACAAGATTCCTTGATGCGTGAAGACTATATTGTCAACCCCTTTTTCAGACCTCCTATACTGCCAACTCCTTTTTGGGGGGAGGAGGCCATCAGGGTGCCCTGAGGCTCATCAATCCCCCTCGTTCCCAGGATCAGGGGCCAAGTCGAGTTGCTGCAAGGGCTGAAGTTGTTTGAACACCTCAACCACTGGAGAAGCGGCCGCTGTGCAAAATATACTCAATTTCCTGCGCTGACGTCTTACAGCCTCCTAACTTTTTCTCCCTGTTTGCTCTGGGGTCTCCTCCTTTTCTGGCTGTGGCATGCACATTATCTCCCTAGATGACAGACTACTTAGTTTCTCTTGGAACGCTACCAATTGTAAGCTATGTGGTGCAGCCAACTGGCTCTCAAATCCAAGGACCTTGCTCTTCAGATGCTCCAATGAGCTGACATCGATGTCAGACAAACTCATCCTGGAAATCTCTTTCCAGCACTGCAATCATCCTGCGACCATCACATAGTTTTATTCACATTTTGACCACTATCTATTAACCTATTACTCCCTAAATAGCAATAAAAAATCATTACTGCCGAGCAGTGGCGAACCGTGAGCCCTACAGCTGGGCCTTCACCTCAGCTATCACCGCCGAGAAAAGACGTCATCACGGAAAAAAGCAACATTACGATGAATTGAAAGGGTTTGGTTATTTTGAGAATTTGTACTTTACTTGAGTTTTTTTTTTTTAAACCAGGACTTTTACTCTACTACATTTAAAACATAAAAAGTATACTTCGTTACTTTGACACTGGCCACTTCGTTACAAATTAAAGGATGAATGTAATTCATCATTTAAGGATTATCTGGATTTAGCGTGTTCGAGAAGAACAACGGTGCTCGGCAGGGTTTCTTTGTGCAGATGTGTCCGCCAGCGAACATGGAGCCGCAAATTTATGCGCGCAGTTACAATATTCTATCACTAGATGGCAAACCCGGATCAGTCATTGAAAATTCACAAGCAAGCCCGAGCTGGAACACGATTTAGATTAGAATATGGACGAGTTCACTCCAATCCCTGTATTTCAGGAATTGCCTGAGTTTAACTCCTCAGCTATGCCTGATGTGCAAACTGCTCAATATACTAGTGATGTTACCGCTGATACCGAGGCTCCAAAGCACGCTTCAAACTCCTCTTAGCAAAAAGTAGTATACTTGAAGCTCATTTTATTAAGTATACTTATAGAGGCTAAGACTAGCACTTGAAGCCCCTGAGGCGTTGCTTGACTAACACCAATCTGACGCGCTTGCTCAGCAGGTAGAATCACTTGTATGTATGAATAAACAAACTTAACGTCTTCTTCCTTTTGCGTATTTATTGTGGCTCACCGCAATGTTGAAGTGCATCCAGTAGCAATACATCCCTAGTCAGCATCATTCACAATAATCCATTAAACACAGAGCAAACACGCCAGAAAGTTTACCATACACACGCAGAGCACAGCGGTCAAAACTGTATGTGTTCCCCTCCGTCAGGCAACACCTGTCACCTGAACAAAGGTTCCCCCATATATTGATGTGACCCCAATTACATCACGGTGCCCCCCAGTGGACGATTACGGCATGACAAGACACAAAGGGAAAACTGGCTCTTACACCCCGGCCCCTAATTGTAATGGTTGACATACAAACATGACAATTCACAAACACATAATTAAAGAGCCAGTAAAAGAAACAAACAATAGCACATACTAATAGCATGATGTACGCATTACCCCAGCTGACACACATAATTGCGTACCCTTTCTGGCTAACCTGGAGGTTTGCACAGCAGACAAAGCTTAGTAACAGGTCTTTCAAGTATGTTACTCTTTGTCTGGAGGCGTACGGAGCGAACAAGTCCCCATTTGTCAGGGTATGTTTCCAGGACTCTTGCAAGTGGCCATGAGCCACGTGAAGCAGTGGGATCCATAATGATGACGATATCCCCTTGTTTGAAATTTTCCTTTCGTTCGTTCCATTTCTGCCTCTCCTGAAGCATTGGAAGGTATTCATGTATCCATTGGGTCATCGGACAGCTTGGTGATGGGCCGGTCATTCAATATGGCCTCCGCTTCACACATGACTGTGTGGAATCTGTCATCATCCAGCCTCTGCTGCCGAAGAACTGAATTGAGAATCTTCCTCACCATGCGTATCACACGCTCCCAGACACCGCCATAGTGTGACGCTGCTGGAGGGTTGAAGCTCCATTTGACTCCCTTTTGTCGCATCGCTCTTTCAATTTGTGTCTGGTTGAGGGATGAAAGCGCCTCTCTGAGCTCTCTCTCTGCCCCTATGAAGTTGGTGCCGTTATCGGACTGGATATGGACAACCTGACCTCTTCGGCAGATGAAACGGCGTAGCACGTTAATGCATGCATCAGTATCCAAGGAGCTTGCTACTTCTAGGTGGACTGCTCTACTGGACAGGCAGGTGAATATTACGCCGTAGCGCTTAACTGTACCACAACCTTTCTTCACCTCTATCGGTCCAAAGTAGTCAAGGCCCACATTTGTGAAGGGTGGATGGTCAGGAAGAACCCTTTCCTTTGGCAGATCTGCCATCTTCTGCACCCCCATCCGACCATTGTATCTCCTGCAGATACAGCATTCCGCCACAATTCTCCTCACTGCAGAGTTAGCACCTGTGACCCAGTATTTTCTTCTCAGCGTGGACAGCATGTGATTTCGACCGCTATGGTCAAGCCGCTGATGAAGGTCACGCAGTAGAAGAGTCACCACATGTTGATCTTTTGCTAGAATGAGTGGATGTTTTGCTTCCTCTGGCAGAGAACCTCTGGTCAGTCGCCCTCCAACTCTTAGGAGCCCGTCCTCCAGTCGCGGGTCCAGCTTATAGAGCACGCTTTGTTTGCCGACTGTCTTCCCTGCAGATAAGGCAGCTATTTCCTCTTCAAACCTTTGACGTTGACAGAAGCGAATTATAGCAGACTCAGACTCACACAGTTCTTCAACAGTCAAGCTTCCTTTGTTTTCTGTAGAATTCTGTGTTCTGCTGGCAGCATCTGGCTCCTTCCTTCTGCGCGCCCTATACAGAAGTAGCTTCCTCAGTCTCAGAAGCCAGGCTACTGCTACTTTCAGCTTCCTCCAGTCTGAGAAGTAGGTGATAAGATGGCTGGTGCTGTCAAAAGGTGTATTTACATTGACTGCATTCACTACAGCCTCCTTCTTGACCTCTGGGTCATCTGGCCTGATCACGGTGTCCACCACGTCACATAGCCAGTCCTGTTCTGGACGACGTAGCAGACTTGGACCCTGTATCCACCTGTTGTGATCAATGAAAGGCCGGACCCTCAGCCCTCTGGACGCATCATCAGCTGGGTTGTCCTTAGTGCAGATATAACGCCATTGGGAAGGTGTTGTTGACTCTCTTATGGTTGTGACCCTGTTCGCCACGAAAGTGTGGAAGCGCCTGTCCTCATTTGTGATGTGCTTGAGCACTGACGTGCTATCTGTCCAAAAGACTGACTCTTGTAGTGGGATCCAAGCTCAGCTTTCAGCATCAGGTCAACACGAACAGCAAGAACTGCGGCGGTCAACTCTAAGCGAGGAATGGTGACAGCCTTTAATGGGGTGACTCTGGCTTTGCCCATCAGAAATGCGGTGTGTATGTCGTTTTGGCTGTTCTGCATTCTGAGGTAAGGGACTGCACCATACCCTGATTCACTCGCGTCTGAGAAGTGATGCAGCTGAGCTTGGACAATATCCCCGAACCCTTTGGGCTTGATGCATCTGCTGACGTGAAACTCTGACAGCATATCCAACTCCTCCAGCCACCTTGTCCACTGATGCAGAAGGTCTTGAGGTATGGCGTCATCCCAGCCAACATTCCTTCGGCATAACTCTTGCAGCATAAGTCTTGCAGGTAATGTGACTAGTGCAAGGAAGCCCAGGGGGTCATAAACTGAGCTGGAGACAGACAGCATTCCTCTTCCAGTGCATGACTTCTGATGCACGTCCAGCTTGAATGTAAAAGTGTCCTCTTCGACACACCACCTCAGGCCAAGAGCTCTCTCGACAGGAAGTTCATCCCGGTCCATGTCGAGTTCCTTCAGGTCCTTAGCTCGCTGATCCTCAGAGAGAGCTTGCAGGACAGCGCGGCTGTTGCTGGTCCATTTTGTCAGAGTAAATCCTCCCCTCTCACAGAGTGTGGTCAGATGTTTCACCATTGACAGAGCCTCTTTGTCAGATGCCACACTTTTTAGGCAGTCGTCAACATAAAAGTTCTCTTTCACAGTTGACACCACCTGGGAAGTCAGCTTGACCGTCATCAGCAGTTTTCCTCAGAGCAAAGATGGCACAGCTCGGAGAGGAGACGGCACCGAACAGATGCACAGTCATGCGAAATACTGCCACATCTTTGGTAAGATCCCTTCAGGCCACCACAGGAAGCGCAAGCAATCTCTGTCCTCCTGTGGGACTCTGACTTGATGGTACATGGCTTGCACATCTCCCATGATAGCCACAGGATGCTGTCTGAACCTCAGAAGAACTCCAAGCAATGTACTATTGAGGTTGGGGCCTTGCAAGAGCTGCTGATTCAGTGAGGTTCCTGGAACGTTGCCAAGACAGTCGAACACGACTCGCAGAGTCCTTTTCCTGGGATGACTAACGCCATAGTGAGGAATGTACCAGACCTTGCTGCTGCTGCCACTCAGTTGCTCGGTAGGTACCTCCTCTGCATAGCCTCTGCTCACCATCTCGGAAATGTTGGCACTGTACTCCTCAAAGAACTGCTTGTTTTTCAGGAACTTCCTTTTTAGGCCTATTATTCTTTGTTTCACCACAGTATAGTTATTGGGCAGACACACGTCTCCTTTAAAGGGCAACTTCAACTGGTAGTGGTCGTCTTGGAGAATCGCCGACCTTTCCACAATCTCCATGAACTTCCTATCTTCTCTCGACAGCCCCGTCTCCTCTGTAGCCCTCTCATTGAAGTCATGGTTGTACTGATTGGTCAGCATCTCCTCCAGCCTGTGCATGGAAATCCTATTGACCGATGCAAATGTACGGTCAGCACCAAGGCTGCAATCCTCATGCACAGGACCATTCACGACCCATCTTAATGCCGTTTTTATAGCATAAGGGCCATTCCCACAGCTGTTTATGACTTCCCAAGGCTCCAGTATCTTGGGTACGTTGCTGCCAATCAGCAGGTCGACGCCAGCCTCTATCTTGGGAATATCGACTCTCGCCAGGTATGGCCACTGCACCAGGTCTCCGGTAGTTACAATGTGGTCAGTGCTTACGGGCATTTTCTTCTGTGTCAGGGTCTCTGGAAGTTCATAGAACATGTCACCATTAATACCAGACACCTCCAAGCCAACAAGTGAGTATGATGGCACCACTGTTTCTTGCCCCATTGTTTGGAGTAGAAACTGTGTTCTTTTTCCATTAAGGGGAGCCTTCGCATGAGCTGCTCTGAACAAAAGGTGGCTGAACTGCCCGGGTCTAGAAATGCATATGTCTGGATCACTTTGTCACCTTTAGCAGATTTGACTTGCACTGGGAGGATTGACAACAGACAGCGATCCCTTCCGGCCCCTGTATGTCCACATGTCTCCGCAGCTGGACGTGACCCTGTAGGCCCATCAAATGCTGTGGAGGAACTGGTCTGGACCTGTCCTGTGCGTTTGCTGTCTGTTGCATCACTCCTGTCAACATGTAGAATAGTGGGATGTGTTTGACTGCATATCCCACAGGTCAAGCGCTGCTCACAATTTCGACTCGTGCCCAGCACGGAGGCAGCCGAAGCACAAGTCTTTCTCCTTTAGAAAGTCTATCTTGTCCCTGTGTTTCATGCGCTTCAGCTGCTCGCAGTGGTCTAGAGAGTGACTTTGAGCGCAACATGCACAAGTTGAAACTGCAGCATAGCTATGCCGTGATGAAGTGGTCCTCGAGCCACTGGCCTGTTCTGACTCCACAGGTGTGATGGTAGTCGCAAAGCTCTTTCCTTTAGTCCTTTGCTCTGTATAGGACCTTGGTCTACTGGCAACTCTTCCTCCATTTGGTCCAGGTGATGGGTCATTAATGTTGCCATACAAAGGGTCTGACAAGACGCTAACATGTCTTTCAATCACTTTGACCAGGTTGTTAAATAGAGCCCTGTTGCCTGTTGCTTCCAGAGTGTCATGTGCAACGCTTCTCCATCGCTCTCTGAGCTTAAACGGCAGCTTGCTGACAATTGCCCGAATGTTACTTAGCATATCCAACTCTTGCATGTAGTCAAGTTCTACCATGATGTTGCAGCAGCCTCTCAAAAAGAGGGAGTAGGCCTTTAATGCAGAGACATCTTCATTCCTTATTGGAGCCCAGGACAAAGCCTTCTCAATGTATGCCGTGGCGACTTTGTACTTGTTGCCGAAGTGCTCCTGTAGCAGATGTTTTGCCGTTGCATAGCCTAGGTCAGGCATCATGTGCAGACAACTACGAACAAGCTCCCTTGGCTGCCCCCTAGTGAACTGTTCCAAGTAGTACAGACAGTCGTTTTGGCTGGCCTTTTCTTCCACTTCTTGCTCGAATGCGCGCATAAATGAAATGTACTGAAGAGGATCTCCATCAAACAGAGGTATGTCCCTTGCTGGCAGCGATGCTAGCTGTTGTTGTTTAACCAGTGCAGATGTTATTTCATTTTGCCTTGCATTACTGAGACGAGATCAGGTGCTGGTAAGTTGGTGACTTGTGTGGATTGTAGTCCTGTGCCCAAGGTGTGCTGAAGATTCTGCATGTTGAGATTAGTGCATTGCTTTGACCTAACTGTGGGCTGTGCTCCACTTTTCTGCTGTGGCCTCCCTGGTGCCTTTGAGTATGCTGCAAGCACTGACTCCTTGTGTAGGCATTTCCTATGAGATGGATACATGAATTCGTCTGCCTTTGGGTTTAACTCGTGTGACGTTTTTTCTCCTGTTTTCCTCCAAATAGGAACTCATTATGTTGGATGCTTTAGCACAGCTTTGATAGTCAGAGGCCTGGAGAACTGCAAGCTTAGCAGTGGATTCAGCAATCATGGTTTCCAATTCCTGTTGCTCTTTTCTCCTCCTTATCTGCTGTTCTTGCTCCTTGAGTGCATGCTTGTCCTTTAAAGCAGCCAAACGAGCTTGCAGTGCTGCCTTCTCCACCGCTGCCTTGGTCCTAAAGGAAGCAGTGCTGGATCTACCACTACTAGCACTTCTTCCTGACCGTCCGCTGGCTACATTTGAAACACTGTCTTCAGGATTAACACCATCATCAATACCAGTGGCAGCATCAAGCGTTACACTTTCATCACACTTTGATACCCATAATTGCACTTTAGAAATAAAATCATTATTAGCAATCATTTTGCCTCTGAACCACACGTCATGTCTGTGTTCATCAGTTGGCAACATACTCATTACAGATGCATGAATACCCTTTGCTTCGTCACATTTTTTTAACAAGTCATTAAAAACACATTCAACCTGTAATTTGTCATTTTTTCCCATAAAACATTGTAACGCATCTCTTATCTTTGAAGCCTTATTCAGCACATTTCGCCTGTCATTTTGTAGCTGTTCCAGCTTTTCAGCAAACGCTTTAGCAGTTAATTTCACCACGCGTTTTTGTTTGTCATCTTGCGCACCGACATGTTCAATGTTCGATTTGTCAGACGGCCCCGTGGACCTGTCTACAGCGTTCTCCTCATCCATATTAAATTAGTCCGAATGGTTACTTTCAATTCCGAAAAGTTCGCAACAAAGTTCGCACCAAAGTCAATGAGTTGAAACGAAGTAAAAACAAATCCGCGTCAAAGTATCAGCGTTAATTACCCACCCCGACTGTCACCAATGCATTGGATTGTACCCCACAATGTGTGCACACAAACTGAATGGCCATTCATTTGTAGGTAGCGCTACACATACCTCGTTGGGCGCCTTCACTCCGAAGCAAATAGACCTAGTAAACTTTCGGCGAAAAGCAGGGTCATTCTCTGCTGTGTTGATCCAGTGTTGCGATGCTGAAGCAGGACTCCAGTCCCCGGCTCCGTAGTCAGATCTTCCTGTATCTCCAGACCAGTCGCACGATGAACAGCTAAATCCACTTTGATAAATCTTGTTCCGTTTCGATGGCGTGGGATACAGTTTTGACTTTAGATATAGAGGCTAAGACTAGCACTTGAAGCCCCTGAGGCGTTGCTTGACTAACACCAATCTGACGCGCTTGCTCAGCAGGTGGAATCACTTGTATGTATGAATAAACAAACTTAACGTCTTCTTCCTTTTGCGTATTTATTGTGGCTCACCGCAATGTTGAAGTGCATCCAGTAGCAATACATCCCTAGTCAGCATCGTTCACAATAATCCATTAAACACAGAGCAAACACGCCAGAAAGTTTACCATACACACGCAGAGCACAGCGGTCAAAACTGTATGTGTTCCCCTCCGTCAGGCAACACCTGTCACCTGAACAAAGGTTCCCCCATATATTGATGTGACCCCAATTACATCACGGTGCCCCCCAGTGGACGATTACGGCATGACAAGACACAAAGGGAAAACTGGCTCTTACAATACTTGAGTATAAGCATAAGTATAGGAAATATACTACGGACCATGTACTTGTAGTGTACTAGAAAGTATACTAATTTAATACTTCTTCGGACTAAATTGGAACATTTTTAAGTTTATTAAAGTATACTTTTAAGTATACTTCAAGTTTAAGCAAAGTAAACTGAAAGTACCCATCTAGTTTACATCTAAGTTTTATTCTATACTGCAAGTACACCACAAGTGAACTTTTTAGTATACTGTGAGTGAACTAGCTGTATCCTTCTAGGATACTTTTTAATTTATGAAAGTATACATTTAAGTATACTGCAAGTAAACTTACAGATATACTGCTAGTTTATTAACTGTATATTTCTAGTAAACTTTTCAGTTCATGAAAGTATACTGTGAGGTATACCACTAGGAAACTTAAAGAGTGTCATTGGATGTTTAATGACCACAGTGAGTCAGGACTTCAGGTTCACATCTCATCAGACAGACAACATCCTCATCACTGCACTGGTATATTGTGTATTATTCTACCAGAGGGAAGATCCCAACCTACTGGCCCACCAACACCAACTTATTTTCCCAGGTTGTCTCCCATCCTAGCACAAACCAAGCCTACACCCACTTAGCTTCAACCACACAGCTGGTGCAGATCAAATTGTAGTACGGTTGCTAGTTTTAAAACTAGTAGAGACATTTCATTGTCACTATGTCAGATAGCACCAAAGTTCCAGTCTTCTTAATCTCATGTTTGAAAATACTGTCTGCACATAATGGCCAGCTAGATTGAACTGATATCTCAACTTAAACACAGCAATATTTGGTACAGGTACAATATGCAGGGCTTTGATGTCCGCGCTCTTGTTTAAAAATGATTAAATCATTCATTAAACAGAATGTACCATCTTTCAAGTATTACAGCACTGCTGCATCTTTTCTTTAGTCGGTCATATTTTTGACTGTGATACAGAACTCCATTAACCAAAAAACAGCTCATCGGTGTACTCATTTGGAATATTTCATCAGCCTTTGCTCGAGTCCTTCAGCCTACTGGTCAGGCTGAAGGCATTGCTAATTAATATTTTATGCATATTTCTGGTTCCATATGAGAGAAAGAGGTATTTTTTTTTTGTTTTGAATTGGGATTTCAATAAGAGTTGCCATTGCTGTGTTCTTATACTTTGGCATCCAATACAATATTGTGTTTGAAAATTTAATTTATAAAGGAATCAATCTTGTTCTCAAGCCTGAGTATGTGTTTCACTGTAAATTCCTATAAGTACCTTCATCTGTAAATTAAAGCAGAATGCACTCAAGCATTGTCTACTAGTAGAGTACATGAGGTAACCTCTCGTCTATAATACCTGAATAGCAACAGTAATATATTTTAGATTGCAATAATCATGAGCTGTGAGTATGATGTTAAGTTAGCTTAAAGAAGACTTTGAAGTATACTTGCAGTTAAAAAAAAAAAAAAAATTAGCTCCCTGAAAGTTTAAAACTAAATTTAAACTATAGAAGGCTTGAAGTATAGAACTAGTGGACTTGTAGTCTACCTATAAGTTTACTTGCAGTATACTTCAAAGTGTACTTTCATGAACTTAAAAGTTGGCTTGAAGTATATAACAAGTAAAGTTGTAGTACATCTTAATTTACTTTCAGTATACTTCAAAGTATACTTTTATAAATTAGACATTGTGCTAGAAGTATATAACTAGCAGTGGTGGAGGAAGTACTGAAGCTCAGTACTTAAGTAAAAGTACAGATAACCACCAAAATATATACTCAAGTAAAAGTAGAAGTGCTGCTTTAACAATCCTACTTAAATAAAAGTAAGAAAGTACTTGCTTTCAAATGTACTTAAAGTACTAAAAGTAAAGGTACTGGCACGATAGGTTGTCTCATGATTTCTAGGCGTATATTTCCACAAAAAAATGTTTGGGGCTGTGCCTTTTCAATTCTTTAGATCATCCCTGTTAGGTAACATACAATCTGCATAATTAAAGTGTGAACTGTACCACAAAGGGTAAGCCTAATAAGTATGCTAACCTTTACAATAAACAAAAGTTGTAGCTGGTAAAATTACTAATAATGGCATCTGTAGAGGCATAAGTATTACAAGTAACAACATCTGCATTATTTAATATCATTAAGCAAAACCAGTAAAGAAGACTGGTTATAGTATATTCAAATAATTTATTTTATTATTGATCTATTCAATGTAGACCATTAGACTCTGTTGCCTTCATTATAGGGAAAAAAACACAATGTATCCAGAGTTTGGACTCCAGGCAAAAACTAGGCCAGTTAAAATAAGGCAGGTCTTGAGAAACAGAGAATGAACGAGTTTGAAATAAGAATCTAGCCATTTGCCAAGCCTTTGCGGGGGCGGGGAATAACAGTAACAGTGCTTTAAAATTAGGGCTGCAGTGAGTGATAGAATGATGATCCGTGTTGTAAATGGGGAACGATTTTAAAAGGAGACGCCAATATATTTCGGGGTGTTTTATTATTGATAAGGGGGTTTATAATTTTAATATCGCGCATGCATATGCTGCGTGTGCCATAGCAACCCGGTGTGTCATCTGTAACATGGATTACCACGTATAGCAGCACGAGAAATTAAACTCGAAATTTTCTTGACTGAATGCTTTTTGTTTTTACACATCCGAATCTTTCTCTGGGTGCACAAACATCAGGGTAAGCCGAAAATGTACTTGCCTACATTCGACACTGTTGACTGTTGCATTCGGAATTCTTTCGCCCTTGCGTTTTTGGCCGATTATGCTGTCCACTGCCTCATACCACGAATATTTATCTATCTCATAACTTGAGCTGCCAGACTTTCGCAAGGCGTCCCGCACTTCGAAATATCGCAGCCGCATTTTTAGTTTGTCACGGCACGGATTTATTATTCTGTGATAACCACTGAATGTAACTACTCACGAATTATTCCATAAATCTCCGAGTTTTTGCGTGTAGTATCCAGTTGTGATTGTATGTTTTCGTCCGCCTACATTTCGAGCAACCATTGATTTTCTTCGTTTGAATGGGATATCTTTTCGCCGCTGCATTTGTTAGAAAAAGAGAGGCGTAACACGTAACTGTGATCTTCCCTTTTTGTCAGTTCTGTCCGTTTTATGGCGCTAGTAGACTGAAAACGGGTCCAATGAAAGGGTGATCGGAATAATTCAACATATTGATGATTTTTTTTTCTTTTTTTACGATTTTAGGCTTGCTATAAATCATCCATTAAAAATGGGAGTGTCACCCAGTACACTAATAACATGAATGGGTGATACAGGAACTCATTAAATTTTATTTGATATCTTATGCTTTATTCTACCCCGATAAAATATGAGTCAGAGAAAAAACATTGTGTGAGTCCGAAGCACAATTTAAATTAGCAAAATATCTGACTCTGTGTACACTCAGACAGCAGAAAATCACCGCGTTCAATCCTGAGATATCATAGGCGAGTTGTTTCTTACACTCCTGGTCTGATAATATTTGATGGGTAAAGTCCAATATTTTAACTCCAAAAACGTGATGTTTTCCGTGCGTTCTCACCGTTTCCCGCTATATGTGTGGACCCACGCAATTGAATGTTTGGCAGAGGTACCGAGGTTGTCAGAGGCAACGCGGTTCTCGCAAATACCCTATTCAGATGGCTCAGTCTCGGGATCCATGTTAGGTTAATCTGGTTTCGCTCGAATGCGACTGCCGCTTCCAAAGGCGCGCTCTGCCCTCATTGGAGGCCGGGATAGCACTACCGGGTTGGTTTAAACTTCCGAGGCAGCAACGCAACGCAATTTGTTTTGTGAAGGGAACATTTTGGCGAGTGATCTTAAAATGTAACGAGGTGCATTTTAGAAATGTAGTGGAGTAGAAAGTACGGATAATAGCTGCAAAATATAATGGAGTAAAAGTCAAAAGTACGCTCTATAATTTTTACTTAAGTAAAGTACAGATACGTGAAAAACGTACTTAAGTACAGCAACGAAGTATTTGTACTTCGTTACATTCCACCACTGATAACTAGTGAACTAATAGTTCATCTTTAAGTTTACTTGCAGTATATTTTACAGTATACTTTCATGAAATGAAAAGTTTGCTTGAAGTATGTGACTAATAAACTAGCAGTATATCTGTAAGTTTGCAGGATGCTGCTAATTATACTTTTATGAACTAGAAATTGTGCTAGAAGCCCACACGGAAAGAACATATATAAACATATAGGTTTTAATAGAGGGCCAGATATAGGTTTCGCATATATGCGACATACATAAAATTGGCCATTTTCATATATTATAGGTACATATATGTACCTTT
The DNA here is from genome assembly GCA_029692085.1 of Gymnothorax javanicus. NCBI lineage: Eukaryota > Metazoa > Chordata > Actinopteri > Anguilliformes > Muraenidae > Gymnothorax > Gymnothorax javanicus. The sequence continues at coordinate 16,360,899 of CM056194.1, forward strand.
AATATATCAAAACGGCCAATGAAAACCTGGACATTTTTTTTTTCCTTTGGCAGTTTTATTTCCACCCGAAGCTGGTATGTCCAATTAGGGAACTATGTACAACTTCTCCAGCTTATTTGCACATGCAACTCCCTGTTAACAACACAGGAGGGAATTTACAAACCCTAAATATTAGAAATTACATTTTCCATATTGACTGAATGGAACTTCACAAGCTCAGAATTAGGGCTCAGAATTGACAATTGTATTTACAGTCAGAATCTTATTTAATAGCGTCCATCTAGCCAACAGGACGCGCCTAGGGGAACTCGAATCTACATAACCCTTCTCAGCAGGCTCTTTGCAATTTGCACCCCTGTAGCGCATTGGCCAATTGCGCGCTACTTCTGAAAAGAGCAGCCGACTACTGCTGGTTGACACAAGGCGGGGATTAAAACCTATATGTTTATATAGGTTCTTTCCGTGTGGGAATTTAAGAATCCTTGTTATTTCATCTCTGTAGGAAAAAGTCTGGGACCTTTAGTTGCTATACAAGCATCTCAAATAAAAGACAAGTGTCTGTTCATTAAAACTGTGAACAGAAATGTAGACTTTGTCTTCAAATTCATTAACCATAGAGAAATGCTCAAATAGATGTGGGGATGAAAATGACTTTTGAAAGGCATGTTTACTTGAATGCATGTTCTTCTGTGTACTTTTATTTTGTTATTTTTGTTTTATTTTGCTACATTTAGACTAAGGACCTCTGAGCCATGTTCATCTAGAAACTGCATTACAGACAAGATAGAAAACATTGCATTTGGTGGATGTAACAGTGTAATGTATTACCTTTCAGTGGATGTGTATGAGCTGTAATGATGTGAATCCAATTTTATCTAATGTGGTGAATCTGGCAGTGACTTAAACTTGGAAAAAAATGCTTAATTGATGAAATAAACATAATCAAACCATTTTGTTTTTATACATTTCCTTCTCTTCCACAATACACAACTCAATCTTCATAGAATGGAAATAAGTATGGTCAAAAAAGAATTGATTACCTTGTTATTGTTAATGTTTCAGGAAAAAAAAGTAACAAATAGTATTAGATATTTGTGTTGATATCATAGCTTTTTGTCTCCTCTCACTTGCCATAGTTAATAATGACTGGTTTACACATAACATGTCGTTGTCACATGTGAACATGTATTTAGGATCAAATGTGATGCCAATTTCACATGTTTACATGCAATTAATAAGTTATTGCGTGAAATTCTTGTTATTTCTGTAAGGGACTTTGGACTAATATGCAGATATTACCTTGAAAAAAAAAATATGAGCTAGGCATCATGTATGACAGTTGCAAAAGTGAGATATGAGCTATACAATAGGTATGACAAACAGAACCTGCCACTGGGTATATGAGCTATATAGGAGACCTATATGCCCTCTATAAGCACATATATGTACCTGAATTTGGCCTATATGCGGCATATATGCGCATATATGCTGTTGCATATATGTGCATATATGTTCATATAGATTCTTTCCATGTGGGAGTATATAACGAGTGAACTAATAGTTCATCTTTAAGTTTACTAGCAGTATACTTCACAGTATACTTTCATGAACTGAACGGTTTACTAGAGGTATACAACTAATAAACCAGCAGTATATCTGTAAGTTTACTTGCAGCATACTTAAATGTATACTTTCATAAATTGAAAAGTATGCTAGAGGTATACAACTAGTTAAGTCACAGTATACTTAAAAGTTCACTTATAGTGTACTTGCAGTACAAAATAAAACTTAGATGTTAACTAGATGGGTACTTTAAGTTTATGTTGCTTAAACTTGAAGTATACTTTTTTTTGTAAGAGTATGTATCAAGTCTGTCAATACTGGAATAATTGTCAAATTTATTCTCAAATAAAATCAGACAAATGTTTATCTGTTTCTGTGTGGGTTAATAACACTGCATAAAAATCAAGTTCAGCTCCACCCTTGTGCTATTTACTCTGCTATGCTGCCACAAAGCTGACTTGTTACTGCAAACGTAAATGTGGAATATGTAAGTCCATGAGATAGTAAAAACTGAGTAAAAATATAGTGCAGTATACTTCAAAGAAGCCAGTATGTATGGTAAAAATATTTTAATGTGCGTATTATTTTGACAGTAGCCTAACTGCAAGCCAGTATACTTGAACATTAGGCATGAATATTTTAATATTTTGAGATATACTCAAGAAAAGTATAATAATCAAAAGTTTAGGTACAAGTATTAGCCAAATATACGTAGACTTTTCTGTGTACTTTTCAGTATAAGCTTAGTATACTTAAGTATTACTTTGCTAAGTATTTCTCTGATAAGTACATCAAAAGTAAACTGAAAGTTTACTCTCTTATTTTTAGTTTAGAAGAAGTATACTAATAGCACACTTGAATAAACTTCTTTTTCGTAAGGGTCGATGATGTATTTTTCTGAAGCACTGTGCCGGAGCTTGCTTCATATTGGGAAAAACCACGTGACTGATGACGTTTGAACCACTTTACTACTTCATTCAGACTGAATCAGCTGACCGATTTGGTTCGATAGGCGGAGCTTTTGAACAGTGGCGCGATTCAAATGTATTTAAGATGGATGAAACAGCGCTCTGTTAGGCATTTTTATTCAAAAATAATAATAAGTCACACAAGCACACCCAGTATACACTGAGCACAATCAAAAAATATAATAAAATATAACATTTTTGGACAGAGCAAATATTTACAGGATTCAGCGAGGCTGTGGATGTAATTAATGTTATAATATAACACAACACAATATAATATAGGCCAATATAATATGAATTCTTACGGTAAGGAAGAAAAATAACAAACATGTAAAAATGAAATTGGATTTCAGCTTTATTTAAGTATTTTTCACAACAAAACTCAAAGTGCACACGCAAGGTGTGTCAGAGTCACCTTTGCAAGGCTGTACAACAACCACTGTGCCAGCAGATGTCACCCACGTGCTCAATGAATGAAGCTTCGAGTAGTGAACAAATTTTCAATACAATGGTCCAAAAGGGTTGAAAGCTTCATGGAGCCTTGTTTGGCCATCACTACAATATACTTGCCCATACTATCTATCTAGCAGTTAAAAAAAATTATTTCTTGCTGGAGAAACAATCGTTGTCCTCTGTAGCAACCACTTCAGCTACAGTGAGTCCATGGTATCCGAATTAGTAGTAAAGAAAAATCAGTTTTCTGAAGCAAAAATTCGACATGGTATTGATCCTATGTCATTTTACTATTAAATAGTGGTTTTTTAAACCGCCAGTAAACTCAAAGAAGAAGAGGAAGAAGTATATAAAGCAGAGATTGCCTGTGTTTTTTGAATACTTTCATTCACCTGAAAATTGATTAAAGAGAACAAGGAGAGGACAATGTGTGGTTGTTTTGCTTCTTACTATGCATACTATGAAAAATACTTTGTACTTGTACTTTTGATACTTAAGTATATTTTTTCACAAGAAACTTTTGGTACTTAAGTACATTTAATGTGAGCTACTTCAAGACTTTTACTCAAGTAATTTTCTTATGGGTGACTTCAGTTATGGTACTTCTACTTTTACTTGGGTTTTTTTTTTTGAGTACTTTATACATCTCTGGTGTTTTCTTACAGCCCGTTGTCCACGGATAGCGCTGATAATTTTCCATCTTGAAATGCCTTTCCACTTTCTCAACCATTTCTTTTAATTCCAGTTCTGGAGTTGGTCCTCCATTTTTTTATTTGAAGTTTTATTTTTCGAAGTTTTTCTGTGAAAATCCGCCTTGAAAATGGCAATGGTATCAAGCTAGCCACAACATCGCTCTCATCTTCCGCCATTTAACTTGGTCTCTCACCTGGCCCCAGCACTCTGCTGAGATTATGATGTTCGGACTTCATGAAGGCCTAAGATCTTTTGTTTTTGTCCCGCCCACTTAAAATCAGACCGTGATTGGTCAATTAGCCCCTCACTCTCCAAACCAAGACACATAGCTTTATGCATAGCTTGGCCTTCCCCTGATTCATGAAGTCCTAACCAATTAATGAGCCAGCCAACCGGGTCTTGATAGAGACGGGCGATTCTGATTGGATAACATGTTTTCAAGACAGTAACCCTTTCATTGCTGATGTGAACTTGACAGTAAGCTTAACTTAAAACATAGATGAAAGAAAATGTATTAAATGTATTTTATTAAATTAAATGAGATAGAAATTTTAAAAACAATTATTTTTTATTCAATACTCATATTTTTTGGTCCAGATTTTTTTAGGCCTTCTCTGAAGGCGTAGAAGGCCCTGAGGGTTCCCCTCTGCTGCCGAGGCAGAAGCACAAAAACTTCAACTTATTATCCCGAGAAGCTCTGAGCAGCAGTCATAACAGAAACTGTAGAGAAAAACTAAATAAATAAATAACATGCATCTTTTAAAGTCCTTTTACTATAGATTTATTAGTCTAACAATAACAAATCATAGTCCAGAATTTAATAATCATAGACAGGTTCATCTCAATAATGTTCTTGAATGAGCGACTCACGTACCTTGCTGTGTAATAAACAGGAAGTCCCAGATACCAACACAATAAGTGCCAGTTGTGATGAGCTAGCAAGACTCAAGCAGCTACTGCAACCAAGAGGAAGCGGAGGAGGTAAAAAGACCTCTATTTATCATTACTCTTTAATTAATACAATCTAGCCAAATGAACGACTCATGTAACTGTCTCCCAAATGAAATTTCTGAACCCAACTCAAAAGGCGAATGTTAGCAGTCTAGTAAGCCATGAACAGTTAATGCAGCCAAAAGAAACCAAAGAAGAGAAAAAAAACTCTGGTTCATGTACGTCTTTCATTAATTCAGCCTGTCCAAAAGAATGACTCATTTACCCTGTTATCTAAACGTAATCTCAGGAGAAGTTGTAGCTAAGCACTCAAATAACGTAACCTGATGTTGACAATCAAATGAAGTTACAGTGACCAGAAGAGAACAAGTAAACGAAAATACTTAGTGATATGCTTACGCGTAAAAGCCAGTAAATGTCTGTCCTCCATGAATACACCCAAAAACAAGCATCCAAGAATGAAGCCAATCCAGGTTGTCACTAGATAAGTAATCCGATAAGTTTAGCTACTTACCTAAGCCCCTGAAAACAGCTTTGTTTACATATACAGTTGCAATCAAATTATTCAACCGCCATTGCAAATTGGGTTTACTGGCAAAACTTACAAACTTACAGCGGTTTGCAATAAACAGATTAAACAAGAACATTTTAAATAACTCGACACAATATTTCAAGTAGTTCCTCCAAATTTGACACAAAAGGCCATTTTTAATGACTACTGCAGTCTCAAAATTATTCAACCCCCTTGAATGGAATCTGTCATATTTGCAAATCAGGTGTTGTCTCAATCACACCTAATGCAACTAATCAAGAGCTTCATAAGTCGCATCAGTTTGCTTGAGATAGAACACATCAAATACTTGCTCTGGCTGACAGTGACATTTGATTGCATATCAAAAATATGGCTGTCACGAGAATTGTCCAAAAAGGTAATAGAAGAGATCATTGCCTGCCAGAAACAAGGAAAAGGATACGAAAAGGTAGCACAGGCACTGAATGTTCGTAGAGATACAGTTGGATGCATAGTTCGCAAGTTCAGAGTTAAAGGAACACAGGCTGCACTTCCAGGACCTGGCAGAAAGAGGAAGCTATCAATGGCTGCCACCAGATCCCTGAGGAGACGGGTGGTCAAAAACCCTTGGTGACTGCAATGAACCTGCAGCAAGACTTGGAGGCAGGAGGCACTGAAGTTTCAGTTTGCGCAGTAAGGTGCATACAAAACGTTAAAGGTCTTCATGCCCAAACTTCAAGACATACACCACAACTGACTTAAAAGCACAAGCTCCAATATCCTCAAAACCATATAAATAAGCCACAAAAGTTTTAGGATACTGTTCTGTGGAGCAATGAAACAAAACTGGCACTTTTCGGGTTTATGGATCAGCGGTATGTCTGGTGGACAAAGAGAGAAGCATTCACTAACAAGAACACCCTGCCTACAGAGAAGTATTGTGGGGGCTTGTTGATGATCAGCAGCTGCATTGCTTCCTCTGACACTAAAAACCTGCAACATTTAGAGGGCAAGATGAATTCAATCAAGCACCAGGATATCCAAGGAGAAAATGTCATGGCCTTTGTGAGGAAGCTGAAGCTTGGGGATCATTGGACCTTCAAACAGGACAGTGACCCTAAGCATACCTGAACATCCACCAAGGCTTGGTTTCAGTAGTGCCGGAAGATTCTAGAATGGCCATCATAGTCACCTGACTTGAACCCATAGAAAATCCCCGCTGGGATTTGAAGAACACAGTTGCAGCACGCAAACTCAAGAATATTAGTGAACTGGAGGCCATTTTCCATGAGGACTGGGCTAAGATTCCTTGGGAATGCTGCCAAAAGCTGGTGTCTGCCTATGCCTCACATCTCCAACAGATCATAGCAGCAAAAGGGTGCTCTACTAAGTATTAATGATGCTTGTCACAAAGGAGTTGAATAATTTTGAGCCTGCAGCAGTCATTAAAAGTGGCATTTTGTGTTGAATTTGGAGAAGCCACTTGTAATATTTGTTGTGTTGAGCCATTTAAATTGTTCTTGTTTGATTTCTTTATTGCAAACAGCTGAAAGTTTGTAAATTTTGCCAGTAAACCTAATTTGCAATGGGGTTTGAAGAATTTTGATTGCAACTATATATATATATGTATTTGCTGTCGCTCTATGTGTTACACCTCCTCATGTAGCTACCAAACTAAATTATATATGTATTTTAATTTGCTGGCAACAGAACAAAAACCCACCCAAAAAAACCCCTGCCACTATTATTTGACCAGATCAATGACTTAATTTAGCTATTTGCCTACCGAGTTGTTATAAAGGGGGGAAAATGCTGGGAAATTTTCTCTCTGGCCCATGCGGTAGCATAGGTTTTACCCTGGGAGCAAATTATTTTATCTTTCCAATGATTGAGCTTTTAAACATAAGGTTAATATCAGGGAAAAGACCCTTGGAAACAAGTGATAATGTTGATAATCTACATCTTTCCAGCAAACAAAACCACAATCTTCCTTTCCCACTCCGACTTCCTTCTCAGTCAGCAGACCAAAGCAATCAGCAATCAGTAGACCAAATCAGCAGATCGGAGCAGAAACCGAAGCCAAGACAAGATAATGAAGAGAGATACTTTTATTGACCAGCAGGGAGTTTCCAAGAAGCCAAGTGCCTAAGGCTGTGGACACAGCAACATAAATTACAGATGTCTGCAAGGCTGACGACCAGCCTGAGACGAGAGCTTACACCTTGCAGTGACAAAAGTGAGAATGAGAGGAGAATTCAATTTATTAAAAAAAATAAAATAAATAACAATTATAAACTTTCAATTTTTGGTTCTAAGAATGTGAGCACTGCATATATATATATATATATATATATATATATATATATATATATATATATCACCTGACATTCAAAGTATATTGTGAGATTAGAAGGGAGAGAAAATGAGATTTTTAAATTCAATATTTCAGTGTCTGGATGTGCAATATTCTCCCCACTCTTGTGGAAACGTGATTCTACTGATTCAAGATGGAAGGACATAGACCAGTACTGACAATTTCTACCATAAGGCAATCTAGCCTTTGATTAATGACAGAACAAAATTTGTCTTTTTTTTTTCTCTGAGAGAAACATGCGTGGTGTCTGCCAAGACCGCAGAGCTTACTGGACCATGCCACAACCTGCCATACAAGCTCTAACTGGATGGCATCTTTTCGATAAATCACAGCATTTGTCAAATATAAGTGGCAATTAATTGCACCCAATCAGCTGTGCAGGCAGCCTACTGTAACACACAGTCTACTTTACATGCAGCAGTTCTCACGAGAGATAGCTCAACAAGCCCTGATAACAGGCTCCCCAAAACAGCAACATAATTAATCACTACTCCGGCTAATTCTCCCAGATTCCTCATTCCAGTACCCTTCATTCTTGCTACAGTGCATCTCCCTCACCTCTCCCAATCCACTCAACACCCAACAAATGCTCCCGTTACAGTCCGTTTTATCACAGCAAGCTACCAGCCTTTCCCGGTGCTATTCAGGTCAATGCACAAAGTGAATTATAAAAACCTTCCTCTAAGGGAAACTGATAAACAACTCGTGTGAGAGGCACAGGTCTGTCAATGCGAGCTCATGAGGAGAATGGCTAAATGCTGCACAAATGCCTACACTGCAGGGAAATAAATGGTGCAGAGGAAAAATGTATTTTCTCACATATGATGAATTGAAAAGGAAACGACAGGCAGTGCACAGTGTCCTCAGTTACGTTATGGATTAAAAATAATAGTAATCCGTCATCGTTTTCTTTAATACCACAGTAGAGTTTCGTGGAAGGCGGAAAACTCCTATCTCAAATGCTTTTTTGAAAAGGTGCCTGAAATTGTAGCTTGTTTATCAATGTTCAAACGGTAATGCATCAAGTGGAGCCTGCAGTAGGCCTGAATCAATTTTGGAATTCATATACGAAGGGCTACAAGGCAGGTTCTCGATGTGAGGGGAGGCTGACAGGGGGAGTTTATAATGCCTATAATGTTGCTTTCCCTGGCCACAAAATGTGTAGCCACTCCTTAATAGATTTTGGACAAAAAAGACAACCCAATGCACTAATGAATCAGTTGGAAAAAAATCGTCTCACTCCACTAGCATACATATACTGTATATTCATGAAAACACTGAAGTACTGACGCCGAAAATGCAATTATCACATGTGCCTATTTTTTTATCTTCTTAATTTTCCTTGGAGGAAAAACCCCTTCACAACAGCCGGCTAGATGATGATCACCCACCAATAGTTAGGCATATCTGTGTTAAAGTCAACAATTAATAAAATATTTCAATTAATTAACAGGTTTTTAAATAAGATGTAGATCACTAGCGAGCCTCAGAACATGAAGTTACCCAAAAACTGTGAAGAAGCCTGCACAGTTCTGGAACAACATCCTTTGGACAAATGAGATAAAGACCAACTTTCACAAGATTATTTGGTGTAGAAGATCATGGAAAAAAAGAGAGAGCAGCTCGTGGTCTGAAGCAAACCAACTTATCCGTGATGAGTGGTTGTGTTTGGGCATGCGTCAGTTTTGTGACTTGTTTACTTTTTTTTTTTTTTTTGCATGATTCCGTCTTTGTTGTCATTTACTCCTTTATTGCCATGCTCCACATGTCTTTGTTTTGTCTAAGCGCCCAGCTCGCCCTACCCATTCCGTTCAATTATTGTTAATCATTTATTTAGTTGTAGCCACTCCCTCTTATGTTCTGTTCCCCTTTGTCACACGTGTGATAGTTTCCCTGATTATTTTTCTCTGTATAAGTAGCCCCCAGTTTTAGTTTCTGAGCGAGTCTTTCTCTTCTACTTAAGAGACTTGTATTTCTAGTGCCTAATTCCAGGTTTTCATTCTCTTTGTTTTACGATCTTACAAGTTTGGATTGCCCACAGTGTCAGACTGGTTTTGGTCTCGAATTAGTGCTGGTTATAGGAATTATGATCTTGCCTGCTCCATTGTTTTGCATTTTGTTCACCCAGTTACTGGACTATTGCCTGTTTATCGATGGTGATTCTGCTTTCTGTCTTAGTACTGCAATCATTTTGTGTGTTAAAAACCGGACTGTTTGACCTCGAGTCGGCATTTAATAAACTGTGAAACTGGAGTTCCGTCTGCGAGTTCTAAGCCCCAAGTCAGTATGGTTGCCAGTGGAATTATTTTCCTTGTCTACACTGATGGTGTGACAGCTGGCAAAAGGACCGGGATGAATTCTGTGTATAAATTGTGTATATGGCGGCATTATTTGCTCAGATTTAGCTAAATGCTTCAAAACTCATCAGAAGCAGCTTTGCAGTGCAGGTGTACAATGACAGGGAGCATACTGCCGAAACAATCAGCTGTTTTTCTTTAAGTCAAGGAAGTGGATCTTCTGCAATGTCTCAGTCAATAAGCTGAAGTGAATGGAATTGAGCACACATCTCACTAACTGTGCGTTAACTGATGGCGAATTGCCTGAAGAACAAGTAGTAGGAACTGAAGACAACTGCTGTGAAGAGCTAGCAGAGCATCACTGGTGAAATAAACCCAGTGTCTGCTGAGGTCAATGGATTCCAGACTTCAGGCAAGCTTTGATTGCATAAGATTTGCAGTGTCAAAAAATAACAATTTAATTTATAATTGTGGTAATTTATTCAGTCATCTCTCGTTAGCCCCTAAAATTGAGAGGCTATTTATAAAAATGTTTGTAATTTATTCACAGTTCATACTATATATACACAACCCCAATTCTGAAATAGTTGGGACGAAGTGTAAATTGAGAATAAAGTCAAAATGCAATGACTATCAGATCACATGAGCCAATATGTTATTTACAATAGAACATAGATAACATTTCAAATGTTGAAACTGACACATTTTACATTTTTATCCACAAAATGAGCTTATTTCAAATTTTCTGGTTGCAACAGGTCTCAAAAAAGTTGGGACACAGGCAAAAAAGGGCTGAAAAAGCAATTAAGCTATAAGAGAATCCGCTGAAAGAATATTTAGCAAGTAATTAAGTTAACTGGCATCAGGTGTGTAACATGACTGGCTATAAAAGGGATGTCTTAGAGAGGCTGAGTCTCTCAGAAGTAAAGATGGCCAGAGGCTCTCCACCCTGTGAAGGTTTGTGTAAAAAAAATTATGGAATACTTTAAAAACAATGTTCCTCAACCTCAAATTGCAAAGGCTTTGAAGGTCTCATTATCGACAGTGCATGACATCATCAAAAGATTCAGAGAAACTGGAAAAATCTCTGTGCGTAAGGGACAAGACCGAAGACCTTTACTCGATGCCTATGATCTTCGGGCCCTCAGACGCCAATGCATCACTCACTGGCATGATTCTGTCATTGACATTACTAAATGGGCCCAGGAATACTTCAAGAAACCACTGTCTGTAAACACAGTCCACTGCAATCTCTGACACAGAGATTGAGGTGCTTGTAGGAGAAATTGAAACAAACCAAAAAATACTGTTTGGAACACTCAATGCAGGTGTGATCAACAAAAGAAAAAAAATGCTGCGTGGGAGAAGGTAACGACTGCTGTTAATTCTGTTGGGTCAGCGGAAAGAGCAGTCTCAGTCATTAGCCACGGCTTCAGTGGATATCCCCGATCGCCTATAGAGATGTTATAATAAACCATACGAAGCCCAGAAAGTAATTTCAAAATGTTGTAACACTCACCAATAAGCCAGCCATCCTCAGCAGCTCCTGCTTGGAGGCGCACACCCACAGAGCTGTTCTGCAGAATGAATGAGTCCTGCGTTCCTCCAGGCCACCGGGCAACAACGTTTAACAGAGACATATTTGTATCGCTGATTATTTGTGCATTGATTGAATGAAATCCTTTCCTGTTCACGTAACTGAATTCATTGTGTGATGGTGCTTTTATTGCGATGTGGTGCACTCTATGGCTCCTATTATGTTTGGGAATCCGGCGATGGCATGAAATCCTCGTTTAATTTCGGCTTGTTGGTGATGTCTGTATGGGAACTGGATGAAAGTTGGGGCCAGAGAAATTATTGCATCCAACATTGCCGGCATGATTCTGCTTAGTGTCGGCTGCGAAATGCCGCATATGTCTCCAATCTCTCGCTGAAATGTTCCGATGGCCAAAAATCCCAGGGTGGACAGGAGCTGGATGTGCACTGGGATGGCTTTGGTGCGTTTTGTCTCTCGCTCCAACATGGGTTGTAAATCACGACAAAAATCCATCAGAATGTTTTTGGGGAAGTGGTACCTGCTGAGAAGCCACTCTGTGCTCTCACTGAACAGATCAGCCCGTTCTTTGAAAACGCTGAGCGCACGGTTTTCCAAATCCTCCAATAGTGCAAGATAGGCCATGGCATTTGCATTTCAAGTTTTCTTTTCAGGTTGTCCTGTCACAGCTGCCTTTTATAACTTGTTACACGAATTATTAAAATTGTCTGCTAAATTACTAATTGAGAATTTTTATTAATAAGAGGAAATGGGAACATGTGCGAAGTTTGAGATTGCTGAACACTGTGACTCTCTTAGTGCGTTCTATTTGTAGTTTCACTGTTCTACCACTAGGTTTTTTGTGTTCGCATGGTAAGAGTTGTGCATAAATTAACATGTGTTCCTACGCACAAGTACAAGTTGATAAATCCCATACTTTGCATGGGAATGTTCTTACGCACTCATTACGCACACATCAGTGTGTACGTACGGTTGATAAATGAGGCCCCTGATCTTTCACCAATTGAGAACATTTGGCGCATAATTAAACAAAAAGTCCGTCAAAGGAGACCCAAAACTCTCCAGCAGCTGGAAGCCTGTATTAAACAAGAGTGGGATCAAATTCCAATGGCTAAACTCAAGAAACTTGTCTCCTTAATGCCCAGACGCCTCCACTCTGTGTTAAAAAAGAAGAGGGATGGTACACCATGGTAAACAGGCCCCTGTCCCAACTTTTTTGAGACCTGTAACAGCCATCAAATTTGAAATGAGCTCATTTTGTGGATAAAATTGTAAAATTTCTTAGTTTCAACATTTGCCATGTTCTCTCTGTTCTATTGTGAATAAAATACTGGCTGGTGTGATTTTGAAGTCATTGTGTTTTGATTTTATTCACAATTTACACTTTGTCCCAACTATTTCGGAATTGGGGTTTTTATATATATATATATATATATATATATATATATATACAACAAGCACATTTTAATAATTTCATTTCAAACTCATTCTTGTGGCACACAGAGCTAAGGTCATGGAAATTGTCAACGTCCAAAGAGTTATGGACCTCATTGTACAGAACTTTGGCAGATCGCAGTTTCTGACCCCTGGACTTTTTGCCTCTGGGCAAGGTAGGCAATTCTCCAGAAAATGACCCCACTCTCCCGCTGTCATGCCACACCTCCTATTTCCTAAGTTAGGTGTGGAAAATTTAACTGTAGCTTACAATATCTGAAAGATATTGCACTTTTGTATGACTCTGCAAATTAGTACATCAGTGAAAACTGTAAGCATAAATTTCGTACAACAATCTTTTGTGGAATTGTTTAAGAGGAAGAATTAGCCTACCTTCCTGATTGTAAGCGAGGGTGTCGCAACCCTCTGTTATGACTTGAAAAATCACAACAAAGAAAACCAGCAATGACAACTTAAACAAATTTATTCTTCACTGAATAAAAAAAACTTCTACAAATAATCCACTGTTCAATCCTTTAATAACACTCTAATGCCACTATGTAACTCTGTTGCCAAAACAAAAACTCTGCTCTTACTGACCAAAATCACAGCATTTATATAGACTCGCAACATTCTGGAAAGATCTACAGGATTCCTGGGTAATCCCGCCCCCTCCAGGCAGGAAGATGCCAGAAGCTTCCAGAAGGTCGAGCCTATTACAAAGTAGTGATATTACATCAGACCATGTTTTGCTACAGACACACCATTAGAGGGTGCTGATGAACAAAATAAATAGCTGACCAGCAAGGCAGCAAAAAGAGCATGTAACAAATCTCCATTTACAAATGATATACAATGCTGTACATAAAATACTCATACATAACACTTCATATGTCTTCAATTGGTTTCTCCCCTCTTCAAGCAGCCTGCATGGCTTATTGTCTTGTTTCCCTCCTTGCTTCCAGGTGTTGTCATTTGTACGTCACACTCCCTTTGGTAATATCTGGTCTATGTAAGTTCATTATGAATTCAGTATGACAGCTGGATTGTCATGCTTCATACCCTACGAAGCTTACCATTTACTTTGTGTCTTCTAGTTTTGAGATCTGCACTCCTTCTTTGCATTTAGGTAAATTGAAAATAAAGCAAAACATAATGGCTCTTCAGAGTTTTATTAATGGGAACAAGTTCCCAAGCCTTCATACTGGTCTCCAGGATTGGGGCCTTGTTCTTGTTTATCCTTTGTTTCAGTCAGTTCCTCCAAGTCAGTTTATTAGGAACACTTTGGAAGCCATCATCGGTCTTCAGGATTGGGACTGCGTACCTGCAAAACCTTTTGGGTCAACTGTCATATAGTTTGGCTCTGGCAAGGGGGATTCACCACCTGGCTTCTGCCAAGGGACAGTCTCTCCAGTCATTACCAACTTTGCTGGGCTGACCCCTCCTCTATTCTGTGCTGCAGCCTTTCCCCTTACTATTACCATATTCCGATCAATAAATACTCCCTTGTGGATTGTGCCCTTGTGGGCCCTGGTCTGGACCAGAACACTTGGGCATGTATAAATAGGTTGGGAGTCCAGGGTTAGAGGTTCAGGCACAATCTGTATAACTATCTGTAAGTACGTCCCATTATAAAGCCCGCCTTTCTGGAAATCTAATACAATTTCACATGTAGAATGCTACGCAAGGATTTAAAAATTTTTAAAAACAATCGACTCCGACAGGGAAGAGAAAATTGTCTGGATGGAGTTATACATCACTTTTTAGAGGCACTTGTAGCTTAAAAGATGTTCCTCAGAATTGTTTGTTTTGGTATTCAAACATTGATGAAATCTATGAATAAAATATTAAGTAATCATGGCAAGATGTTCTCGGGTAAGAAATTTCCAAAGATGTGTGATATGCAAACAGTTCCCTCCCCACATTCACCTCGGAGTCTTTGTGCTCCATTTTGAAAAACATGTTCAATTCTTAGTTGCTCAGTTTGGAAACAAACCCATCCAGGTCACGTGGATGCATACAAGCTTGTAAGGCAAAAATAATTTAAACAGATCCAGAAAGCTGTGATTTATCGTGGACATTTTATGAAGTCATTTATGTGCAGAGGAAAATGCCTCATAACTTTGTGATTCAAACATAGACTGAGTAAAAAGATGGAAGAAGCAACCGTGACGTCACCCATTGGTTTCAGCATACTATTTAGGAAGCCTCGATTTTGGCTATTTGAATTGCGCCATTTTGTCATTTTGAAACCAGATGTGATTCCTATTGGACTAGAGCTTGAATTGAATATCCAGGGAGGAGCGAGGGGTGGATCTACAGGTGGATCTGAATGTATCAGACGAGGACCAGAGGATAGCCCCACCCCTAAAGCATATTCTGCCTTTATCCTCTATTCTTGTCTACTGTATTAGGGACCATTATTTACAAAAATGAACATCATGATATATCGAAGGAGGCTTGAAACTTGCGATAGATCCCATACAGTAACGTGGAAAATCATTATTGAAATAAAAAATCAGGTGGGAAAGTAGGGTCATTTTCTTATAGGCTTCTATAGGATTGAACTTCTTTCTGCAACCATTGACGTCGCCATCTGCTGGCCATTAAATAGAATGCAAATTTTAGAGATTTCCGCATTGGTCTCAGTTTTCAGACGCTGGTGCTGCGTCCATCTTTTTATACAGTCTATGGATCCAGAGTGTGACAGTGCAATTGAAAATAAATTTGATGGTCATTCTACCAATTAGTCAAAGCAACTGTTGCTAATCAGATAAAGTAGACAGCAACAGGATTAGGTAATTAAGCATTTTAAGATGAGGTTACTGAGGGCCTTTCATTCTGCCAATGGACTGCCACTGATCTAAAAACACTTCTATGTTGTTCTGAACACTCAATCACCAACTGGATCCAGACTGTTTTTGCCTCACAAATCAATAACGTGTGCCGATAATTTGATCATGACGTCACAATGCAACGAATAAAAACCTTGTTCAATATGCAAAAACTAGTGGTTGGATAAATTTGTTTTTTTATATGTACAAGCCCCAATTCCAATGAAGTTGGGACATTGTGCAAAACGTGAATAAAAAACAGAATGCAATGATTTGCAAATCTCATAAACCCACATTTTATTCACAATAGAACATGGACAACATATCTGATGTTGAAAGTGAGACATTTTACCATTTCATGAAAAATATTAGCTCATTTTCAATTTGATGGCAGCAACACATCTGGAAAACGTTGGGACAGGGGTAACAAAAGGCTGGAAAAGCAAAAGGCACTAATAAAAAACAGCTTGAGGAGCATTTTACAACTAATTAGGTTAATTGGCAACAGGTCAGTAACATGACTGGATATAAAAAGAGCATTTTAGAGAGGCAGAGTCTCTCAGAAGTAAAGATGGGCAAAGAATCACCAATCTGCGAAAAAGAGTCTAAAAATTGTGGAACAATTTCAGAAAAAATGTTCCTCAATGTAAAATTGCAAAGATTTTGAATATCCCACCATCAATAGTACAATATATCATCCAAAGATTCAGAGAATCTGGAGAAATCTCTGTGCGACAAGGGACAAGGGTCAATATTGGATGCTCGTGATCTTTGGGCCCTCAGGCATAATTCTGCACTGGAATTCACTGCAAGGACTCAGGAACACTTCCAGAAATCATTGTCAGTGAACACAGTTTGCCGTGCAGTCCAAAAATGCAAGTAAAAGCTATATCATGCAAAGAAGCCGTATGTGAACACGATCCAGGAATGCCGCCGTCTTCTCTGGGCCAAAGCTCATTTAAAATGGACTGAGGCAAATTGGAAAACTGTTTTGTGGTCAGATGAATCAAAATTTGAAATTCTTTCTGGAAACCACGGACGCCATGTCATGCGGACTAAAGAGGAGCGGGACCATCCAGCTTGTTATCAGCACACAGTTCAAAAGCTTGCACCTCCGATGGTATGGGGTTGCATTAGTGCCTATGGCACGGGCAGCTTACAGATCCGGATAGGCATTATCAATGCTGAAAAGCATATAGAGGTTTTACGACAACATCTCTTTCAGGGAAGGCCCAGGACTGTTGAGCAGCTAGAACCCTACATCAAACAGGAGTGGGACAACATCCCTCTTCCAAAACTCCAGCAGTTGGTCTCCTCTCTTCCCAGACATTTACAGACTGTTGTTAAAAGAAGAGGGGATGCTACACAATGCTAAACATGGCCCTGTCCCAACTTTTTTGAGATGTGTTGCTGCCATCAAATTGAAAATCAGCTAATATTTTTCTTGAAATGGTAAAAATTTCTCACTTTCAAAATCTGATATATTGTCTATGTTCTATTGTGAATAAAATGTGGGTTTATGAGATTTGCAAATCATTGCATTCTGTTTTTATTCACATTTTACACAACATCCCAACTTCATTGGAATTGAGGTTTGTATATATAATATTTGTATCCTTTTTATTTAGATTTGGCTCTGATAGGTCAATAGGGTACAACTACTATTGACTCACTGCAATGGAGGAAGGATAGCCTGCCGTTTACACTTCATGTTCAGTGGCATCGCGCATTTGAAATTTTGACTGATTGCTGAGCGTGTTCTGCTATTCAAAGAAAATCAATTCGTCAGGGAGAATATATTAATATGTTGTATGCAAAAACAAACAGCAGTTCACACAACTTTGTAAATCTGATGTCAAATCCAAAGACTGATTTGTATGCTCAGAACTGGATTTTTAGGCTTGTTATCCAGAGCTGGAGCTGACTTTTACTCAGAGGGCTGAAGATCAATTCTCTTACCGTCAAAGCTTAGGCTCAAGAGCTATTACCAGGCAACCAAATAATGCATTAAGCACACATTTGGAAGTGCAAGACCATAACATTAGAATAAAAATAGCAAAACAAAAACAAAACATAAAATGCATGTATTGAAGCTTAAAATATTTTTGTCTCCTTCTATAATAATAATAATAATAATAATTTTTTTTTTCTTTAGGTTGTACTCTACTGCCACATTTTGCTCTGTCTGGAATGTGTATGATGTGAAATCCAAGGCCATTGCTCAGTTTAATGCATCCCATGAAAATAGATTTTATTCTAAAGTAAGAAGGTGCTAAAGTAGACTGTTTTGTTATTGTGGTTCTCAGTTATCTTCCAATGCATTTTGAATAAATTCTTTGATAGGCGAGCCCAACACACAATTTTCCACAAGTGTGGTCAATGTCGTAAAATTCCATGAAAACAATGGATGTGCAGAATTGCATTCTGCAAGAAATTTTCTAACTGTGGCCATTGATTGATATGATTAAAATCTAAAATTTGCTTAGAAAACCTTTTATTTTGGAGCTTTTTGTATTTCAAGCATTTTGATAAAAAAACAAAATAGTAAGAATCATAACTGGGTTAGCACAAGTTAACTAAATACCATTTAGTAACCAGCCAGATAGTAGCATCCAAAACTAGAGTGATGGAAGTCTTCTTGTATGAGAAGCAAAAGTTTTGTCGCCTTGAACTTTACAACCATCGGTGGTGAAGCCAGAACTGAAAATTGTGTGTGTGTGTGTGGGGGGGGGGGCATTCTCCACTTCACATCAGAGGCGGCCAGCTCTTGGTCCCAATACCGACACTCACCGACCCGGATAAAAAGCGGCATGATTGTGCCTCACTGTTGTTGCCACTCTATGAGCCCTGAGGGACATATTGCACTCATTTCATTGCAAAATGTTGAAATGATTTAATTACAGTTATTGTCTCACACAACTGGAGAGGGGGCTGTAACATTTTGTGTACTGAACTGTCCTGTAGCACGGGCTACTAAGTTAAGAGTGCAGTAGCTGTCCTTTTCCACTAGGGGACTGGTCCAAACCACTTAACTAGTTTCTCTAGACTGGTTCGGGGCAGTGGCTTGCCACTGCAGTAATTGTCCTGCTCCACTAAAGGACTGGCCCGTATCACTAAACAACTGCCTCAAGACTGGCTTGGGGCAGTGGCTTACCACTGCAGAAACTGTCCTGCTCCGCTCGGGGACTGCCCCAGACCACTAGCTCAGTGGCCCATACCACAGGACAGTACAGTACACAAAATGTCACAGCCCCTGCTAAACAATTGATTCCAGAATCAGATTTAAGTTTTTTGGTTGCCCAAGTATCTTTTTTTGTGCTGCAGATTCTTTCAAAAATAACCAGCATGGACAGTAGACAATTCACAATAGACCAATGTTCAATATTTTGCCTCAAGGCTTTGCTGCTTATAATCATTATTTCTCTGACAATCAAGAGAAATGGCTGAAATAATTAGTGATAAAGTTGAAACTAACAGGCCATATTTTAAAAGAAACAGTCCTTGGGCCTTAAGTCCTATTGAGATGGGATATGTTTTCAGGACTATTGCAAGACCTCAGTAATGCATTTTCAAGTCAACAGCCATGATGTTTTACAGGGGTTTGAACTGCACAAATTTAGTAATACCTTGGATTATTTATATTAAGCACATCACAGCAGGTAAAAGTTATGAGAAAAAGTGAGCTAGACGGTGAATTTGGACAGGACTAAAATAAAATAACAGAGATACTCCTGTAAATATTTCATGACCCCCAATTAAACTAATCCCTCCAGAATAGGGCAGAATAGAGCAGAGGTCGTAAAAATGACAAAACTTGTCACTTACTGATCCAGTAGAAAGCAAGAGTCTTTGGAGTCGTTTGTTTAGCTTAAGACTTCATTCGCTTTTTTGGTATGACGGCTTCAGAGCTTACCAACCACATAATGATGATCTTTCACTTATTTTGTCAATCCAAATGGAAATTCATCTAACCTGGCATGGAAATAATACACAGAAATCCAGTCAGGATAGCTGGCCCCAGCTCCAGGAAATGACTGCGCATGCACAGCCTATAGTGCAAGTTCAGTAGATCATACTGGATTAAGCTGTTATGACCCAGACAAGGAATCAAATGGAAAGGCTGTCCTGTGGCTGAAGCCAGGTGGTGAATCCCCTTCGCAGCTGAGGACTGCTTGACAGTAGAACTGAAGGATTTAGCTGCCGTGCAGTCCTAATCCTGAAGACCAATGAAGGCTTGGGGGGTGTTCCTAATAAACTGACTCAGAGGAACAGGTCGGAACAATGGATCAACATGAATACGGTCCCAATCCTGGAGACCGATATGAAGGCTTGGAAGCTTGTTCCCACTGATCAGATTCCAAAGAGTAATGACATCTTTCTTTATCATTACTTTACCAAAAACAAACTAAAGATGAGCGTAGTGCAATACTAGAGGACGCAAAACCTGGGAGCAAGGGATGAAATGAGACAATTAATCAATTAAAGGAGTCAAACGCACTAAAACACACAGAGACTGCTGAAACAAGGGAGAAACCAATTGAAGACCACAAATGAAAAACGATCAGAGTCCAAATTTTGCATTTTTGTATATTTAATATTTTATTTATGATTATAATATTTATAATAATATATAATAATATTCCATCCATCTTCTGCCGCTTATCCAGGGCCGGGTCGCGGGGGTATCAGACTAAGCAGAGAGGCCCAGGTGTCCCCCTCTCCAGCCACTTCCTCCAACTCTACCTGTGGGACCCCAAGCCGTTCCCAGGCCAGCCGGGAGACATAATCCCTCCAGCGTCTCCTGGATCTGCCTCGGGGCTCCTCCCAGTAGGACTCGCCTGGAAAACCTCAAAAGGGAGGCATCCAGGGGGCATCTGGATTAGATTCCCAAACCACCTCAACTGACTCCTCTCGACACAGAGGAGCAGTGGTTCTACTCTGAGCCGCTCCCAGATGTCTGAGCTCGTCACCCTATCCCTAGGGGCCAGCCCAGACCCCTACGGAGAAAGTTCATTTCAGCCACTTATATTCGCGATCTTATAGTTTCAGTCACTACCCAAAGCTCACGACCATAGGTAAGGGCTGGAACGTAGATCGACCAGTAAATCGAGAGCTTTGCTTTGACGCTCAGCTCCTTTTTTGCCACAACAGACCGGTACAACGCCCGCTTCACTGCAGACGCTGCAGCGATCTGTCTGTCATCTCACGCTCCATCCTACCCACACTCGTGAACAAGACCCTGAGATACTGGAACTCCTCCACATAGGGTAACAACTCCCCCCCCCACCCTGAAGGGGACAATCCACCTTTTTCCGGGAGAGAACCATGGCCTCAGATTTGGAGGTGCTGCTATTATATATTATTATAATATTTTATATATTTTTTGCATATTTTTTTCAGTGCTTTGTCTCTAAGATAATTTTGAATTTTTAATTCATCATTTCTCCACAACGTGAAAATGTGACTCTGATCATTTTTCCATTGTGGTCTTCATTTACAGACTCAAGATGGTTGTAACAAGTACAGCTCGTCCTCTTCTGTGAATGTTACGGTTTGGCGGTGTGATGGAATTTGCCTGTTGCTTGAATGCCTTAACTATTTCACACATGTCAGTATTAAGAGTTTTACAGAAAATAAAGAAGTGTTGTTTTGTTCTACATGGTAAACAGGGAAAGAGGAGCTGTTTAACTGCAGAAAGCCCCAAACAATAAGTGGAAGTGCGCGGGTTCATAAGACACATGTGTGAGCAACGCTTAAGCAAGACAAGGTAGACCACAGGCATCCTGTTGAGCATAGTGTTGAAAAAGTGAGAAAACTGTCCTTTTTCTGACCCGAGGTCATAAGGTGTCTGTTCAGAATTAGGTCTCTGGGGGCAAAAAGTCACCCAGTTGTGCTTGGCATAGCATATATGTATAAGCTGCTTGGCTGCTTGCCATAGAATGTTCTAGAAGTCTCCACCTAAAATGTATAAATGTGCTGTGATGATAATTCCTCTTTGAGGAACACTTCCTGCATTACTGGGAGCCAAACCCTGTGTTGCTGGTTGTATTGTTTTCCCTTCTTGCAAGAATAAAGGCCCATTGAATTTGCAACTCGGAGAGACAACTCGTTTTCATTCCTCACCGTATATGCAACAAATTTGAATTTCCACGACAGGCGGTTTTTTTTTTAAACGTTGGCCACCATGTAGGATGACCTGTGCCTTGTTGAATAAAATGGTTAATTTTCATCATATTAAGCATCATCATTTCATCTCATGAAAGTGTACATAATTTTAAACATATTTGTTCAAGTAATGTCTAGAATTTGCAAAAAGTACATCGATGAAATATGTGCATGACAGATGCAAAGCATGCATTTAATTTGCTGTCAACATCCTAAATAACAGCATGGTAGAATACCACGACTGTGACAGGTGTAACCTGAATATATTGTTCAATGTCTATTGGAAATGTGAATTTCTGTTATTACATGATGGTAGCTATAGCAATGCAAAGTGCTTATACTTGTACTATATTTAATTGCGTTCTTCACCCCAGCTTCCACTTATGCACTTATCTATAACAAATCAAGTGATGTGTTGAATTGGTATAAATAATAAGTGTCATTGATTTCATTATTAATTCCATGAGGCCAGAATCAATTCAACAAATCTTGCTATGAATATGTACTCCACTTCTGTTATTATGAGTGTGTCACTCAGGAGTATGGAATTAAGCCTGGAACATGGTATTAATAATGGATTATGCAACCAAACCATCTACATACTGTCAATGGCCAGCAGCAGGATTTACACCTCCAATTTCAACACGACATCCTCCCTCACATAAGTGCATTAAACTGGGACTATTATTTTAAAACTGTGGACAGATGATAATTAAAATACACACATTATAATTCAGTGCTTGGAGCAGACATCCTCTCATCATTTCATTTCAAAGTGTTTTGGCAGGCGCCCGCATGATTTACATCATACCACATCACAGGCCAATAAGGATAAAATGATAAATGAAATAAATTAAATTAAAACACAGAATATCACCAAATCAAAGAACATTTTTGGATTTGTTTACAGTCGCAAATAATCGAACAGGTCTGGATTCTGTATAAGCCTAAAAACCTAAGTGCAGATTACATGCAGTATATTGTCACAAAAAATTAATTCAATGTATGAACTGAATTGAGGACATAATTTTGAACAGTTTGCATCAGACAAAAGAAAAATAGCTATCTGCTTGTATTATCAATTGATGATTCCCTGAATTCATACACAATGAACAGAGGCCTCCAGCACCACAAGAGGGTACAAATCCACCTGAAAACTGCACTGTAAAATGAAAAGTTTGCCAATTAAAGTGGCCCAAGACCAGACCCCATCCACTAACTAGCACTGTGCTCTCCTCTGCGTTCATTACAAAGGTCCTGGTGTCGAAAACAAGTCAGTGAATAGGACTTGAGCTGTGCTCTCAGGTCACATCCTGCCACTACAGTCTATGAGAAAAAAATATGGGTGATGAACCTTAGGCAGAGTTTGGCCGACTTTTACAAGACCGACAGAGAGAGAAGCATGACTCGTTCCCTGTGGTGAGGGAGCAGCTGTGTGATATGCCAGTCCCGATTGGCTTGTGTCTTGCTGGGAAGTCCAATTAACGGACTGACAGGAAAGCAGTTTACAACGCACATTTCATTCCTCAAATTTGTTTCATGGTTTCTAGTTTGCCCTTTAAAAAAAGTTTTTATTTCATCCTTAATCCTAGGCTGTGATTTATTATGTCCTTCAGCGTGCAAAAACATATGGTACAAGCAAAACCAATGACACAACCCATGATGACTGATCATTTGTCATGTTTGTTATTTTGCATTTGTTGAATGGTTTCGCACATGCAAAAGCTCTGCGTCAATTAGGCCCTTTGGTGTACTGCATTATAGTGTTGAGTCAAGATCATTCTAATCCCATATGTGCGATCAATAATCTTAAAGGGGAAAAGGTAACTGAAATATAGGGATAGTATAAGGAAAGAACTGGGCTATCAGGTGACCACATGCGTTAGATAATCATGAAAAGCCTTCTACAGCATCATTACGATGGAACAACCTCTGCTTAGTCCAAAAATTGTTGCAAGAGTTGATTTTAAATCCCAGTCGAACCTGGTCAACCCGGTCAATTCAATATGTTTGGCAGGCGTAAGCCCGGTGGGAATCATGCATTTGGACGTGGGGGGGTGTGCGCGCGCATGTTTGTGTGTGAGTGCATTTGCGGGCATGTGTGTCCTTGTCTGTTACTGTTAAAGACCTGATCATGGAGTGCTGGGAAGGTGGATGGAGTGGGAGGCTCCATCCGGTGGAGGTGGGTCCTTGAGGCTTTGTGGGAGTCTACGAGGAGCCAGACCACACAAGGAAACCAGGAAAGTATACAAGAAAGTGGAGAAGGCAAGCTTCTGGCTCTGGCTGAGAAGGCCTACACAAAGCGTGGGGAATGAATTATACCAAAAGTTATCTGTGGGGTGTGTCAGGAAGATGTCCCTGTTCACTGTCCCGCCACCAGATGTTCCAGGATGAGGGGTGAAACATCTATGAACAGCGGTCTCCGGCTGGAGGCCCTGCAGCAAACTATGTGGGCACCGATAGAGATGCGGCAGGTTTAGGGCCTAGCAGGAGAACGCCTATCTGTCAATTGTATGATGAGTTGGAATAATAAGGTCATATGAAACAGATGATGCTACTCTGGTGAACTAATTGTGTTATGGTATTAAAGGAGCCCCAGAGATGGCTTAGTCCCTCAAGATCAAAGATGGATTGAGGCTCAACAATTTGCCAGCACGCGTAAGCTTATATTCCATCACTTTAAGGTTCTCCAAAGACAATATTGTGTATAATACATCATATAATTCAAAGATGGATAGAATTTGGTTGAATCTTGGCAAGTAAAGGGCAGCACCTGAATGTGCATGATCTCCACTTTCTCAAACATCACTGTCCTAAGAAAACTATGGAACTTCAGGACAGTGCACCTAATTTTTTTAAAGAAAGAGTAGTCACTACAAATATTGCCTTGATTTAGTTGGTTTTAACAATTCTCGCCTCTTTATGTTACATTTTTCAACCTCTGATTTAATAATTTGTAGAAGCATCTTTGCTTTAGTGAATGACTTTAAATGTGCCTAAAAGTCTTGCTTGGTATTGCAAGTGATTTTTTTAGGGACATTCCAGTGTTTTCCAGCAAGAAAATGCCAAACCACAGTCAGCTTAAATTACAGGTACCTGACAGCTAGAGTGTGGGTGCTAGATTGGCCCGCTTGCAATCCTGATCTGTCTCCTATTGTGTATGCATGGTGAATTATGAAGCAAAATATGCAGCAACAGAGGCTCCATACAATTGCACAGCTTAATACTGGTTTAATTGACTGCGGAGTGGGGGGGGATTCCACTTGCTTGACCAGAGCGAGTGGTATCACCAGCGCCAAAAAGCTTAATGGGCGTGATTAAAACACATGGTGATGCTACACAGTGGTAAACAGTCGAATGTGCCCACTTGTAATCAGATTGTATATTTTCAATAAGCAATTACATTTACATATGACAAGATCAAATAATGTGTTGTCCTATTTTAAGCATAATATAAGATGAATCAACCTTTCAAATCAGTTCTTTTTGATTTTATTGGCATTTTTATGATGTGTCAGCTTTATTCAGAACTGGGGTTATGCATTTATCACATTCAAAATATTTTAAACTATGACTCAAGGTCACACTCAGATTGCAGTTGAATAATATTTCTTGCATTTATGAGGCTTGAAATACTATCATTACCTCCGACAAGGTGGTTATGTTTTCACCCGTGTTTGTCTGTTTGTCTGTCTGTTAACAGGATAACTCAAAAAGTTATGGACGAATTGGCATGAAATTTGGAACGATGGTAGGTAGTAGCCAAAGGATGAGTTGATTCAAATTTGGGATGATCTGGAACATATTCTGGATTTTAGATTTTAGAAGTTAAAGTATACCTAAATAGAATGATTGTCCCTTATGTAATGAACAGACTTTCATAAGATTTCAGTGTACATTAGAATCTATGCTTGTTCGGAATTGATTATAGATGTTGGTAATCTGCATAATATTCTCGTGGATAGAGAACCCCTGATACTGACATATGGCGTAGCGGAGGTATACGGTCTACTGAGTGCCCTTCTAGTTTGCTCATTTTTTCTACAGATGTTTCTGTCGTTCTGCCTTTTAAAAAAATGCATCTCAGCCTTCAAAATTTTACTTTTCAAAAACCAATGACTAATGACAATGAGCATACCCACCACTATGTTTGACGCTTGAGAGCTCAGTTTCAATTCATTGTTGTAATCTCTAGAATCTCTTGAACCAGGGGAAATGTTCAAAGCAAAACTGCATTTTTAAAATCAAAGAGAATGCTCTATGAACTGTTCTACACATGAAATGAAACATGCAAAATACATACAATAATTATTAATGCATACTTAAAAAGGACAACAAATCAATAGGCAGTTGTAGTGTTGGTGATGGTCTTTATTCATCCAAAAATTGTATAACAGTAAGCTCAAATTTAATGTGGCAGACCCACCAGATTCATATTTCAGTGTTTGACAGTAATTAGAGAATGGCAGATAAAATTTGCAGGACAAGGGACCAGTGGCAGGTCTAGAACTGGGAATTGGGGTGGCACAGACACGTCCCTTTTAGTCCTGGCAAGTTCTCAATCATTCTCCTTTATTGACGCGTTTTCCAATGATCGTATTATTAATCATGGGCTAAATTCAGCACAGAAAAATAATTTACTTATTAATAGGCCAATGCTTTGCGTTGATTGAACTGGTCCGCATTCTAATGAAATATTGCCTTTCACTCTCGGTATTGCGTGGGTTGATAAAAAAAAAAGTGGCACAGAGAGGTTAAATAGGCTATTAAAAGCCTGCGGCTCAAGCTATTTGCTTGACAGTCGACAGGTATGCAATTCTGAACCACGTTGATTTAAATACAGCGAATACGCGTCCAGATGAATGATTGTCGTCTTACCTAATTGGGGAGAACAAGCAGCACCTGTTAAGTGTGGAGTGCTCTCGGAGTGAACCTTTTGTTTACTATGAAAATAAATGAGAACAGGTCAGGACTAATAATTGTTTTAAACGGATGTTTTGTGCACCTAGTTCTCAGTTCTGGCTTCGCCACTGTAGCCTACTGAATTTAGCCCATGATTTCATCGCTGTTAGATCACATATGGAGAGAAACCGTGTCTTCAGTTGCCAATTATGATAATTGGAAAACGCGTCAATAAAGGAAAATGATTGAGAACTTGCCAGGACTAAAAGGGACGTGTTGATGCCACCCCAATTCCCAGTTCTAGACCCGCCACTGCAAGGGACATACAAAGAAGCTTTTATGGAGCCAACAATTTTTGACTGAAACACAAGATATTGCTGTTAATAAGGGATTCTTGGCAGTCCCATATGTTAGCCTCCTACAACCTCCTCTACCTATCAACATTAAAGTGAGCATAGTAAGTAAAAACATGAGAGTTTTACCACACCAGCATCTGTTTTCTTTGGCATGGACAAATAGTGTCCTGTTTTACCACTGTGGAAAACCTTTTTGAAAGAACAGCCACTGCTTACAGCATTTTTATAAGTAGTTAACTTCATGCCACTTGTTTGCCTTAGTTACATGCACTAGATGAGGACAGCATATGCCAAAACTTGCCTGTGTTATCATTCTCAACAAAAGCAGGCTGTGCAATTAAGGAGCATATTTTTCAAGCCTGAGCAGTGAATATGGGCTTTGTCTTTGTTCTATCCTATGAATATAAACACTTCAAAAACCCGAACTGTCGCTTTCGGGTAAACAGGGACCTTGGAGAGATTCTGCAATAGTAATTGCCAAGAGCATCCAAAAGTGTCAGTGTTTGTATCTGAGATATGACATTACACCATTTCTCTCCTGACCCTCACTCATACCCCCTCCCTCCTCTATTCCCCCCAGCGGGTTGGTGGCATTTTACTTGCAGATCTTTTCAGCATTATCATCTTGTGTGCTGTAAAACCGAAGCAAAGGGCAGATCACAGGGGAAAACATCTTTGGGCTGACAGAAAATCATGAAATCTTTGAATTTCTGTAGGCTGCCAAACCAAAACCCCGAAAGCGATTCTGTGCAAACATCCTATTGGTATTAAAATAAGCAAAGATTCGAGGCTGTTGGCCGCATTTTATGATTTCAAAAGCTCATGAAGGGTGGTTGGCATCTGGCAGGGGAACAAAGTAAGATACAGTCAAGTCCATAAATATCTGGACATTGAAAAAGTGACTGTTACTGTAGCTCTCTACCACAACATATGAGGGGTGAATAAAGTGCAGACTTTCAGCTTTAGACTGATGGTATATACAAACCCCAATTCCAATGAAGTTAAGATGTTGGGTAAAACGTGAATAAAAACAGAATACGATGATGTGCAAATCTTTTTCGGCCTATATTCAATTGAGTACACTACAAAGACAAGATATTTAATGTTCAAACTGATAAACTTCATTTTTTTTTTGGAAATATTCACTCATTTTGAATTTAATGCCAGCAACACGATCCAAAAAAGCTGAAACAGGGGCATGTTTACCACTGTGTTACATAACCTTTCCTTTTAGCAACACTCAATAAATGTTTGGGAACTGAGGACTCAAATTGTTGAAGCTTTGTAGGTGGAATTTTTTCCCATTCTTGCTCGATGTATGACTTCAGTTGCTCAACAGTCCGGGGTCTCAATTGTCGTATTTTGCGCTTCATAATGCGGCACACGTTTTCAATGGAAGACAGGTCTGGACTGCAGGCAGGCCAGTCTATTACCCGCACTCTTTTAGTACAAAGCCACGCTGTTGTAACACGTGCAGAATGTGGCTTGGCTTGTCTTTCTGAATTAAGCAGGGATGTCCCTGAAAAAGACATTGCTTGGATGACAGCATATGTCGCTCCAAAATCTGTATGTACTTTTCAGCATTAATGGTGCCTTCATGGATGTGCAAGTTACCCATGCCATGGGCACTAACACATCCCCATACCATCACAGATGCTGGCTTTTGAACTTTGCGCTCATAACAATCTGGATGGTGCTTTTCCTCTTTGGCTCGGAGGACACAACGTCCATGATTTCCAAAAACAATTTGAAATGTGGACTCGTCAGACCACAGCACACTTTTCCACTTTGCATCAGTCCATCTCAGATGAGCTTGGGCCCAGAGAGGCCGGTGGCATTTCTGGGTGTTGTTGATATATGGCAATCGCTTGGCATGGTAGAGTTTTAACTTGCACTTGCAGATGTAACGACGAACTGTGTTAACTGACAATGGTTTTCTGAAGTGTTCCGGAGCCCACTTGGTAATATCCTGTACAGAATGATGTCGGTTTTTAATGCAGTCACGGGCATTCAATGTTGGTTTTCGGCCTTGCCGCTTACGTGTAGAGATTTCTCCATTTCTTATTTTACAACTATTTATGCTGCTGTCTTGACCAGGACTCCCTGGAAGAAGAGATCTTGTATCTCAATGGGACCTTCCTGGCTAAAAAAAGGGTAAATAAATAAATAAAATGAGCATATACTTTTTCAAAAACAATAGTTTCTCAGTTACAACATCTGATAAGTTGTTTTTGCTATAATTTCAATTAAATATTGAGTTTAAATAATTTGCAAATAATTTCTTTCAGTTTTTATTGACATATTACGCAGCGTCCCAACTTTTTTTTTTTGAATTGGGGGTGTGAGAGTGGCTCAAATTCTTACACGGTTCAAACCGTATTTTTGACAAATCCCTTCAACTGAAGCTGAACGCCTACACTTCTAGCACATCTTGATTGTTTCATTTTCAATCTATTGTGGTGGCATTCAGAGCAAGACTGATAAAAATAGTGTCACTGTCCAAAGACTTACGGACCTAACTACACTTCTAGGCAATATAGTCACCAGCAAAAAAGTCATGACCCTGTGCATGGCATTTTGTGCTTTCAGGCGCGATGCTGCATTCTCTGTATCTCTTTACCTTGAAGTGCATCTGGTCTGATTGGTGCACAGTGGAGATTTTACATCCAGTTGCATTGTGCTCACCTTCAAATCTCCCTCTAAATGTCAAAAAGCAAATAAGGGAACAATTCCCTTTCCATTGATGTCATTGATGTTTTGAAATGTGAGCAAACCAGCTTGAGAATAATCTTCTTGCTTATGCACTATGCAGCATGAGGTCAGGGTGTATAGAAATTCATTTCAGACTTGCCTTGAATGTCATGACACTTCATGTACTTTTTTTTTTCCAAAAATGAGCACGACCCCTATCAACCTGCACAGCGTGTTCTTGAAGTTTTCCATTTTCCTCAGATTTCGGCATGGACGAGCAAGCATGTAAAAAATATTGAATAAAATAAAGATGCAGATTTACAAATGGCTGCCTAAAACAGAAACTACCACAGGTTTCACTATTTCCTTTTAGGATGGCTCTTCTGGGACATATTTTGTGATTTTTTTTTTTTTGATGCAGACTTCATGTGTGTTGAGTGGACGCCACCCAGCACAGAACTAAGACTGGTGTATCAGAGAAAAGGAGTCTTCTCAAAATACAGGGAAAAGATCCAAGATACTTAATTGTAGGACCGACTTCAGGCAGTCTGTATTTTAATTCTTTATTTTTAAGCAGCATTCTTTATAAGTTGTGTCGTGAGAATACCAAGTGTGTTCTCCGACTTAAACTAGAAAATTCGGTCACACACAACTGCAGATGCATCCCCGTACAGGAGAATATCATATATATGAGAATATTTTATCACAGTTTTAAAGCTACAGTGACATGCAGAACTCCAAGCAAGCAAGCTTTGTACCTGGTGCATCTATATTTACATATATTGTAGTGGAGGGACAGTAAGGATCTTAGAACTAGGCTCTGATTCGTAGTTTATCACCAGATTCACGCCAGTGTGCCGGCCAGAGCACCACTTAAGGCCAATTTCCAGGGTATGAGGGAATAAAACAGGGAGATGAGATGCTGTTTCCTCAAATCTTTACTGTTGTGATAACAGCTGGATCACAATGGGGAGTTGTTTGGATTTGTGGATTTGTGGTCTTCAAAGGAATTACAAATACATTAAGTACAATGAATGCATTACTCAATTCACCATACACAATAATGTGCATTGTAATACCCGTCTAATATA
This sequence comes from Gymnothorax javanicus, assembly GCA_029692085.1. NCBI lineage: Eukaryota > Metazoa > Chordata > Actinopteri > Anguilliformes > Muraenidae > Gymnothorax > Gymnothorax javanicus. Next base: position 16,391,737 of record CM056194.1, read on the forward strand.
AAGAGAATTGTAACAAGGATAATAGTTAACAGGTACAATTACATTCATCTCCTTTCACTATAACAGCATCCCGATACGTGAACCACATTAAACCATCAGATATATCAATGCTCCGTTAAGTTACCATGTTAGTTAACGCAACCGTTCCGGTTTCTAATGTTTTGGATTAAAACCTCGCACTGCTGAATTGACGAGATGCTTTACAGTAAAAGCCCACCACATACTGTAACCTGTTACAGAGTTGGCTTACTTCGTTATCCATACAGGAAACAAATTACCTCAAATCACTATGGCTTACTTCAAGCTTAATACCTAAACACTATTTATGGTACGAAAGGACAGGAAATAATTGTATGGACGTAAACCGAACACATTTAATTGGCATGCTAAGTTAAGTAAGCCAACGGCAATGAAATGGCTATGAAATGGCTCAGCCGCTCAGCTCGGCAGTAGTCCTCAGCAGAAGGGGGATTGGTAGAGTCGGCCGCCCCATGTACCTCTCGTGCTGTCGTTTCCAGTAGCTCCCTCCAAGATTTGTACTGGCTCAGATCTGAATTCGGCTGCCTGGAGGTATCCATGACGACCCCACAGAATGTAGAATTCCGCAGCTCTGAGGCATCTTCGGCTTGCTTCACAGAAGGGTACTGTGGCCAAGAATCTGGACTTAACAGGAGAAAGGAGGGGCCCTGGCTCCATCTGTTAGGCCCTACAAGCTCCTTCAGCTTTTTTCCTCTGGTCACGTCATCAGCAGGGTTCCTTGCCAAATCAACATATCTCCAGGCATGCCTGTCAGTAAGTTCCTGGATCTCAACCACGCGGGTGCCGACGAAGATTTTGAATCGGCACGATTCAGACTTCAACCATCTCAACACCATTGTGGAATCAGACCACAGGATCATCTGATTAATGTTGATCGTAAGCTCCTTCCGGAGCACCTGTAAGAGCTGGGCACCAGTGAGCGCGGCACAGAGCTCTAATCTGGGTATGGAGTGGCGTCGCTTGGGAGCGACTCTGGAGCGGGCCATTAGGAAAGACAGATGGACTCCACCATGTCCATCAGTGGTGCGGAGGTACGCTACTGAGCCGTAAGCTTCTTCGGAGGCGTCACAAAATATGTGTACCTCTCTGTGCAGATCATAGATGTCCACCTCCTTTGGCAAGTATGGGCGGGGCAAGGTGACTTGATTCAGGACTTGCAGTTCTTCCTCCCAGGCTGTCCACTGTTCCAGAAGCTCCTGAGGTAGCAGTGGGTCATCCCATCCCCTATGCTTGTCCCAAAGGTGCCTAACGAGTATCTCAGCCCTGGTGGCGTAGGGTAAGATGAACCCCAACGGGTCATACTGACTCGCCAACACTTTATATATGTTGCGCATCGTGAGGACACCATATTCTACATGGCAGTGCTTGTAGCCAAGGATGTCGGCGTGAAAGAGCCAGCTCAGCCCTAGTGTAGATTCTGGGGCATGGGTCTTGTTCTGAGCCAGCCACAGCTCGACACTAGCAGAGCGGCTCTCATCTGGTAAGTGACTGATTACATCTGATTCATTGCTGGCCCACTGATGAAGCTCAAAGCCTCCAGATGCTAGGAGGGCTTGTAGCTTGTCGACAAAGTGTTTGGCCTCAGCAATGCTAGGGACGCTCTGGAGGAAATTGTCCACGTAAAAACACTTCTTGATGGACATCCTTACCTGATCCTCTCGCTGGCTGTTATCGGTGACAAGGCGCTGTAGGGCAAATGTGACACAGCAGGGGCTTCACGTTGTGCCAAACGGTAGCACCTGAATTCAAACACTGCAGGAGGCTCTTCTTGACTGATGTCATGCCAAACAAACCTGAGCAGGGCACGATCTTCTGGGAGGAGGCGAACCTAGTGGAACATGCCTCTGATGTCTCCACTGACAACTACCGCCTCCTCGCGGAAACGTAACAGGACTCCCAGAAGCGATGCTCCTAATGTAGGTCCGGGCAGCAGGTATTCGTTCAGGCTTTGCCCACGGTGCTGGTAGGAGCAGTTAAACACTAGCCTATTCTTGCAGTTATGGCTGACCATAAGGTGAGGAATATACCATGCCTCATATCCTTCCTCAACTGGTGCCTCTGCGTCAAGCTTGATAACAGAGCCTGCCTTGATCAGTTTCTCCATCTCCACATGGCAGGCTTCAGCCTTAACAGGATCCCTGGCTAGTCGCCTCTCCACACTTTGTAAACTGGGCATGACGGCTTCTCGGGTGGCCTGAAGGAGCGGCATGTCCTTCCGGCGGCGTAGTGGAGTGGCGTAACATAGTTTGCCGTCAACCTTGACTCTGGTAGTTTTGGCCTCGAGGATGGTGATAGCCATCTGGTCCTCCCTTGACTGAGTGACCACCTTCTCACTTCTAAATGGCACAGTATCAACCTGCCATAGTTTCATCACATTTCTCATCAACTCACTCACTTGGGGTGCCACTGTAGTGAATAGACACTGCTGTGGTTGGGCAAAATGACAGACTACACTAGCTGGGCCTTGCAGCGTCCAGCCCAGCCTTGTGTGGATGGCAGCAGGTCCTCCTGGGGGTCCCAACCTAACAGGTTCAATGGGAGTGATGAGATGGGGGTGGTCATTCCCAATGAGGAGCAAAGGTTGTACGTCAGTTAGGGTCCTTGAGGGAAGGCTAATGAGGTGCCGGTAACTCTTCTGGAGTTGTTCCATAGGATAGGTATGGCTCGCTATGCTAAGGCGATCACTAGTGAATGCATCTGTGATCTTGAACTTAGCCTTTGGTTTGGTCAGAGAGGAGATGGTGAATGACACTGATGCACCAGAGAGGGTCTGCACATCCCATCTAATTGTGCTTAGTGGTAGATCCTCTGTAGTTCCCTTCACCCCAGCTTCTCGACTGCCTCCGGTAACAGCATGGTTCGCTCGGAACCATCGTCCAGTACAGTGTAGGTGTTGAGCACTTGGTCACCATGATGAATGCGGACCTTGACAACTTTCAGAAGGACACGGCTGCCTTCTGTGGGCCTGTCAAGATACAAGACCTCTGTTGAGGCCTGGCGCCACGGTTCTCCACCGCGGTGGCTGTCTCTTTAAAGGCCGCACATTGACCTCATGCAATACTCGAAGATGTTTACCTTGACAGAGGCTACATGTCCCTCTCAAGTTGCACTGGGCAGCCAGGTGTTGCCTTGCAGAGTGCCAACACTTTTTGTTACACTTTATCCATTCGGTCAGCTGCTCCTCGGTTAGCTGTACACTGACTGATGTGATGCTCTTCGCTGCAGAATGGACATTGCTGCTTACTCTTGTCCCCTTTACTTGAGCTACTTTGCGCTGGAACCTCTGTTCTCTTAGCGCTGTCTTTTCCACCATGGAGGACAGTGGTGGATCGCTTATCCTGGTGGCCCTCAGATCTGAGCACTAGTTTCCCTCTGGCACTTGTCAGGGCTAGTTGGCCTTCGGAATCCTGGCACCAGGACTCGTATTTAAGCCACTCTGATAGATCACTTAAGGAGGGGGTCCGTGCGCCTCGATGAAACATACAGCGGTGAAACTCTGCTCTCTGCTCCCGTGGCAGCTTACTCAGTAAGCGAGCAACATGTGAGTCACACTGTAATTCCACTCCTCCCTCTGGTCCCAATGTTCTCAGCATTCCCACTAAGGGCTGTATGTGGAGCGCAAACTTCTCAAATGCAATAACATCTCCACGCCTAACGTCTGGCAAGTCCATCACAGCAGCAGTACGCCTCAGTGCTATCTGATGGGGTTGGCCGAACTTGTCATTCAGGGCATTCATCGTATCGGAGAAGGGCGTTGGAGAGTTGAGGTAAGCGTCCGCAATTAGCTTAGCCTCTTCAAGCTGCAGGTGATCGACTAACACTCGATATTTGAACAGCTAGCTGGCATCTGATGGTAAGAGGGTTTCCAGTGATATCTTGAGCCGTGTAAAGTCACTTGAGTCCCAATTAGAGAACTTGGAGATTGTTGGGCGTGGTCCTTAGTAGCTTGAGTCTGAGCAAATGGAACCCCTGAGACGGGGTTGTGAAGGCTGTGGCTGTGCCCCTAACGTACCTAGATGTTGCGGTGGGGCTGTTGCAGTAAACCCAAGCCCACTCCTGTGACCATATTAAGCTCCTGAATACTTGGGTTCCACTGGAGGATAACTGTGTGGCTGGGGCAGAGGCTGAGCTGACTGGAACCAGGGAGGTGGATAATGGGTGGCATCACCCAATGACGCTATCGCAGGAGGGACATCATGTGGTGAAGGTTGAACTTTGGGTTGGCCCACAAACAGATTAGTAGATGGGGCTGGAACTGCTTCTACCTTTATGTTTGGGTGTTTTCCTGATCTGCTATGAAGGTAAGGTAGCTCTGGTGAGTCACTAGGCAGTAACACTTCCTCAACTAGGTCAGGCCATGGCGGCGGTGCAGGCCAGTTGTTCTCTTCCTCACCATCAGGTTCACCAGCAACCGGCGGTAGTGGTATCTTCATTGCCCTTATGCTTGGCTTGAAGGTTGGATGAGAAGATGGGTGCTGTGGGGTACGGACAGCTTCCACTAGCTGTCTCATTTCAGCTTGTAATCCTTTGAGCTCATCCAGATCCGAAGACATCCGCTGCTGTGTCTGCTGAAGGAGATGCCTCTCATGATGGATGTCCTCCAACTCTGCCCTGCAATCCTGGAGCGTGGGGTGCGAAACTGGACGTGGCTGGGCAGTGCAGCCTTGGAACCATTCCCTAAGCTCTCTCTCTGGAAGCAAAGGGGTTAGCTGGTTCTCCTGGATGTGCCGTCTGCTCTCCAAAGAGGCATAAGGGAGGCTGAGGGGGGCCATCCTAGCCTTACCCTCCTGATGAGAAGTGTCTACTTCCTCGTCGTATCTCTCAAAGTAACCTAAACGATCCACGTCATAATCCGCATAGCGCGCTGGTGGACGAGTGTGTCATCTGGGGCGTGCACCTTGGGCCTCAAACTCTGGAAATGTTTCCATCTCTGACGTAAACAGGTGAGATCCGGCTCGAAGGACCATTAAATGTAGTGGAGGGACAATAAGGATCTTAGAACTAGGCTCTGATTCGTAGTTTATCACCAGATTCACGCCAGTGTGCCGGCCAGAGCACCACTTAAGGCCAATTTCCAGGGTATAAGGGAATAAAACAAAGAGATGAGATGCTGTTTTCTCAAATCTTTACTGATGTGATAACAGCTGGATCTCAATGGGAAGTTGTGTGGATTTGTGGATTTGTGGTCTACAAAGGAATAACAGCATATAAATACATTTAGTACAATGAATGCATTACTCAATTCACCATACACAACAATGTGCATTGTAATACCCATCTAATATAAAGAGAATTGTAACAAGGATAATAGTTAACAGGTACAATTACATTCATCTCCTTTCACTATAACAGCATCCCGATACGCAAATCACATTAAACCATCAGATCAATGCTCCGTTAAGTTACCATCTTAGTTAACATAACCGTTCCGGTTTCTAATGTTTTGGATTAAAACCTAGCACTGCCGAATTGACAAGATGCTTTACAGCGAAAGCCCACCACGTACTGTAGCCTGTTACAGAGTTGGCTTACTTCGTTATCCATACAGGAAACAAATTACCTCAAATCGCTATGGCTTACTTCAGGCTTAATAACTAAACACTATTTATGGTACGAAAGGACAGGAAATAATTGTATGGACGTAAACCGAACACTGCCAACGGCAATGAAATGGCTATTAGTATTAGCGTGTTAACCGCATGGCGAGCAACTAAGTTTGTCTTCTTTCTGCATTAGTTAACAGGAATTATCTGTCGCGAATCAACCCAAAGGAATATGAAACAACTAACTGTGTAGTGGATAAGTACTTACTGATTTTCGTACTCGCACAGTCCACTGTTAAATGAGTTATTGCACTGCTGCACGACCTTGGTCTATCACTCAACTAAACGAATTACTTCCGAAAACGTGACGTCAATTATAATATTGCTCCAACATATTGATTGGCTCACCATGTAGTTACCAATGCAGAATGGACTGGTTCAGTAATAAACTGGACCAATTATCTAACAGCATATCAATTGTAAAGCCCTCCCAGGCAACAATACTGAACACCAACTTATAACTTTGTTGGCCTTTTCTGCATATATTATCATATACGTGTATTAGACCGGGAGCTGGCTCATTTTATTTATGTGAAAAGGGTAAAAAGGTTTGACCCCTACAAGTCAAGCTATTCTACGTGATGTATACAAATCGCCATTGCTGGCTGCTGGACTCCTGTACGTTTGACCCTGGCACCCTTTTTAAAGGGTTCCAAAAGAGGTTTTATTTATGTGAAAGTCGACAACGAAATCAATTACATGTGCTTGTGGAGTGATGATGCGGCATCATAAATTTGTCAACGCCAGCAACTTCAGCTTGAACCCTTGCAGGGACAGTGAGCCTTTAAGGTGTAAAAAAGCCAAATATTTATATGAAGGCCGACAAACACGTGGTTTACCTTTTCTTGAAACTAGAAGAGCCCGCTACTTGAAAACCAAAGTGCCAACAAGTTTTGAGTGTAGCTACCAAACCCTTGCCAGCAACACTCTTTTTAAGGGGTGAAAAAATCAAAATATTCATGCGAGGGCCGATATACACGTGATTTACCTTTTCTTGAAGGTGGAAGGGTCTGCTGTTCGAAAACCGAAGTACCAGCAAGTTTTGAGTGTACCAAACCCTTGCCAGCAAGACCCACTTATGACAGGTATGGTTTCACCTTGTTCGGAACAGCCTTTGAATACAGTGTAGACCAGGGGTCCTCAATACAAATTTTAAAGTTCCACAAAGAAATTTTTCAATGAGTCAAAGGTCTGTTTATTAGTCGGTCAAGCCACGACAAATCAAAGTATCGCCCACAAACCAACCAACTTAACAATACTGTGAAGTAGAAAAATAAAATGCATGACTCAACTATAAAATGTACTTTTAATTTTAACACATATTCACCTCCGAAATTCCTCAGGTGAATAAATATATCAGGAGGTACTGTGTTGTGGTTAAAGAAAACAAAATTTCCTTTTCATAAAAACAACAAAAAATACATACTAAAAAAAAAAAATGTCTTTTTGATTTTAACAAAAAAACAAACAAATAAAAAATACTCAAAAACGGAACTTCTTTTTCTTTTTAACATAAATTCAAATAAATAAATTAATAAATACTTAAAACAAACAAAAAAAAAAACCACACCCCTGCATAGAACCAAAAACAAATATATCAGGAGGAGGGTAAATAACACTTTTCTTTTCAAATACAGACACAAAGGGCACAAGAAAGGAGGAAAAATCCATCACTTCAGTCATACATTCTTTTATTATTTCTGCATCAGAGAATGGCTTCTTGTGCTTACCCAACACCCACCCCACTCTGAGTGAGCATTACCCAACACCCACCCCACTCTGAGTGAGCATTACCCAACACTTACCCCACTCTGAGTGAGCATTACCCAACACCCACCCCACTCTGAGTGAGCATTACCCAACACCCACCCCACTCTGAGTGAGCATTACCCAACACCCACCCCACTCTGAGTGAGCATTACCCAACATCCACCCCACTCTGAGTGAGCACTCTGTTGCGGGGACATTGATGACAGCGAGACTGATGAGAACATGTAAATGATTGCCATAATCATAGGCAAGCCCTGTCAGGAACAACCATTATTTTGGTGACCGTCCTGTTACATGTACAACCCCAGTTCCGGGACAAAAAATAGTTGGGACAAAGTGTAAATTGTGAATAAAATCAAAATGCTATGACTTTCAAATCACACCAGCTAGTATTTTATTCACAATAGAACAGAGATAACATAGCAAATGTTGAAACTGAGACATTTTACAATTTTATCCACAAAATGAGTTCATTTCAAATTTGATGGCTGCTACAGGTCTCAAAAAAGTTGGGACAGGAGCCTGCTTACCATAGTGTAGCATCCCCTCTTCGTTTTAACACAGAATGGAGGCATCTGGGCATTGAGGAGACAAGTTTCTTGAGTTTAGCCATTGGAATTTGATCCCACTCTCGTTTAATACAGGCTTCCAGCTGCTGGAGAGTTTTGGGTCTCCTATGACAGACTTTTCATTTAATTATGCACCAAATGTTCTCAATCGGTGAAAGATCAGGACTGCAGGCAGGCCAGTTCAGCACACGGACTCTTCTACTACGAAGCCATGCTGTTGTAATAGCTGCAGTATGTGGTTTTGCATTGTCCTGCTGAAATACACAAGGCCTTCCCTGGAATAAATGTCGTCTGCAGGGGAGCATAAGTTGCTCTAAAACCTTTATATACCTTTCAGCATTCATGGTGCTTTTTAAAACATGCAAGTGTCCCACACCATATGCACTAATGCATCCCCATACCATCAGAGATGCTGGCTTTTGAACTGAACGCTGATTACAGGAGGGGTGGTCTTTCTCTTCTTTAGCCCGGAGGACACGACGCCCATGATTTCCAACAAGAATGTCAAATTTGGACTCGTCTGACCACAGAACACTTTGCTACAGTCCATTTTAAATGAGCCTTGGCCCACAGAACACAGAGGAGCTTCTGGATCATTCTCAACAATGGCTTCTTTTTTGCATGATAGAGTTTTAGGTAGCATCTGTGGATGGCACGGCGGACTGTGTTTACAGACAGTGGTTATTGAAGTATTCCTGGGCCCATGTAGTAATGTCAATGACAGAATCATGCCGGTGAGTGATGCAGTGGCGTCTGAGGGCCCAAAGATCACGGTCATCCAATAAAGGTCTTCGGCCTTGTCCCTCACGCACAGAGATTTTTCCAGTTTCTCTGAATCTTTTGATGATATTATGCACTGTTGATGATGAGACCTTCAAAGCCTTTGCAATTTGACATTGAGGAACACTGTTTTTAAAGTAGTCCACCTTTTTTTTTTTTTGAGAGACCCAGCCTCTCTAAGACATCCCTTTTATAGCCAATCATGCTACACACCTGATGCCAGTTAACTTAATTACTTGGTAAATGTTCTTTCAGTTGATTCTCTTATATATTAATTGCTTTTTCAGCCCTTTTTTGCCTGCGTCACAACTTTTTTGAGACCTGTTGCAGCCAGAAAATTTGAAATGAGCTAATTTTTTGGATAAAAATGGAAAATGTCTCAGTTTCAACATTTGAAATGTTATGTATGTTCTATTGTAAATAACATACTGGCTCATGTGATCTGAAAGTCATTGCATTTTGATATTATTCACAATTTACATTTCTTCCCAACTATTTCGGAATTGGGGTTGTAAGTAAGGTACTTGAATGGCCAGTCGTGCCACTTAACTATTCTGAGACCTGTGTTTGTCATCTGTTCTTTTTTCTATCGTCAGTCACCAGGTACAATCACCGACAACCGTGTATATCAGAAATTGTGGAACATAAAATTTCTGTTTATTGATGTTCCAAGTTTGTAAGGCTCCCTATTATGATTTTTTGTTCTTATTTTTCCATCTCTGTAATGTCATTAATATAAAAATAAAGGCTTTTTATGTTCTAAAATGGTACTGACTGAAATTAATTTGGATATTGTTCCTTTTTATGTAATGACCGAGTTGAAATTGGTTACCCTTTTAAAAAGAAGGGTCTTGCTGGCAAGGGTTTGGTACACTCAAAACTTGCTGGCACTTAGGTTTTCGAATAGCGGACCCTTCCAGCTTCAAGAAAAGGTAAATTGCGTGTATATTGACCTTCGCATGAATATTTTTGATTTTTTCATCCCTTAAAAAGGGTCTTGCTGGCGAGGGTTTGGTACTCTCAAAACTTTGGGTTTTAATAGCGGACCCTTCCAGCTTCAAGAAAAAATTATGCGGTATACTTGCATGAATATTTTTGATTTTTTCATCCCTTAAAAAGGGTCTTGCTGGCGAGGGTTTGGTACTCTCAAAACTTGCTGGCACTTCGGTTTTCAAGTAGCAGGCTCTTCTAGTTTCAAGAAAAGGTAAACCACGTGTTTGTCGGCCTTCACATAAATATTTGGCTTTTTTTACACCTTAAAGGCTCACTGTCCCTGCAAGTGTTCAAGCTGAAGTTGCTGGCGTTGACAAATTTATGATGCCGCATCATCACTCCACAAGCACATGTAGTTGATTTCGTTGTCAACGTTCACATAAATAAAACCTCTTTTGGAACCCTTTAAAAAGGGTGCCAGGGTCAAACGTACAGGAGTCCAGCAGCCAGCAATGGCGATTTATATACATCACGTAGAATAGCTTGACTTGTAGGGGTCAAGCCTTTTTACCCTTTTCACATAAATAAAATGAGCCAGCTCCCAGTCTATATGTAAATCCTATCATATGTTAATACATTTTTGATTAAAACTATTGAAAATCACCCTATTTTCCCCAAAATTGCTAGGTTTTGACCTCCCATCACATCAAAGGTACAAAACAAATAAGAAAACAATCAGGGAAAAATGGTGACCTCTGGAGCGGTATTGAGGAAATCTCTGTGAGGACCTGAGCGCAGAATGGCCACTGATCCACATTTTCCCCCATTACTGTTGTTGTACATGGGATAGAATAATGTAGCTAAATGTATGTGATGGTCAGGTTAATGCCTGTTCCAGGAAAAAATAAGAAAATAAAATAAAAAAGTAAACAAATTAATAAAATAAATACATAAATAAATAATGACTATTTATTTATTTATTGACCCATTTCAATCCTAATAGCAAATTTTGATTGGCATGGATGTGGGCCCGATAAACAGCAAGGATATGGCCTACACAAGGAAGTCAATGGTGGTCCAAATCCTGCCCAAGGGGACAGCTATAAATTCTGAAGGTATGGCGACAGATATGTGGTTATGATTTGTCACTTGTGTCTTGCTATGCCATATCTCTTCCTCTTCTCCTTCTTTTTCTCTCCTCCCCTTCTTCATCTTTTTATTTTATGGTGGTAACATCTGCTTTTCATCAGTGAATTACAGCCCTCCACCACCATTTTATCTTACGCCACCCTTTTAGATTTGCTTATTCAAAAGAATAAATAAGAACTCAAATAACTCCTTGCTAGCTCCAACTCTCAGTTTCCCCTGAAGAACAGCCAAAAGGCTAAATTAATCACTTTCCCTTTGCCTCAAACTATATTGTAATTTTTCCTATTTACCACATACGTTGTTCATTTCACTACTACGCGCTCCTCCATCTCTATCACCTGGCATAAATCACATTTTCCTGTGGCGTGTTTCCCAGTCATAATAACCTTGTGTTCAGCCCTGTATGCCCCAATCTTTACCTTGATATTATGTGCTCGTCATACTTTTCCTCCTTGTCACGCCATCATTTCCCATCTTCTCTTATGTATTATTTATATGTATTATATAAGTGCCTGCCTCTCTCCTCGCCACCTCATTTGTACTACCACCCCCTTATGTTAATTTCCTTCATTATTTATTTATTTGCTTGGATCTGATTTGGTTATCGGGATATCTGTCTCTTTTTCCTGCATCAGCCCTCCTTGCCATTCTGTTGACAAGTGTGTGTGTGCTGGTACCCAGGAAAACCTATTTCAGAATCTTCATGGTGTCTTCTGCTGATTATCGTTAGCGCCTCATTGTGACTATGCTGCCTGGCTTTAGAAGTTCCGGCCTCTAATACTTGCGAACGGTGAATTCGTGGCTTGTCTTATCTCAGCCACGAGCTAGTTAAATACCCCATACAGCCCAGCAGAGCGTTCTCACTTCCGGACACCTTGTTCACGCAGCGTTCATACCTGCTGTAGTTCCACTTCTAGATTTATGGTGTTCTTGCCCGTAACTAAATATGGGATAGAAAGTTTGGAAATAAGCACATACCGCTCCAGTGTAATCCAGTTTAACGTGTTGTGTGGGGCGCATAACTGAGTTTGGTTGGCCTATTTTTTCTTTCTTGATGAATGTTTCTATGGAGACATGCGACAGGTGACAACTAAATTATGGAGAACAAGGAAGTCGCTATTACTCGGCGGCGTAAAGATCAAGAATTCAGTGCGACAATGGCTGTTTAGAACGAACGTTATTGCAAATTACAGTTTATCCTCAGCTAATTTGGACAATACGTTTAGCAAACAAAATGATTTCTGAAAGTTCCGTTCGATATGAAAAACTACGAACTAATGACAATTATGAAGACCAAGTCACTGACCCAGAAAGCCCTGAAGAAGAGGAAGTGACCGTTTTCGTTTCGCAGTGAGAACAATAAATTATTTTGATTTCATGTTAATGAAAAATTTCCAAGATCTAGAGGGGTGTACTCCGACGCGAGTATAGTGGGTTAGCGAGCTATGTTGAGCCTAAAGCCGGAGTTTTCAATGTCACTAAGGTGGCTCGCTTTTTCTGTGATACAAAAAAGCTGCTTTCACACCGGACGCGAAACGAATTTTTCGAATTCGCGTCTTTGCATTGACCTTGAATGTAATCTGTCGTGCGAAAAATTCGTTTCGTGTCCAGTGTGAAAGCGGCTTAACCTGTGGTATCTCTGATCACGAGTTCAGGGTTTCTCAGGCAAAGAAACTTTATTTGATGTTAAACTTGGTCCGCAGTACATCCCTAAGATCTCCACTGCATATCAAACCGTGCTTTTCAGTTGCCTGTTTGAACGACCCCGATTGACTTCGATATCGGTTTGCAATGTAGCTAATAAGCTGGTGTTGCTGGAGCACAAATTCAGTTGTGTAAGACTGCGTCAGTTTGGGTGACACTCAAGTCTGACTTATTTGTTTATGATGGACAGAATTTTAGTGGAATTTAACTTAGATTTTGTCAGTTGCAGGTTATAGATCGACCGTGCGCCTATTTGCCCAGCATGCATTTTGTCCCCTGCAAAAGTGGTTGTCTGTGGAGCCAAGCATTTATTGGAACAGCTGCCAAACTAATATGAAAACTGCTTGTTTAAAACAGAGAGCCATAGTTTCATACTCTTTTCTATTAGGTTTTTTTTTTTTTTTTGCACCATAGTATAGATTTCACAAAAAAAAAAAAAAAAAAAATCCAGAATTATGGATTATCAACATAAAATTTAATTGAATACTTTGTTTAAAGCTGTGCCTTCTTGATGCAGCGTCCTTCAATAATGTTAGCAGTTTCAGCACCCTTGGTAAATATGAACAAAAGTAGATATGAATCAAGTTGATGCGTTTATTGTTTATCCTCTTGATGTCTAATTAAAAATAAAATAAAAAAGAAAATGACCTTTGATTTGAATATAATAATTTAAAGAAAATGGAATCCTCATGAAACAAATATTTTTTTTTCCTCAAAAATATGCGCCACAATTACTGGAATACCTTAATTTACTACTTTGGCCAGCCTTGCTTACCCAGAATAACAGCTCTGAGTCATCTGCTCTGGCACATAATGATGTTGGAGAAGACAGGGAAAGGAACGGAAATCCATTCCTTTGTGCAGAATCTGTCCTGATCCGTTTCATTCTCATATCCGCAATTATGCACTCTTCACATCAGCTTTTTCAATGGTTTTTTTTCTTTTTTAATTCATTAATTTATTTATTTTGTTATGTATAGGAATTCCTCTCATTCTGTATACACAAGAATTTGTGATCGTCAACAAACAAATAAACCGAAGTGCTGATTTAAACCTGTATTTACTAAGAAAGCCTCAATTCACAGTAGTTTCTTTGCTATATTAAAACTAAGATGACAAACGAATGATAAGAGTAAATGGTTCTCTTCCTGACATATTTTTAACATTAAAATATGTCCTCCACTTATTAATTGATACCGTTTGGTGAAATGGGTATTTTCAACTTTCTAGTTATTTTCTTAGCTATTTTTGGAAATTTTCCATTTTCAAATGTTTGAAGACCTACAACTTTCTGCTGCACATCATTGTTGCATTCTTAACAATGGTAATTGATGACTTAGGAAAATTGGCCAATATTCCATCTCATGCTTATACCCCAGGGTAACAGGAAATCATGGGTGACCATATAGGTTTTCCTTATCATAATATTGAGCTTCAAAAAATAAAATATGAATGGTAAAATTCCTCTATTAGATTTTTCATATAAGATTTTGTAGGAGTGCTGATGATTGTGGTACATGTTATTGTAAAGAATATGTATTTTAAGATGATTTTTTTTTTTTTTTTACTGTTAAGAATTTTCTTCAAATTCAAGGCTATTTTCCACATTTTTCTTAAAGGGATCATATTATGTCCATTTCCCAGTCTTAATGTTTTCATTTTTTGGTTTTTAAGGGTCGTTCTCTTAAAGCCCACTCTGTTGTGATTAGCCAGCTGTAAGGTTGTGCTTCATACACAGTTCAGGTGCACAAAGGACAGGAAGTTGAGGACTGGACTCAGGTGCAAGGTGTTTATATCAGGTGCTACTGTTTATATGTCAGAGTAATTTGAGTGATGTTTGCCCAAGCTTATTTGTATTACAGATTTAAAACTATGATGGAGTTTGATCGCTGAACCTCTTCCAAGGTAAAGACATCGAAATCAGTACATTTTGAGGGATATTACTAATCCTAAACAATCAAACATATGAGACTGCTAAGTGAGGCTGAGAGTAGCAAGGAAAAATTTGAAATACTATTTGCATCATAAAATAGCTTGCAGTTAGAATGCTGAGTCTTTTCACTTTTGGAATAATTATGGTTTTCCTACGCTGCACAATATTTGACTGCATAAAAATGCAATTATGCCAAGCAACCTGCCCTTGGGCAGGTGCATTTTAAGTTGTTAACTGCGATCACATTATTTAATGACCTTTTCAGCAAATATTTACAGAGGGTGCTAATCCTAGTTGAGTGCACAGTAAATAAACTCCGCTATCATAGTTTTAAAAATTGGTTCATTTTTTGTATTAGGCCTTCCTGCATTTGTATTGGAGCACTGAAAGTGGATATAAATTAACAATATTTTTTGGATGCTACCAAAGGCTGTCAGAACCTGCTTCTTTGTGTTTGAGTGAGTGTATCTATGTATGTACGCATCGCGCTTATATTGAAAGTTCGGATATATGTATATGGCTTGGCATGTTCCCAGTCTGACCAGGGTTGGATTGGTGCTGCATGGACAGGCTTTGAAAGGGCCAGCAGTGATCAGACTATCTTTGAAGTTGGAGATAATTCCATGCCGAGTTGGAAGGTTTGTATTAATGGACTCTGCCCTAGTGTTCGGCTCTGATGTGCACCACTTAGTTTTCTGCCAACAGTACTTCTAGGTGACTTTGGCAGGGGTTAAGTCGAGATCAGGGAGATGGCATATTTGGGGTGATGGTATACAGATGACTTTGGCTCAGCATCACAACAGAGATTGAAATCTGGAAAGAGTGACATTTCCATCCCGAGAACGGGAATGAATTTTTCCTGTTTTTTTTTTTCAGCTTTCTCTTTTATTGATTTGCTCAGCCTGTCCCTCAGTATTTGTTATCACCTTTCTCGAAAATCCCCTGTGTGATGGTATTTATGAGTGGCGATATATTATTGCTGAAAAATCCTTCTCATGCAGGACATGGCCGCACAAAGTCAGACAGCGGAGGATAGGCATGTGGGTGCGGATCTCTGTGGCCCTCCTGCTGCTGGTGTTGGCCATCGCTTTCATTATCTGCGAGTGGAAAGGGTGTCTGTGTGTGAGGAATGATCACGGGGCAAGTGCACCTGCCGCAGGGCAGGAGAATGGTCCAGGGGGAAGCACAACAGCCCCAGGGAATTCTGGGAAGGGTCAGAAACAGGTGGGGGTCAGTCACCACCACAGTGACGACCACGATGAAGCAGAGGATCATGACCATGACCACGATGAAGCAGAGGATCACGACCATGACCACGATGAAGGAGAGGATCACGACCATGACCACGATAAAGGAGAGGATCACGACCATGACCAAGATGAAGTAGAGGGTCACGACCATGACCACGATGAAGGAGAGGATCACGACCATGATCACGATAAAGGAGAGGATCGCGACCATGACCACGATAAAGGAGAGGATCACGACCATAACCACGATGAAGCAGAGGATCACGACCATAACCACAATGAAGGAGAGGATCACAACCATGACCAAGATGAAGGAGAGGATCACGACCATGACCACAATGATGGAGAGGGTGACGATCACAACGAAAATTCAGAGCAGCATGAGCATCAGCATTCAGACGCCCTCTTTCACCATGGTGTTGTCATTACAGATTCAGGTTAGACTTATTCTGACTCTGCTAGCCATGTTGAATGTACAGTCTGAGTCTGGAGTTGCATTGCCCGACCAAAAAAAGGTTGCACACTCATATATTTGGTTGGAACCCCTGTAGCTTTGATCACAGTGCAAATTTATTGTGTCATTGTTTTGACAACCATATGCAACGTCAGAATATTTATTTTCAAGCAGAGTTGCATTCATTTTCAGCTGGAGATCTTGTCTTGACAATGAGATAGTTGAACCATGCAGTAATGTTCTTCAGCCCATCCCAATAAGTTTCAATGCCATTGTAGTCAGGACTTTGTGGTGACCAATTCGCACGTGAAAATAAAGTCCTCGTGCTTGTTTCCTTCATTCATTGTTTTCTTAGCTAGATGCAGGCTAGTAATTTGCCCCTTCTGAAATGCTGTAACATCTTCTTTTACTACCAAGGGATACATCTTCTAACATGATTTTTTTTTTAAAAGAATGGGAAGCTACGTGCTTCATCAGTAAGGGATAAAATAATTATTGCCAGCTGAAACATATTGCTTCAATAATGATCTAGCCATAGTGTTTGTTTATATCCAAACAATGACCTTTTTTGGACATGCAGCATATTAGGGCAGTGCTTGGATTTTAATTTCAAACCAAAGTTACTATCGGCCACTTTTCTACGTGTATTAATCTCTTTATATTGCTGGTGTGTGAAGGTTCTGTAACCTAAAAAATTAGACCTTTCCCATATTTCTCAGTTGCCTATTGCAGTCTGTGGTCAGATTAGGTCAGATCTTACGCTGAAATTTCAAAGAAAGTTACATTTATAAGTCCTCCCGGGTGCCTTACTAGCTTGTGATCATAGGAATGGAGTCCACTATTGTCAATGAATGACCAGTGACACTAACAGTGAAATAAAACAGCCATGATACCCTGTAATGATACAGCATGATAAACTACAATTGTAGATTAAATGATAAATACATAGACTACATTCCAGGATAATGCCAAAAACATCTGTTCTTTAGAACCTGTTACGCTGCATTACTTGGTATATTTCATGTGCTTTACCTTCAGTCTGAATCTTAATCTTTCATTCTTGTGCATGAACTATGTAGGGATTACAATCCCTTTGGAATTATGTTGCTGTCAAAATACTTATTGACCTCCTTGTATGTATTTTTGTATTCTGTGTGTTGGCATTTTTACAGTTGAATGGCCTATGTTTTGTGTTTTGTGGGTTTTTTGTTTTAGCTATCTGCTCCGAGATTGGCAGAAAAGTCCTTGAAGAAGGTGGAAATGTCATAGATGCAGGGCTAGCATCTCTGCTTTGCTTGGGAGTTGTGCATCCACATGCCACTGGTGTAGGTGAGAACTCTATACTACTAATTTATCAATCTCTTTGCTTTCCACTACATGTTTGGCTGGTGTATGTTCATACCTTCACTTTGTGTTCATATGAACTGAACAGCAGAAGTCTATATCTTGTTGTATTCTTCTTTTATTTCCTGGACAGAATGAATTGCAATGAAATTAACACATAAAATATAACGTGCTTTTAATTATGAATTCTAATGGAACAAATCTGCCTCCATATGTCCTAAGAAAATCCCATTTAAAACCATTAGGATCAACTTCATCTCTTAAGTGATGACTGGTGTGTTAAGGGTCAAAGCTAAAGCTTGCCTCCACTCATTTTTAATGAATGAATTTAGCTCTGTTTAATCTTTGTAATGCAAGATCAAATCCATTATGTTAAAAAGCTGCACAAATACACTTAACATGAATATTTTGAAAGGTCAACAAAGAAAAATGCTTTGTCTTAATAGGAACAACCAATAAGCTGTGCAGTTGTCCAATAGAGGGTCATTAGTGATGATAAATTGAAGGATTATTGATTCTCGCTATGAATAAAATTAGAACAAATGTATTGCACAAATGTAAACTCAATTGTTCAAGTAAAATGTGGATTATTCTTGCCAAATATCCTAAAATTGTGATAATTTGTGTTGGAATTTAGAAGGGCAATTGTTTGTTTATGGAACATTAAAAAAAGTTTTTTTTTTGTTTTTGTTTTTTTTTTTTTTCTCAAAGGTGGCGTCTTTTCAGCAATTCTTCACAACAGCACATCCGGCACGCACAAAGCAATACGGTCCATTTCCCATGGGACTCCCTTAGCTGCGTATGGAACCCCAGCCACACTTCAAGGCATCCAGCAGCTTCACTCCCTCTTTGGCCATTGCAAATGGGAGAAGTTATTTTCAGGAGCAGCAAAGCTTGCTCAAGATGGATTCCAAGTGGACCAAACGTTTGCAGCGGCTCTAAAAAGCAACCGGGAAAAAATTCTTCAGTCCAACTTATGCAGTCTGTTTTGTGATGGGAACGATACCATCAAAGTTTTGGGTTCCACGGTGGTCAATCTGAAGTTAGCAGAGCTTTTACAGTCTATCAGCCTCAACAGTTCCAGTGTCCCAGAGGGACTGGCCCATAAATTGGTTGAAGACCTTCCCCTGGAGGACAGGCAGGGCTTTGTTGAGAATATGCAGCATTCCGGGGTTGAAATCAGTGACCAGATTATCTTGGAAAAAGAAACATACAGTGTCTACGGAGCTACTTCCCCTCTATCCAGCAAGATCATATCGGACGTCCTAGAGAAAGCTGCGGAGCAGAACCTTTCCCCGTGGAACAATGCAGATCTTAACAGTAGTGCTTCTACATATATCAGTCTCTTAACTGCAGCTAAGCTGATATATAACAGCAGTTTGGCTAAGGAGAACAAAAGTGTTGAAGATTTACTTGCGCTGACTTCAGTAGGCAGCCATGTTGGGGTACTTGATGACTCGGGTAATGTTTTAATTATCTCCTCCTCACTAAACAGCCCATTCGGATCAAAGAGAGCGCTTCTCTCCGCAGGGGTAATTCTCAGCGATGTCGATCTGAATCCTGCTGACGACGCGCTCCGGTGGAGCTGCCCATTAATCGTGAAATTCAAACATGGCTCCAGTGACGCGGACGACGATGATAATGATGACGATGACGACGAGGTGCTGGGGGTTGGGGTCACAGGCGGGCTCTCCGCCCCTTTTCTGGCCGCCCAGATTATCCTGAACAGGGTCCGAGGCGGCAAATCGGCCGAAGACGCCGTTACTGGTCCCTTGCTCCATTTGGAAGTCGGGAGTTCCGGGTCACTGTCTGGATGCGTCTCTGCAGTGACTAACCACTCTGATGTGTATCAGTTGTTAGCAGAGAAAGGTGAGGGGCATTGGGAGAGTGTGGACAGCTGTTCAGACAGCACACTAGCTCTGATCCTGCACACACATTTGGGTCATGTTAGGGCCTGTGGTGCCCCTATAGCTGGGGCTCAGGCTGACGGATACTGAGGAATGCCACTGCCAGCGGTGTGGAACATGGCTACAACCGTCTTGTAAATATGTACATTACAGTAGCCACTTGTAACCTGGCAGCCTTTGGTGTACTGTGCTCCTGAACCTGAACGTCTTGTGGACTGTACTTTGGTGCTTTCCCTGGCTTCACTAGTTTTGGAGTTTTGGCAAATTTGGGAGAGGTAGCTCTTCTGCCACCTGAAGTAAGCTGTTGAACAGGTATTGCTGGTAATCTAGTGCGACTTGCGTCCCTCCCTTGATGCATGACATACCAAAGGCGGGTCCAAGTCCATAGGTTTATGAGCATAGTGTTCGCACAACATTTTATAATTGACAGGTAAAACCTGTTGCTCAAGGTTAAGTTCAAAGCACTTTACATTTGATTACACAGTAGCTCAAGTCATGTGTTTATGCTTACGACTGTATAATTTTTGTACCAGATAACTGTAAGTTCAGCTCTCTAAATACAGTTAATTTTGTTTCACTGTTCGCAAAATGTTCCCTTTTGAGTTGCACTGATCCTAATTATTGCTGAAAAACTGAGAGAGCAGATTCAAGATTTTTTTCTTTTAGAAAATTTGAGCTGAGCATTTCGAAGTCCACATTAAGTTAACTTGTCCTGTCAGATGAAGGGATTCTGACAGTAAATTCAGTGTATATGATGATAGTAGATATTTTTGATCTTGCTTTCAGGCATAAAACAGGAATATTTTTATTGATTGTGATGAATAACCTATGCAAATGGCTGCCTAGCAACTGTTGTTCAGAGATGAAATAAAATATGTCTTGATCATGAAAGCCTCTGAATTTGGCCATGTTAATGTTGAAGGTGGTATTTTACAATTGAAAACAACATGGTTGCTATTATTTAATTGTTGCGCTGCTAAAATATGAGGATATGGATAGCTCTAAGGAGTATTTGTACAGCTATGCAGTTACTGAAAAATCAATGGGCCGGCACTGTGCTTAACCCAGCACAAGTCTTCGGTGGATTAGGTCAGATGTCTCAAACTCCAGTCCTTAAGGGCTGCAAGGCCCAGGGTTTTCTGGATCTGCATTCAATCAGCAGCTACATCAGCTCATAAACTAGGAGTGCAAACTCCTTGGCCAGTCAGTGACTGTAAATAAGCACTTCAGTGTAGAAACTGACCAAAAACCAGCAGCTGCTGTGGCCCTCCAGAGTTCCTGTTTGAGACCACTACTTTAGAGAATACTGCAGTTCTCCTAACAATTGAACAAGTTTCTCTTGTGACTTTTGAATGTAATTTACTGAACTACAATATGGGGAAGGTTACACTTGATAAGTCAGTTGTGGTTTTTTTTGGGTAATTTTATGTTTCAAAGTTCAGTGGGGTTTTCTTATTTATCATATTTCAGCTGATAAAGACAGTTTTTAATATATCACAATCAGATAATCATTTTTTTCAGCCTGGAAAATGCAAGGTGGTGCATTCTATTCTCCGGCTGACAGAAATTGCAGTTTCAGAAACAGAAAAATGCTTGTCCTTCAGTCTATGCTGCCTTCATTGTTGTTTTGATTGGCAGCTTAATGGTTGAAATGCTCAGAACTGATTGTTTCATACTTCAGTGTCTGATCGTGCAGTTTTTCACTGTCTTTTGCAAATCAGTTCACCTACCTGCTAAAATCCAGATGGTGCTCACAATTGTTTGGGCTTCTAATTTTTTGTTGACATGTGTCATGGTGTTTATTTTTTGTCATGTATAGCCTTTGAATTCTACACAGAACAAAATACACTGAATTCTGCAAATAAATCTGAGCTGATATCATGAACAGGAGGCCCTGGAATGTTTGTCATTTTTTAATGCCTTTTGGTTTGTTTTTTGTTTTTCTTGTTGTTAAGCCTGAACAGATGTATGTTACCCTCTGAAGTTACTGAGGAAAAAATATATTTTCCTCTGTTTGTTGCTTTGGAGGAATAAGTAAGCTGGGTCACCTGATGCGTTTTCTGAGCTTCTGTCAAATATAATGTAGTGAAGAACTTTAAGGTTGTCTGAACTTGAGATGGTCCTGGAGACCGTACTATCACAAGTTTTATTAGGGCATATAAATGAGTGGTATCATTTCAAGTGAATTATGTTTATTGGCCAATAATTTCATTATCAAACTGAAACTTATGATAAATGCTGAAGATGAGGTTGTTTGGACAGTTTTACACACCATTAGGTGGTCATTTATGACATTGATTGCTTTATAGATGGCAAAAATGGGCTGTCCAATTTAGGATGGGAGCAGAGTATAAACATAGCACCTGGGTTAAATAGACGAAGAGTGACTACCAATGCTAATGCGCTACTCCTGCAAGGTATGTTGATGAGGTACGTAACTTTTAAAGACCTTTCCTGCCCTATTGCATGCTATTTTTAATATTATTGATGTTAAACTTCCTATAAATCGCAGAGAATTTTCAAGAGACCATCCAGCCCTGCCTCTCTTTCTGCAATAATGGCATAAAATAAGAGCTGTCATTGAGTTTCTATAGCTGAAGGCGAGTAAATAATCTGGATGTCTTTCAGTTAATCGTTTAGCCGCTCTCCACCCTTAATGAGATGTGGGATGGTGTAATTGTCGGCTTCAACTGTAGAGCTTTTGCTGGTACTCTGGCCTCGAAAAATCTTCTCAAAGAAGGGAAATGAGATGACACTGATAACTAGAGTAACCGATCACTGAAGGTAGCTATGCTGCTGAACAAAAGCATACTGTATGTCTGAGAAAGAAACATTTTGGGGTTTTTTATGGAGTGTAAACTGAAAATCTTTCCATAGGAGTTCACTTTCATGGCTCACATCTTTTTATATTTTGTTTGTTTTTTTTGTCCCCCCAGTTTTAATAACTTTCTGGTGAAATGTTCCTCCTGGCCACTTCGATAACACCTTAGATAACATCCTAAAAAAATTCCACTTGCCGCTTATTGAATGTGACCTTACTGCTAAAATGTCACAGCTAGACACTGCTAACAATGTTCAAGCAATGATATTCTTCTCTCTGCAGAGAGGTATTTTCAGTCTGCAGTAATATCAAAGGTGAAAGGTAACTCTGCAGTCGACCTTTTAAATTTGCAAAGGGGACCACTCCCGACAGGTGTTTATGAGGAGTATTCTGTGCTTTGCTTCTGCTTTTTTCTGCAATGCTCCAAATTTGGTGGAACATTTACGACCACCTACTATCCCAGCTAAGCTCCGTTTTATATACAGCTTTCAAACAATGGTTGAACGGACACATTGTTTAAAATTGCATCTTTTTGTTTGTTTTTACTGTACCTGCGCCTCTTTTCACTCGGCATTTTCAGCCCAGCATGAAGAGACGAAATAATTGCACTTCTAGTTGGGAACAAAGAAGCAAAAAAACTCTTCAAGTGGAAAAGAGAGATGATTGTGATTTGAGGTGTTGAATTTTTGTGTGTGTGCGTGTGTGTGTGTGTGTGTACTTGCTACACATTGAGGACTAGAAAACGTTTTTTTCTTACTAAGTGGGGACATTATTTGGGAAGTGAGAACATTTTTGCCTGTCCTCACAACTACAAACCTGTGCGTGTGTGTGTGTGTGCGCATGTACAAAGGTTTGCGTGAGAGAGAGACATGGAAAGACTGCATTTTATCACCAGTGTTCTGAGGCTAAATATGAACATACACTCACCTCACAGCATGTCATATTTGGAGGCACTGTTTAAAAAGAACGTTTTCATTTTACAATGAGTAGAATGAGTTTTTTTTTTTTTTTAATCTCACAAAAAAAGCTTGAATTATGATATGACGGAGTACAAACTTTTTATTGCGCTCATTTGGCGGCCAAATTGGGAATATGCATGACATTATTTGCCTGCGTACTAAATATCCTGAGACCCTATGCCTATGAAAGTAAAGTTTTAAAGGTTCTTGAAGTTATGTTTTACTTTATGAGTAATCTCTGCATAGGTGCTAACTTTGGGTACTGACTGTTATTAAGCCAAAGGTAAGCTTGTGATGCCATGTGCTCATGACCTGATATTTGTCTAATGCGGTTTCTCGAGAAAAGTACAATGTGTTAAAATAATTGGCCTGTTACGGAAAGCCTGCCTGACTTTTAAATGTTCATTTTGTAATGGTGCTTGTGATGTTAGGTGTTAGATATTTTTCGTATTTCCATTTGAAGGAAACTCTTCCCTCATTCAAATGGTTCATTCATTCCTCAATTTTCAACACCATAGTTCCTGGAGCTCTCTTTCATCTTCATTTTCAGTACTTCTTTTAAAGGTCTCCACTGTGTCTGCAAGCACCATTTTTATTTTTTAGTAAATCTAGAAAAAGGAAAATAATGAACTTACCTGGGTCCATGCTATTTTTTGGCTGAAGGCACAAGTGTAATAGATTGATCCATTTTATGTATCCACGTACAGCCCCCGAGAGCTGAGTTCACCGTACTTGTATTGACAGATAAATACTTCAGATGTTTTATCAATGATCCCTGAATGGCAGGTTTCTACCTCAGTTATTATTATTATTTTTTTTTTTTTCAAATGAAATTTCAACCCCAAATCTGGTCTTTACCTCCAGTTTGGGATGCCTGGTTGAACACATTTCATGTTTCATGTCCATAACTTCCTCTGAGAATTTGGCAGTTATTATTAAAAAAAAGAAAAGAAAAGATACAAGTGGGAGAGTTTAACTTCACCAGTTTTTTCTCAACAGCCTCGCAGATGTGATAAGAGTAAAATGGCAAGACAAGTACTGAATAACTAATTTCTTATGAAAAATATTTCAGGCTACAGTAATCTGAAAAAAAAAATTGATAAGTTTATTTTCTCTGTATTTGCATATTTGTCACAGTAGATGGTTTCAGACCTTTATATAAAATGAAATGTGATAAGGAGTGCACAAGGGAACATAAAATACAGAAGTAATTCTTTTCATTTACTGAAAGGAAAAGATTATCCAACACATATCTTCATGACATTTTATAAGGAACACTTGTACATCGTCTTATTCAAGCAATTATGCAATCAGCTAAACATGCAGCTGCAGACAAGTTCATGAGATCTTGCACATACAGGTCAGTAACTTTGGATGCCTTACAAGAACAAAGCTGATGTTCTTATTGTGTTTATTGTGTTACACTTGCAGGAAAAAAAATGGTCAGACCCAAAACGGCAAAATATGAAACCTTTAATCATCTGAACAAAATCAATCAGCAGCTTTAAAACAAACAGATAACGTAACTTGCTATGGGATTACTTTTCAGTCAGATTTTTAAAAATGTTTAAGCCTTGAGATTAAACTTGCTGAGAGCATTTTACTGAAAGAAGAGTTGAAAATACTTTCTCATCTTTCTCTCTTTAGAAAACAACTTGTGAGAAGCAATCCCTTCTGCAATACTCTGAGACTCCAGTGCATTGATTTACTCCTTGCAGTGAAGCAGGTCAGCTTCACAGTAGCCATGTCTCCATCTGTTGCCAAGCAGATGTTGAGCTATCTTTTGAAATGTGGCAAAATGGAAATGTGAATAACACGTATTTCCATCAACTAGTTGGAGCAAATAAATTAGGGTCTGCAAAGCGTACTTTCATCAGAGGTTGTGGATAAAGGCTGCATTACACCATGGACTATATACAAAGATAGACAACGCATCTCCGCTTCCTTCCACTGTACAAAAATGGTGCCAAAATATCCTGGGTGCGGATGCTGCTATCTTGTGCTGGTGATGCCAGTTAGAGCCAATAGTTTTGCGCAATAGTGATCAGGAGGTTGAACAGCGGTATCTAGGTCCTGCCATATATCCGCCTAATTCAGTCTTAAGCACATCCCCGGAACTTTTTTTTATGGGTTGACTGGCTACTCTAGTGTTAGCGATCAACGTTGCTTACTGCACACAAACTAGAAACCTGTTCTATTATGACTGAAGGCTTGTTAAAGGGTTAGGTAGTTTGTATTTTTTCAAGTAGAGTTATGTGAAACTAAAACATGTTTGCGGCTTACCTCATCCTTCACAGTTAATTGCTTCCGTGTTGATGTCCGGTACTCCCGCCCACTTCTACCAACTTGTGCTTATTGCCACCTACCAGGCAGGAACTACACTGACTATGGGTAAGTAGCTACCGCATACAACCCTACCTCAGCAAATGCAATCCAACCCTTTAAAATAAGGTACATACTATCTGTGGTTAAATAGACCCCTCACTATCGTGTTTGAACAGTACTTCAAATTGCCTAGCTAGCTAACTAGGGTGAGCAGATACTGAATCTTTGTTTAATAGTTAGCTAGCTTGCAAGTGAACTGATTTTAGCCAGCAACAAGATAGCAAGATTTGGTAATAGGACACATTTGATAGCGACAAAACTAGATGGTATAAGGCTCTTTGCTCTCAACATAGCATCGCTGCTAACAGTAAACTCTGCTATGTTTAGAATAAAGAGCATTTTACCATCAATTCCTGTTACCTCCTTTGGTGATTTGATAAAGAATCTTGCTTAGCTAGCTTGCTAGCTAACTGGTTTTACTGTTTAAGAACAGCATTGCTGTTAACAGTGCATCACGCTATGTTCAGAACAAAGGCCTTTTTACCTTCAATTTTCAAAATCACTATGGGTTATAGTTTGTTGTTCTGGGACATAGTAACTCATGCATGTGACTTCTTGATAGCCGCACTCTACGTACAACTCATGCTCTGAAAATGTCAGCAGGTGTCTCTGCAATGACTTCACTAAGAGCAGCAGTCAATCACAGCCGTCAATCATGATTTTACACTCCCTTTTTACATGACATTACTAAATAAAACCAAACTTATCAGAAAAATTAACACATCACCAGAATGGTAAGAACTAACTAAACTAACTAATTTTCAGGAAAAATTCATTTGGCATGTACATGTACTTTGATTTTTTTAGCGTGGCCCATGTCGCATCCACTAATATGGTGGAGGCAGACTTTATAACCTATACTGCAGCCATCAAGATGGTTTGGCTTCACTGAAGGGAAGCTCAGGTCATCCAACTTTATATACAGAAAATGTGTCTCCCTGATGTAATAAACAAAGTAGATGAACAGGTTAAAAACCAGAAACAGCTGATCAGTCTTGTGAAATGATGCATTAGAAAAGGTGCTTCGATGTGTTTTTACTTCTCTCCATTTAGAGCATTCAAACAGCACTTGTCATATCTGGCAGGCAAATACTTCTGGGTCATTTCCTGGGATTTAGGAGTTTTTCTTAGCAAAACAGACAATTTAACGCTGCCCCAATTCAACGCATTAACTCTTTTTAGGAGTCGCAAAAACCACCTCAAGTGAGCATGAAAACTTTTTTTTCCAAAACTGATGAATTTTTCGCTAAATTGTTTGATACTTCTAAAGACGCATGAAAATACGTTAATGGAAGCAGGGATTGTGAAACAAGTTACAAAAACAGTTCACTGCAACAAAATTTAACAAGCCAATAATTGCATTGTCCGTTTGTTTAATCCTTGCTAATTTTCTGACCGTGTTTTGTTTGTTAAGATCATTAAAAGCTTCATATTTTGCCATATTGGGCTTGACCCTTTTTAATCCAAGTAACAGCAGTGGAGGTAGACTTACAGGTCAAGACATTCCCCCAGATTTCGTTACTAAAACTGGGTGGAGACAATTACAGATTTAAGAAAAACCTGCATTGCAGAACCAATCCTAAGTCTTTTGGATGGTCCTTCATATTGGGGGCGGTGACTTCCTGAAGTCGTGTGCTTGTAAACACTGTCTGACCAGCAACAGGTGTCATGGGTGAGGTAATGGGATGTCTCAGTTGCGCTCACCGACGAAAACTCCTTCGAAGTGTGTGGATACATGTCGCGTTTGCAGCGAAACATTTTCATCGGCTATGGAAAGTTTAAACTCTCTGGAATTGGATAAGAAACTAGTCAATCAATACATTATTACCGTGGAAGTTTCACGTGGGCGTGAACTATAAGTGTGCGTTACGCAGATGAGCTTTAGTAAATAATTGAACTAATAATCGGCTCACTGTTGCTGAAGTGGTTCCTACAGATGACAACGATTTTTTTCTGTAGCAAGTGATCTTTTTTTTTTAACTACTGGATAGAGACTACGGGCAAGTATATTAAGCAGTTTGCACATCAGGCTTAGCTGAGAAGTTTAATTCAAGCAACTACTGGAAAAAAAAAAAAGGATTTTGGAGTGAACTCGTCCATATTCTAAAGTCTAAACCGTGTTCGAGCTCGGCTTGCTTGTGCCTATTCAATAACTGATCTGGGTGTGCCATCTAGTGATTGAATATTGTAACTGAGTGCATAAATTTGCAGCTCCATGTCCGCGGGCGGACACAGGGAATCCGTTGTTTTTTTTTTTTCCGAGATACAAAGTCACTATATTACACCCTCTTTGGTTTACCTATGGAGGAGAAAAAGGGGAGCACACTATTTCTGGGAAAGCGTTCCTATTGTTGCTTTCAAAGGGGCGTTGCTTTGTTAGCGGCCATTTTCGCCGGCGCCCTAGTAACTCTTTTGTATAATGATGTCCCCAGACGATCTGGAGGCGGAGATCTCATCTGGCACCGCGAGACTACAGTGGAGGTAACAATACTTTTTAAATTCACGATTGTGGTAAATCTGTTAGTTGCTAATTAGGTTTCTGAAAAAAAAGGGTAGAAATGTTCTTTTTTTCAGCATCTAGACAAAAATAACACAGAACTGGTTTTACTCATTATATTTTACTTTGACTTTGTGGTCTTTGTATGAGGTCAGTGACCATGTATCAGCAGTTTCCCCAATTTCAACCCCTATTCCAAAAAAGTTGGTACATCATGGAAAATGCAAATAAAATAAAATTTACTGATTTGAAAAGTCTGTGCCCCCCTTTAATATGTTGAAAACAGTGCAAGAAAACATTTTCTTTTGTTCTTACATGTGAGTGAAATTGCTTATTGAAAATATACAATGTAATGACTTCAACACAAGCCAAAAAAAGTTGGCACAGTCAACTGTTTACAACTGTGTAAAATCACCATGTCTTTTCATCACCCTGATTAAGCTTTTGGGAGCTGAGGACACCAACTGTTGAAGTTGTTGGCACAATCTATATCTATCAGCAGTGTATGCACAAAATAGGACATGCTATATGGCCATCCATCTCCTGTCCTTGTTTACCTGTAACATTGCATAAAATTTAAAGACACGACTTTACCTGAGAATTATTGGTATTTATAAATATTTTTTTTAATAATACAGACAAGTGTGGCATTTCTGTTAATTTTCTAAGTATATCATCATTTTTTTTATTTATTGTTTCCTACAGAGAGCTATTGCTTCCTCTGTCATCATAAAAACAGCTTGTCATCTCAGTGCCAGTGGCCTTATGGGATGACACTGTGTCAAAATCACCAACCAGAAAATTGAACATTAGAGCAGAAAGAACAATATTGCTCACATGTTGGCAATTGGAGTTTATCTCTATAATTTCATTGTTCATTTTTTATTGTAGTTTTAGGGTATTTCCAATCAGTAGTGCTGCCAATAACTCTGGAACCCGCGGTGGATTCTTAGAGATGGAAATTTTGTTGGGACAAAAACCAGCATACGCCGTGGTCTGAAGACACTATGACCCATAGGACATGGGGGTAAACAGTCCGCACATTTTGTTCTCATGGCCTTAATTGGCTGTTCATCAAAAGGAAACCAAAACAACAGTAGACACTGTGGTACTTCGTGGCTACAGTTTGACACTTGATATGTACAATTAAAGGCCAGCTGAGTGGGGAACTCACTCCAAGCTATAATAAATTATATACTACTGTCTGGAGTATCTCCTTAGCCAGCACAGGAATGATTTCATAGCATACCATGGCCTCTACATCAGAAAAAGGTTGTGAATGTGCTGTAAAAGGAATTAATACTTGTTCCTGGATTGGTACCCTATTGATACATTAAACTAGTCTGCTATACATTATGCATTAGTACCATAAAAGGTACTCAGCAGCACAGAAATATAACATTCTTGCACTTTACAGGAACATTTGGGACATTTGCTCCTTAAAGAACAAAAATATACTTCCACTGTACCTTACTGAGAACATTCTCGAACTAAGGGGATTGTGTATTCCCTCTCTCCATCACTTCCTCTATCCCTTATTTAATTTCAGCCAGCTATAAAGCCAGGAGAATTGTGTTATTGCAGAGAAAAGGTCATCAGGGTTGGACAGTCAGTCCCATTGCAATTAAAATGTTAAATCACAGGCCACAAGAGTGGCAAGTTCACGGTGACCAGAATCCATTCTTCAGCAGGGATGTTCCTCAAATCCGTTAGAGGTTGTGAAATTAACTGCTCCAGGAGGGTTCATGTCTGTCTGATTTTCTGATTAACGCTCCCCCAAGTGCATACACTGTGAAAAGTAAATCATAACCAAGCGTAAAGTGACTGCATAATTCAAAAAGAAATCTCAGCTGAAGGCCTTTGGTCATGCAGTTGCTCCGTTGCGTATCAGCACAGATATTTTATATGCTCTATGGAGATTCTACTCCTGTATTCGCCTCGCCATTCGCTCTCAGGTCCTCATCAGCAACCAGATTTTCTGCTGCTGACTGTGGGTGGTCTGCCATTTACACCCCTTGCAAATATTATGCAGAGAAACAAAACGTGAAAGCATGAAAGGTTGGTTTCATTTGTTAGATCTCCCTTGCTTTTATATGGACATGCTGCTCTCACTCTGCCTGGAGAGTTTTGAGCTTTGAGTGCCTGAGTGCTTCCAATTACCAGCTGTCTAAGCACCTCAAAAACATAAATCCTTCTTTCATTTTTGAAAAACATTAACCCCAGCCTTTGTAAGCTTGCTGAAATGTTAAATCATCCTATAAGCTTTTCTTCCCCGAAGGAGAATTGGAAAATTTTCATTAATACACAATCGCATTATTTTACTTCATACCTCCAAGAAAAATATCAGTTAAAACACTCAAATATTATGCGAAATGTATCAGCAGAAATTTTTTATTGCCTATTCTTGCCTAAATCGAAGCAATTATAAAGTTAGGGCTGCTAATCTCCTATCAAGACACTGTTGTAGTGGCTTAGAGCCCCAGCTCCACCTTCTGTCATGGAACATACCCTGTGTCTCAGGCAGCTGTGGCTTTTCACCCCTGCAGAGCGATCCATAATCATAGTACGTCCAGGGAGGGAGGGAGTTACCTGAACAGTTCACCCCAAAATTAAAATTCTGCCATGCTCTACTCACCTCTATGCCAACTGAAATGTGGGTGATGTTTGTAAAACACTCGGTGAGCATGTCAACAAACCTCTGTAGCTGCCTTCTTCAAAGCGACTGAAATCTATGGGGACTTGTTCATTGGGCTTTTTTTTTTTTTTTTGACTCTAGAAAACAGCCAAAAATAAGTGCAACTAGTTCAGGCAAGAAACTCGGGTCATTCTACATTACCTATGCGGTTGTCTGCGTCAGCAAGAGTACTCCAATCACAGAGTGGCAACAGCAAAGAACCTGTTACGTTGGTCTATTTAAGCACAATCAGCATGAACACCTTTGCTGCTTAATCTGATGCCTCACGTGCAAGGTGAGAAATGTTTCGCTTGCCACCTCCACCCCAGCCTCCACCTGTTTGGTTCTGCTCTGTCTGACAGTGGGGGGATTCTTAAGTTCTGCTCTCTACCTAATTTTGTTGTTGTTTCGTGTTCTTGCTATGCATGGTAGAGAGCACCTCCAGAGCAGATCCTTTCCTCAAACTCAAATGTCATTACATCTAAATGTTAATAAATTTGTTCTATCGTAAATACATGAGTTTACCTGACTGAAATGATGATAAAATTACTCCATACAGCTCCTGCAGCATAATTAAAGTTAGTTACATGAAGTTAATAGTCCTCTAAAGCCAAACGATTACATTGTGATTGGAAAAGACTGGTAATGCACCATTATTTTGCGCAAATTTTCACACCAGCCATTTGTTTCCAAAAGTTAGTGATGTGTGCACTCGGGCTCATGCTTTTGAGCTCACCCACATTCTGCTTCGTGACATCTCAAGTACTTCCGTAGTCCGTATCATGGAGTGGCGAAGTCCCGCCCCTTCTGGTGATTAGCCCCTGGATTGTGCGTCAATGTTGCCACCATATTGGATTGAGCAATTTGCCATAACTTTTAGAAGACTGGACTGGAAAAAAAAAATTTCCAACTTGGGTCTGTGCAGTCTGTTGCACAACCAAAACCTCGAAAAATTACCTTTCACAGGTAAGACTGAACAATTTTTTCCAGTTGTATTCAGTTGTTATAACATTATTTTGAGTGCTAACTGGTTGGCCACGACTATTAATGGCCAACGTTAGTGATAATGCTAGCCAGCTATGAAAGCTGAGACTTTGTAAGAAGTTAATGTAAAGTTGACCATTAAACTGAGTAAATGACCCATAATAGAGATTTTAATCTAAAGTTAATGTTTGCGATATTGGTGTATTTTTCCAAACCCATTTTTTTATGAGAAGGTACTGAGCTACTGACATTATGAATCTGAAGTTAGCTTCCTCGCTATCAAACTTTTCTCACACTTTAAAAGTTTCAGAAGAGAAAGAGTTGAGGAGGCAGTGGGAAGCTACTGTAAGAATGGAAGGTTTTTCCACCTATGGGTCTTCCGTACTCTGCAGTGAACACTTGAAGCCAGGGGACTTTGACAGGACAGACCAGACTGTCAGGGTTTGAGATGGTGCTAAGTGGTGCTGTCTTCAGTTTCCTGACTCATTCCCAAACTGTAGGTGTATCACAAGGTTGTATGGATTTGACGGCCAGTCAAAAGCACACTTTACTGAAAATGTTTTTGGTGTTGTTGTAATCACTCCTTCTGAATGTTTAGGAATCAATGATGTATTGTATATCACTTGATGAGATACTTAAAACTGTTCAAGTTGTTTTTAAGTGTCTTTTTTCTCAACTGTGGTCAGTGGCAACCACGACAGCAAAAGCCTAAAGGAAGGCTGAGGATTAGCATCACTGCCCTGGAACACCCTTCACCTTGTTGCTGGCTCATGGTTTGTTCCTCCCTGGACCACTGACAGTTGGTACTCGCCACTGCTGTCTGGCAGTACCCCAGAAGCCTTGCTGCTCCGGAGATTTCCTGACGCTCTCTTCTGGCCATAATGATTTGACCCTTGTCGATATTGCTCTGGTCCAATTTCTCTCACATCCAACGCATTGACCTCTAGAACCGATGGTTAGCTTACTGTCAAAGGTCTGTCTGTTGACATTAACATGTGCCTTATGAGATAATCAACATTATTTGCTTCGTCTGTGAGTAGTCTTAATGTTCTGGCACATCAGTGTGTTCTTTCATATTATTATAATATTATTTCCTTTTTTATTTATTTATTTATTTTATTTTTCTGTTTACTTTATTACACTACTGTTCATACTAAATGTACCATTTACTACTACAATCTAATAATGTATTTGTTATGTCATGAGTCTTTTTTATTGTTTTTCCCCACAATCCAGCCATCCTTGTCAATTTTTCCATTCAGTTTCCCCCAACTGGCTCTCATTATTTAATTTTTGTCTCATGCCTCCACCTTCCCTTTATGCTCCTGCTCTCACCCGTTTCAAGGAGTTGTGTCCCGATTATTGCACACGCTTTTGTTTGATAAATGCAAATGAGTGAATAGGCCATAAGCGCTAGTGAAAACCACCTGTTTGTTTTATTAGAGACTTCACTAAGGATTTCCTTCAGAAAACTGCAATAATTAGCACTTTGGCAGAACAAGGTACCTCTCTAGCAATAAGTGTTTGCATTTTGTTTTGGCCACAGTGTTTTTACAGCCTTTGTCGAATTTCATCCACATTTTGACTTTAGATGCATAAGCTACGTCTTTGGGCAACATGATGTCCAGATTATTTGTTTCTCGTTTGCACAGGATGATTTCCCAAACTCTAGCCAGAGTATTAGCACTTGCTCTATAAAAGCTCAAAGAAAACAAGTTGGATGCCCTCACAAAACAGGCGGGATAAAGCGCTAAAAAGCTATTTCAATCCTCAAATTTCCATAGAAAACTTCTTAATATAAAATGTATCATACATGAGTAACTAAAATTTAAAAATACAATTTAAAATGAAGACAGAATAGCAACGATGGAATCAGATTATGACTTGCAGTCCAGCAGATTCACTTTGTTGGTGTCTTTATTAGAATAATAATGTTCAAAGTTCTGAGCATGCGCAGTAATCATGACACAGCTCCTTTATGTCTCCCCTTTGCTGGATTTTTCTCGTCTGTCTGAGGTGTAAACTTCTCTCTTTTTCTAAAATAGCAATTTTTTTGTGAATCTCTCCTGTTTGTAGTTCTGGTTTGTGGATTCCTCTGGACACCCCTGCATCCCAGTCAGAAGGAGTTCGTCTGGTTTCAGATCTTGCTTATTTCATCTTTCCATTCCACCTACTGACCTGGGATCAGCCTCTTTGACTATGCCAAGCCTACCCCTTCTATACACAGCCTGACTCTGAACCATCTCCTGACCCTGCTTTGAAAATTCCCTTGTGTTTAAGTGTTTTGTGAAAATTTAAGCAGCCAATTTGGCTTTTTTTTTTTTTTTTTTTTTTGCACACCTGGCTCTTGTTCTGATTATCATTATTATTTGACCATGACAGTATTAAAATAGACTCATACTACACCTTACTCTATAGGCTGTTAATAATAATAATATGCTATACTACTTTACCATACCATGTATTTTTGTACTGCTACCACATCTTGCTTTGTACTATATTACACTAGTAATCCATACTATTAATTCTGTTCTATATTTTTACTGTTCTCACTATTTTCTTCTTGTCTGTAAATTTTCATTTGTGCTATTTTTAACAGTATGGTACTGCTGTAACACCTGAATTTTCTCTCTGGGGATCAATAAAGGTATATTTATTTAGCGTTTTACCTGTAATTGCATGTCTTGGACTCAATCAGCATCCTTTCACTGGTATAAAAATATAGAAAACCAACTGACTCCCAGTATCTCACTATTTGATTTGTAATTGCTGACGTTGTAAAATTTTTCTCAATCACAGCAATTATTTGTACTTACGTAAAGATGCACTATTTATATTTTTCAGTATTTCAAAGTGAATGAGCTGTGCTCTGACATGGAGTACGAGAAAAGATAAAATAATGGCGACATAGACAGGAAAAGCAACTTCCACAATGAGTAAAAACCTTTCTGGATATTTTCAGTACATTGTATTGGGACGTCTTCATGAGAATTAATCAGGAAACTAAGTCAAATCCATGCTTTACAAACATCAGTTTTCATAATTCATTCTGACTTTTAAATCGATCCACCACGGAGGTAATCCAGTTCATGTAAGCCTAACGCTGATACATGCTCCCCTCCTGAGCGTTGAGTAACTACTGCAGCCTAACTAACAAGATTCTAAATAACTGAAGAAAAACAATTTTTTTATACTCCACATAGATTATAAACCCTTGAATATAAACATGACAGTGCTTAAAAAGGAGGAAATATGTAAAAGTTGTAGTGCTGTTTATCCAGAGAACCCACAGCTCTCCTACACGTATTTGTTTACAGGCCAGTCTTGCCTTGTCCTGTATGGCTTTATGTGTTGACAAATTGCAGCACAGGACCACCATCACAATACAAATAAGGAAGTACATGAGGTCTCGTGGAGCACATCGTGAATGAGATCGAAAACACAAGGCCGGGTGCTTGCATCATGAATTCCTGGAAACCAGTGGTTGATGTATTTGCTCTAAATAATGGTGTGTTGCAGAGGTTTTTTTTTTCCAATCACAGAATGATTGTTTGGCTTCAAACCCCAATGAACAAGTTGGCATAGACCTCAGTTGTTTTTTTTTTTTTTAAATTTGGCATCTCCAATCCCACCTGAATCTGGAATGCCCAATTGGTGAACTATGTATAAGGCTTGCTCGTATGCGACCCCTTGCTGCCAACTCAGTTGTTTTTAAAAAGGTTGCAACAGAATTTTGCTGGCATACTCCCAGTGTGTTTTAAGGATTAAAAACATCATATGCATTTCAACTAGCATGTAGATGAGTAGATAATGGCTGAATTTTCATTTATTGTGGAACTGTTCCTTTAAGGTGGCAGCATACTTCTGGTGGACCTGAACTGTGGCAAGGTCGTTTTGAAAAAAAAAAAAAAAATGACATGATTGTGGAGAAAACAAAGGTATTGCCTTACAGAAGATCTGTGTGGCACTTCTTGCACTTTCAAAATTTCTGGACTAGCCAAAATATCCACAGATGACACCAATGGAAACATCGTGCACGATTGGTCAGAAATTCAGGGTGGGCATGAGTGGCTGCATTGTTAGTTTTGTTGATTTGCGTGGTTGCTACAGATACAATTATTCTATTCGGGTGGGAACGGGGTCTAATGTTCAGAGCTCATAGTGGAACTGCTTCAAGTATGAAACAATTTTGTCCTCAGAGAACTTCTGCAGTTTTAACAAGCCTAAAATGTTTTTTTTTTTTTTCCGACAAGCTGGCAATAGTTTGACTTTGATGAATGCTGCCACCTTTACTTGGGATGTCCAGTTCCCAGTGCTGACAGTTTCTCAGTAGAAGAGATGTCAAATGTCACTGATAACATAAATGATCACCTAGGGGGAGCCTCTCACTGTATGTTATTGGTTCAAATGAATGGGGCAGTAATCCATCCATCCATCCATCCAACCATCTATTACCTAATTTGCTTATTCCTGGGCAGGGTGGGTGGGGAGCTGAAGCCTATCCCAGCAAACAGTGCGCAAGAAGCATGGACATGCCCTGGAAAGTCCATCACAGGGGTCAAACACCATTCACTCCACATTCATATCTAAGGGCAATTTTGAGTGTCCCATGTGGGAGGAAACCACACTACCCAGAGGAATCCTGCGCAAACATGAGAAGAACATGGAAACTCCACACTGAGAGGCCCCTGGGCAGATTTTAACCCACAGTGCTTTTGCTGTGAGGTGACAGCACTAGCGACTGCACTGCTTTGCCGCCCTGGCAGTTACCCATTTTGTAAATTCTGCAACATGAAATCAACATTGTGAGAATGTTGGTTTTGTGTTAGTTAGTTCCATGCATATAAAGGCCGCTAGCAGAATCATGAAAGGAGGAGACCTCACCACCCCAAAGTATAATTCAGCAGAAAGTAGAAAGCTCAAAGTGTCTAAAATCCGATATAGACATAGCAGTTTGTCACAGTAATGGCCATAAAACAACAACAAAACCTTGCATACATATGCCTTGATTGTGCGACCATTGAAGACAAAAGGCCTCGAACAGTGATTTCAGTTATACTAACGCTTTTTGTTCACTGGAGGTAGATTTTGTATAGCGAGTCTCAAAAATGGCGAAAGAAGTGTAGACAAGCGTGAGTGATAGTTCTAGTGATGAGCTGGTGATAAATGACGTCCACGCTATTGGGAATGGACTTTGAACGTAGCAGTTTGAGCGCCAACGATCTTACACGGAGGACTGTAGTTGCTCTATAGGTCCCAAAACGGCTTTTAACAGCTCTAAAACGTCTCGAAATGGTGACTATGAAAGGAATGGGTTCAACTGACAACGTGAGCAGTGAGGCACAGTCTAGTGTACTGGTATTGATTGGATAAAATTAGATTCACTGAGTTAAAGTGTCTGTCCCGTGATACTGTCGCCATTTTCAAGATTCACTGGTTTTAAAATATGTTGCACTGGATTATGACTAAATTAAAATTTATAAAGATATGCATTTTAGACACTTTGAAGGAGGAGATCTTGCATGACCAAAGTATATTTAAGATGTGGTATACACATGCCACTACAGTTAGCTGTTGGTTACAGGCGCACAGGATGCAAGGTTGAGACAAAGATCACTTATTAAGATAGATACAGTTAAGTCCAGATGGCCTTGGAATGGTTACTGTTATAGGACTCTATGGCAGGTCCTTTGTTGTTACAGCGGCACAGTGAAACTGCTCTTTGAGGAATTATCATTTTACCTTCACGCAAGTCTTGAGTTCCAACTTGGGATTTCTTAATGTGAAAATAAAAGATCTGTTTTCGAAAGGGTAAAAAAATGAACAGGTTTATTTGCTGTGTTTTCACTGCTGTTGCTCAGATATTGGATTGCTCTTGCAAGAAAAAGCTAGTCAAGTCTTTCTTTCAGGTCTGCAAAAAAGCAGCACTACCCTCAATTTAATCGGGAACTATACACATACCACACACCTGCAAGAGCACAAAGTCGCAATCCAATAAGTGTCAAACAAACCACAGAACATAACATTTCTTTAGTTACACATCGTGATGCTAATAGATTTATACATATATTTATAAAAGTGTACAATATCACATTTCTGTGTCTCAGTGCAAAAGATATAATTAAAAAAAGAAAAGCCGTGCCCTTGTTAAACTCTTTTCCAAACGAGATTCAACACTCGGTCTTCATGGAAAACACAAACAATAAATAAATAACATTAACAATTTTACAGTCACCGTCAAATAGCAGCAGTGTTTAGCAAAGATTTTTAAAAAGTACAGTAGGTACAAATAACAGTGTCTTACTGTACATACACAAGTCATGATAATAAAGATAATACCAACAGTAATGATAATAACAATAACATAATAACAGAAATGATAATGACAATTATAATAATATTAAAACTCCAGTGTTTGTTTGAAATATGTACAAGTTCTCTGGCTTATTTTTCCATTTTGTTTCAATGTAAAAGAAGGCAAGAGGAAGGTCCATGAAGCCGAGAGTATCAACTGGTGCAAATGCTGTTAATGGAGATGATGGCAGGGTCCACCAATCCCATCTCCTCATGCTCGTTGACACACAGCTGGTAGCCACACCCCCTCTTGCCCTTCATGGGCGTGACCTTGCGGTCGCCCTTGGCGCGGGGTGGGAGCAGGAAGCCAACGCTGCCAGCAATCAGCATGTGCCAGATACTGTGGATGTAGAAGTAGTTTTCCTCTGTCTCCACGAAGGCGTAGAGCGCCACGGCAGAACTGGCGATCATGGTGCCGGGGAACAGGAAGAAGACCCAGCGCTTCCAGGTCGGGGGGTAGCAGCGCCGCCTGCGGATGGTGCGGACAGTCTGACATTGGGGACAAAAGAAAGAAGCGTATGTTTAGAGCTAAGATACTACATCATCATACATGGCATACCTGCAGCCCATGCACACAGTCCATTCCAATAAAAACCACATGAATAAAGGATCTTATCTTCACCTGTTCTTATCAAGATCAGTCTATCAAGATCGCAACATGCTTTCAGAAATCATTCGCCTTTTCCCCTGATTGTTTT
This sequence comes from Gymnothorax javanicus, assembly GCA_029692085.1. Lineage (NCBI taxonomy): Eukaryota > Metazoa > Chordata > Actinopteri > Anguilliformes > Muraenidae > Gymnothorax > Gymnothorax javanicus. The sequence continues at coordinate 16,430,544 of CM056194.1, forward strand.
TGCACCTTGCAATGACAAATGTGTGGTTCCCACGCAAAGCGCTGTCGCGTCTGTTTGGATTTGCCTCTGAGTGATTGCTGCAGTCACAGCAATGATTTGTGGCAGCGCACCTGTAATGAATTCTGCTGGTTTACAGTCTGGGACCTTTTCTTTCCTGATTGTCAAAGCTCAGCAGCTTTGGAAGTTGTGCGGTGAGCCGCTGCCGTCGAGCGGCTCCGGTGTCAGGCGGGAGTGTGAATAACAGAAGTCCTTTTCATTTCCAATACCGCATGAAAATTCAATTAGGCACCGTGCAGCCCATCACTTTATGTATAATATGAGCACATGTGCGCACTGAAATTTTTTTCCCCCCGCCTTCGGGGGCAATTTCACAGCAGGATACCGATGGATTCTGGAGATTCGATGTAAGGGAGGGCTCAAAGCGAAATGTCAGCTCTGCGTTCAGAAGCAGCGCTACGAGCCACCTGAGTGACGTAATCATTTGGACGTCTTAAAACAGAGCTGCCATTAGAGACACTGGCTTGGGCCTCATACCTACAGCACCAAGCACCTCAGAAAATGGCTGGAATTGCTCTCTGTAAAATGGCAGGAAATTGCCCATAAAAACTGACCGTAAAAGCCTAATGTATAGCCTGTGAATCGCAATATGACTACACTGACACAACATATATGGGGTAATGATGATTCCCTTAACATTCACGAGGCACGGGAGATTTAATTATATTCCTTGCAGCTATTAAATAACATGCAGTCGTGTGCATTAGCAATAATTTATTTCTCATCCCAAACAAGCAACAATTTCAATAAATAATTTTGCTGCTCTCTGTTAAAAGCCCCATGAAGTGATTAACCCATGAAATTGCAAATTGTAGCCCTTGTATGAGCCATGCCATTGCAAATGAGAGCTAGCCAAGTTTTCACAGTCCCGCAGGCAGTTCTAGAGTTCAAACGCATTGTATCCATTTCTTTAATTTGGCCCCTGCAGATCACAGTTTGAAACCCTTTTTCAGTGCATTTCGCTGCCCTCTCTGAGTTGGCGCAGTTACGCTGCATGAGTTAGATGCTGGGTTGACAGGCGAGCAGGGTGCAGATCCAGTGAGAGGAGACTCAGGCACTACTTTTCGAGAAAAGCAGCCAAAAAAAAAAAGAAAAAACATTATTATGCGTGATTATGATAAAGTGAATGAACTATTATGTGTGATTATGGTTAATATTCACATCATTACATTGCTGCTGCTCTTAATGATGATGACAGTGAATGCTCCTATTCTCTATTCTATTTTTACATCATCACTGTTTATTAATTTGCTCAAATACAGGTGTTAGGATAACACTTTGTAAGATAAGGAATAATAACAATAAAAGCTATCTTAGCTTCAGTTACGATTAAGATTTCTCTTGGTGTGAAATTAGCGCAGGTATCATTGGCCTTTTGGCAAAGCATTGCCTTTTCTGCAGTATGATAGAACACAGGTTCTGTGCATTGCATGAATCCAGCAAACGTGTAAAACCGAGGCGCGAGAAAGTTATCAAGAGCTGCATGAACACATTAGCGTGGGCCACGGCACGTCTTGCATTAATCAACTCGCACCCTTAAATTGGTTTGATTTTGTCTGCTGCTAATTAAGCAGCGAAAGAACCCCGGGGTGCTTTGCGTGGTCCTGAATTCATAACGGAATCAGACCGTTGTGTGTCTGTTCAGAGTTCAGTGAACAACCCGCTAGCACCAACCAATTATTGCCAATTAACTACACGTCAATAGCAAAACAGATTTGGACTTTGTTTTGTAAACTAATGCTAGTAACACATCGACTGAATGCTAAGTTTCACTCTTGCCGATGAAGCTGTCTGCATTGTAAAATTAATGAAGAGGGATCCGTAGGAGACGGGGGTTCAAGAGGGGTGTTTCCCAAATTTCTGGGCCCAATGCAAATGCAGACTATTTGGGCCCCCTTCATACCTTAAACTTTTTAGGCAAACCCATTGAGGGCCTCCTCTATGGACATTCGTAGAAAAAAAGGTTCCAAGAGGATCCTCCATGATTCCATTGAAGTTCCATATCCAGTCCGAGGATCTTTTGGGGGGGGCAAAATAGTTCAGTTTCTACTCCTGCGTGGTAAAGAGGGCTATAACGATCTGCAGCAGATTTCTCTACTGAGGAACCCCTTCTATCTGGGAGCTAGATTTTCTCAGGCTTTGATATTCAGCAAACCCCTATTGTGAAGCCCCTGGTATAGAGCGCAGAGCCCAAAGATACACCCAACTGCTGACACAACCTTTTAAAAGTGCAACATATTTTGTAGCCTGGGTGATATTTTGTTCCGGCTTGTTCCAAAAGTAAATGTAATGCCCCATGCCTATGGCCATGGGAGAGAACTCTGGCGGAGAGATTAATTGATCAGCTGATGTGTGATTCGGTGCCACTTTGTCACATTCGATAATTTGCCTGATGTGTGACATTATTAACTCAAAAATCTTTGTGAGGCAATTCTCCCAAAACTCTGGAATTCAGTTACCACAACACTGTGTTGCAAAAAATATTGGGGACAAAACATTGTATTTGCTCCAGACATTGTGGAAAAATAACCAACGGTGATTGTTGTCGAGTTTTACTAAAATTGCTGTGTAAAGTACCTATCATCAGCCAATGTACAAAAACTGAATGCAACCAAATCAGCTAAATATAAATTGAAAAGCTTCTTCTATAAATGTATATATTAATAAAACTATATGTGACTCGGCAAATGGTAATACTCAAGCAATACCGCCCTGGATATCACAAGGCGCAATTATTTTACAAGCATCGTTTGTACTTGCTGCTTGCTCCAAGGGCTAATTCAATGTCTCGATTGACCAATCTAGTATCTGTAATATGCAGTCCCTGAAATTCATATCGCCCAATGTTTGTAGGTGTGAAATAAAATCAAAGTAAAAAAACTTTCTTTTTATCCACATTTGTTTCGACCAGGATGCATTTGCATTAATCGCGTTTCATCTGGTTGCAATTCAAATTAAGCGCTCCCTCGTTCAATGTGCCATCCCAGATAGAGATATCTTCGTGTTTGAAGAGGTGACTTCTCACTCAGCTGCGTGCTGTCCTGCGATGTGCCTGCACGGCCGCGCTGAGTCGTGCCACTGTAGGAAGAAGGGGTTTCTGCTTTCCGCTCCGCCGCTCTAATTAAAGAATGTCCGCGAGCACTGGAGAAACAAAGTGCCTGCGAGAGACATGACAGGCTGCCAGGAAGCGATTCCGCATGCGGACAGCGCGGCCTTTGCTGTACCAGGTGTGTCACAGAGGCAGTAATAAATTGTAATTTTCCTTGATGACATTAAGAAAAAAAAAACATTTCATCCACAGTGCGCGGTGTCCATTCTGCACGCCAGCTTTAAATCAGAAAGAAAGGTCTTAATGGATCTGCCATTTTTAAAAGCATGATACGATTTATGGCTGCATGTGATGAGCAGAGGCGGGCAAACGATGGCACTATTAACCTTTGACCTCTCCTGAAGGGAATTTTGCACCTAACGGAGCACTTTTTTTTTTCCTTCACTTGAGCAATAGAGCTGAGTGTGCCTTCCAGGTGCAATCCAACTACAATATTAACCTTGGAGATATAAGCTGGTGTTCCTGTTGCACGTGCATGCCACGTGCACTCAGTCAGGTGACAGCGTTTGGATTGGTTTGTCACTTCGGCAACAGATAGCTCCATAAAAGCTGCCTGGTCTTCCAGTGTGGAAGACACTTCTTCAAGAAGACAGGCTTGATCTTTAGAAATTCATCCACCAGCCATACAGAAGACAAGCTGAGCTTGAGGAGCAAAAGTACAGCTACAACAACTGACACAGACAACCGTGCAGCCCAGGCAAATGATATCAGTATACAGGGCTATGCTATTTTCACAGCTAATAATGTGTTTTTTTCCCAGCCAGAAGGAATGATCATGGACAGGATGTAACCAAGTGAAAGCTCAGCTATTCCTGTATCCATAGGCAGCAACTGCATTTTAGCTTTGGGGAAGCTTTGCTGGACATCTTCATCTTGCATGGTCAACTGTCATAGCCTCACAATCAGACTAGCAAGCTGAGGAATTACTTCATACAAAAATACTGGGGATGATGTGTCTCCCTGTCGCCCCCAGTCAAATGCTTATGGCTGTCAAAAATGGGCGATATGAAATAGGGTGCTGGAGGCTGTAATAGACAAAGCCCTCAAGATCTTGTTGAAGGTCTGGTGTAACAGCATTCGCTTTCTGACTAATTATCGGGCTGATTGACCGTGAAATGACTGGAAAGAAACGGGATATTGACTGCCTTCAGCGTGGTCGGTCAATGGGCTCAATTCACGCTAACATCCATTGATTAATGAACACCGAAAGGCCAGGAAACGGCGATCTCGCTCAAGCCCTCGAGAAATGAGATGGTTTGACGCGAGCGGCTTCACTATCATAAACGAAAATTTTCCAGGAAAAAAAAAGCAATTAAGATTTTATCAGACCAAATTGGAGTTAGTAAATATTGAAATACATAAATTGATGAGAACTATCCAAGCCCAGGGATACACAATGTTGTAATTTCAAAGATATTTGCTCCGCTCACATCGCTGGAATAAATGATTCTGTTTGATATTATCAATTTCCTTCATTCGTCCGGTAGCAAAATAAGAATGCTGGGGCAAACCATATACTGCTGTCAGAGTCACAATTCCCTCACCTCCACAGAGACCTATTTCCATGAGCATCAGTTGACCCCTATAAGACCGTGGGCATACCCTTAACACTGGCACTGGGGAGACCTGTGTTTTCAGGTATACCCCTCCCACTGCAAAGCTAAAAATCATGGTGAGACCCTACCAGAGAGACAGTCATTTTTAAGGATCTGCTCAGTTTAGGAAGCACATTATGACACAGAGGGGAGTTAGGAAACAAGCACACTGACTGATAATGGACTTACAGGGCATGACTAATACAGCATGCGAGAGGTCCTTTAAATGCTCCGAGAGACACTCTCATGCAAAGTTAAAAGGAAAGCATTGTCTCACGCTCATTTAAACAAAGGTACACACCTTTGGAAAGAGTGCTGCGGGAACAAAAGAATCAGGAATGACAAGCCTTTTAAGACTGCCTGTCTGACAGGATCACAACCAGAGAAATGCGAGCACAATACTGTTAAACATTAAACTCGTCCAATTTTCTATCTGAGGGGATCTGTAAATTCTTATGGTTAGGTTTTTTGAGTAGCTTGTACTCCCTCAAAACATAAAATTTCAGCCTCTGGCGTTTTAGTGTTCAATATCATCTACTGAACAGTTCCTATCATTCAGAGGAGACCAACTGCTTCCTACAATGTATTTCTTATTTTGGATGAACTATGTACAATATACTGTACATACTTTGCATAAGGCCTATATTGTCATGCAGTATCCAGCATAGCCAGAGTTTTGCCAAAGGCTTTCCCAAAAAGATAGAGGTTAAACATGACTGAACTGTTTACTCTGTGTAATCATAAACTCTGAAGAACCCATGGGAGCTGCATTATGCATTATTAAGTCTATTGGCCAATTTTTGTCATTCAGGGTAATTGCACTCATTATCCTTGTTGATCTGACATATTATTTTGTGAATGCACAAAGCTGTTCAAACTATTTTAAATTTTTAAGCTCCAATCCCAGGAGACTTAACTTTTGAAAATTCAGCATAAACAATCATATACTCACATTTCATACACATCCCCGCGTCATCTTGGAAAATAGTGGAATTTTATTTCAAACTGCAAGAATGTCGCAACCCTTGTGTGAATGCCTTCCATTTCTCTTCCAATTCAGCAACTTGCATGTCCATTAGAAGTCTGTCTCCTTTGATTGGTTTACATCTCACGTCTATTCCCTTCCCTGGCTGTGTCTAGTTTCATGATTACTTCCTGATGGCTCTGTGATGTGTATTTAAACCCCCTGCACTGAGTTGCAAGTTGCTGGATTGTAATTTGTTATTTGCACATAGAACCACTCAGTATTCCTGGTAAAAACTTTTTGTCTTCATTCAGTGTAATGAAACCTTAAATGACAACAATTTGCGAATGCTTTCCTCTATAAACAGTTAACTCGAAAAGGCTTCCAAGCATATTCAGGGCCTAGAATTATGACGGCGTTCAAGCTAACCTGCCTCTTGTCAGTTCTACTGTCCAGTTTAATGGGAATAAGCTCCCAAGCTTAATCTGGGCCCAGGATTGGGACTGTGTTTTTGTGTATCCTTCCAAGTGAGTTCATCTGTCCAGTTTGTTAGGAACAAGCTTCCCATTCCTCAACAGTCACCAGGATTGGAACAAAGTTCCCCTCAAGCTACTTCGCCCTCCTGAGGTACACTTCAGCTCTGGTGAAGTGTACACTCCACTTGGCTGTATCCCGAAAGCCACTGACTGGCGATTGGCAGTCCAGCTTCGTCTATTGTATCTGTGCTAAACTGCGCTCTTTTCCTCTGGGGTTTCGTCCCCTCCTCTTCTTGTGGGGCTCCGTCCCCAAACATTGCAGTAATGCCATCAAAAAACCTGCCAACTGAATTGCACTCTGCCTCCGCACTTGATTCCCTGGTCTGGAACATAACAATATTTTAGACACGTTTACTATTTTCCATGTTCTAAACTGAACATTTTGATGCATTTATTTAAATGATTTCTGGATATTGACAGAAACTGTGTCCTGGAATGCTCACTTCAAACTTAGGGCGAAAAAAAAAACCATTCCAAAGAAACTGCCTTTCAAAGCGTTCAGTATTAAATTGACTAATTTGTCAGTCAGTCAGTCAGCAAGTGGAGTACATCCTCACCCATGCGACTGCCATGATGCCCAGCGCGAAAAGGCTGGGCCCTAGAAGGTTCCAAAGCCCATGTCTATCCAGCTGCAAAGCCATCGACAGCGCCATCGCCCCCAGCAGGTACAGCACCTGGCAGCAGGAGGGAACACAGTTAGCACCTGTATACTGTAAATGTGGGCATCAGACGCAGGAAGGCAGGGCTCCTGAGCAGATTCATGGCAGGAGGCGGCTCCCGCGCGAGCCAGCAGGTGCCTGTTGGATCGTCTCAGTCTTATCGGCGGCGCGTGTGATTTCATTAGCCCCATCGCTGCCCACTGTACCGCAGCCCTCAGCAAAATGGCACCCGGAGAGCAGGGCCGAGTAGAGCACTCAGTTCCACTCGCTGCCTGCAGACCAGACAGCCACCAGCCCGCAGACTAACTGCTCCTGAAAACGCCACGGCGCACTTTACTGCTGACCGGAGGGAGTTCGTAAAAGCAGCTCAAACATGGGGATCAAAACTGCACAACACACAAAAAATATCATTTTCCCCACGATAAATTAAAAAATGAATAAATAAAAAATAAACAAGCATAAACATTTTCCACATACAGTTGAGAGGATTTCACGCTCAAATCAATATGCTACATATAATACTAAAATTAATGGTTATTGAGGCATTAGAAGCGGTTGTGGAAGCAGTAGAAGTATTAGAAGTAGTTGTGTATTTACCACTGTCACTATTCAAAGATGAAAAGATAATGTATCAACCTGAAGTCCAAACCCTTATTTTTTATTTGAATAACAAGTTATTCAAACACATCCACAGGCCATTAGAATACGGGAGGAAGTGATAAAATAAGATAGGGTTGAGAAGAAAGCCAAGCGGTATGAATAAACGATGTGAATAGTTTAACCTTTAAATAAAAAGGACACGTACCGCCACAGCGTGACTCTTTCCGCACGGCGCTACCATCTGAATCTTTACAGTGTTTACTCTGAATTTCAATTGGATGACTTTCACAATAGCTCAAGGCTCAGCTTTAAAAATACACAACATTGACTTATTTAAGTTCTCTTCAACTGATTGTGGGCATCCAGAAAGGTCCTCCACCAGTTTCTACAGAAACTGTGCGTCCTCATCCAAAAATGTCACTGTATGTTTAGCGGCAGACCTGTTCATTCCATACTTTTAAAAAATCTTATTATATTTTTGCCTGTCCTCACACCAAAGTCTCCAAGCTCTGCAGCTGTTGCCACAGAAGACAGTAGAACATGTGCAATTACCTAGACTGACCTGAGGAGGCACTGTTGAGTTACAAGCTGAGGGGTTTTCAATTAGTAGACATCTTCCCTCCGTTAGCAACCCCAGGCCTGGCTGCTCACCATCTGCCCATGCTTCACCCACATGTTGTGGATTTCATTTCGAACTCCCGGATGCATCACGACACCCCAGCTGCAAATGCCCCTGGGCAGCCCCCAATAACCACCCCTTGTGCAATGCTGTCATGTGAAAGAAAATGGAGGCGTACCTGTTTGATGATGGACTTGAGTCGGGCCATAGCGATGACTGTGACCCACACTGACATGAGGGACCCCAGGAAGTCACAGAACTGCAGGACGTCGTACTCCATGATGCAAAAGACCACGATCCCAGGCTGGTCACAGGCGTGGTAGAACTGCAGAGGGAGGGAGACGAAACCTTAATGAGGGGAACGCAGCATGGATAACGCACAGCAGCATGTAAGTACGTTCAGATTTTTTGCTCTGCTCGTACTCCTGCACATTAGATCTGGAAACAGTGAATACGAGGCTAGAGTACAGACTGTCCACGTAGGTTTTTACATCTATTGCGTGAACCATTGAATAAATTCAGCCTTCTCTGTGTCAACGTCCAAATACTTATACACTTTACAGCCTGCGAATGTGCTTATAGTGTTAGATGCAGGGCAGGGATCTCCAACCCTGATCCAGGAGGCCAGTGGGATCTGCTGCTTTTCTCGTAACTTAATCGGGTGATTAAACATTTATGCCACTGTTTCTGGTACCTCGGGTCAAAGCTACGGAGAAGGTTCTGAAACGTAAAACTAAATGTCAGCAGAACATGACTCTACTGGACCAGGTTTTCAAAACCCTGATCAACAGTTCAAAAAAAAAAAAAAAAAAAAAATCGTCACTGGGTAATGTAGCAGGCTGTTCCTAGTTTCAGATTATCCAGGGACTGTTTCTCGCTGGAGTCATTTTTGAGAAGACAGATCAGAAATATAGAAAAATGTGCTTAATTCAATCACGTGTAACTGGATTGGAGAATGCCCAACAGAAATATATCCTTGAAGAGATGTGCCAGTATACTTTTTTAATAAATGAAAACTGTGCTCTTTTAGAGGATGTAAATCCAGAGTTGTTTTAATGGTTTCATAGACTAATTTAGTCTACCACTTTATTGGAAAGACATCCACAGCAAACATACAGGCTTTACATAGTTTCCTCTCAGACTACTTCATTTAGAAGTCAGAGAAGTGCTCTTATCTCCATAACTCAATAACTGTGCACTGAGAGGTGGGGTCACGCCGTCCGTTGCGGAGTTGTGCCAACAAAACAGCTCATTGGGAAGATGTGTGGGACAAAAAGGGACAGTGGAGACCATTTTGTGATGAATGGCCCAATTCTCTGGCTGCTGTTCTTTGTTAAAGAACACAAAGGGGTTTACAATGCGGGTGGAATCACCAATGGAAGGCCAGGGTAACTACAGGTAGAGAAACATGTTACGATTCCGCTTCTCTTATGAGTCTGGAAGAAGAAATGTGCTCAGACAGAAGTGGAGAGGGCATCAGAGAGAATTGCTGTCCATTATCCGGGCGATGACCGAGAGATGCACGAGCGTGATTCGACTGCAAATACATGAGCACGGAATCTTAACAGAAAATGTTGATATTATGAATGTATACGTTTATTGCAAAGATTAAAGGGGATGTATTGTGAAAAACTCAGTGCTTATGTACATATATTTTGGCATCAGGAGTGCCAACCAACCCACAAACTGTGAAATAAAACAACCCAGTCAGTTTTTTGTGAGCTGCTCTGGAATCCAGTTTGCCATTCAGATTTGGTTCCTCTTAATATGTTACAAGCAGGTTTGTGGGCATTGTTCCACCTCTCATCTGAATAGCTCCACCCACAGCTTATTTTTTATGGCAACATCCCAGTTTCATTTGGCAAAAACCTAAAAATGGGTGCTATCCATTTTTTTGTCTGACCGCTTTATACTACTAACCTGGGTCAGTACAACGCAAGACTGACAATAAAGTTTATATTATAGAGGACTTCTTATGCTTTTCGGAGGATACAAAGACGTGATGGCCTTGATTCATTTTCAAGGAGAATATGTTGCTTGCTAGGTAAGTGTTTCCAATTTCTGTTCAAATTCAACCTGAATTCCAAGTGTAACTATTCAGTTACTAAATTGACTATGAATTTTGAAACATTACTAGTTTATCCAGAGGCAATGCAGGAGACACGTCAATAGGAACAGATAGAACAGGTGAATGTTTTACGAAAATTCAGTCCATTTTTAATTTAGCAGCGCTGCTATGCAAAATAAATGGAATGTTAGCTAACGGTTGCTACTATACCGATACTAACCATGGATCATTCGTAATGGATTTAATTCCAAGTGTGCTTAAACCTTTATGGTGCCTGTATGTCGCATTTCTTTATGAATGTACCCACCATCCTTGCCTAGCCAGCAGACGTTAGCTTTCCATAATCATTGTGTGGCGAGTTTAATTGTTCACTAGGTAGCTGGCTACCTATTCAGTCATCTGTATTCAGAGACTTGCCAGTAGTCAGGGGATTTTGACATCGTCACTCTCCACTGACACAGTGCTCTGTTTGCTTGCCAATCAGAACAGAGCTCATTTCATTGAGGGGATGCCCACCCTGAACAGCCTATTTTGAAGAGGGTTCGGGATAACAGAAATCAAATGGCTGAGAAATCTTTTTATTTTTCTATTTTGCTAAAACGTTCATAAACTTCCCTATTGGACATCAAAGAATATTATAACTTGGGAAAAAAAATCTTTCTGAGACATATCTTCAGCATTGAACAGACTCGAACACTGTAAAAATGAGCTGAAAATGGTTATTTTTACTGTGACAACATATATGGACAATTTCTGAAGCATACACTGTGTTTTAATGTAATGACGGTAAAAATCCGTAGGTCGGCTAGCTACTCTACACCGCAGAAAAAAATGAGCTGTGAATTCTGCAGCAATGCGGAGGCGGAGGATATGTGTGGAAATTCTTCAGTATTGCATCAACTGGCAAATGACACCTTTACTGCTAGTGTCAAAGCACTATTTACCAGCCAGGCAAGGACCAATCTTATACACCTCAGGCCTGAACTCCAAGGGGCACTATCCTTGCAATGGTCTATTACCAGCTCCTGCACCCATGCAAGATGTCAGTACTTGACTCACGGTGGAGAAGAACATGGTGAAGATGTAGACGGAGGCCTCCAGGAGGTAGTGGCTGCGAACAGCGATGGCGACGGGGGGCACGAACATGAGGTTGCTGAGGCACAGCAGAAGGGTGGAGAGCAGCTGGAAGCCGTAGGAGTAGGCCGCAGAATTATCAGTACAGCCCCAGCCTTCCCATCCTGCCGGTGGGGTGGGGGGGAGAAGACAAGGGGAGTGGGCAGGAGGATATGATGTCATCGCACCATGATTGTGTAACAGCTTCAGAAATACTGGCTGTGTCTCATTTGCAAGGAGGCTTCCTATAACCTGGGTGCCTAGTTAGGACACCGCCCTATTAGGACCATTCGTTAAAAAGGTTACGTGAATAGAAACACTCTAACTAGGAAGCATCATGTGACCAGCGCGGTTTATGTTGCAGCGCGGAGACAGCGGTTTCGGGAAACATAAACGTTGGCCTTCTGTCAGCCTAGTTCATGGAGCTTCAGCGCTTCGAAAATGTCAGTGCAAGTTTTTAATTCAAAGTCCTTTCCCACAAAAGAGCTGATATTCGTAATCTACACAGTCAATTTCTCGCCTCAAAAATGATCAGAAGCGAATTTTATGATGAAACGGTACGTGAACTCGATCAAATACCAACTGTTGCTGTCCCTCGTCTGTGATCTAAACGGTGAATCCCCAGCTTGTCACAAGGCATTTTCGGATTTCCTTTGCTGAGAAGGGACCGCTTGATGTTTCCTTAAAATTTTGCTGAAACAATGTACCAAACTAGGTTGTTTCCTATGCTTCCTATTGAGTTGAGACAGTCCTAAGCAGCCATATTTCCTAAAAATGCCACCTACTTAGGATGCTTCCTTGCAAATGAGACACAGCCAAAGATTGGATCCTGTGAGCCCGTTACATGGTAAGCTGTGCGGGAAACTCGCCCCCAGCTCGTAAGTGCACCTGCGTTTTTACGCTGTTCAAAAACCTTTGATTACCATCGACTAAATTAGTGTACTCGCCCCAGGCCAATCCACTACCCACCCTCCAACACCCGCTCCTTCATCTCCTGGACATAAATCAACACCGATGATTAACTCAGTGTCAAAAAACAGATGATCAATCGCACCATTCGGATAAAGCCACAAGAGAAGCAACACAGTTCAGGGAAAAAAAACGGAAAAAAAAACAGGCAAAGCGTTTAAATATATACCACTGAGAACAGATGTTTGCTGAAAAGAGACATAAAGGAGCTTCATTTGTATGAGCTAATGACAATGCAATTGAGTTGCTGTTCTCAAAGAAATAGAAAAGGCAGTCTTAAGTGCTTTATAATTGAGGTGTAATTGAGCTTTGGTAATTGGCATATTTGATGACATCACGTTTTATCTAATTAAGCATTTTCTGATTGGCTATGTCTTATACACAAGAGATGAAGGCACACATTTAATTTAATAATTTGTCTTATGCTGCCAATTATCTTTGATTGGCATTCTATCTTCAACTGACAATTATGGAAAGGGGATGAAATATTGCAGTGATTAAAACTGCATTATGTCTAATGTGTAAAACATTTCAAAACTGGGAGCTGATAAGACAACAGATATAGATGACACCTTTCTTCATGAATTAAGTTTATACGTTTTATTATGAAAAGGATATTGTTTCTTGAACAAAAATAGGGGATCAAAGCACAATTGTGGCCTGCTTTACAGCTGCAAAAGAGATTATTTTGACAGTAAACTGTGACACACAATTGCACAGCCTGTACTGTCACCTAATGGGGATTTTATTAAATCCTTAAAGATCGTAAATATGTACTTTTATTGCTGTTCAGCTGATGTGACAGCCGCTCTTGCAAACAAGAATGGTGCTCTTAAACACTGCGTGAATTTGGGGGGGGGGGGGGGGGGTCAAAAAACCGCATTTGTATGACGATACAGTGCTGTGAAAAAGTATTTACCCCTTCAAAATTTCTCATATTTTTGCATACTTGTCACTCTTAAACATTTCAGATCATCAAAGGAATTTTCATATTAGGAAGATAAACCATGTAACCACAAAATTTGGGCTTTTTTTCATTGATGATATCATTTATTGAAGGAAAAAAGCCATCCAACCCTACCTGGCCCTGCGTGAATAATTAATTGCCTGCTTGGTTATCAAATCGACCAATCAAATCCATTTGATCAACTAGAGCTGTGCTCAGAGAGCGCAAGTACCTCCGCCAATGTACTCAATGTTATTTTTGTTAGTATTAGCTAGCAACCCGTGTTTATGCAGTCCTGTAGTCTTCGTGCAAATATGTTTTTAATGTGTTTTTGACCTTTTGCATGACCTTGACCTTTGACCTTGACCTCCCAAAATCGAATCATCTCTTACTTGAACAAACTTCATCAAACCACCAAATTTAAGGAAAATCCATGCATAACTTTTTGCATAATCCTGCTTACAAACGAACCAACAAACCCACCAACAGACCAACGGTAATGATCACGTGATCTCCTCCAACTTCGGTGGGCAGAGGTAATAAATAGGTTCAATTCTGCTGTGAAATTACAAAAGAAAGCAGGTCCATATTTTGTCCAAATTGAGTTAATTAAATTGTTGGCATCAGGGAAGTAAGTCCTTTGTATCCATAGGTTTATTTCTGCCAAACATATTCTGGTTAAGCCATAAATAACATGGCGGAAAGAAGCAAGTCCGAAGTCCAACACTTATGCCACATTTGTTATGAGAGAAGGAAGCAAGTCCAAATCCAATGACATGGGCCTTTACAGAACTTTCAGCCAATGAAATTCTTGTTTACAAAGTAGACTAAAGCTGCACTGTACCCTCATGAGGAGATTTGTTTCCTCTGTTTCTAAAAATTGCTTTAAAAAGTTAAAATTTGCAGACGTTTCAACCGTTTGAAGGACAGATCAGAATTTTTTATTCTATGCAATACGTTTAAGAGTAAATTTACTGAATTCACTGGTCTCAGCGTCACTTCTTGTGGTATCATTCATGCCGAACTGACTCATTCGACCAGTGTAAGACTGTTTAAAATGTGTTTACAATAGGGATAAAGTCTGGCTAGAGTCCTGATGGCTTTGTGCATACGTGCATATGAATTTATCATTTTGTATTCAAATATTCAATCAAAGACACAAGCAAACGTAGTGAAGGACACAAAAAACAAAATCAAGCGTACTGCGGATAATTTGAGCAGATGCTAGAATGATATCTATTGCTGAAGATGGTGAATATTGAAAGATCTGCAGCACTCAATCTGGCATCGTGAGCAGTTGTAAAATGTACATGTTTCTCTCCAGGAAGATTTCATCCCCACCTCCGAGTGAGGTCCACACCCAGACCTCCCCACAACAAAACAACAAAACATTCAATATTTCATATCTGTAGTGAATGCCATGATTTAATTTACATTTTGAAAAATGGTATATATCCTTATCACAAATGCTTCATCAGTTGCAAAATATCCTAGTTGTCATGAAGAAAGGAAGAAAGTCGCCTAAGCCAAACCCAGGATTACATAACTGAACTCCTTATGTCCTGAAGAGATGGGGCAGACATGAAGTATTTTATGGCCCCCGTGGAAAACTTTTACTTCTGACCACATTTTAGGGCTATAATGAAAAGTTGTCTATGTCTACGTATTTCTCAATACTTCATATTTTAGACTTATTTGCTTTTCTCATTCCACGGCAGAATTGCATTAGTCACACCCAGGCATGTTTACTGCCCGCCCCGTTGGATGTAAAAATCACTTAAATACAACTTGTTGGGAAATGTGAAGTAGGCAAAAAGCAGTACAAGTTGCCATGATCTAACGAAATTTAAGAACAGATGAGAAACAAAAGCATTGACATCTATCAGTCTGGAAAGGGTTACAAAGCCATTTCTAGGACTCCATCGAGCCACAGTGAGAGCCACTTTCAACAAATGGAGAAAACTTGGAACAGTGGTGAACCTTCCCAGTAGCGGCCAGTCAACCAAGTTCCCCAAAGAGCACATCAACAACTCATCCAAGAGGTCACAGAAGAACTGCAGGCCTCACTTGCCTCAGTTAAGATCAGCATTCAAAGTTCCACAAGAAGAAAGGGACTGGACGAAAATGGCATTCTTGGGAGAGCTGCAAGGTGAAGACCACTGCTGACCAAAAAGAACATGAAGGCCTGTCTCACGTTTGCCAAAAAAACATTTTGATGACCCCTAAGAATTTTGGGATAATATTCTGGAAACTGATCAGTCAAAAGTTTAACTTTTCGGAAGATATGGGTCCTTCATATCTAGCGTAAAGTTGACGCAATATTACACATTAATAATATATTAATATTACATATTAATAATAGTGTGATGGTTTGGGGCTGCTTTGCTGCTTCAGGACCTGGGTGATTTGCCATAATTGATGGAACCATGAATTTTACTCTCAACCTGAAAATCCTGAAGGAAAATGCCTGGCCATCAGTTTGTGACTTAAAGCTCAAGCGCAGTTGTGTTATACAGCAGGGCAACCATCCGAGGTACACGAGCAGGTCAACCATTGAATGGCTCAAAAGAAGCAAAATGAAGGTTCTGGGGTGGTATCGTCAAAGTCCTGACTTGAATACCACTGAGATCCAGTGGCATAACCTTAAACAGGCAGCTCATGCTTGAAAACTGTCCAATATGGCTAAATTAAAACAATTCTACAAAGAAGAGTGGATCAAAACTACAGCAATGTCAAAGACTCATTGCCAGTTATTACAAATGTTTGTATGCACTTGTTGCCACCAAGGGTCGGCACAACACTGTAACACATTTCAGTACTAAACTTAGAAATGAAAATTCACCAGCTGCCTTAAAACTCAAGTTATTGCAACTAAATGTAGTTAATTTAGCTTGAAGAAAAGCTTTCTTTCAACTCACAATTAGTCGAAGCAATGGATAACTTTAAGTTTGACTTTTGACAACTTATGAACTTGAGTTCAGCATCGAAAACACGTCATGACAAGTTGAGTTAAAGAAGAGAAAAAGTTCCCTGAACTTAACTGGGCTATCAAGTTTCACAGGTGGACCAGTTATTAGGTTAAGGGGCCAATCATTTTTTACAAGATGGGTGATACAGGTTTTGAATAACTCTTAACCTTTAATAAATACAAATCATTTTAAAGCTGCATTTTGCATTTACTCACATTCTCTCTGTCTTATATTAAAATATAGAAAGATGATCTAAATTTAAATGTGACAAATAAGGGAAAATAGAAGAAGCTGGAAAGGGCAAATACTTTTTCACAGCATTATATCTGAATATTACAGGTAGGCTACACAAATTCATGCACAGATTTATGCATGTATTTTTTTCAGTATTTGCGCAGTGTTACCTGCTTTGCATTCACAAGCTGTGTATAGGTAGTTGTTGGTGCGCAGGAGTTTGCACTGCCCATATGTCCCACAGTCATTGATGCAAGGTGTGAGGTAGGAGCGCAGATACACCTCCGCAGTAACATTGCTACACATCTCAAACCTAGAAGAGAGGGAAAAAGTGTCATAATGATGGAAAGTGGTACAGTGCAGTGATCCAAAATGACCGCCTACAAACTCGGCAGCCATCTTTCAGCTTAATAGACCTGTTAGCCCATGTAGGCTAGCCTTCAAAGTAGCAAAAATGCTATAAATCTTAAAGACTCAAAAAAACGTACAGCCATAAACTGCTAATACCCAGCCTTTCACTTTAAAAATAAAAAAAATGCAAATATCATAGTTGCAGTTTGGTAACTATGTGGTGACAGCTCGACAACTATTGAAAAATATTGAGAATGTGGATAGTTTCCCATGGATTAAAAACTGAAACCCATTAGTTGGGCTTTGCTCCAGTGTGAAATGTTCATTTATATAAAGCTGTTTCCTTACTTTTGAATGGCAGAGACCATTCCATGCAAATGTAATGCAGCCTTCCATACTTCCAAATGCATTAGCAGGGGGGAAACAAGGACGATTTGGGGAGCAGGCAGCTATAATATTTATTTATTCATAGCTCCTCTGCGGCTTTTGAAGGGAGCATAATGCGCATAAAAAATACCATGCCTTTTTTTCCTAAGTACTGTGAGAATTCTGCCTCTGCAGCTGTTTGATTTTGAATGATAATTAAGAATCAGAAGGTTATTTGTTTGGATTTTATCAGCAATCCAGCAAACCCCCAACAATAGTTGATTTTTATTTTTTATTTATTAATGTATTATTTCTTTCTTTTTTTGCAGGAGTGGTAGAATGGGGGACAGATCACTAGGAGAGCAAAGCAGAGCACCTATATAATTGAGAGTAATTACATGTGGACTGGGTTTGCCCTAGGGACAGTCTAACCTATATAAAGTGACAATACATATAACAGTGAATTCTAATCAGTATCATGGAACACCATTGATGAACAATTAAAAGCAAAAACTGTGCACTATGCATTCTTTAGCCATCAATATAACTCGGCCTGTAATTTTTCCAGAGGAGATTGTCAATGAAAATAGGTTGCATACTTCTTTTTAGATATTCTACAACATGGGGAATCTGATTTAAGATTTAGGACGGGTCAGAATAGTACAGGATGAAAGCACACTTGGTTTCACAGCATCTTTCCTGGAGGACTGCTGTCACGTAATCTCACCACAACAAACACGTCTGAGTCCTTCAGAAACCGCCCCCCTGTCCTAATTTCCACAACCCGTCTCCTCTTTCCCTTTTATGCGAGGTGTTCAGAACGTGTTCCAGAAATAAATTAAAACATTTATCAGCTTCATAGACAGAACTCATCCCATCACTTACAGGAACAACAAAGGAAATTTTCTTCAGGGTATTTTTTGAGGGGATACAGACAGCACCACCCAATTTATCATGCTAATGGTGGAGAAAACCATTTGATGTTTTCCCGAAATAAAAGGGACCTCCCTTTACTCCTCTCCTGCAGAATTAAAGGTCCCCCATGATGTCGCCTGGTGCGCAGCCAATTAGTTATTACAAGCCATTTCAAAATCTTTCCCCTCTTGGCATCACTTGGGGAAGTAACCAACCAGAGGCAAGAAGAACTGATCAACTTCAGCCACGCAGTCAATCAGATTTCATTATTCTGGGTGGTCACTCCCCCTTGTGATGTCAGGAAGGGAAGACTTTGAACTGGCTCATAATGGCTAATTAGCTGTGCACCTGGTGGCATAATAGGGGACCTTTAATGCCCAATGCCGTCTTTACCACTACGGAGGTACCTCTTACCCGTGCTCCGAGGCACACAGGGAGCGCAAGCTCAGGTACCAGGTTCCAGTTTGCGGGTAGGGGATCCTCAGCTTGGTGATGTTGGAGGTAGCGTTCACAGACAGCATGAACCCGCCGATGGACTCTGAACGAACAGTGAGCGCAGTCAGTGGACCGGGAAGGACAAAAGCGAGCGAGGAGGGGGGGCGGACAGCGAGCTATGTCATTACTTCATCATCCCGGTCCCCATTATTCACTTTCCATTACCGCAGAAAAGGGACACAAAGGACAGCTTTTTGTGATTATTTCTATGGTCAGTACAAAATACCTCAATTTTCTAATTATGCCCACTTATCAGGGACACGAATGTGATAAATATATAACAAAACATCGTAAGAACAGCAAACCAAATACTGCCATTACGGTCAATGAGTGCAGTTTCAGAGGTAATTGCTGTGCTGACCATACTATAACAAAGCACAACACTACGAGCTAGTTTAATAAGTAACAACTGCCATTTTTTACCACCATCGGCCGACTAATTTGCACAGAAAATTCAGCATTTTGACAAATTTTCCATTTTCCCTCACAACCCCTCAGAGAATATAATGAATTACCCCACTCCAAATTCCCTCTGCTTTTCTAATCCATTGTGCCCCTACTGGGTACAATAATGGTTTTTCATCTCAGAAGCAGTCCTACTCATCACACCTATTTATTCTGTTTGCATTTTTGACATGTGGAAGCGTGGAAACTGAAAAATACATCTAAATCCCATTTTATTGCATTAGACCATGATTTGTGGGCATATCTGAGAGGACGAAGGTACCAATGATCAGTGTGTAAAGGTACGAGGTTGACCTGAAGCCTGAGCGTGTCCTACCTGATTCGCATTTGATCGTGGCGTTGTCGGACAGTGACAGGGGCATTCCGTGGTTTAAACAGCCGAACACGGTGACGTTCTCCCCCTTCACCGAAGTCTGCGGAGAAAGACCGAAAAGGATCATCTCAAACCAGGCCCGAGCAGCTCTCCCGTGCACGGTATCAAAATTACAAATCTGACCCGTGCAGAGTACATGATGAATGGAGCAATCCTGCATGAGACACCACACAAAGGCATATTATTATTTGATCCCAGCTTTCGGTTATCGCTTGAGGTTCATCCCTTTGTAGCGTAAAAAGCTAAGGAAAGCAGCGTAGCTCGTGCTCTCCCATGGCTTCCCCCGAGACATCGAGGAAATAAAGACGTCCGACCTCTTATTCCCTCATCACATGAATTATTGAAGCCCTGGAGCAGGGCTGGATTCTCAACGCATTGCAAATTAGAAATATTAAGATGTAGAGAATAGCAGGAGAAGTCGCCCGTCAAAAAAGTGTCAAGTCCTTTGAGCTGATCGGCAGCCATGATGCAAACAGACGGCGCATTGGGACAAAGTGATGGAAGGTATGGGGGATTCATATTTAAGAGTTTGTGTGGTTTGTGCCTCAGCTCCCCTGTTCCATTTCCAAAATTCAAATGAAAGAGAGAACTTCCCACTGAGAAAAGCCAGAATCTTGATGTTTGAGGGGATGGAAATTCAGGATGTAGGGATATTTTGAAATGAAGGGACTATGCTAACATCAGTACAGCTCAGGTCATTCCCACATCAAGCTTGGCTATGTCCCAGTGGGATAGATAACTTTCATTTTTCAACAACTTAGAGCAGGGTTTTGAATTGAATGTCAAGATTTGCATCTGACTGATTTTTCATTGCAAAAATGTTTGGTGGGTAGTCAAACTAAAGTGGTATTATTTTTGTGGCACAAACACAAATATGCGCAAACTTTAAAATTCTGTTCAGTTTCTGATGCTTTTTCCTTCATTAATTTTTTGATCCTTTCTATTGTAAGTTTCAAAGCACACCCACGCCCTGGGAATTATTTACAGTCACAATATAGATTTACGGACCATAATATGCAAATAACGGCTTTTAATATTGAACCACTGTGGTTTAAGAAGTATTATATTCCCACACTCTCTTAAAAGCTGGGTGCCCGTTTTACAAACATCAAACTTTCCAACAAAAAATAAAAAATTAAGCCAGTTTTGTGTCATAATTTTTTAATTAATTCCAAAACATCATTTGCCAATGGTAATTAAAATTGTATAAACAGCACACTTATGGCTCTAATTTAATGTGTCCTACTGGCAATGCATACGGTTTCCAACTCTGGGTAGTGAGTACATTATGATAAAAATACTATTTTAACAAAGACACAAAGAACATAGGTGAGGGCAAGACACACAGCAGTTAGACTAAATACAGTCCCTACAGCAACAATGGTGTCTTGTGGTGGGTATTATTGTGTAAGACTATGACATTTATAGACAGAGCATTTTAACACCACCTGCCTTTAAAATGCTAGTGCTCATACCAGCATCTGTGTTCACTACTGTAATATAAAAGCCCTTCTGCTATGTTGGACATTGACCGACACATCAGCTTGATAAGCGTGAACTCCAAGCACTGGGGTCATTTCGTGTCGGACACAGGAAACATGCTGTCCTGTGAGTTATAAATAACGATGTTTAGACAGCTGCAGTTTGGTTTTAGCGCCAATGGCTAACCAAAACAGCAGTGTAATGACTCAAAGGACAGATGCAAATTTTCACGAGTGGAGTTTTGCTTACGTTGGCGATTTGCGTAATTTCACACATCTCCTCCGAAACCACCGTGAATAATAAGTCTGTTTTCCACGTACACCGGTTTTACCGTCTGACAAAGACGACGCGTGCCAGGTTTCGAACTTAGTTCTGAAGTGAAAACTACGTATGGTAGTCGAATCCGTAGCCCCCGCAAGTGACAGTAAAGTAAAGATATGCAATTTTATGAAGCAGTGGATCTGTGGTGGTCATGTGGAAATACGGGAACCGACACATTCCACTATGGTGGACTTTTTTTTAAACCATGCTTGAAATTTTTCTATATTTGTTGAATTATTTAGTTTGAGGCGAATCAGTTTTTTTTTTTTTTTTTTTTAATTGATGCTGTACGTGTCTCAGACATTCTGACGTATTGGGAGCAGATTACTGCATGCTGTGTATTCTAACGCAAAGACACGTCATGCTGCCTGGTTGACTTCGTAGCCAACATGCTAAAAAACTTCTTGCGCACCCAGTTCCATCCACAAGTTTACGCAAGACCCTCGATTTGACGCTATCTTATGCAGACTTGAGCAGCATTCTGTAAAAGCTGATCAGTGGGTTTACAGTAAGCTTCCGCAATAAGACAAAATGTCAGCAGTAAGGCATTACGCTACATCACGTGCGTAACCTTACTGTATAGTAAATCTGCCCCATTAGATTAACACGGCATTAAACTGACCACAAAATAAAGATAATGCTTGTCAAATGAAATAAAAAAAAAAACAGCTTTAACATGAGAGCGAAACAGCAGAGATGTGTGAATCCGTGAACCATACTGTAAATAGCCAATGGATCTCAAAAGGTCATAATAAGATTTTTAAGAATCGCCACCTACTTATGCACATTATTACATAACAGCCATTAATTGTTTTACTGCCCGAAGATACACATCCACAGCAACCAGTCCAGGCACCATGATAGTGCTGCCTATTATGTTTACACATCATTACAAATTCACATGGGATGCAAATGCGAGCAGGTTTGTGCTTTTCAATAAATATTCTGTTGAATCATCTACTGTATACTAACAACCACCTGTTTACTTTTTCTGTGTCAGTGTATCTACTGTATTTTTTTTTTTTTAATCAATCAAAACCCTTTCCTGTATGGATATGCGTTTCTATTAACACATGAAAATAAACCAATTATATGATTTACATTTTGCATCAAATGTGAAAAGCATGATAAACAATAATTATGTTTCTTTCCTGGGCATGACCAGTTTGCGGTGTGAATTAAACCACTTATCCACCACGTTCCTCTGGGTGAATGTAATTACATAATTACATGTTAGCTACACCAAGAGGAAAACACAAAATTAAGCAAAAGGAATCTTAGCATTATGAGTCGGGCACTTGAGGCCAGTTCAACTTGAACTTGCAAAACAGGGTGAAAAAAGTAAATGAAAAATTCTGAAACATGCTCTTGCTGAGGGAGTCTGAGGCTAGCATACAGTAAATAACATCTGGGCAGCAACAATGAGAACTCAAATGTGCTCCTGTCTGATATGTAGAAATCCATTTCAAATTCAATCCCGCTTCGCAGATTTCCGCTGAGCCCTCTCCAAACTTCCAGGCTGTGTGGACGGTCGGGAGGAGTGCTGATGCAGACGTTTGTCCACATCTCCCTGCCCGTTTCGCTACTTCATCTCTGAGATTTTTCTTATAGTGTTGACAAACCGACTCAAAGTTCTGAAGATTAACTGATGCCATGACGTATTTAAAAATGCACTGAGCCAAACACCATGGTTCAATATGCAAGTTTCTAAATGTGCAGTTTATTTTAAGGAACCAGAAATACTCCTCTCATCTGATTCAAAACAGTCATAGATTAACCGTAGGCATAGTAACAGAAAGGGATGAGTTTTGTTTTTTGTCCTCCTTCTGTGGTGAGATTAAGATGTTTTCCACAAAATGCTGATGGCTCAACTGCTCTCATATTCTCATTTTAAATTATCATAGGACCTGGAGATCTGCGAGCCTTGAAGCAGTCATTAACCTTTTAAGCCTTGAGGCCACATATGTATGAATACAAACTCAGCACTCAAATAATGACATTACAAGCAATAATTGTCATTGAAAGCTATGGAAGATTGACAAGGATTTTTTTTCTTAAAATCCAAAAAAAAAAAAACTTCTTAAAAGGCTGGATCAAACACAGAGTTGTTCCCTCAGTATATATATTATTGAGGTTGGGCCTCTTGCAAACATAACCAACTTGGTTCCTAATAGAACAGTCAGCTGCAAGAATACATCTATGAAGAAGACATTGGGCATCCAGGAAGCTGTTCGATGAGAGAATGAGAGGGGCATAACATCACCCTAAGTTGCCCCTACGGTAGATCAAGCAGGCAGCACACCCATAGTTGGAGTTGGCATTGACAAGAACACGTCCACAGACAAGTTTCAATGATCAACATGCAAAACACCTACACGAGGCCATTTCTATGGGTAATGAATGGGACATAGAGGGGCTAAATGCTCCAAAAGAGCAGAAATAGGGGGTAATATGTAGGCTACATTCAGAAGGCAAAAGTGATGTCAGCAACAGTAAATGTACATTCTGTATGTACTGAAGGACTTTCGTTCTGCATATATTATTTATGGTGTGATTTCAGACCCAACAATAGTTTAAGAAGAAAATATTGATTTTACGAAAATTTGATTTTATAGGACATTAAATAACCACTGTTGGCCAAACAAGATCAATTATTTTATCATTATCAGAGTGCCAAAGTGCACTGTCATGGGGTCAGGAATCAGATCATAAATGATATTTGCAGAATGAAAGTCCCTCAGTATACATATATTTATCACAATCATGATTTAGGCCACACATGAGAGGTACAGAGTTTAGGGATTTCCCTGTCCAAGTCTGATGTAGTGTTAGCCACTCAGGCACTACACAGGTAAATGGAAAGCACTGGATAGTCTACAGTAGTTTGCCTGTAATTAGTGGGCATAGGTGGGTTGAACGGTGTGTCCTTATCACTGAGTGTTTGTGCGTTTAATGTGCTGCACTCTTGCTGCTTAGTAATTGTATGCACACACATTCACGCTACTTTGTGAAGCAAGGCGTAATGCCCTCTGGAGTTGTTTTGGCAGTTTTCCTGTGCAGAAGCGGTGCTTCATTTGTCTCCTGCCAGTGGTAACTGCTAGAGAGATGGCCAACACAGCAGGCCAAATACTTCCGTGTTGGAACACCTGCAAAACTAAAGAGGGCTACTTCTGGAAAAAAAAAAAAAGGCAGTTTGGAACCAAAGCGTGTTGCATTTAGACTGAACAGGCCTTTGGAGAAAAAAGCACTCAATATTCTCGCCGCCGCTCCGCTCTGGATTGTACCCTTTGAAGTTTGAGCACTGGCCTAGTTTAGGAGAAATTTATCGCATTGGCAAGGGATGGGCGTAGTCACGATGAACTCTTCACCTTTTGGCATGACTTGTTTACGCTGATGAATGCCACGCGCATGCCACATGATAGTCGATTGTGCGGCTCACAATCTGGATGTGTCGCACATAGACATTGCTGTGAGTACTTTTAATCTGGCTCTCTGGTCTGAAATGTTCCAGCATCAGGAATTGGAAGTGATATAAAAAAGCTTTGGCAGGTCACAAGATCATTTTTATGACCTTTCAGCTACATTAGGTGATGTGAGCAGTAGGTTATGAATGATCTTGTGACCATATTCCCAGATTACACATTCTTAATCAGTGAGTGAATCTGTGTTTGTTAGTAATTGGCATATTAAGCCAAACTAACTGATGCCTCTGAGCCAATAACTGAGCTCACATGACTGGAGCTCCCCACCCCAGGCCAACACAACCCACCCATACTATATGTCCAATAAAATATAAGATAAAATATGTCTGCGATCTCTATTTTGTATTCCACTTGCATACCTCAGTGCACCTCCTAATTTGAATAAATATTTTAATGCGAGACAATGGCCAGCAGTTAATTTTATATTGTGTCCTTTGGTACTAATATTGTTTATTGCTTAAAGAGGAGGCAGAAGATTAGGACGGGTGCAGTGGGTGCTTCTTTATAAGCTTGTAACATTCTTCAGGTCAGTTCAGTATTTCATCTCTTGTGCTCTTATTTTTTCAATACCTTCCCCATAACCTCCTACGCACTGCCTCGATATCGAATTCTAGATGAATTGTGTGTGTGTGCGTGCACGCGCGCACACGCGTCTGTCCATTTGCGCACACGTCTGTGTGAATATCTGTGAAATTCATACTCAGAGCTGGTTGCCCTGCTGTATTATAGTAAGTGAATATTGATTGCTCAAAGGTTATGCGGACAGAGTGTACTCGCGCGAGCTGGGTGGGTTGGTAATGCGCTGGAGCACCGCATTCCTCTAATGCTGCCCCAATTATCTCCTCATCGAGGAAACAGAGCTTGATCTTCCCGGAGAAATTCCCAGGCTGAGACGCGGCGCATTCACATTGGGCGATTACCACGCTCTCAAAACACTGGATGATTGGCTATAAGCAGAGCGTGTAATCGCAGGTTTGATTGAGACGGTTTTTCAAAAAAGAATGTTTATTTAACCTCTTTGAAGCTGCAAATTAATCAGACTGAGTTGCTAGGCATTAGATGTGTTTTTTTTTCTTCCCTTTCTCTGAAGCTCCTACTACAGACCCCCCTCCACTCCAGCCCCCAGCCCCCACCCCCAACACTCCATCTCCACCCCCCTCTCTCATACTGGCTCATTAGTGTCAGGTAATTGCCTTTTTCGGGCGGAGGTGGGTTGACTTCTTACGGCTGTCACTTTCCATTAATTAATGTCTGGTGGTACCAATTCGGGGATGGGGGGGTTAGGAGGGTGGCCATTTAACCCAGATGGTCATCCGACCCCCCCGCCCCAAAAGCCTTCTGTTCAGCAGTATCACCACCCCCACCCGAATTTCCAGTCCTGTCTCTTCTCAGTGCACAGCGATTGTATACGCGCCGTACCCCGCCACATGGGGCCGTGTGGAGATTACCACCGTGAAGCAAAACCCTGCGGATCTGAGCATTGAAAGCACATGTCCGATAAGGTGTGTTTGGACCAAATGTCGGTGAGCAGAACCAATTAAAGAGAATGAACACTGGCATGTGATTCCCATTGCATGCAAGTCCAAAGAATAAAAGGGATAGCAAATAAAGCATTGACTGAGAAAACGCAGACTTTTGGTGGCAAAAGAAGCAAAGGATCATGCTTATAAAATATGTTTTCAAAAATGTTAGAGTACTGCTGTTCGACCATTTAAGCTGCTAGCTGCGCTGGAATAATGTTCCCTGAAAATTGCATTGTACAATATACTCATGGTGGGAGGTGTGACAGGATGAATGAATGGATTTTGACTGTCAGGTTTTGAAAAATCTGGAAAACTTAGAAGTCTTTACGCTGTGACTAAATGATTGAGTGACAGGCGTCGTCGCAAAATGCCCCATTCAAACTGTTCTGGCAGGCCTGTTCAGCCGAGACCCAATTGTGTCCTTGAAAGGCTGGGCATCTGGAGTAAAGTGGTGAAAATGACACGTATTACACAGTCTGGCCCCAAGCTGACGGTAGAGTCAGTCTAAATGTTGAAGCCCAAGTGAAAACACATAGCAGTGGACAAATTTACAGAATCAAACCAGGTCCAGGCATAGCATTGAGCATCTTTTAAATTGCACTCCCTCATTGATTAATTAAGCCATTTCTCTGCATGCTGAAATTGAAACTGGGTAACTGCAAACATAGTATGGAGAATTTTTTAGCCTTGCCATGGTCCTACGGTAACAAACTATAAAGCAAGGAATCCCTGCCTGTGCTTCTACGTGTGTCCTTTGCATCTTGAGAGCTGTTCATCTGATCTACCTCACACTTGGCGGGTGCGTTCCTGGGGACCCAAGGACATGCAATGACGAATTTGGTATGATTTGGACGCACAACACGTTCAATATTAATAAATTTTGAATAAACAAGCAGACAGTGCTCTGGGCAGCACTGGGATGAGGCTGCAGGGCTCTTCAGACTTAATCGAGGATGTCATTACCTTCGTCCACAGCGAGCATTTACAGGCCACGACTCTTTGACTGCAGTTCAGGTCTGCAGCTGGTTTTTGGACCATAACTTGATTGTTTTGAATGGGAACTGCATTATTGTCTGCTATTACAAACATCTCCTCTCTCCTTTTACAATTTCTACCATTCAAGCAAATTCTCAACAGAAGCATCATGTCAAACACAGGCTCTCGAGCTACACCCTTCCCTCCACATGCAAAACAGACCACCATGCCCAGTAATGTCCTAAACCACAAAATTGGCATTAAGAAATAGATTTCAAGAGCATCATCGATGTACCTTGACTTTATCTTATAATATTTTAAAGGCAAAATATCCCGCACAGTGTTCCCTCAACGTCTGATATCACACACAGACTCAAAAAGTATTATCCACCTTCTTGATTCTTGCTATCGCTGCATATTTGTGACACTTGCTTGTTTTAGATCATACTTATTTTATATTTTCCATTAAACTAAGTTAAATAAAAAGGAAAAAAACAACCTGAGTAAACACAAAATGCCATTTTTAAATTATTATTTCATTTACTGGAGGGAAAAAGTTATCCAACACCACCTAGCCCTATGTGAAGAAGTGATTGCTACTCTAGGTACTCATTCGTGTCACAACCCTCGTGTGAATCCATTGTTTCTCCTCCCATCCAACAGCTTGCGTGGCTTTTAGATAGTTTGTCTCCTGTGATTACCTTGACATTCTGCGTGCCTCCCCCGCCAAGTGATATGCATTCATGTTTCCCTTACGTGTGTTGGCATATACAGTATACGTTATTGGCAAACTGTGTATCAGGCATTTTGTGAAATGCCTGGAATTTTGAATCAGTCATTTCATGAAATGTCTAAAATCTTCAGCATTTCCTCAATTGACTGAACTGAAACCCAGTTACACAGTTTGCCTGTAACATATAAATCCATTATGCTTAGACTGCAAATAGCTGGATTGTCACTTGCTATGCCCTTTAGTAACCAGTCAGTATCTTCCCAGTAAAAGTTAATCAACTTTGGAAATTATTTGTAATCTTTAATGATAGTTAAATGCAGACGTTTTCTTCTGAGCTTTATTATTAGGAACAAGCTCCCAAGCCTAACACTCAGTCTCCAGGATTGGGACCCTGCTCATATGAATCATTCTTCGGCCTGTTCCTAAACCCAGTTTATTAGGAACACCTCCCAAGCCCTCTGCAGTCGTCAGGATTGGGACAGTGTTCCTCCAAAATACTCCAGTCCTGCTATCTGACAGTGTGCACTCCATCTGGCTGCTGTCCGGGGACCCCACCAGACACACCCCTGCACTCAGCCTGCACCATCTGAACTGAACTGTCTCATTCTGCTCTGGGCTCCCTCTGTCTGCCATTACCAAATAACTATCAATAAATCCTGTATTGTACTCTGATTCCACATTTGGTTCCTGGTTTGGATCATTCAGCCAACTAACAAAAATGTAATTGAGAACTGGATTAAATTGGATCTGACAAATGCAGGCTTGAACTCTACCAGCCCAGTTAGATCTAATCATCACTAAGATAAACATTTTCCAGCAATGTGAAGTAGGCTACAATGTCTCAACATGCAGAAAATTTAGTCACAATGAAAAGAAATTCTGGAAAAGATTAGGAAGAACCTTTTATAATATACCTGTATGAACAGGGTTTCTAAGGCTCTGGGACTCCAGCGAACCACAGTCAGAGCCATTATCTCCGGACTTGGAACAGTAGAGAACCTTCCTTGGAGTGGCTAGCTGGCAAAAATATCTCCTCGAGTGCTTCAGTGACTCATTGAAGAAGTCATCAAGAAAACACTCAGACGGATATCTTAGAAACTGCAGACCTTGCTTACATCAGACATGGTGAGCATTCATGATACCCTCAAAAGTTGGAGACTTGGGAAAACTAGTATCTCCAGGAAAGAACACACCACTTCATATGAAGAACCTCATACCAACTATCATATGTGGTGGTATTGCGATGGTGTGGGGATGCTTTGCAGCTTTAGGGCCCGATCGACTAATAATTATTGAAACCACAAATTTCACTGTCAACCATAAAAACCTAGAGGAGAACATTCAAGCATGAGCTCAGATGCAGTCAGGTTATGCAGCACGATAATGATCCAAGCACTAGAGCAAGTTGATCTCTGAATGGCTAAAAAGATATTAGTGGCCGAGGCAACGTCCCGATTTGAAGCCCACAGATGTGCTGTGGCAGGACCTTAAACTGGCAATTTATATTCAAAAACTCTCCAGTTTGGCTGAAGTAAAACAATTCAGCAAAGAAGGGTTCAAAAATTCCTTCATAGTGATGTGAACAATAGGCTCATTCTCATCTTGAAGCGTAATATAGTAACACCCTCTGACGAAGCGTTGACATTCAATGAAAATAGAGATTTTTGGTGTCCTTATTTGATGCCATTGTTAAAACGAACCCTCTACCCTAACCCTTTCCCGAACCTTGACCCTGAACGTCAAATAAGGACGCCAAAAGGCTCTATTTTCGACATACAAACAATGCTTGGTCAGAAAGCGTTACCATATGGCGAATTGAGATGAGAATGTGTTAGACAGATAGAATTCCATTTAATGGAAGCACTTGGGTGCATGTGATTGCAGCTGAAGGTAGCACTAGTAGCGCCCAGAAACCGAGAAAGCGCACCTTTTTCCGAAAAATTCCTATAAAAACTTAGAACACATCGAGGTTTACTGAAAATTTGAGGCCAACTCAGTTAACCTAGGAGAAATTTTACCGAGGTAGACCGAAGTTTGTCTGCTTGGCCTATGCTCACACCTGAAAAAAAGGGGAGGTGTGAAGACGGTCAAAACACGTGCCTCATTAAAGACCTCCCTCCAGTACTGCAGCCCAAACACCAATTAATTATGCAAATTACCAGTACTGCCTGTTCAGCGAGGTGCAGTGTAATTAAGCCAGGCCCTAGATGCAGTCTGGATGAAGTACAGGCTTACAGTACTGGCCATTCCAAAGTTCCCCAATCAGAAATTCACTAAATTTGGTGAATTTTTTTCCAGCTACCAAACTTTTTATGGAAAACTTTTTTTTTTGTTTATGAAAAAACATCAATATTCGCGGAATTTCGTGGGAACTTTGGAATGGTCAGTACTGTAGTTCAGCCTGCTGTGTCTGTGCTGCATACAGGAACTGGCAAAGGGCAAACCACCACCATTATATTAAGAACAACAAAAACACATGTTAAGTATTCAGAATATATTCAATCTGCAAAAGCACCAATTTACAAACAAATCAGATACACAATGTAATTTTAAAAAGAGGGCACCTTGAGAGAAAGCGAACATCGAGGTGTTGTCCAAACTTAAGTAAACCGGACAGACTTCGGGATACCTCGGTAAAATTTTTCCGAGGTTTACCGAGTTGCCCTCAAATCATCAGTAAACCTCAGTGTATTCTAGGTTTTTGTAGGAATTTCTAGGGAAAGGTGCACTTTCTTGGTTTTTAGGTGGTACTAGTGTAGCACGATCTATTCTTGAGTTTTTTTTTTTTGGGGGGGGGCAATTACTTTCTCACGAGTCATATAGGGTTGGATATACAGTACTGTGCAAAAGTCCTAGGCACCCTGCACTTTTTAAAATTTAAATCTGTATTACATGTTTACTTTTTGATTCCATATTAGAGTTCCTGAAGATTCCTGAAAGTAAATTTGAAATTCCAAGTGCTAATTTAAAGAAAAGTTTCACAAATAAATGTTTGTATTCCATTAAAAACAGTCAATACAGATATTTTTGTCTTGACTGAGTCTTGATGTCAACATCATCAAGGCTGTTTGTGATCGCTGGGAGGGACAGACGCAACTGAGACGGTCTGTAGAAGAACGGTGGCAAGTTTTCCACTCTGCTTAGAACAAGCAAATGTCAATCATCTTATAAAACTATAGCGCAACAGGACAGAGTCCCAACTTTTTTGGCAAAGGGTAGTTACACCAAATATTGGTTTGATTCAGGTTTTAACAGGTTACAGCTCTGTATACTACATTTCTCAGTCATTAGAACCTTTTTATTATATCATTTTTGCTGGCATATTTGCCCAACAAAATTGCTTTAAATGTGCCAAAGACCTTTGCACAGTAGTGTACTTTTTTATCCAATGAATAAAGGAGATTATTTTAAGATGTATTTAGTGTTTCCTTACGTTCTTCTTGCTGCATTTTGCATGAAGCTTTGAAACCATTTAGTGTGATAAAGTCACAAAAAGAAGAAACCCCGAGGGAGGTAAATACACAGTATTTTCCTTAAACACACTGTACCCATTGTAGCTGCTAACACATTAGAGGAGTTTGGAGGTCACAGAAAAATAAGATGAAAATTTCATTAAATTAAAAAAGGAGACTTTAGTACCTGTAACTATTCCAATAACGAACTAAAACAGGAAATTAAGACATTGTTATTCCCGAGAGTGAGACTGAAATAAAATTGGCGCACATCAGTGGCTCATGTCAGATTTTTCAGAACTGTTTCTGAAAAGTTTAGAAGTCTGCACTGAAAAGGAAAAAGCAGCACTTCTCCATGACTCACACCAGAGAGGTGTGATTTCCTCTGTCTGAGGAGGTAGAGAGCACTGGGTGGACAGGTGGATGCGCTTGTGATGATAGCTTTGCAAATCGGGCAGCTCTGTCTGGAAAGTTTCATTCGGCCAGAGAGAGAGACGCTGTTGCCTGTTCCCTCCCTCGCCCTCAGAGATAGCGTCCCTCTTCAGTGTAACTGTCGATCTCGCTCACTTCTCACCTGCCGTTTTCTTTTTGTGCCTATATTTTTCACCTCTTAGCCGTGAGAGCCTTGGTTGCGCTGGCGCGTCAAAATAACTGCTTTGCTGGGGCCAGAACATTTCTCTCCTAGACACCAGGACCAGCACGTCGCCGTGACACCAAAGAGCTCTCGAGAGGGCATCGGCCAGTGAGCGCATCACCTTTGATTTAGAGAAAGCGAGAGACGATCAGCCAATTTTCTTTCCATTTGGCTAATCTGCTGCCTCGTGCAGGAGAATGGGCTCATGTCCCTTTAGCATTCGTGCAGAAATATCTAACCTGTCACATCATACCCACCCTACACCCCCCCTACCTATCAACATCCCCTTTCTCTCTCCACAGAAAGCATTTAATTGAACCATGTCCTGTTCACTGAATA
The DNA here is from genome assembly GCA_029692085.1 of Gymnothorax javanicus. Lineage (NCBI taxonomy): Eukaryota > Metazoa > Chordata > Actinopteri > Anguilliformes > Muraenidae > Gymnothorax > Gymnothorax javanicus. The sequence goes on from CM056194.1 coordinate 16,462,888, forward strand.
TATGCATGATATTAGCCATGAGACAATATCACATATTATATTAACAGCTAATGATATTCAAACAGACTGATAAAGTCCTTTATCATGTTAATTATAATCTCCTCTATGTACAGAATAATTTTAGTGATGGTGTCAGTCAAACTGCCATGGTTGTTTGTCATCATTACAAATCCCAAATCTAACCAAAGAACAGGAATACCGGTTTGATGAGCCAAGAATAAAAGAGAGTTTGGCTATTTGCGTAAGTAAACAAAATATTGTATATTCACGAAATAGTAATTCCCTGCTTTGAAATTACACTCTGAATACAGTCGCACACAGAGCACATAGCTAGTGTTTAATGGACAAAGCTAGTAAGTGACATTTTTTTGAGGAAAATGATTTTGATGTTTCTTTGGACTTACTGGCTTCTTCCACATCATTTCACACTGGAATTGTATAGAAATAAAGCACAGGTTTCCAAAAAAGTGCCATACAAAAGAATGGCAAAAGCATGGTCTTATTGACAGGGTTGGATGTTTTCTCCATTTTTCTGAAATGCGACTTTCCATTTAATGCCAGATGGCACCTTCCACATTGTGACAATTTAGTTAACCGACGCTCGGCATCCACAAATTTATAAAACTTACCGTGCAATTTTGATTGGAAGTTCCAATATTCATTCATAGAAACTGCTTTCATAGAGGTTGGGGGATACAACCCTAATGCGTTTTACATTATGGGTGCTTCCAGCACATTTAAACCATTGATTTTTCAAAATGGCTTTTTTCTTTAGTTTTACCAAGTTCAACATGACAAAGAGCCAGCTCTGAGCACATTCATGGGCCAGATCCTTGCAAACTCACATATGACAGACCTTTTGCTCTCCGGGAAAAGGATGAATGTACGCACGCTGGTGATATGCCCAGAATTATGATGTGAACCGTTTAAACCTCTCAAGTCCTCGTCTGGTTTTAGCCGGATGAATACTGGAGTGGTCGAAGCACTGCATATTAAAATTCTGGCGGCATAAACCAGAGCGTGGATATGTTTTTCCGAGTGAATTATCTCTCGTGTCCAGTGCCTGACTCAGGCTGCACGTGGACATCTTTTATGTTTCTATTCCTCACATGGATTCTTTGCTTTCTGCTTAAAATGGTTGAGGCATTGCATTACAAACACAATTATTCGAAGCACTTTAAATTGTGGCTTTATCTTGAAAGGCGTTATGTTCTGCCACACATAGCCAATGTATCAGACTATTAAGATTTCAGAGATATACTCAAAATGATATTTTTTCAGTGCTAGCGAACACATTTTGTCTTTGATAAATTTCAAAAAGGAATTATCTATCTGTTATTAATCGACAGAACTGATTTTTTTTTCCCCCTCAGTAATGGTGGCTTGTTTTAAAAGCCACCTACATCCTCTCTCTGGAAAATGATCATACAATTCCAAGCATTTAATTCAGCTTGAAATGGACACAAATAAAAGCAACTATAACAAATCAAATGATTCTTTTTGAAATTATGATCAGAGCCATTTTTGGATTTAGCGAGCATTCATTCTGCAAAGCTAACAGCAAATTGCTTGGCATCATACATCCAAAGAACTTCCCAGGCTTTTATTTTTTCAGCAGCATCACGTCAATGGATTTAAGCACTGTTGTCCCTGCGTAGAAATTAATCTACTATAGTGACAACATTAGTTTATCTGGTATACTTTAGTACTCTTGATTACAGCGAGCAAAATCAAGCAAGACAGGGATAACCATTGCAAAGGCACACAATGAGCACAAATCAGGTCCTCTTCATTTAAATTTGGCCAGTTTTGTTAAATTTAAAATAAAGAGCATCAAAGCTATACTGGAGCTGCCAAAACCCATTCCTGGTGCTGTACCATGCAAATTTTTCACTCGAACCCTGAAAACCAACCCAACAGCCAGAAGCCACATCAAGCTGCAAACCAGAAGAAAGTGAAGTGCCAAATTATGACACAATTGAAAACTCTTCGGACAGTCGATCTCCAGGAGTAGGGAGGGGCAGCCCTGCATTGTAACATGTATTAACCCTTAAAGCGCTAAAATAAATTTTTAAAACATATAAATTTAATTATCTTCCATCTATCCATCCATTTTCCGCCACTTTTCTGGGGCTGGGTCGCAGGGGTATCAGACTAAGCAGAGAAGCCCAAGCACCCCCCTCCCCAGCCACTTCCTCCAACTCTACCTGGGGGACCCCAAGCCGTTCCCAGGCCAGCCGGGAGATATAATCCCTCCAGCGTGTCCTGGGTCTGCCTCGGGGCTCCTCCCAGTTGGACATGCCTGCAAAACCTCTAGAGGGAGGCATCCAGACTAGACTCCCAAACCACCTCAACTGACTCCTCTCGACGCGGAGGAGCAGCGGTTCTACTGTGTGCCTCTCCCAGATGTCTGAGCTCCTCACCCTATCCCTAAGGGCCAGCCCAGCCACCCTACGGAGAAAGCTCATTTCAGCTGCTTGTATTTGCGATGTAATTCTTTCGGTCACTACCCAAAGCTCGTGACCGTAGGTGAGGACTGGAACGTAGATCGACCAGTAAATCGCTTTTATGCTCAGCTCCTTCTTCACCACAACGAACCTGTACAACATCCGCTTCACTGCAGACGCTGCAGCGATCCGTCTGTCAATCTCACGCTCCATCCTACCCTCACTCGTGAACAAGACCTCGAGATACTTCAACTCCTCCACTTGGGGTAACAACTCACCCCCCACTTGAAGGGGACAATCCACCATGGAACCATGGCCTCCCTGTGGGAGCTCTTTCAAACAAGTCGCTACATGATAGATTTTCAACAGCTTTTATTTCGATATCTTACATCATTGAGTAACAATAGTTGCATTTGGCACTCTAAGGGTTAATTGAACTTCAGTTCACTTCCAGGATTGGCAGAATTCAATCTGACACTAATCTTGGTGACAAAGACGCGTGGAAACGCAGAAAGGAAAGCAGAAAACAGAGAGAGCAGCTGACTCACCGTGTTCAGTTTGAGCTCCATGTTCAGCACCCCCCCACTGTCCAGCACTGGCATGAGGTTGATGGCGAATACAGCAGCCCTGTCGGGCGGGACCGAGATGTTGGGCCCGAAGAAGATGTAGAAGTGCACGGAGAAGGTGTCCAGCTCATTACGCAGCGTGGGTCTGATTGGCCAGCATTTGTTGGGGTCGGTGGCGGGGGCTAGATAGGTGATGGTGTCCTCTGGGGTCAATGCGGGCCCCAGGTCCGATCCGTTCTGAGGCAGGCTTGGAAGGCCAGCCGCTGGCAATGTTTCAGACAGGGAGAAGGGCATGGCGGCCCCGAACGACTGGGGCATATTCAGTGCTGATCCAGACGTGGACCCTTTTGAACCACTGGGCTTGGAGCAATCTGAAAGACAAGAATCAGCACCACCTTATTATTAGCACTCGCCAGGAAATGCTTAGAGATGGGAAATGTAGTACATCACCAAGCTGACTTGAATGGCCGTGGCTTTAGCAGAACAAATGTGATGGATTAACATAAACACACAGGTTTTGAAAGGCGGCACATGGTATAGGGGAATGCCCCTGTCACCTCAGTGCAAGAGGGCCCTGAGTTCATAAACTCTCCACCTACATTCATTAGTTTCCTCCTGGTACTCAGGTTTCCTCTCAATAGTCTTGGGTACTCTAAATTTTTAAAAGTAAATTTGGTCTTTAGTTGTTTATTTATAAGATTCATTGGATTTTTTTGCTTAATGAATTAGTGCATTAGATAACTTTGTATGTTGTGAAGAGGTTGCAGATGGAATGGTCTCCTCAAAGTCCCTATCATGACGTATAACTGGAAAGACCAAAAGGTGGAGTGATGTCTGCCTGCAGAAAAAAATGCAGCAACTTCTCCAGTAAGCTCAGCATAGCCTTCCAGCTGATTGTGGTCATACAGAATACTGAGTTAACGATTTAACCTTCTTTACGGCAATTTTTGGAATTTCAACTGCGTTTCATTTCATTATTTTCACAATAATCTTTAAATGTATTTTTTCCATGTGCTTAAGACTTTTTGTGGAGCTGTGTATATTTTGCACATTGGACTCTCTTAACTGCCCACAGCTATACTCATAGCTGTATATGTCAAACTGTCCTGAGCAAGGTCCTGACGCTCGCCCAATGCATGCAGAATTATCTCCAGCCCCCTTCCCCCCAACCACCCATTACATGTACATTACATTTATTCGGCAGATGCTTTTATCCAAAGCGACATACAGCAAGGGTTTAGTCATAGTCATTGACACAGTAACCCAACAGAGCAGACGAGGTACAATCTGTATAGACCATTAGTCGCCTTAAGTCACAAACCAGTAACGCATGGACTAGATGGTAGGCAATTAACAAACAGAAAAAAAGCAAATGGAAACAAGCAGTACAAAGCAGTTTTTACTTTTATTTTTTAAGATTGTGCAGGGGACGGGGGCAGTAGATCAGAATAGGTTGATGTGGATAAAGCAGGTTGATAATAGATGTACGTACGAATGATTGGACTGATGAAAAGGCCACGTAGAGGCATTGGAAACAGCTGTGAACAGTAGTAGCCAGTGAGAGGCTCTCACATCACTAACTCACCTGCCTCCCATTCTATGTTCTTCATCTGGGCGAAACCATGGTAAGCATGTTTGAGCCATTCTGAAGAGGTTCCCAGGGGGACCTAATCCCAAATCCCAATCTGTTGTACTCAAAACCTGAGAGCCTCCCATGTCAATCGCGTCTTTTATAGTTTAAAATCCAAGCTTCGCAGTCACAGTTAAATGATCCAGTCAATACCTCAGCTGAGTGACAGCACTGGGACAGACAAAGGGATCCAACTCATAATTATGCAGATCCGTGGTCCCCATTGAACCGATATGCAGGAAAATGATTTCATCATAACTACATCCTTAAAAGCATGTTTTAATGGGCTCCTGGCTATCTGGGAATCTATTGGTTTTATGTAAATATGTTTTTCCTTAACGTTCATCGGCAGCACTCTGTAAATTTCAAGTGGGGACTAAAGAGGATGCTGCAATTAATAGTGAAACACTCAACGCGCAACAACTGCAGTGAATTTCAACGGCTACTTTGCATTCATGGAAGGGAAACAATTTTAAACAATGGACCACTTGGCTTTCAACAATTATGAACAGGGATTCCCTGGCATTCATTCGGCTCAGAGCCTCAGTGTTTTCTTTTTTAGTGGAATGTCAGTCTGTTTTCTGGAGTATGTTTTTATGTTTGCTACTTTACAGCTATTCCTTCAAACTGTTGTACATGACGGATTCATGAGATGGGTATCTCAAGTCACCTAGAAAGTATCAGAGAAATTGCATATGAAATTGCTAACATGAGGTTTATGACAGCCAGGCTCTCAAGAAAGGTATCGAAGAATTGCACAATGGCTGAATTCAAGCAACATTTGTCCTTAAGTGTGACTTCTTTCTTTATTCAGTAAATGGAGCATTAAATGGGGCCACTGTCTTTCATTTTGTCATCAAATACCCTCTTCATACCACTTGCATGATGTGACAGAAGAAGGTTAAGTATCTATTATTTAGCCGCTTCCCTCATATTTGTCTCCCTCGTCAGCACAAACAAGCACAGCGTCATCCACTCAGTTTATTTTTGGCACATCCATGCAATAGGAATAAGAAAATTGGAGCCGGGAAGGAGTGTAAAAGTTACTTAACCTCAGCTTAGCTTCACACAGAAATTAACTGTTAATTTTTGGTTTTCTAAAAATCCCTGTTGAAATGTATAATAGAAATGTTGGGGAAAAATCAACAACAATGGCACAGGTGATCAGAGTAAGCTGTCCAGTCGCATCTGAAAATGCATTGGCATGTTGACTAAATAAAGTGGCAACCTTGGACTTGAACTTGCTCGTTAATGAACTTCGCCATTCCAAGACTTGTGATTTAAATGGCAGCAATGAGGAGCAACAGGAGGCATCTGCCGTTAAATTTTTTTACGACGCGGCAGTAACCTTGAGCGTGAAAGAGCCGCTCGTAAAAGTGCTAGTGTTTCAGAAGTACTCCGCAGGAATCACGGTGCGTTGCAAAACCAAAGCAAGGCAAAAGCCCTTGAAAAATCAATAAACCTGTGCCTTAATTGGTGTGTTAATCACCCAGCTTTCAGCAAGACATCTCAGATTGATCAAATTAATCTTTTCTTAACTCCATAATTATTTCCGCCAAGCGCAAGCAAGCATTGCTGGCGGAACTTGATGTTGAACTGGAAGACACAATAGCGAGACCCCTGCAAATACAAGCTGATAAACAACCATCTTCTTGGGGGTATTTGTGCCATACGCCTCAGGATAGTGGCATTTTGCTCCTGGTTGGAACAGAAGCCTACAGACAGGCTAGGATGGTACTTCAGTGTGGGGAGTGATCCAGATGAAACAGGTTTTCTGGCATTATCTCAGGAGGTCCCTCTTTCAGTTGCTGGCTGCCAGTGGTGCTTTGACGGCTGGGGTAATGAAAGAAACCAGCTATTGTCCAGTGAATCACTTTCACGGCGGGATCTTGGAAACGATCTGTGTCGGTTGAGTGGAGATGTCGAGCCCGTCAGGAGAACCGAGGCCAAATAGCAGGGTCCAGCCATTGATAGCTTCTCTTTTTAAACTCCCAACATGATTTTCTCAGGCCACTGTAGCGACATCTCCCAGTGCGATAAGTGGGCAAACCTGACCGTCGGCAGTCCCAATGCAACCGTGCTACTTGACCATCTCACAATTCAGGCTCAGCATAGCCACACAAAAAAACAACTTATACACACAAAATCAAAACTAATCCACAGAGTAAAAGTGACCAAATTAACTCCAAATAACATATTTAGTTTGTTACGCGTTGAAGATAAAAGCAATTCCTGAATATACTCGAGTCTAAAAAGGGTTTTGAGAATCTGACTTCAATTGCAATCTGCTTATCAACTCTATCACTGGACTGGCAGTGTTTTTGCAGGAAATAACTTTAAAATGTTGCCTCCCCAGAGCTTTCAGGTTGTTATAACTTCTCATCATAACACCAAAAAGTCAATGGAAAGCAATGCCAAATTTAGGGAAAAACTTTACTGCATGATGTGGTTGGCTTCATTTGTGCGGAGAACTTCTTCTGCATTATAATTGCACAAGAGAGCAAAAGCCGACCCCATAGATGATTCCCTCCAGAAACTGTTGAGGTGCTGCCTCATAACTCGCTCTAAGCTGATGAAATGCTTAGGAAACAAACAGTGTGTATTTAATAAGAACAAGAGTGATTATAATGTTTTCATGTACATACCGGAAAGTAGGACTTCCAAAGACCTTTAAACATCTGAACCCATACCGCGCATATTTTGCAACAGGGTTTTGCCTTTGCAATGTGTGCCTCCAATCCCATGATGCACTGCTGCTCTGCTGCAACGTGCCTTCGCTTCTTCTCATTCCTTATTTGCTGACATTTCTGCTGTGTGCAAACTGCTCCTGCCCCGTGACAGATGCTGAAAGTTGGCAAGGACGCTGCTTCAGAAAAAAGCACCATCAGCTAAACGTGATCAGGAGCGATGCATTCAATGGCAATGCAAACCCCTCTGCGAAACGGGGGGCGAGTCCCAGGGGGGTCTCCACAGCAGCATTCACCTCGCGCCTGACTCCGTGCCGGATGCATTGATAGATCCCCAATACGCAGTGGAACAACACGATTAAGCCTGTGTCTCTAGATGCAAATTTATGCAAAGCCGCCTTTCATGGACTTTGGACTGTCTTATGCTGGATCAGAAGTTCAATTTATTGAACAGAGCTTAAGGATGATACAGCATACGTTCCGAAGCTAAAAGGCTTCTGGCCTCTTACTTTAGCGATACACATTTACCCAGAAGTATACAAAATGGTGCCTTACCTCAAGAAAACAGCATGCTGATATTTTTCCTCATTTCAGTTTTCATGCATGTAACACTTTGTAAAGCATCACTCATTTTCTGGGTCAGCAGAAGTCCCAATGTGCCTCTTTCTACTCTGATGGATGTGACCGAGAAGTCAATAGAATTAAATTTATTGTTTCACTGGGCGTAATGGGGCTGTGCTATTTATGCATAATTTTCTTTTAATCAGCAAGTATCTCAAAACTGTCCTCTTTTGTACTTTTTGGTCTGGTAAGTTCCAGGCACTTTATCATGGCCTGTTCACAGCTTAGGAAAGTAATGAACTGAGTCAAAAGAAAAGTAAATTGGTTACTGCCTATAGTGCCGTAGCACAGGAAATTGGGAAGTAGTCTTGTGCTTGTTCTGATAATAAACACAAATAGATTACAGCGTGAAGAAAATTATCTGCGGTGGAACGATTTCTAATGTCAACACACTCGCAGCGCTCAAATTTACATTATTATCATATTATCAGATGTTCCGGGGATTATTCTTCAATGATTCTTAACGACCGAGAAGTTGTAAGAGGCCAGGATGCAAAACACAGCAGATTTACTTCCCTGACAATTGACAAAAGCTAAATTAACTCCCATTTTACACGACCTCCATCACCAGCCTATAAAGTTCTACAAGGCAACAGGAAAAGGTCATTCAGCCCCTGAGGACTGGAAACCATCAACAGTCCAGTTTTACTGAACATTCGATCAGATTTATGCTTCATGCACGATGCTTTGTGGAGCAGGCTTACAATCTATCCATCTTAGACTTTAGATGGAATCTGTGAATTACTACTGTAATTCCTGATTTTGCATCAGATCTCTCAGATTTTTGCTTCATGTCTCAGCATTCACTTCACCGTGAAAGAAGCTAGTTATGCATTATCCGCACCCACTAATGAAAGTGAATAGAATAGGATTTTATATTGATTAAAAAAATATGGGATGGAACTGAGAAGACCAGCCAAGGGGGGAAAAAAGATATTTTATTATGTTTCTTTTTGTATCAAGTAAAATCTGCAGACAACACCGTTTAATTCATAACAAATACATTTTCCGCGTTTTCATTAATGCCTAGTAGGGCTGGCATGCGTACACAAACGTAATAGCAGAATGTCATCCTGAAATGTAATTTTCAATTTGGCATTTCGGGAGATATTAAAAGCAAACTGTTGACTGCAGTTAATGAACTAAGCGAATGATTTTTCAAGTCTAATGCCAAGCTTAATGAGTAGAGCTGAGTGGCAGTTGCTCCATTTGAGTAATGCTCAATGAGAGAACCACCCACACGTTCATGGATCACAGACAATAGCATACAGACTCTGATGGATGCTCTCTCTGGATTGCAGAATTTTTGTTCTATTTCCAATGAATGGACCCTCAAAACAGCTATTAAACAGCTCTGCGAGCACTACATAAACATTTTTTAATACTGAATTCATCAATGTAAAACAGGGTGTATGTATTATATGATGTATGTATAATATGATGTATTATATCACCACTCATGCACTATGTGACCTCACCATTATTTATCAAGTGAAACGTACAGATGGGTGTCAAAAAAAAAAGAAAAAACTTGAATAAATGCCCGGACAAACATAATTCAGATGCGCTTGTTCTTTTTCCTGGCATGGTTTGGGTCCACTCATCCTTTTAAAGGAACAATATGTGATACATTTACAGTTCCAGATTATACGATGACCATGTGTATATCATCAGAGATTAAGGACACACGCTAAATTGAAATACTGGCTTCTTCAAAAACAATGCAACAGCCAGTATGTTCACCCATGAAATTTACATTCCATCCCGGAATGTCTGTTTGTGTTTCAGCAGGTTAGCACTACTGCCTCACAGGAAGAAGGTTGTGGGTTCGAATCCGGCCTGGGGCCTTTCTGTGTGGAGTTTGCATGTTCTCCCCGTGTTCGCGTGGGTTTCCTCCAGGTACTCCGGTTTCCCCCACCCACAAAAACATGCATCATCATAGGAACACTCCAACCAGTACCCCTGACCAAGGAACTGGCTTTAGAACTGGAGTTGGTCCCCGGGCGCTGCTCTGTGGCTGCCCACTGCTCCTAACTATAGGATGGGTCAAATGCAGAGGACAAATTACCCCACGGGGTTCAATAAAATATATCTTATCTTAGGATCTCACACGAGTTGGCGTGTCATATGCAAGTTATGAAACGAGTTGAGTAAATTTTGTTGCTCGCTAAAGCTCGCAGCAAATGCAAACGCAAAATTTACTCAATGAGTTTCATAACTTTCTTATGACATGACCAAGAGTATAAGATTCTGTTTATCACATAACCGAATCACGTAATTTAATAGAAAACAAATGCAATTTCCGTCAAAGCCCTTTGTATGTTAGCATTGAGCTCACTCCATCCCTCTGCAAACTAAGCCTGTCACTGAGTCACTGACATTCGTGGTTGTACTAGCACTGGCAGGGAGAGAAAACACTCACTAATAGTTAGAATTTGGACTGCAGTACCCATTTTAAACACTTGCTGTCAGTGTTACATATCTCTCCTTAGAAGGCGGAACTGTTACTAAAAATCAATATACAATTATTCCGCTGATCACCTTTATATCCTGTGATGAAGCATATCTACCATGATGGTAGTGGTCTCTACCAGACAGAAAATGAGCCAAGCCTCACAGGTCAAAACGGATCACTAAATGATTTCATGACTTAGCCTATGTAAATAATCCTAAGCATATGCCACCACCTTCACAATTACCAGATCTTGAACTAACTGAGCGCATAGCGGAGATTTTGGAGCATTTTAGAAAGTGCTTATTCTCACCATTATCTAAACACTAAATGAAGTAATGTCTCTCAGAGGACAGGTGTTCCATCCCTCCAGCAATGTTTTACACTTGTAGACTCTTTGCCAAAGCATGATCAGGCTGATCTGGCAGCTTGCGGAGGCTGATACTTTACCAAGACTGTTTATATTCACTTTTTCAACAACTTTGCAACCCATTTGTAAAAGCTTGTTTGTAATTATTGATGAAAACATTTATGAATGTCTACACCATGCTTCGTGTGCAGTTATGTGGGAAATATATAGATGTCATGCGTGACCTTTCATAGACTCTGTAAACCAGTAATGTAACAGGGGTAAAAGGGCATTTAGAGATGGGAGTAAATGCATTCCTGTGCACTGGCAACGACTACGATCTCTGAGATTAAATCTGCTTTCTTTAAATAGAGGAGTTCAAGATTTCTTCCTTGGTTATTTTTCTTCAACATTATTCTTCACTCCTACTCCCTGGCCTTATGCTCACCCTTCCCTCCCCCGATCCTCAGTGTTGGGTCAGAGCAGTGGTGTTACGCTTGGAGGAGAAGGATGCTCCATGGGTCCTGTTATCAAAACTGAGGCTCGACTGTGTCAGAGATCACCTCCGGCTGGGTTCAAGTGAAATACTGCAGCCAGGCAGGCGGTGACTATGGAGAGGGAATAATTAGTTTTGTGTCACCATGGCAACACTGTATATTACTGTGGGAGAGGCAGCGACATTCTACAGAAGCGATCTATACCATGCAACAAAGCACAGAGCTTCACTCGTTTTATATATATATATATATATATATATATATATATGCGCTTCTACCTCCCAGAATTGGAGAAAATACTAATGATAACTCCAGCATAGGTGATATATAACCAGGTTGCAACAGTGAACCAAAAATAGGCAGCCCATAAGGTTTTGATTAAGTGGAAAGTGGAACAATGCTGGCTGTTGATTTCTTAGATCAGTGATCAGGAGTAAAATGATCGGTAGGAGGCTGAAAACAATAGCACTGGGTCCAATCCAAGAAACTGCTGCCCTCGAATGCTTAATACACCATGAGACAATGCAATGCAACACGCAGAATGCTAACAAGTGCAATGCTCTGTATATAATTGAGTATTCCAATGTTTCAAGAAGTAATTCAGAGCAGGAGCTGATCAGTATGCATCATTATGTATATTATGCATGTCTGACATTCTTATGCGTTATTCAGTGAATTTACAGTGAGACAATTTAATTTGGCTTGAGCTTCCCCTTTACTTAAACTGATCATTTAGAAAACTGGGGTGTTACAGACAATACAAACACGTACACTGTCTGTAGAATTACAGTGTTGTTCTGCTGAATTATTTATCAGTTATTCATATTTTATCAGTCATTTATGTTTAAAAGTGCTAGCTTGAGATGAGATATTTTGCCTCACTAATATTTACTTGAAAAAAAAACAAAACAAAATCCCTGTCGTCAACAGCTCAAACAATTAAACATATTGAGAGGCTGTTGCCAAGAAATGTGGAGATTTTGTACGTGCGCCTCAATCTCAGGCCTTATGGATATATTTAAATTAAACTTGGTTGAAAGAAACTCCCACGAGTTTTGGTGCTGTGTCCTGTGCAGTGCTGCTTGTACGCACTGATTGCAACATTAGTTTTTCGTGGTAGGACCGCGGTGAAAGGAAACCAATTAGCGGCTTGCATTGTTCCATTTTTTATAATTACCTTTTAAGCACCATGCACTGGTGCCCTTAAACATCCGCCACTGTGGTCTGTTCCTCCATTTTTCATTAAAACTTTGGCAGCTGCATCAAAGCGGTAGCCTGGTCTAAATGTGGCAGGAGACTCGCACCAACAGATCTGTTTCTGTTTCGCCCGAGGAGTGACGTTGACAATGTGCCACACATCTAGACTTCGATAGAGGACATCAAAAGGGATTCAGTGAACAGCCTTTCACAGCTTAGGAACTTTTTCAAAACATTTGTTCAGTATAGTAGTGAAGTGAATTGTGCCAGCTGTGCACTTTGGGCCAGTTGGAAGTGGTAGGTGTTCCTCACCATACGAGAGCTAATTAATGACTGTTCCAATTTTACAGCCCCTCATGCCTGTATTCTGACATTCCTTCCCCCTGAAACTGCTTCCTGTGTAGATGCCAGATCTGCTCAGGGTTTCTCAGGGTCCTAGAAGTGTTTGGCAGGTGAATGGTGACCCACTGACATATCTCAAGCTTAACGACTCCAAGTTACCATGCCTACTTAAATTCAGCAATATAAAGTTTGATTGCAAGGTTTTCATTAACAGAATATTTGATAAAAGATTCTCTGTGTTCACTGACATCTATTGAGTTCTGATGTTTGTATGGAGTTAGTTATAGTGTGCGTCTTGCTATGGAGGATTTATCAGAGTACTTTTTTAGCGCAAATACGTATAGTTAAGTGACAGTTGTGTTATGAAATAATTACATGTGAACTTCTCAATTTACATTTTATTAGAGGTGGCTCTCTTTCTCCACACAAACAACAGCACAATGGAATATTTTTTATGATAAATGGTAGCCTGCGGCTCAAAATGACGGCATCCACAGACTTCCTGAAGATCAGCAAATCATAATATGTAGTTATCTGTAAATGCAGAACCCCCAACAGATCTGGCAGACCAAGCACAACTAGTACCTACAACAGCTGCCAGCTCATATTCATGTTTCCAATTTTCTATTTCCTGCGCATATCATTTCTTCGGGCTCACATGAGTCTCAATCCATGTATCTTAACGCACTGGAACTCATGCACAAACTTTACCTGCAGACCGTCCTGGCCAAGGTATTCTGTAGTGAATCCTGTCAAGGGTACGAGTATCATTCACTATGACTGAATTGAGAATTTCTGCCCCAATGTTTACATGTGTGGGATTTGCAATCGCATATGCAGAGATGGTAGGGAAGGGGGCGCAGGAAAACAACATTGCTCACGTACACGGTTTGGCCCCCACTGAAAACAAGATTAATTACATCGTGATGTATTGGTTGCGTGCCTCCCAATTTCTTAATTATTTACTGGCATGAAGTAAATCAAGTCCTTGATGTTATTAGATGCTCACACTTTCAGGGATGGAAAACTCGGGGCTGACTTTCTGTATGACTTTACCCACACTGAGGAGAGTCTCTGTAGCCAAGCTATCATGCTGTTCCTTTGTGTATGCGGAGAGGACAGGGAGTATGTTGCGCTACCCAGCTGGGTAGAGGGGAAGAGCCGAGTTCCCTGACGCCCCATTCCCTGTGGCAGTCCTAGCCCTTCATACTCCAGAGAATATTTCCGCTGAGCCTTATTGTGTTTAAAATGTCAGACAGTCACGAGGTTCAGCATCATCAACATTGGCCGATTACTCGCTATTCCCGGCAATGGTGGAACAGTAATCCAATACAGAGGCTCTTGAAATGCACCGCTGACTGCTTTTCAGCTGCCGTAGACTCATGACCACAGACGAATATCCAAGCATGCTAATGTACTGCACTTTCTCTTTCAAAACAATGCAGCTGACATCCAGAGCAGAGAGAAAACAAATAGTTTCTGTTTCTATGAAATGGGACAAGGGGCAGAAGTGGAGGCTTAATGGTGCATAAAGGGATAAGAGACCAGCTGCCAGAGAAAGACCAAAAACCTGAGAGCTGAAAACCTTACGGCTAAAAGTATAGGAGTCGGAAACATACGGGCGGAAAACCTAAGAGATGAAAACAAAAGAGCTGAAAACCTGAGGGCTGAGAAACTAAGAGCCACTTGTCAATAGACACAGCCAATACTGAGCAGTCAAATAAGAGCGCTTCTACTGCTAAAGCCCCACTGAAAAGGCCTGGTCTCTGGGCAAACCCCCGCTGCCTCAAAACAAGTCCACAAATCAGCGCTATTCTGAGATACTGCAGTAACGTAAGTCACAATTCATTGCGCCTATTATATTTCTTCTTTTGCAAAGGAAGATGCAATTATAATAATGAACAAACACTGCAAAGGGCTCACAGAGAGTCATTTACTTCACTGGCAAACCAATATTCAGGAAATTAATTGATTAATTTAATTATTATGGGTAGATTACAGTGACACTGCACACTAATTTATATTTTCACCAGCGGACCAACAAGTTCTGAAAAAGCTGGCAAATAAAAAATGCTAAGAAAATCAATTAATTATTATTATTTATTGTTATTTTAAAAGTTCATGTGCCCTTAATTAGATTTAAAACAGTAAACAACATGTTATTCGATGTATTTAGTTGGAACCCCAGTAGCTATGATTACAGTGCAAATTTGTCGTGTCATTGTTTTGACAACTGTATGCAACATCAGAACATTTATTGTCAATCAGAGTTGCCTTAGTTTTTGGATCAAGATCATGACTCCATGATGAGATGGTTGATCCACTCTGTAGTGTTCTCGTGCACATCCTAATAACTTTCAATGTGGTTAAGGTCAGGACTCTGTGGTGGCCAATTCGTGCAGGAAAATGATTCCTCATGCTTGTTTTCCTCATTCACTGATTTCTGTGCTAGATGCGGGCCAAAACATCCTCTGACATGCTATTTTAAGAAATGAGAAGCTTCGCACTTCATCAGTCAGGGTTAAAATAATTATTGCCAGCTGAAACATATTAATCGCTGCAATAGTGATGCAATCATGGTATTTGTTTACTTATATCCAAACGGCGACTTTTTTTTTGTTTTTTGGACTGGCAGTGTATGTTGAAAAAATACGATGTATGATCGCAGCACAGTCCAAAAAAGTTGCCACAGTCATTACCACTTTGTGACATCACTATGTCTTTTAATCACCCACTTTGAGTGTTTAGGGGCTTGAAGACAACAGTTGGTTAAATATAGTCAGTAGAATTTTCATCCATTCCTCTAACCGGTCTTCAGCTACGGAACTGTACAGGGCCTTTTTTGCCATATATTTTGTTGAGAAATTAAGGCATTAAATAATGTGTTTTTGGATAGTTTTTAATATAGTACAGTGTGTCAGAACTTTTCAAATCACTCCTTCCTGCTTTTATTTGCATTTACCATAATAACCTCCGCCCAACGAAGTTGGAGGAGATCATGTGATCATTACCGTTTGTCTGTTGGTTGGTTTGTTGGTTCGTTTGTAAGCAGGATTACGCAAAAAGTTATGGATGGATTTTCCTCAAATTTGGTGATTTGATTAAGTTTGTTCAAGGAGGAGGTTATTCGATTTTGGGAGGTCAAGGTCAAAGGTCAAGGTCAAGGGCATGCAAAAGGTCAAAAACACATTAAAAACATATTTGCGCGAAGACTACAGGACTGCATAAACACAGGCGTTGCTAGCTAATACTGGCAAAAATAACAGTGAGTAGATTGGCAGAGGGACTTGCGCTCTCTGAGCGCAGCTCTTGTTTATTAGTTAATGTATTAGTTAATGGTATACATTATTGAATAATTTAACAGTTTGAAGTGTTACGTAAAGAATACTTATGGAATGTTTTCAACTTCACAAGAAGGGTGATAAAAGCATTAATAAATGATTAGTAATGTCTACTTAATGCTTATTTAGGACTGTGATGCATTAGTAAACAGTTAATTAACAGATACATTCGTGCTTATTACTGAATAAACTAACATTAGTCCACGTACTCTCAGCTAAAACTGAGCGTTATTTTGTGTCTACAGTCATTGTTGCTTGAATTTTAGGATATGAGTGCAGCTTTTTTTTAACAGCATTTTCATATGCACTGAAAGAGTGAATGAATCAGCGCATCTGACATTTTAAAATAGGACAGGTACAATACCTTGGGGGATAAAACACTAAAGCTGATCATTATTGACAGAGTGGTTAAATGTGACTTGAGTACTCAGATTTACAACCCCTCTCAGGCCCTGTTTAAAATCATTGATAGGAGCTGATTACTTATCTGCACAATCAAACAGAACCTTTCCCCATACTTAAATCACCCGGGGAAAATTGCTTTTCTGTCAGTTGTAGGGGCAGGACGAGCCACTCCTGGTCCAGAAGGAAAAAGATGATTGTCAAAGTTCTGTCAAGTGGAACGCGATAACCAACGATAAGAGAGACCTTTCCCGAAGAAGCGGGCAGCGAAATCGATGGAGGCTGACTCAGTAAACAACGTCTCTTCAAAGGTAAAAGGACTGGGGCTACTATAAGTGAGCATGGAGCACTGCAAGTCAACCACCCCTCTTAGTGCAGGGCAACAGGAGGCAAATGCGCGAGCAAATAAAATGATGAAACCACATATGTTTTCACTTGGGCGCCAAGGCAGTAAGAATCTTGGATGTCTGTCTCACTAAGTCATCAACAATGTTCACAGGTCAAACTACAAATACAGAGCATGCTACTGCAGACTTTGCTGATGTGCTCATTTGCTATTGTTCATTAATGCTGTGACAAAGTTCACGCAGAAAAATGCTATGTAGTTCTTGGAAAAACCAAACACCAAAAAAGTATAGAAGTTAACAGGAGTTAATATTTTAGGCTCAATCTTAAAACATTCTTTTTCAATAATACAGGTAAATGATAGAGGTCAAAAACATTTCAGAGAAATAGAGGAAGCAGAAAAACTGATGGTGAGGTGAAAGTTGGTTCTTTGTGACACAGGCAGTGCCAGGCTGAAGCTAAAACAATAAGCATCAGCACGTCTGCAATCCCGCACACCCTCGAGCACACTCACACGCTTGCACGCACACACACACACACGCGCGCGCACACACAGACACACACACATACGCACACTCACATGAACACACACACACACACACACACACACACATGCAGACGCACACAGACACGCTCATGCTCGCACACACACACACACACACACACACGCATGCGCGCACACACACACACACACACACGTACACATTCTGAAATGTATTCAGGCACACACAAACACGAGGATTTTCAGCTGGTTAGAGGGATGCAATCAGCTTTCTTGGCTTTTATGAGAGACAGGGCAAAATCTCTCTCCAGATCTCAGTGTTATCAGAGCACAGCATGATTCCAAGCAATTCCTGGCCCCTCTGGATTGATGGTCTTGTTCAGATGCATCCGGTCTTCCCAGTGTAGGATCATGACCTCCATCTCTGAGTGGTTTTAAACTTTAATAAACACAGGTTTTTTTTTTCTCCTGGTGGGTTGGGTCAGGCATGAAAGAAACATGGAGCCAGGATTCTGTATGACTGAACCAAATCATTTCCTTCTATAGGCCAGAAAAGCTCAAAACATCACTTCAAAATCAATTTCACAACAAATACCGACAGAAAAAAACAGATTGGGAGAGAGATTGCAGGCAATGTAGAACATTGGCTGTCGCACAGCCCAGCATAAATGAGAGTCTAAATGAGATTCTGAAGGCACAGTAGATCTGTCCACACGATATTCATTTGAACTACAGAAAAATCGACGACAAAGCACAGCTTTGCAGACAATCTTGCTGCTTTATTTAAATATTCATATGTTAAACACATCTTTAAAATACTTGCCTTATTCTCTTACCCTGGAATGTAAGTAATATTGCACAGGTCTCAACCCAGTCATGGGGTTATTCTTCAAAAGCGAGCCAGAATCGTGATCAAATTGAAAATGTGGGCTTAGAGGATTGTTTTTAAAGCATTTTAGACAGTTTCAATTTTTTTCTTCAGAAAGCCATTTCTTTTTGTATGCTATTTCACTTTTGAGAGAGCAACACAATAATGAAAGCCCACCTGCCAATAAAAAATCTGGCGAATCACACAAATTTAACCTCCTCATGAGGTCATCATTGGCCGGACCGCATTACAGAAGACAACTGTAGTACTTGAAGAATCAATCTGATTGGCAAGCAAGTCCTTTAATTGATGAGGGGTGTTCTTTCTTCATGGCTTTGCCCACTTGGCATTTCTGGCAAAATGTGGCCTTACAGGGGAACCAATAACTGATTTGTAGCAATTACTGCTGGGATCACTATCTCAGCTTTAGGGACAAACACGCAGTACCCTGCACAGCTGAGTTTGTGGAAAGCCCAGTGCAACACTGTCTTACTGCAGCCGGGCAACACACATAGGCCTCTCTAATAATTCAGCAATCTTCTTTTCAGATTTAATTGCTTTCCCTCAATCCCCACGTTACTGATAAGACTGGGTCAACAACATGACACTGACAACAATTTGCTTTTTCTGCAAATCCCTGCCATTTCTTTTTTCCGGAGTTCTGCGAGAGGGCTGGATTTCAAACCTCCTCTGGTGGCTTCTGTGTCCGCCCTCACCAGTAATTTTATTTTTGCTGTCTTTTCTTTTTTCCCCACAGTAATGACAAGGTTTAATTTGAGGTAGTACTTCTGAGAGCTTATCTACGTCGGGTAAATTTTATTTCCTTTTCGGCAAAGACCTTGTTTGCAAATTAAACTGCCCTCTGTTTGTGTTTCTTGCATGTTTAATTTCTTGCTCTGGTACCAATAAAATGGAGAGAAGCCCTCCAGTTCAAAGTCGTTTCTTTGACTGTGTTGTTCATTTCAGTGTTATGTGTAATTGTCTGAAAAAAAGTCTATTTTAAAGTGTCCATGGGGCTTGGACCAAGTGAGTAATTAAATACATGAATGGATAGCAGACTATTGGTTTATAAATTACTGCCAGACTCCTCGAATATGCGCACCAAACTCTCTGGATATAAGCCCAAGGCTCGGATGACTGTCTTGACCCAAGATGGCCTCTGATTGCTCATGAGATTTTTTTGTATTTTGCTGTTATTAACTCTTCGAGCGCTGAATAAATTTTCAAGGAATTCAGAATTTAATTATCCTGAGCTGTTGAAAACGTATCATGT
This sequence comes from Gymnothorax javanicus, assembly GCA_029692085.1. Lineage (NCBI taxonomy): Eukaryota > Metazoa > Chordata > Actinopteri > Anguilliformes > Muraenidae > Gymnothorax > Gymnothorax javanicus. The sequence goes on from CM056194.1 coordinate 16,482,407, forward strand.
GGTAACTTGTTTAAAAGAGCTCCCCTTTTAAACAAGTTGCCACATGATAGGTTTTCAGCAGCATCTGATTTTGATATCTTACATCATTGGGCAACTATAGTTGCCTATAGCGCTGCAAGGGTTAACCTGGAAAGCGTTAGTCTAACTTTATCTTGGGAAGAATGACTGCACCCTCCATACTTAACCTGTTTTTTCTCCAAGATTCAAAGGCCATGTTAGGCAATACGCATTACGTATCTAGTATCTCTCATCTAATCCAGATATTGTACAACATAACCATTGAATTCAAAGCTTCAGCTATAAAAGTGGGGGACCCCATTCATTATTCAACACTTCCTCTGTAAACATTTCTTTTTAATCTTGGTATCTGCTCCATTTATTTTATTTTGGTTTATTTTTCAGTACAAACCCACAAAGCGGGACTCAATGCAGACATTAAAAATCCAATCTCAGTGGGACTAGAGTTAAAGAGGACCATATGAAAGCATGACATTTTTATATGCACCAAAAATCCTCCAAAAATTGTCATTTCAAATATCAAAGGATGTCATTTCATGACATTCAGATGCACTTCGAGGCTAAATTTTCCCTGCTTTGCACCTTGGAGATAAACACCCAGGCAGTGAACCTTTGAAGCAAAAGGAAAGGCTGGTCTTATCTAACCAGAGGCTCAAATTTGTCTGCAGCGGATAAAGCTAATACCCCCTTTCCCACTGTACTGGAAAACCTTCTGCAGGACTCCAGGAGATCCAGTATTCAAAAACCATCAAAACAATAAAGGGCCATCTGATTAACCACAGCTTCATGTGAAGGTGTTTTTATCGCCGATTTAAGTGGATCCAAAAGGGATTTAGGAAACAAGCCATTGAAGTTCACCATTTATACTTTCCAATTTAGGCCCTCACGTGAATGCAGAAATGTACTGAAAGTATATTTGAAGGAAACAGATGATTCGACACAAGAGAATAAAATGTCAGGTAAATGTGTTTATGCTGTAGTATTTCGCAGCTCATGAACACAGGCTGCAGTCATATGCTGTTCATGTTGGCCAAATTCAAAATATTTGTCTCTGAGAGTCAGCAGCAATGTTAGGACAACTCAGTCTTCCATTTAACCTGGTGAAAATTCGAGACGAATCAGCTGTGAAGAACCACCAACGCCCCCCCCCCTTTGAGTTTTTGTACAGTCTTGTGCAAATTAACCCTTTCATGCATAGAGGTCACTACAGTGTACAGCTGTTTAAAAGTGTTTTTTTCTCTATTCTTACCTGCAACTTTGGGCACTGCTGCATATTAGTAAAAAAATCCTGACTGAGTTCATCATAATTCATGCATGAGAGGGTTAATTGGATAAAGGTGCTTGTCAATTGAATGAGCTGAATGGAGTGCAAATAGTCGTGCCAAATGATGGACGTTTTACATAACCACCTCAAAAATCACTGCACAGTACCTTTTAGCTGCGTTTAATTAATTTCCTTGACTTGTATGATGCAACTAATGAGAATACATTATCAACACAGTACTATAACTGTGTTGGACTGGCCTGGTAATTCACCTGACCTCAATCCCATTGAGAATCTCTGGTCCATCATCAGGTCAAGGCTGTGCAAGGACTGCACCACAAAAGCCAAAGTCATTCATGCAGTTGTCCAGGTGTGGCATCACAACAAAGAAATCAAGGCAACCTGCAAAAAACCTGGTCAGCTCCATGCCAAAATGGGTGGAACAGCTTATCAAGAACCATGGAGGACACATCTCGTACTGGGATGCGTTTCCCGAAATCACAGATGCTAAATTGTACATAGTTGAGCCCATTGACTGTGAATGGACGAACTATGTAAGTTGCTAACTTAGTTAGCAACTACACTTTCGGGAAACACGCCCCTGAGTGCTGAATGTAGATGCTATGGAAGTACAATGTAATAAAAAGCCCGAAAACCTTTGTTGTTTGGTTTTTCCCACTCAAGCTTGCTTTATCCAATTAATTTGCACAAGACTGTAGAATGCAGCATATTAGTCCTATGCATTTGCATTAAATCATCTTCTTTTCTGTAGTTTGTTCAATGTGTGGCTTTAGTGATCATAATCAATGCTGATGGTTCTGTTATATAGCTTTTGTTATGCAACACAGAGCGTATGTAATTGGTTTATTGAAACTAATGTCCTGCTGTCGCAGAAGTCCTGGTTAGGTGAACTAATTGCTTGAAGGTAATTAAATCAGTGGTTTGTGTCCATCCCAGTGTTTGATGCTGACCAGGTGTTTTCAGTGACAATAAAGAGAAATGAGAATCACTGAGACAAAAAAATAATGTTTGATAATTTTGATAAAATATTCTTGAGTGGTGCTCCCTGCCTTGTTTTCCAAAATAGTTCCCAAGGCTGTATTTTATACACAATCTCAATATCTACCCTTTTAAAGAAGCTTTCAAGATGACCTTTTACTCTTTATTTAAAATGCCTTTTGTGTCACAAATATAAATACATATGTTTCCACATTTTATTCAGAGCAAAAAATAAACATGTGATTTCCAAAAGAGCTGTCAGCTTGATTAATCTCTCCAGCATGATAATCATCTCAAGTTTGGTTCAGATTGCCCGCCACCCACTAAAGGTATTTCACATGCTCTGCGACTTAAGCTAGAAAAAGGCCTCAAATTGACCAATGCCCAGTCCTCTTATAGCACATACAAGTACTTCCGAGGACATCTGGGGGATAGATAGATTACATAACATCTGCAATTTGACGTGTGTTTGGATGACAACTTTGTCAAGTTTCTGTGAAATAATTTTGGGATAAATAAACCTTTTGTAATGCCCCTACTCTTGGGCTTTCCTATTTTCCCAGGCTACCTGCCTACTCTTAATTATTCAATTATTGCCCTGCTTTCTCTGTTAATGATTACACCTTGTTTCTATTAGTTTATTATCATTCCCTCTATTTATACAGGCAGGTAGCCTTAGCTTGTGGCACCTTTTAGTTTAGAACACTCCTAGTTTGGTCCTTGTGAAGTTTGCACCTCTTCTTTCCAATGTACTTTGTTTATTTAATAAATTCCACGTCCTGAGCACTTGGGTCTTCGCTTGAATTCACTGTCCCGGTGGCCCTATCACATCCTTTGGGCACTAGGAACATTATACCTTTGCTTTGAGGACATTTCTAGGAATTAATTTTGCTTCCTTGCCGAACCCGAGTGTTTGCAGTGCCTTAATAAATGAAAGCACCAGAGGTGCTGATGCCTCGGTGTGTATTGCTTAGCCACTACTGATGTACAATAGTTGTACAGTAACATAAAAGCAAGCTTGAATACATAAACAGTCAATAGAGTGCGGTCCTTGTGCCAAAATCATGTGGGTGTGGCTTAACATTATGTACACAAAACGTGTATACTGAAACATGAAGTGCTACAAAAAATCAAAATTCTGGCACATTTAAAATCAAGAGAACAGTGTTTGTCACTCGTTGGCATTGTTACTTTTAGCTTGGATGCACACGCTGTCGCAGTTATGATGGTAACAGACAGACAAACAAATACACAGACTGAGTACCGTATGCTCGCTGTGCGCATGCGCACACCGAGGCATAACTAGGGTTGATTGGTCAGCTGTCATACCCTTTCATTCTCCTTCCATCCAGGTGCGTCAGTGACACGATACAGTGGCTGTTCCTTGCTTTTCTGGTCATGTATACATATTTGATCGAATTACTAGGTAGCATTAGGCAAAGTGTTGTCTGTAATTAACCAACCTGTAAATGGGCAACTGTTTGATTTTGGTGAGCCTGAGATTTAATACCGCGTGTACACGGGGAAACACTGGAAGATCTCAATGGAAAAATGATCAGTCACACTTTCACGTTGTGGAGAAATGAATTAACAATTCGAAATGATCTTAGAAACAAAACACTGAAAAAATATGCAAAAATATAAAATAAAATAATATTATAATATAATATACAGTGCCGGACAAAAGTCTTGTCACTTATCCAAGTTGTAGGAACAACAAATAATAACCTGACTTATAGTTGATCAACTGGAATCAAAAATGGCTTATATGAAAGGCAAAGCCCTCTAGATTATGCGAAATATACCAAAATAGAGTTTTGTGTCATTCATTGAGTTTTATAATTTAATTTGTACAGAACGGTCAGATTTTGCTTGGACAAAAGTTTTGTCGCATTGAAAAAAAATGTGGAAATTATACATACACTTTATTTTGAATACACAAATATGCCACTATAATATCAGAACATAAAGTCATGGTGCCTTGGAAAAAAGAATTAATATTGCGTATGACTCCCATGAGCTTGGAGGACTGCATCCATACGTCTTGGCAATGACTGAAATAACTTGATGATGAAATCATCTGGAATGGCAAAGAAAGCAGTCTTGCAGGACTCCCAGAGTTCATCAAGATTCTATGGTTTCATCTTCCAAGCCTCCTCCTTCATCTTACCCCTGAAATGCTCAATAATTGTTCATGTCAGGTGACTGGGTTGGCCAATCCTGCAGTACCTTCACCTTTTTGCTTTCAGGAACTGTGACATGGAGGCAGAAGTATGAGAAGGAGCAGCAGTATAAGTAGGGCAGCAAGAACTTCTTGATACTTCAGGCTGTTGATGTTGCCATCCACTCTGCAGATCTTTCTCACACCCCCATGCTGGATGTAACAACAAACCATGATTTTTCCTCCACCAAACATGATTGTTTTCTGGGAGAATCTTGGGTCCATGAGGGTTCCAACAGGTCTTGTACGGCAACTGGGATGCAGTTCAATGGATGATTCACCAGAAAAATAAACTTTCAGCCACTTTTCCAGTATCAATCCTTTCTGTGAGCTGTGGGCCTTGGCAAATGCAATGCAGGTTTTATGTTTTCTGTTTAATGCAGGCTTCTGTGTACTAATTCGGCTATTAAAACCACTTTGAGAGAGAATTTGACAAACTCTTCTTGTAGATACCGGGATTTTTTTTGGTGACATTTCTCATGAAGCCGCTGTAGTTGAAGAAGGGCTGGCCTTGTACAGTTGAAGCAACAAACGGTCCTTTCAAACAGTTGTCATACAGGGGTCTGTCTGACCTGCGCTTGCCATGAACGTCACCAGTTTCTTCAAATCTTTTTCTCATCCCCTCCACTTGACATTTGGATACATTAAAGATATCTGCCACCTCAGCAGCACACTCAGGGCTCTATCTTTCACACTGCCTTACCCGTTGCCACTACCCGCAACCCGTGAATTACGCATTTAGCAGCTTCCACTATCCCTAAACGATATCTTGTGGCCACACTACCCGCTATGCATTATGTCTAATCCTTTATTTGCGCCTGGAGGTGTGCCCGTGGGTGTGTTTATACGCTTTCCCTAAAATTGCTATCTTGACCACACACTTTAGGGAAAGCGTGTAGCGGGTCCTAAAACCACGCGCTACCCGCATTTGGGCTTTCACAAGAGCCCTATGCATTAGCACTCAGCAACGGAAATTTTTTTCCAGCGAGAGCGGCATTTCGGCGACAAGTATGTACGCCTGTTTTTGCAGCACGGTCACGCAACTTGCTGTAAAAAAAATAGACAACTGTCCGATTGGAAAATGGAAACGGACGAAACCACGTACTTGTCACCAGAATTACCTTCATTCGCTGAAGAGTTCTGAAATGCTGCTCTCGCTGGGGGGGGGAGTTACGTCGCTGAGTGCCAGTGCATATACCTAATTTTATTTTTCTAAAATGGGATTTTGTTCTATGCTTCATTTCAGACGGGAGAGGGAGTTGGAAGTGCATGGCGAAACGCTTTTTTTTTTTTTTTTTTGAAGTTTCCATCACAAAAGGGGTAGGCTTGATTTATTTATTTATTTATTTTTTTTACTACATACCAAACATTAAACAATTTGTCAATGTCAAGTAATAATAATAATAATAATAATAATAACAATTCACAATTAACGATTAACTTAAAAACAGATCCTCCCCTGACTGGATTTGACCTCATGCACGGGCAATTTAACCGTCAACGGAGAAAACGTGGCGACCTTCCTCTCTCCATCACGGGTTTCGGTTTGAGGATTTGGGATAGCGCAGCCTGCTCCGAAAGGCAGTGGCACCTGGCACACTGATTGGTTTAACTGGCGTAACGCCCAAACCACGCCTATGCATAATGTAACGGGTAGCGCTGGTGTTTTAGGGATATAGGCAGGTGTGCAAGATAGCAACTTACGCGGGGGAATGCCTCTTACGCAATGCGAAATCCCCAAATAACGGGTTTAGGGACTCTGGCGTAAGATAGGGCCCTCAGTCTTCAGGCTCTTGATGATCAGCACTTTGGTCTGTGGTTGAATCTTTGGTATGTTGTCAGAGGTCTAGTCACACCTCATATGAAAGTCTGGTGTGCTGGGGTTATTTCTATACACATCTGGGAATGTGTTAATCACAGTATTTGTCATAGGTTAAACTCTAATCTGCGATTTGTTGCATCATCTGAAGAGACGAAAAGACTTTTGTCCTAGCAAAAACAGATGTTATGGGCTTAGCCAAGCTGTGAACATCAGAACACTTTTTGACAGTTTCATTTTGCACCAAATTATTAATGTGAAAGCCCTTGACATTAAAATGGACCATTTATTGTAACAATTGATTGGTTAGAAATAAAGTTATATGCTATTTTTAGTTACTATGTCCTTATGCGACAAGACTTTTGTCAGGCACTGTATAACATTATTATATATTATTATAATAACATATAATATATAAAATAAACAAAAATGCAAAAGTTGGACTCTGATCGTTTTTCCTTTGTGGTCTTCACTTAGTCAAATAGCTTCCCTCCCTTATTTTGTCTCCAGATAGCTTGAAGCCTTGAAGCTTTATTCTTGGATCCCTTTCTTTACCATGAAGGATGGGGCACCAGGGATCTTGATTCATATTGCTTGTTTCACAACCAGCCACACAACAGTTTTTTTTTTTTTTTGGCATATTAGTGTATCTCTTGCTATGTGAAGGCGTAATTCTTTCCCCCAACAGAGTGTGCAGCCTTGGCCCTAAGCTCTTGATGACGCAATGCCAGTCCAGTCTTTAAAGCTTGAATGTAAGTACATATCCAGGCCTAGAAGCAAAAAGCTAATGAGAAATTAGCATGGGCTTAAGGCATAATTTAAAATAACCCGTAATTAAAAGTGTTTTATGCACAGAAATTCTCCTGAATTAGCCTTTGTGGAATAAGGATACAGTGAAAATTTCACGGAACATTATTAGGTTAAGCCAATTAACCCATTTAAACCGGGACAGCGTGTGCGCATTTTAAGAACGTGTCGTTGCCGACACAGATATGCGCAAATACAGGTTACTATGGTAAACATGGCAGCATGATTCTCTGCTGGGATTTTTGCATTAGGCCTTAAAGAGTTAAAGAGGCGGGATAAGAAATCTGATTGGTGCCCATGACATTGCAAGGAGTGGCCAAACACTTGTTTGTGCGGCATAATTGGCCACCCAATCACCATGTAATATAATAACGATAACTGCCTATTTTAGACTAAAAACAAAGCCTTTTTATTGGTTAATGTTCACGCAAACTGACGCTACAATTTAACTGCACAGTGCACTTGTTTTGGTTAGAGAGAGCCAGTGCCACAGTATTGGAGTAAAATGAAACGAATGAGTAGGAGGGAAGATGAGCCAATGAGAGGAGGATGTAAGCTTTACTTTTAACTCCTGAACAACCAATCTTGGCTGCAACTCAAAAGCACAGTGCAGTGAAAAAGTATCTGAAACCTTCCTGATGTTATCTATTTTTGCTTGTCTTAATTAAATGTTTCAGATAATCTAATTTTGATATAAGACACACACAACGTGAGTAAATACAAAATGCAGTTTATAAATGATCATTTCATTTATTGAAAGTAGAGTTATTCAAAACCTAAATCACCCATGTGAAAAAAAATTACTGCCCCCCTAAACCTAATGACTGGTTGCGCCACCCTTGGCAGCAACTGTACTCAGATATTTGCAATAATTGGCAATGAATGAGTATTGTATATTCCTGGGGATGAATTTTGGCCTACTCTTCTTTGCAGAATTGCTTTAATTCAGCCACATTGGAGGGTCACAGTGGGATTCAGGTCATGCCAGACCTCTTTTTCGCCCGTTTTTAGCCCATGTTTCTGGCTGCCTGGGTCGATTTTTAGCTTTTTTGGGTTTAGTGCACACACACACACATCTTGGCCTGTAGAGTCAGCCATTTTGGTTAGGTAAGAAAGCTACAGTGGCTGCTATTGGCCAACCAATTTTCTAAAGCTACTCTCATATATGTGCGAAACATCCTTAAGATTGTGTGCGAATGCAAAATCACGTGAATGTGTTCGAATATGTGTGATTTTATACGAATGTTACGATTGCCTACGAATAAGTTACAAATAACTGTCGTAACTTATTCGTATCTTTGCCCCAACATTGTCGTAATATTCGCAGCCTGTCATGCAGTTTCGTCCATTTTTTCAAGATACGATTGAGTTACGACATCTATGAAACCACTTACGATGTCTGCGAATGAGTTACGACGGAGTGACAAACATGTACGACTGCTGAAAATTTTCAACATGTTCAAAAATCTTGCGACATCCGACAAAACCTTGTGAATAGTAACTCACCTTACGATTGTCTACGACTACTCGTTACAAACATCTACTAATTAATAAGAATTGTACATTTCACACAATCGTATCCCCGTCTTAAGGAGGTTTTGCAGATATATGAGAGGTACTTCAGCAATGCTTTGATTGGCTGACTGGACTTATGTACTTTTAGAAGTTTGAGACTGGACTTGGTCACCGCTATAAGTAGGTTCTTGGGGAATTTCCAATTCTCTGCTCATTTTATATTGTACTTGAGTGCTTCTTGGCCAAAATAAGCTTATATTGCTTATTCCTCATCAATGAAAGAATGAATTTGTAGTGTTATCTAATTTTTAATGAATATGGACTTGAGCACTTATGGAAATAACCCCTTCAATTACTTTTTTAATACAGGGCAAGATAAGATTGGATAGCTTTTTTTTCCTTCAGTAAATTAAATCATCATTTAAAAAATGCATTTTGAGTTTACATGGGTTGTCTTTAATATTAAAATTAGTTTAATGATTGGAAACACTGAAGTTTGACAAATGCAAATATAGTAGAAATTGGGAATTTGGCAAGTACTTTTTCGCAGCACAGTATGAAACCATGAGCAGAATGGCCTTGTCATTAGCAAAGAATCCCAAGTTAATGAACCTTTTTTTGCTCACTTTTTAAATTATGCGAAGGAACTAAACGTTGCCTTACATTATGCTGGGAGGAAATATCAAAAAATTATTGTTGTTGATTAATGGTAAATACTTTATCGAGATAATGATTTTGGCCATGTGACATGATCCAGCAGCCTAGATGAAACACCCATGATCAAAAAAAGTGCAGGCTATGCACTCGAATGCATAAATAAAGCAAGTAAACCCTTTAATATCCCAATAATGTGCGGATTGCCTACATAATGCTGTGTATTTGCAACCCAGTAAATGTATAGATCATGATGCATGCATGAGGCGCATCGAGTTTGAGTTATTATAACATGCAGGGACAAGCTGGTAATAATGAGCCCATACATAAAGCCAATACAATGGCTTGCATGACTGCCAGCAAAGTTTTATTATTTCGGTTTTCTACAGTTCTTAATTTCCCAACATTGTCATGTCAGTGTGAAATATATCTCACTGCAGGGCTTCCTCAGTAAAAGTTGAAGTTCTCTATGACTGGACGTGAATGGGAGTCATATGCAGGTGCCACTGACTTTGATTGAAGGGAAATGTCAAAGAGATTGAATAACTCCAGATAATGCATCACGATTATTATTATTATTTCATCATAGCTGAATTGCAGCATAATTTTTCATGAAGCGCAAAGGGCCTTACAGTGGAAGCAGCGAGTACACTGACCTCCACCAGACAAAGCAGCTGTTTTAAGATTTATTATCCAATTACTGTATATAGCAGGGATGTTTAGATGACTGAATAGATAGAGGCAGATATGGAATTTGACCATGACACTGAGGTGCTCACAACTCTTCTCATTCAGTGCTATGGATTCTCAATAACAGGACCATGTCACTAAATAGCACTGCAGTTCTAGGTTTAATGGCTTGATGTTTGGTACATTTCTGGATTTACGGTTGGCCTGCCCACTGTTCCCTGATTGGATCAGGCACGCCAAAGGCTAGTTCATATTGATATTGTGCATTACAACAACTGAACCTCCCCTCGTCAGTCCCAGTGGGTACTGTGGGTGCCCTCATACAACCAGTAACTTTTTTGATACATAACACTTGCAATAAACCTAACAGACCCAGGCAGGACCTTGAGAGGATGTTTTGGTGGCGCTTTGCTCTGAAATGCATTAACACATACGAGTTTGGGGGGCTACCAATAGCTGCTAATATTATTTATGTACTACCAGGTTATTTAAAGGAGTCAAATACAAGATTTGATGAGGTTTGAAATGTTTTACCCCCGTCTAGCGTGTCTGAGAAGACTTGCAGCTGAGAACGGCTCAAAGATCTAAAGAATACTACAGGGCACTCAGTAGAGTGCATACCTCTGCCACTCCATATATCTGTTCTTTTGGTTACAGAATATGTTGCAGATCACTTCCAAAATTAAATCAACTCTTCCTTGGACTACCATCTATCATCCTGCTAAATTTCGTGCAAAATTGTTGATAACTTTTTGAGTTATCCGGTCAGAAATATTACACAGACCCGCATTAGACAGATATATTTTAATTCTTCTAGATCCAGAATCCAGAATATGTTTCGGATCACTTCTAAAATTAAATCAACTCATCCTTGGACTACCACATATCATCCTACCAAATTTCATGCCAAAGCATTCAGAACTTTTTGAGTCATCCTGTTAACAGATAGACAGACAGGCGGACAGACAAACACACAAATGGGTGAAAACATAAAGCTGCTTCACTTGATTGACCATTTAGGCTATTCTGAATGCGACAATGACTGCTGCATTGCTATACTGCAGGTATATCACTGAGACATTGTTTTCTTACTAATGTTAGCCTAGACACACCACAGTAACTTACATTAGGCTACAGGCTATTGACTAACATAATTTTTTTATTTTAGCTAGGATGTTCTACGATTAAAATGCTTGTGTGTTTTCCGCAGAAATTTCCCTGCTGTCGCTGTTTGCGACATCTGCTATCCTGCTATCTCAGAGTAGGTAACGCTAACCACCAGCTGTAAACTTAGCTAGCTACTTTGCTTGCATTTTTTAATGAAGTTTGCAAGCTACCAAAAGTGCCAAGCATGCTGGCTTGGTGTCTCCATGCGATGATGTGAAAACACAAATTCCATACCCATTTGGTAAACTAAGGTATAAACCGTAGCACATATAATCACTCATGTAGATAAAAGCTGACTTAGCTAGCAAGCAAACTTCAGCTAACATGCCTTCAGCTTTACACTAATGACCAAAGTCTGCACCGATATTAACTCAGGACTTGTCCCTGTTCTGGTTGCTTAGTGGCTGAGATCAATAGCTGGGTTTCTGCAATTTTTGTGCTTGACTACTCAGTGGGCGGCAGTAGAACTGGATGCATATGTTAGGTCCATACATTGCTTACCAGCTAGAAAAAGGCAATCGTGGACATCCTGTTACAGTAATAACGTGGTTTCCATGTTGCAATACTATTTGGTGAGTGGCGCTACAACTCTTGCATATCAAGGTAAACAAAGGACTCATTTCTGATCGGAAACAATTCAGAAAATTGTTAATATCCTAATAAATATATTTTTTGTGGAAAAAGAAATACTTTAATTCAGCATCTTTCAGGTAGTACTATAGATTTAAAAATATATATTACTTTCCATAAAAATCTTGCATCTATCACCTTAAAAAGTTGGCTTTAAGCTTGACAGAGAAGTGCAGCAGCGCACTCAACGTCTTTACTTCCCACAGCCTTGAACCCAGGCATTACATTGTCATAATAGTTGCCACAGGGAGTGTTTTTTTCCCATTCCCTGACTGATCTTAAAACCAGGAACAGGGGCGTGTTTGCTGGTGTCACCATTTCTGATGACAAGTGCCAAAAACGCCGCCAGAAACTTCCAGAATAAACTTTTAGGCTTCACAAAACCTTTTGCATCAGCTGTTCCTTCAGGTTTAGCATCACAATGAACTTTCATGCATACCTCTGCATGCCTTGAATACATCAGCAGGAACTCTTTCTCTGAGAGCTGTGGGGAACGAGGCTAATGCAGTTTATAGAAGTTCTCATCTACATAATGATTGCAATCCTTAAATAATTAATAGCCCAGAGAACGTACATTGAATTGCATGCCATTAGATATGGCACAGATGGATTTTTCTAAAGTGAGACATCCATGTGAATGTGCACCCCATGGTTCGCTGACCTTTCATCACTGACTGTTTCTGAATTTAGCCTCAGCTTTAATGAGATTATAAAAGTACTGGCTGTAGGAGGCCATCTCCAGCATTCTTAATTTTCCAAAATCCTATTAAACAGGATGACTTTTGTCTCACTGTCTCTCAGCTCCTCTACAAGAGGTTAGGTTGAAGGGGGTCCTGGCTTCTGCCCACCTGTGAGTAGGGGGGTGGGGGGAGGCATGTCTTTAGTTTTTGCCTGTGTCTAGCTGGTGGATGGGCTTAGGATAGTGGAAAAGACTCCAGCCATCATACAGATGAGCCATTATGGCACTATGCCTGGCTTCTTTTCTGTTTTAGTTGAAGCTTACTGTTGGGTAAAACCAGATGGTATACCTCCTGTCTCTGTTTGTCAAAGTGTTTCCTCCCCCTTAATAATCACCCCTGCATTTCACTCAGCAGGTGGTAAACTTTTGACGGTATTGAGCCGTAACCACCTGCGGGCAAGGATCTCGAGTCTAAGCCGTGTAAAGTGGGTTAAAAAGTTTAAAAGAGCAAACTTTTTGTAAGCTCATAAATGAAGCAAACAGAAGAAGCAGCCCAGGGTTACAGACTGTTACAACTTGCAGTGAAGAAACAAGCATACTCGGTGGTGCACTGGAGGCTGTCTACTGGTGCACGGAGTATATCACTCTCTTTCCCTGTCAATTTAGACTATATCCACTGTGACGATTGGATCAACGAATACGCCCGCAATCCATGTCACACCATCAGAAGCCGTCGGTTCACCTCCCCTTTTGGTCTCCCTCCTTCAGCACCATGGACAGTGCATGTCGGCCGGGATTCTGTTCAGCACCTCTAGCTGTCGCTTTACGTCTGATAGCTCCTGCCACTGATGGCCAGTCGTGCGAGGAGGGCTCTCCCATCGCATTCCGCACAAGGCCACGCACCTGATCCTCATTTGCGGCTAACTAAAGCTGGATTTAAGGTTCTGCGTCGACTCCACGCAAAGGGCACGCCGTCGCCTCAACGGCGTCGTGGACCTTTCAAAGCTCTGCGTTGAGGTCGTTTGCGTCGTGCTGTGCCGCGAAGCAATTCACCGACAAACCGCTAGGTGGCGTCAAGTTTCCGAAGGACCTGCCGTGAAATCACATGACACTCGAGTAGAGTGGACAAATCAGTGCTCTTGTGGTCTGCATCGCTTTGATGTGCAGTAAGAAAATTTTCGAGGTGCACGGCAGGCGACGCAGAGGCTCTGCGGTGGGGGTTCATGTCGCCACAGAGGCTTTGCGTAGCGACGGCGTCAGTTCGACGCAAAACCAAAAATCCAGCTTAAGACTGCACATGCGGACAGGTTGGCCGCGAGCACGTTTCGCAAGTGCGTTACTAACCGCTGTTCTCTCTCTATTTTTCTATCAGAGTCCGAAGGCGAATAGACGGGGGAATTCTGAATTTACGCTCCCTAGAGAAAGCCTCACTCTGACGCAACTCTACCACGTGACAGTGGCTAATTCCCCTACGGATATCAAGGCTCACAAAGTCTATTGTCTTTTTGGTTCATTATCATAAATAAAATTCCTGCCCTGTGGGTTGGATTCTCGCCAACCTGCTGCCCTGCCTATGTCTGCTTCTCTGGTGGTTTGCCACACAACCTGTCAGCCAAAAAAAATTGGAAATACACAGGAGAGTATACCCACTTTCTCCTTCATGATCTACCCATCTACCTAATAGAGTATACCCACTTCTCCACGGACCACTACACCACTGAGCGTAGTTCTTCATGGTTTCTAAGTAACATGCACACACCATTGGCTCTTAAGTTGCTTTCACACCGGACACGAAACGAATTTTTCGCACAACAGATTACATTCAAAGTCAATGCAAAGACGCAAATACAGGCATTTTCGCATTGACTTTACATTGTAATCTGTCGTGCGAAAAATTTGTTTCGCGTCCGGTGTGAAAGTGGCTTAACTCTGCAAAGACCTTGTAATCTCCTGATTTGTTTGCACCTTTTCCAAATTCACAATGTGATGGAATGAAATCTCAAGATCACAATAAGATATAACTCTTCATATCGTTTACAGTGCAGTGCAACATCCAGAGAACATAGGTATAAGATTCCTGCCAGTAAATTACACAGATCATGATGGACTTACATTAATCTATTCAAAAAGCAATTTCTCGGAACTATGGCAGCCCATAGCATTTGGCAGGTTGCATTGGTTGCATGACAAGGAGTGGGATGGGAAGATACTGTTATACTCCTAGCTTTCTCTGACTGGCTGTGTTGAGACTCCAGGGGATATCGTTGTTTTCTATCCAGCAGCTATATTTGTTCACTTTCCTCTAAGCTTTTCAACCTGATAGGAACGGTGCACAACCGTATCCTGTGTTTCCCCAAAGTATCAATTTAGGTTCACCTTTTATTGTTCATGTGGAGAATTCAGAGCTGCAGTGAGAGCACTACTCCACAGCACATCAGTGAGAACAGGTTTCACTCACAGTGTCGCGGTCAGACCATGTCCAGTCTCGCAGGTATCATTGTTTTCATTTGATTGTGAGCGTGGGCGCAACAGATTTGGCTTTGGGTTCACGACACACAATTGTGGAGACACTCTGGAAAACATGGTTGTTTTCTGGAATACTGCAAGTTGATAGCAAAAAACCTATAATCTTCCCCAAAATACAACACATTTGAAAGAAAATAGCCCCCAGAGACACACAACAATCCCTTGGCATCCTTTTCGTCGATTGTTTCATTCAGTTTTTGGTGCAGTTCACGCCTTGGACATTGGTTCACTTGCCACGTCTGAGGAGGATCCAACGTAGGGCTACAGACAGAGCAAACTACACTTGTTCTATTACTATGTGATCTTGCGCTTTCCTCTAACAGTGCATTTCTACCCTGCATTCTACTACTGTCCTCCAACACAGCTTTACAACACTCCCTGCTATCACTTTGCTCTCTCATTTCACTTTCTCTCATTATGCTCTCTATCACTGCTCTCTAAAACTGCCTTCCAGCAATGTCCTTTAACCTCCTTGGGCAGAATACAAATAATGCCAATTTTTCCTGTTATGCACAAGCCTATTTAGGCTTTATAACTAAGTATTTGTGTCACAGAGACTGTGGAAAATTATTGCAGCAAAGCAAGATATTTCGAAATTCAATTACAGAATTATTTAGGAAGTAAGTTTTGGAATTTACAGGCGCCGGCATCTATATGTGCGCAAAGGGGTTAACAATGCCCCATTCAACATCATTTTGACACTAGCCTGTAACACTTCACTCTTTTACTGCCCTCTATTGCATATTTTCTACAAACAGGGAAAACATTTAACTTTGTCTAAAAGTTATGACAAAATGATGTTTTTTTATTCTGCTCAGGTGTTTGCATGGACATAATTTAGTTTATAATTAAAACATCCCTGAAATTTTCAACCCAGGAGAACATGGCTAGTAGAACGTAAATGGTTGGTTAAAACTAGAGGGCAGGGTTTGGTCATGATGTTCAATATTCATAAATGCAATCATGTACATGCCTCAAAAATCAACAGACAAGAAAAGTCCCATATAGAATGAGGAAATTTTGGCCCAAAAAAAGGTATGTACTTGCTTTGGAATCCCAATGCTAGCAGGTAATCCAACTAAGTTTGCTCCATCTGCCTGCAATAGCTGAAATACCTGTAACTATACCTGCAACTGAGATATCTGTCAGATTGAACTTTTTGTGTCACTGCAAGTGTGTAATACATTATGCTACAATAACTGAAGTGACAGAAAGCATCAATACCACTTAATTACTTGCTGGCTATAATTTTAGGCTATTCAATAGCGTACCTGTTTTTGCCTTACACCTAATTGTCGAAAACTCAGTGGCAACAGAATTTTTTTTTTTTTTTTTTTTTTAAGTCGCTTGTACAGAGTATGAAAGCAAACTTTGTCTATCAAAGATATTCCAACTCGGCCATGAGCAAAAAAGTTCTGCTTCCAATGTAAATATTTTCATATCACAGCTCTCTGATGCTGCACTGAAAAACTAACTTATCACTGCACTCTCGTACTGCATTCTAACAATGTCTTCTAACACTGCCCTGACACCCTGCACTCTGATACTGCATTTACATGACATCTTCTGACACTGCACTGAACACTACACTGTCACACTGTATTCTCAGACTGCATTCTAACAATGTCATCCAACATTGCCCAGTAACACCTCACTCTTACACTGCATTCTAACACCATCCTCAAACACTGCCCTGAAACATGGAACTTACACACTGCATTCTAACAACATACTATAACACTGCACTCTCACACTGTATTCTAACATCATCCTCTAACACTGCCCTGAAACACAATAGCCTCTAACACTACACTCTACCAGTATCCTAAAACACTAGCCTCAAAGACTATTCTCTCACACTGCCCTCTAATGCTCACCTGAAGCAGAACATTCAGTACAAATATGTACATTTCACTCTTAAATATCTGGTTTCAAACCCTTGAGGGCAAGAGTTAATGAAAGAGCAAAGCCCCTAGTCCCCATGAATGTTACCAGTGCTAACGCCATCATGATTTCTGTCTTAATGGCAGACCGTGATGAGCTGTTTGCCTGTATTCAGATATCCCATAGATCATTGTTCAGGGTGATCAAAGACCAGTTGTGATTTTGGCTGTGAAAGTACGTAGCGTGTTCCCTTGGAAATTGTTCCTAACTAAGAATTTTCGACCCCCATAATGCGTAAAGTATTGAAAACATCACAGAGGAGAGAAAACTTTTTGTTGATGAATATGAAATAAGCTCCTACGGCGGCCCCAAAAAATTCCTTTAATTAGACACAAAATATGACACAAAATGATTCACATTTACTTTTGAAACTGAAAACATAATTTTGCTTACTCCGGAAGCGTTGCTTGAAATTTAGACTTGTTCCAGAACTGTCAGTTTCTCTGCTGAGCAGTTCAAAAAGGAAGCCCCCTCATTAGTTTTTTGCTCTGACTAGTGGCTGTCGGTTCTGTTCCCTCATTGAAGAAGCCTCAGGGCGGTGTCTATTGTACCATTTTGCCATCACTGTCTGCCGAAGAACACCCACCTCCAAACATTCTATACCCAAAGACAATTTTCTCTTCTGGCTGCTATATTAAGCCATTCAGCTCCAAAGATCTAAAGACGACTCAGTGCCACAGTGGCATTTACAGTGATTGCTTGAATTATGTGCTCTGAATTGAAATAACTCAAATTATAATGTTTTTCCACTGGCAACTTATTGGAGGATGACAGACAGTCCTTGAGAGAGCTGCAGATTATATATGGTTGCTGCATCCATACTGAAGGTTAGTGAGGAAATTTCCCCCAGCATATAAATGGAGTTTGGGTCTGTTTGAGATCAATTATAGCACAGATCAAATATACACTCATAAAATACGCTGAACTCTGAAGTTTAAAGTCCTGACACAGCGCTGTGAATTAAGATGAAAACCAACGTCGAAGACCTACGAGATCTAAATCCTTCAGCTTCTCGCCTGATGTTTCAATTACATTTGATGATGAATCACAGTCGTTAAAAGACTGAAACCACGGCTCATTGTCTCGGAACTGTTCTTGAAATCCCAGGCTGCCAACTTCAATTTGAATATTTGAATGTCATTGAGATGAACGGGGGTGGGGCTGTATCCCGGCGGATGACCTTTAATGAGCAATAATTACAATTTAAGGCATAATTAAGGAGGCGACTCCATTGTAAAAGCAAAATAAGCAGGAGCCCAAAACATTTTATGCTCTTTAAGGGCTTAAAATTGCAGTCAAAACTTAATGATCTTAGCAATGAAATGAGCAATTGATGCTCCTCTGAGCTTTTTTGTGCAGTAAATATGAAAATAATTAAACAAAAAACACTCCATTTACTGAGCAGGGAGTAAAAAATGGCAGAGAATTCAATGGTTGCCTTGAGACTATGAAATTGTTCAGGGTTTACTTATTTTAGGTTCTGTGATCTGCTATTGTTACAGCACTGCTGTCGTAGCAACAGTAGCTTAGCATCTAAAACCACCTTTTTTCCCGAAATCTTCTAGTTTAATGTTGGTTTGGTGGCCAACAGACAGACTTGAAAACAGACTTTCTTTTATTGTTTTTTCTTACACGAAGCAGCCAGGGTGTTGGATATTTCTGAAAACTGCTCTGAGGCATGAAATCTCCCAGATGTTCAGAAAACACAGCACAATATGGACTTTTCATTGACTAAAGTAACCTTCTCCATTCCCCTCATTCGACATTAACAGTCTAGCTTCAGGGCATGCTGTTATCGTTCTTGTCTGTTTCAGTTAAATCTAAAAGTATAAATATTCATAATTAACAATACCCAAGCATATTCATTTTCAGCTGGGCCTGACCTATTTTAAAGCAGTTTTCAATTTGAAAGCCAGCTAACAGACAGTAATGGACAATTTAAAGGTAACTGTAGAAGGAGGCACAAATGGGCACCATACAGGATAAGGTTACAACAGGTCTCCTCACAGTATTTCAGAACGTTTTTTTAAAACCACTTTTCTGCTGCAAACCATCCAACAGGGCGCCAGAAATTTTTTTTCTTCAAAACCCAATACTTATGACATTTACACAAAGACCAGTTACATACCACTCGCACTTTGGAACAAATTCTTTGAAGCAGAAATGTCCCTCAGGATATTTAAGGAATTTATCATTCAGAGTTGTTGATCTGGAGCAGCATTGGTGCTATACTGATAGCAGTAGTCACGCATTTTAAATGCTCACTACGTAAAACACAGGCACTCACTTGAGGCCTTCTGCTTGGGAAGCCTCATATTTACATAGAGCAGCTTCACACCATCTCAGTCGACATCCATACATCTGACAAAGTCATTTTAAATTATTATACTGGAACAAAAATGAGATTACCATGCAGTTAACGGAACATTACAATGCTGATCGAACTATCACTACCGGTGATGGAAAGCTACAGAATTCAAGAACACTCAGACAGAACTCTGGAGAACATTCTAAGAAAACTACCTTCTCAAAAATGAAGCCTGTGGAGCATAAAGTACTTTTAGGCACACATTCTGCTGAAATTTCCATCCATAATCTAAAGCGTTTCGCCCTCATTGGGTCACAGGGGAGCTGGAGTTAAGCCCAGCTGACTACGGGCAAAAGGCAAGAGCACATCCTGGACAAATTGCAAATCCCTCGCTGGGTGCACACACCATTCTCACACACACACACACACACACACACACACACACACACTCATACCCATGGTCAACCAGAGTGTCCAGTTGCTCTGACATGCATGTCTTTGGCCAGTGGGAGGACACCAGAGTACTTGGAGGAAACCCATGTGAACTTGGGGAAAACATGCAAACTCCGCATAGAAAGGCTCCAGACCAGATTCAAACCCGTATCTTTCTTGCTGTGAGGCAGCAGAGTGCCACCGTGCTCACTACGCCAGCATGCTGCCCCTTTTCTGGATATAGGGTGTGCAAATGAATGACAATGACAAGAAGTTCACTCAGAAAAAAAAGGCAGATTCAGATGAACTATATTGTCATTGTTACAGAATAACAACGAAATTAAGTTTGGAGAGAAAGTGCTCCGGGCTGCTGCAACATGCGTCGCGCTGCCAACTCCACTTTCTTCTTCGGCGGCAAGGCAACCCTTTGGCGACTGTCATCATATATGACGGTGTCACTAAGAGTATGTCCATTCATAAGCATGACACACTTTTGTAATAACAAAATCTGCAGTCAGGGTACAACTGATCAAGACATTTCAAAATTACTTTGCCAATTAATACTTGTAGGCTGTGACACTATGCACTGGCCAGCCAGATAGTGCTCCTCATGGAAAATACGGACTGTGAAACTCAGCACCAGCCTGGAGAGCGCAGACTCATTCCGATTTGTTGAACCCTAAACGGAGCTCCTTTGTTTATGTTCAATGCTATACCATGGTAGCTGCATAGGCAGCAGGAGTCATTTAGTTCTTCAGATAAACCATTGAATCTTGAAACCTCAGTATTGATATAATGTCCTGAAGAAGATGTGGTTTGCGTGTACCCAAATGTGTTTTATGGCAAAAAAAAAAAACAAAAAAAACATTTGATTTGCATATAAAATGTATTTGTGCCTTCAAGAAGAAACTTCACCTTCAATTTCATGCCTTTGAATGAAATACAAAAGAAATAGAGGATGGTAAGTTCCCAAGTTTCATGTACGTGGCTGTAAATAACGTATTAATGCTAATGATTTCACTTTACTTGAAAGACTAAAATAAATTCATGGTGTTGTCATTCACTTCTTCTGTGCATGCCATAGCACTTTATGACAAACTGATGACGAATAAAGATGTGCTCACTTTCTTTGACGCAATAATGACGTGCGTCATACCACAGAGCCGGATGCGTCTGAAAACTTGTATACAGCTGAAGTTTTGAATTTGTCAGTCAACTCTCTTAATGACGCACTATTGACAGATAAAAATGTTATCACTTTATTTGACCTGGCCTAAATGATGTCATGAAATTGTTGTGTACCTCATAGCCATAACCAAAAACCTGTCTTTTGGTCATCACATAGTTTTCAAGAATGGGTAACGAGACGTGTGAACCGAGCATTATCAGTATGCCAAGACAGGAATTTATCCTCCTGTATTAAGAAGGAATCACTGCAGATATAACTCAGGAAATACAGCTCTGCTGGAGTTTAATGTGAGTTTCAAAAAAAAAAATTAGCTTTGTCATATTTATCAAATTTAACTCATAAAAAACTAAACAGAACACAATAGAAACATCATAAGATGATTTTTTTTTTTTCATGAACTTTCACTAGTAAGCAGGCTGGAACATTGTGACATAACTTAGTAAATAATACAATAATAATAATAATTCAGTCAATAATCAGTGTTTTATACTGTATGTCATGATGAATCAGTGGTATGACAACCCTGTCAGAGTGAGCCTTCTTTGTTGGCTGTCATGTGACTTGTGTCATAACACAATCCGCTCATTGGTTAATCGACAGTATGTCCTGGTTATTAATGGATGAAAATCTCAATACCTAGTATTATGCACTGTAAGCCCTGATAGTGTGGTGAACTCAAATATTTTATGGAAACCGATTACCTCAAAAAAATTGAGTATGCCAACTTAATGATCTTGTGTTCACAGCACTTAAAACATGTAAAAAAGTTCATTACCTTATTTTCTTTAAGTTCCTTCCACACAATGCAATTAAGTTGACCAACACAATTTTTTTTGAGGTAATTGGTTTCCATAAAACATTTGAGTTCACAACACTATCAGGGTTTACCGTGTGCCATAGTAATAATATTTGCATGATGGGACAGTCGATGCCAAATAAAGTGTACCCAAAACAATGAGCAGTAGTGTGGTCTGATCCCTGGCCCAGTCGAAAGGCTGGTGGCCTTTGCCTCCATAAAATGCTTTAGTTCTGCAGCGATCACCTGAAACAGTTAAGCCAGACGCAGAACTTAATAAGCAGAGAGGTCAAACTATTTCATATCATAATAATGCAAGAGAAAGACTGCTAAATCAGGCACCAAGCTTCTAAGGCCAGCATAAATGTCATAATGGATTTCTTTTTTCATCAATCAGCTGACTTATGTTCAAGCTCATGGTAAACAATGGCTTGCCTACAGAGGAAGGGGGGAGAGAGATTGGGGAAGAAAGATGGTGGAAGAGAAATTTATCAAACTCTACTCCGTAATTCAATTGAACTCAATCTTTGGTAAGGTGCTTGGGAGCACTGGTTTCCATTCGATTAGCTTGAGCTGCTTTTTTTTTCTCAATATACCCGCCATTGACATTTGTGATACAGGCAAGAGAGACTTTTTATCCATTTTTAAAAGCACAGGCTATTCCGAGGGCAAGAGTACACGCAGTTTTGTAGCAATGTTATGTCATGTTTGTTTGTGAATTATTTATTCTCTCTCTCTCTCTCTCTCTCTCTCAAAAGTAGGAGCTCTTTCTGCCCAAATTATGCTCAGCCTACTGTCAAACTTGTTCAGAAGTGCACTGCATCGCATGAATATATTTTTGCTGCGAGAACTGGCTGTACAGAGGAAACATGACTTCTTACAGGCAGGATATATTTTTAAGCCTTTCAGGAATTTAAGCGAAACAGATTGGAAAAAAAAAAATAAAAAAATAAAAAAATAAAAAAGCTAGCTGAGAAATAAGAAATGCGTGGGAGTCTTGTCCTTATAATTGCACACTCCGAGCACAAATTGGCACACCATCCAATCTCGACATATTGTTCCCTTGGTGGGAATTACTGCATGTCTAAGGCCATTCAGACTCACTCGACATCAATGGCCTTTTATGAATCTCTACCATCCTCGTGAAAGAATTTCATTTCCATGGTTTCTGGGAAATGGCGTCCTCCATATAGTGTAGTCACCAAACGGCCATCACAGTTCTGCACAACCCCTACCAGCCCCAACAGATGTCTGAAAAGCGAAGCTACACTCCAGTTACTGTGCTGAAATCCGACCAGGCTGCTTGGCTGAACAGCTTATGATAGAGCTAATGTTCGGTTTGTCTCATTATTTATTTTCAAGACATACTCTTTGTTTTGCATCCAACTAAATACCCTCTCCTTCTGCTGTTCATTTTTTTTTTTAATCTCGGGGGAACAATTAACAAAAAGCCAAAAGGGCAATTACAGCTCCTCTTAGGGCCTAGATAGAATATTATTTCTGGGAGCCTCGAATGGCAGCACTGCATAGTTGCTCGGCCTTGAAAAATGTCCTCTTATGGCGATGGCAATCCAACAATGGGCTGTGGCATTGAAAAAGTGAGTTGATTTTTGGGGGGAAAATGCGATTCCTCTGTCCTTTGCAATAATAGGCTTTCAGTGATTGAATTTCCTCTCCCTATTTCACACCTTCTGCCCAGCTGAATTGCTGTATTTATCATGTGGACTAAAGACGCAGAAAAGAGAGGAATTCATCAGCAGCTTCCAACACTCAATTGTACCACCAGTGGAACAATACCGTCAACTTCATCGGGTGACAAGCGCCTCATCTGTGAATCTGTGTTTCGATTTGTCACCAAGATTCATCGAAGAGACCTTTGCAAACACTGCTCCCTTTTCCATTCCACCTGATGGGCAAAAATCGCCTCACAGTCTAAATTCCGGAATTTTCCGTTAATGCGCCAGATTCAGTCATCAGAATGCACGAGTATACCAACAGCCTGACGACGGGCCGGAGCCATATGCTTGCAACATTTGTGCAAATAAATCCCAATAAAGAATTAATGGATCCGCACTCAAATTGTCAAGCTGTTGCCGTTTAATTCTCCTCACATCAAATATTATTTCTACAAACACCGCAGGAAAAGGGCATCCAGAACGCTTCAGGCAACCTTTACACACCCTTGCGCCATACACGAGTATGCCACATGGTGCCACCAGCCTTCCACACACTCTTACGTGCAGTACTGGGGATTTTCCAGGCCGTGATAATGTAGCCCTGAGATTTTCTGTGTCAAAAAGCCATGCCCAAGCCTTCAACTATCATGTTCACCAAGGAATATTCAGCAGAAGCTCACATCAAGCTGAATTCGTAACATTAGCACACGGCTACATTGACACTAAGGCACCATATATACTGTTGCTCATATGCTCATAAAGTTGGAAAAAACTATTTTTTACCTCTTTTCAGGAAATGTTTTCAGAAACAGTGTGATTTATTCTTCATAGATAAAGTGTCTGAATGCAAAATTATTCCAACTTTATGGGCAACAGTGTATGATCAGAAATATGTGATCAGAATGATCTTAAACCAATGGTCCACTGCTAATGTGACCATCACAACTGCTAATTGAAAGCAACGGACACAGCCTTACACACTGCCTTAGAATTGTGGGAAAAAAAGAAATTGGGCTATTCATAAAAATCCCTATTATACACAGGCTTAAACAACTAAATGAAAGTCCATTTATGGGGTGGAGGGAATGAGACCATGGAGGAAATTGCACTGCAACACGGCAGCAGAAATTTTAACAGCGATTTCTCTGTCCTATTTTCAACACCTGACCACTGACCTTTGGGTTCCAGTGAGGAGGCAGCACATGGTACACTGCTAGTGGACTAACCTTTGACCTGAACTCCGATGCGGAAGTAGACGTCGACGTTTCCCGCGTTCCTCTCCACCAGGATGTAGTACCACTGCTCCCAAGAGGGTAGGGGGGTCTGGAGGTCACAGGTGCTCCCGCCCTGGCAGTCCTGGGAGGTGGAGTTGTGGAGGGGCGGAGCTCGAGCCCTGATCTTCAACAGGATTGGGCAGGTCTCTGTGCTCCTGTTCCTCGTGCTGCAGTTCACGAGCTGGACCCGCACTTTGGAAATGTAGTTTGGGATGAACACTCTGTACACACAAACAGGAAGAGCACAGCAGAGGGCTGCGTTACAGAGGACACTGTGAGGCCTTGTGTAGTGTTTACTGAGCCCTGCACTAATATAGTTCCTGTCTCCTTAGAACTTAGTTCTGTGTTACACTCCTAAAACTTGCCCAAGGACTACAAATAAAAACTTAAAAACCCGCGGTGTAGCCTACTCAATGAACAATACATCTGTGATAAAAACTGCCCCTTTGAAATAAACTGGAAAGGAATAACAAAGCACAGGAACACATACAGCAAAAAAGTTTTTATAGGTTTATTTTTTCCGTAATGCGACACCAATTTCACGGACGGCACTCTTAACACACAGCTTTGTTGTGCTCGCTGAAATCGAATGACCAGCGTGCAGTAAAGTGTAATATGAATTATATTTGAGAAGCAAACATTTTCCGATCTGATAATCGATGAATAGATTGTTGTTTGCAGGTGTGGTTTTTAACTGTTGCCTTTGTTTCGCTGAGAGCAGCTAAACGGGGTTCTTTAAAGACCACTGCTGCAGCCCATCCCATTGAGACTGCCAGTGCATGTGATTCACAGCTGAAGACAGGGAACAGGTTGATGTGGATCAATGATGCAGTTTTTTATCTGCTGAGAAAGCTCCCGGGACACACAGCTCGGGAAAAAAAAAACATCCTTCAAAACTGAATTAATTAAAGCGCTGACCAGGATCGATCAATCAATGCTGCAACAATCCCTAACCAGGCATTTGTAACAGATGCTATACCAGTTATTCAGTACATCGGTCTATAACACGGCTGCATTTAGAACCCTTATGTGCAGTCCTCAAAATTAGGGATGACTTTCCATTAACCCCTTCACTGTCACTGGGCCCTAATTAGGGCCGGGCCAAATGTGCGAAAATGCAGGTGACAGTTAAGGGGTTAAACATTTCAGATAATGACTAGAAAATGCCTCAGGACTTCATCTCCATAAAATTTTCAGCAGTCAACATGCTTATTCCTCACCCTCTGCACTCACACTCTCCAGGCGTTACAACATTTTTGAATGACAATATTTCATCTAACGCATTTAGCTAAGTTTTTATTTTAGTTGAAATGTTCCATGTTATGAAATACAGAAATGATAACAAATTTTGTTTAGGTCAAGAACCCCTGATACATCCTCTGGGATGTAGTTACATACTAGTCCCCTATTTTAAACAGTTTCTTCCTCATGAGGGTTGCAGGGGAGCTGGAGCTGGAGCCGGAGCCTATCCCCACTGACTATGGGCTAAAGTCATGAACACACCCAGGACAGTTAGCCAGTTCATTGCAGGGTGCACACCCCATTCACCCATACCTATGGACAATTTAGGGTTTATAATGAACCTTGCTTGCTCGTGTTGGAGGAAACACACACAAACACTGGGAGAACATCTGAACTCCGCACACAACGCCCCAACAGGTTGGATTCGAATCCACAGCCTTCCTGCAGTGAGGCAACAGCCCTACCCACGTGGCCACTGGAATTTTTTTTTTTTTTTTTTTTTTTTTTTTCATTTTATTTCATTTCAGTGCAGTCTGAAATAATTCAAAGGTTGTGATCAACAAGGTAAAATTGTATATACCAAAGAAATTCTTCTCTATTTTTTCAAAGGTTATTGGTTCAAATATGTTTTATCTACAGTACAAGCTTTAAAAGTCACATCAATCTCGTTCAAAACTGGGAAATGAAACATTTACAATATAATATCAGATTGCTGAATCAAACATAGCATTGTTCACAAGTTCCTGGGCATGATTTCAGATTGTTCCTTGAGCTTTGAAAAGAAAATTTTCTCTTCAAAATTTGCACTAAATACACAAAACGTCTTCCTTTGTGGGGTCAATAGTTCTGCTTCAAAAAGCTTGAAGAAATAAAAAAATTATTTTTAAAAAGCCTCAAAACCTTCTTCATACTCAATCACAAAGTTTTTTTTTTTTTTTTTTTTTTTTTTCATGTGTTTGGGGAGCCCACTCGAAAATTGGGCCAAAATATGCTTCAAGTAGGTTAGGCCACACAAAGAGTATTGAATTTTCATTTATCTGTGTCCCTCTTCACTGACCTCTGGGGACTTCTGAGACGCCTTTGTCCATTGTGCTTCTATCAGTTTAATTCATTTGTACATGTTCTTTTCCATTGTGAGTGAATAAAGTGAGTAAGAAAGGCTCAATTTAAGTCTACATTTTTGGTGCGATTCCTTTTTGGAAGAAATTTTCAGTATTAAATAATCGGTATTATCATAGAGATCAGCGCCTCTACTCCCATATGACACATAAAAATAACCCAAGTTTTGTAAGCTACATTCTCTACACTGAATTTGGAGTAAAAAAAAAGTATGCCACATTGCTGTACTATGCATATAATATCTTGTCAAATCAACCAAGACGTCTGTTAAAATGTGACACAGATTACTGTCTTGGTCATGCCATTTGTGGTCTGAAAAACAAACAACCACATGCAAAATTACGGGAAAATTTGAGCTGAAAATACTGCCATAAGTGGATTAAAGCAATTGTCTCTCGATAGACCTGGGGATGGAAATCCTCTCCATGTTTTTTTTTTTTTTTTTTTTTTGTCCATGAGACTAATAATAGGAGACACAGTAGGTCCTCTACCACAGCAGCTGTGATCATATCAGCTTCTCCCGAAAGGCAGCACTGGCCCTCCAATCCAGGCCTGATACTGCAGATGCACTACAGCTCTCACTGCCACTCACCCCTGCCACCAACGAGTCTTATTTATGAGGATTTTTGTGGATTTTAAACCTAAACATTGCCTACGTTCCTACAAGAAAGACGCCACAGAGGTAAAAAAAATCCCAATTTATAAAACCGAGGGTAAGCTAAACTGCATGCAATATCTATTCAATTAATTAATTTAATTAATTGCTTAATTACTCTGGGTTCGCTTGGAATTTTCCATATGAGCATAATCTTATTAATTCTGTGTGATTTTTAATGTCGGGTCTATTTTTACATATTCAAAATGTGCAATTAAATTGTCGTACGCATCATCTCTGCGCCTACACACCGTTCACAGATGAGACCCCAGATCTCACACTTCCGTCTCTGTCAGTTTCTCTGGCAGATATTAGCTCAAGCAGCCGGTAGCTTTTGTTTGAGTTTGCGCTGAGCTGGCGGCTAAAGAAATGATTATATCTCTCATTATATCTCCACAGTCATCTGGAAAATCAAGGTTTACCAGGAAGCCATATGCTCTGAAAACATCCTTTCTGTCCATACTTAGTGTGTATCTTTCCAGAAGGTTCTAGTTGCAGCAATGAATAGATCGTAAAGTCTAAAAGCTAACTGTGTTTGTAGAGTTTTGCAAACCACACACCTCGAAGGAAAAAAAAATGTAAACTGATCGGATATGCAGTTTGGTTCAATCAACCAGAAGCCGTCACTGACATGTTTCAGTGTTGCTTCTTCAGGACAGCTACACTGCATTGGAGATTACAGTTGTCATCCATTTTTGTCATGATATGAATATAACACAAACACTCTTCCAGCATTTTATAGAGCCAAACATTTTGCAGAAACAAACCGTTCCAGTGGTGTCCTGGACATCCTCAGGTTAATGTTTTGTTATGATAAGTATGTTGAATGCAGTTTACTAGTACAGAAGCAGTATACTCTGTATTTCTGTCAAAATTCTAAAGTAATTTCTGATATTTTCATTTTTGTGGTTATTTACGAACGTTTGCATATTTTAGCACGTAGTCACAGCTGTACAGGCTGTGTGTGCAGTATCCCGGGCTCACCCAGCCTGAAATGGACTGTTTTGGCTTCTAGTTCTTCAAGGCCCCCTCTGTTCAAGCCGAGTCTGCCGTGATTGGCCTGCCATGCTTCAGGAAGCAGTCCTCAGTGAAATAAAGGGAACACAATAAGGTTGTACTGCTAACAAATGGAGGTAAAAATTTTCACCACTGATTCTTGACTTCTTCTATTGGAAGTCCATACAAAGGGAACTTGCCTTTACATTGAATAAAACAGCATTGTCTTGACATGGCAATACGCATTCGCCAATACGCTTCCCTGCCTCCCCTCTATCTAGCTTTATTTGAGGGCGTTTTAAACTAGCTGCTAGACAGGCCTTATAGGTATAGGAGTTACGTTGTGACGTAGAAGCCTTGAAAGAAAAGACTGGACTTAAAACAAGACATTTCAGAAGCTTTGTTTTCTGTAGGAGATAAGAACTCACTTTTGCCTGGACTTTGGGCTTTGTAACTGCAGATAGTTTTACATGCACAAAAAGCTCCATAACCCATTAAAGGGAAGAATGAACCCCAAAAAGCATACGACCCCTTTGAAGATGAATTTCAAGAGGCAGCCTGAACGCTTATTTGTTCGACAATTACATTTCAACTGTTCAGAAAATGGCTTCAGAAACAGGAATGGTGGACTGGATTTGATATTTGGCCACTGAGCAGATCGCAGAGCAAATAACCTTGGGGCCACAGACGAAGCAATATGTTCAGTCTCCCAAGTAGGCAAGACAATTTTAATGAGCTAAAAACTGTTTAATTCTATTTCAGTTTAAACCGTTCCCTTTGGGGACTTTAGTTTTCTGTCATGCATTACTCTCTTGTTTTGTAATTGTTCTAGCCTCTTATCTCAAAGGGCAGGCCTCTTTTTCCAATTACAGTGAGTGAGCGAAACATTATTGTTTTCACACCACAAGCCTAGAAAGTACATTATCTTCTGCTAGAAGAAAGACAGTTAACATTAGGTACCTGATCGAGATCTCACAGTCACCTCATTAAAGGAAGTTCATTGTCAACTGGAGACTGTTCGGCTTGTATAATGAACTCTCCATGAATAGAAAATTTACTCCAAATAATAATCTCTGAGAATAATAAATGTGTTCTAAATCCTTCGATATTTCAGCATTCCTGGAAAACATCTCATCTGTAATCATTCTATAGATGATCCCCAGACTTTCAGTGCATTGTTTGCATTTGGTATCTCTGTGCACACATTTGCCTGTGTGTATACAAGCACATATTTGTGCTTACTGTTTGTATATTGTGAGTGAATTTATGAGTATCTGTCGCTCATATTTGGCTGCAGAGCCCTCATTTGTTTGCGAGCTCTGTGTGGGAGTGCAGTAGCGCATGTGTACTGTTCACGACTGCGTCCGTCAAACACATGAGCACGTGTGTATTTATAATCTCCGAGCACTTTGTGTGGTTTCCGTACATTAAACCGTATTCCTATGGTTGCACATATCTGTATGTGTGCGTCGTGTTGCTTGCGTGTGTGTGTGTGTGTGTGTCCACTGAGCACACGTCAGTGTGTGGGAGTACATGTATGGGCAGTACAGTTAATTAAACCTTCGCTGCTTCTTTGCTTGACAGAGGAAACGGTGGGGAAATGAAAAGAGGAAAAAGAAGAGATAAGATCAGTAAAATTAGCGCCGGGACAAATGTGACTACACTGGTGTATTAACACATTTTATTCCTGAGCCGTTTTCACTCCTCACCCTCTACACTGCACTGCTATCTCTCCACTACAAGCAGTGGGTGAAAACAAACACGCCTCGAGGTATTATTTACTCGTATTTTTATTTTTTTTCTTTTTTTTTTAAGCAAGCCTTTCTTGTAAGAAAGGACAACACTATCTAATGCATCCTCATCCTGAGGACTTGAAACAAGCAGCCAAACAATAAAAAAAAACAATAACAAAAAAAATCTTTTAAAACATATTGCACATTTTTTATAAAAATTTCACCAGCTAATCCATGAGACCCTAATGCTTTGAAATGGCTTCAGTGTATATCCACTCAGGCTCTTGGGGAGGTTAGTGTCCTTAGTCTATGAACTCAGCAATCTGTTCTGTGCGTGGGTTTGTTTTGAGTTCTGAGGAGTCACATATTTCTCAGTGTGTTTTTCTCTCTGTCCCCACCTCTCCATTGTCTTTAATGGTCTATTATTTTCTAATTGAGGGAAGAGTCCATTAATATGTGAAATTACTGAGAGGCAAAATTCACTTGAGAGCATGGGGAGGGTGGAACGTGTCCGAAATGATAAATGCAGCGTGAGGCAGGCTGAGATTTGGCTGCGCTGAGAATCTCCTCGTGAAAAAAATGACATGAAAATGGTCTTTTTAAAGGTCATACACAGGACTGCTCTAGAACCCTGGATAGTAATCTTTTATTTCATAAATGATGCAAACATTAATCACAATGTGCAAATAACAGTATGAAAATCTGTTTTTACATGTATACACTTGAAGACCTCAATGGAAAAATGATCAGTCACATTTTCACATTGCTGAGAACTGATGAATTAAAAATTCAAAACAATCTTAGAAACAATGCACTTAAAAAATATGCAAAATGTATAAAATATATAAAATATTATGATATATAATTTTGTTATATTTTAATAATATATAATATATACAAAAATGCAAAATTTGGACTCTGATCATTTTTCCATTGTGATCTTCACTGGAGTATAAGTGTCTTGATGCATGGGTGTAGATGTGTGAGTGCAGTATTGTGTGTGCGCAGGAGGGCGTGTGCATGTGTGTGTCTGTAAGTGGGTGTGTGTTTACTATACATGTCCATCTGCATCCAGTATACGTATTATTTCTGTTTGCTGTTAGTGTGACTAATGGGAGTGTACAGTCAGAGCAGTCACCCACTTGTAAAGCACCGATCTGTTATGGCCAGGGATCATTTGATCGATGTAGTATCCAGGATACAGCACTGAAATTCCGATCAGCCGCTGGACGATGAGCTGAGGTTGGAAGAGGTACTGGCATTCTTCAGAGAGACCCTACAGATGGAGGGAGAGAGGGAAGGAAGGAGGGAGAGAGAAAAAGACTGATGTAAAAATATACGCGACCACAATTCTCACCGGTGATCCCTCAGCGTGAAGCCTGTGGAGATATTGACGCCGAGGGAGAACCCAGCCGACTAATTGAATCCTCGATCATAGAATAGGCTCGTGCGTTTCGCCTGATGGCCATGGCACCGACACTCACAGATTTAGCTCACAGATGTGTACTCGTGCTGAGTGCTGTTGTTTTTTGCCGTGCCTCTGTTAGTCACGATGACATAATGAAATATCATCTGTTATTACTGCAAACATACAGGCGCGCAATTCTAGTGCGCTATCGAGAGCCACATCTGTTGTAACTTCCTCGCCCGAGCCTTTCCTCCACTAGCAAATGTTGCAGACAGACCGGGGTGCTGGCAGTAGGAATGGAAAGTGTTGCCAGGGAGCATGAGGGAGGCTCGACGGGGCCGACCCTGCCCTTTTTTTGGCTGCGCTCCCTGTTCTCCCAAAGCCAGAGAAGAAGAGAGAACACAGGAGACTGGAGCTTTCTACCGCAGTTACACACCTGAGGGTGACTGGGCAGGCAGCCCGGGTCTGTCTCTTACTTCGGCCAAACCACAGCCATCAGCATAGTGCCTTAGGGGGGAGACGAGAGGGGGGCTGTAGAACTGGGGGGGGGGGTAAAGCTGTTTGTTTCTGTTCCACTTCCCCTTTGTGTAATGAAATTGTAATGTTATGGCGCATTTTTGTTATTTTTTTTTATTTTTCAAATCCTGAAAGAGGAGCAATAAAACGCCTGAGGTTTTAACTTCTTTTTTTTGCAGGATTGTGGACAATCCTCCTTTAGCGAGGATTTTATGCACTTGTTCAGAAATGCAAAGCAGAGAGGGTGACTGACTGGGTCACATGGCTTGGTCACGTGGGTGCGGAAGGTTTATGTAGATGAGCGGTGTGCGCTATGGACTGTGCCAGTTTTAAACACAACTGCCATTTTTCTCCCTCATCTGTTCTCAATCCAGAGGGAAGGTGTCACAGGTTCTCGGAGCTATTCATTAAAATCATATTAATATCCTCCAAAATGCTCGGCTTAATATACCAACTACGTGAAGATATTTTAATGAATGTGCCTGGTTTCAGTGTGTAATCAGCAATACCCATGAGTTGTTTATTTCTTTCTCTAAAGCTGCATATCTTATCACTGTCATGCTTGAGTGTGAAAGGGGTTCAGAAAAAATATTGGTGACAGAACACTTGTCCGCATTGAACATTTTAGGGAATGAATTGAATATGAACACACCATATGTGTATACTGTACATACACTAAGCAAGTGCATCATATTTGAAATTTAAGAATTGTCTTATTTTTGCAATCTGGAAATGTAATTGTGGACCTCTTGATCATTCAAAACATGGCAGCATTTATATCTGAAAAATAAAAAAGTATTGGCTTCATATACATGCACAATTTAAATTTTTTATATTTCTTTGCTCTTTTTATTATGACTATTATTCAACAAATGTAATTCTAGCAAACATTTCAGAGGACAAACTACTGTTATTGTCTCGCAAGAAAAAGAATCATTTCATTAAGAAGCAGAGGGTCCGGTTGGTTATTAAGGCTTAGACGGGTTGTTTGTATTTGCGGGGACAAATTTTCACAGAGAAAATGTTCGTCCTTAAGGGACTCCAAACAAAAGATAAGCGGTGAGGACAGTGTGTGAGCTTGTGATTTACCAGAGCTGCACTGAACCACACGCTCTATTCTGACATCTCCCTTTTCCTTTGGAGAAATACATCAGCGTGGAGACTGACCCCAGGCTTTTGACAGCATGTCCCATTCATTTATGATTATGTACAGTATAATGGTTTTGTCTCACATGATGCAGCTCAGTGGAGTTGTTTTTCTAGCTTGACTTTACCTGTAGCACAGTTGAAAAGACTCAGCGAATCAGTCATGATTCTTGGTGAAGGCAGTGAGCCATGTTATTGCTACAAGAGGCGCTGCGGGACCCAAAAAAGATTTATTTAGCCCTCCGTCGACTGAACAGAGTCAAAAACAATGAATACAATCGTGTCATTACCTAGAATCATAAGAACTGTTCAAAGTCAATATGCTGAATCAGCATTTATTCTTCGTATGGATTCAATCAATCAAGCACTAAATCAATCAATCAATCATTCTGATTGAGTCTTTCAGTTTAGCGTAATTAATCATAGAATGACTTCAGGCTGAATGACTGTCTCATAATTGGATCTTAGTTAATACCTCGCCTCAAAGTATGTTAACGTAACTTCTTTCAGAGATATGAAAATGAAAAAATAAGATTTTGTTTGATTGAACATCTAACCCTGTCAGCAGTCGCACCCTACTCCGTAAATAAAGACTTAGATGCTTATCTTTTTTTGTTCAAGAGCGTGTGACGAGCTCCAGCTGAAGCTCGTCAGCCTGCCTGCCAGGATAGTTTCCCGCCACTCTCACCCATTATTCCATTATTAGTTCGTTTCTCTCATTGGTTTAGTTCTCACCTCACCTCAGTATTTAGTTCCTGCTTTGTTCACTTTTCTTTTGTCGGTCAGACCATTTACTTCCCTTACTCTATGCTGGTTCGGCTTTCTCCCTTTCGGGAGACTAAATTATCTCTTTTATGGGAGCTTGCGTATTTTACCGTATCTACATTTGTTTTAATAAATTTTACTCTATTCCAGAGCTTACGTATCCGCGTCTTTGTATGTTCATGACCAATTTGGAATTGGCTGTTTTCTCCCTTTCGGGGTTTGTAAGCTTTTCCACTTTGTATTTTCTATTGCCATTGTTTCTCGTGCTTGTGTGTTCATTGTTGACTTTATACAATGACAAATAAACCAGTCATTTTGCCTGCTACTTTGCGCTTGGGGTCTCCCTGTATTCCTACATGTTACAGAGGACATATGTAGATTTATATTCGACAAAATAATTGACCTCGATTAAAATGTAACAGCTACGTGCGATGAGCGAAATGAGAAAAAATGCTTATATGGTTCTTTTTGTGTTCAGATCACAAACAAGCGTGGATTACAAACACACACTCACGCATGCTGCGTACCCACACTCACACACGCACACACAGGCTGCACACACGCACACATGCACCGACACAGGCAAACAAACACACACACATGCATTCACACATTCATGCGCACTTATACATGCATCATTGGCACATTGAAAATAAACATAAATCCAACACCAGTGACTTGCATTTTCTCTGAATTTTACAGAACATTTTTCATTCCCAGGCAACAAGTTTACACATTTTACGTAAACAATTTCTTTCATTTATTAAAGGAAAATAAAAGCAATGACGCGGGACATCTTTGCACAGTAACTCTGTCAGTTTGTATAACCCTGCTCAGTACAGGGATATTTGTCATGGCTCACTGCTAAGGTATTCATTTTCTCTCATCTGGGCCTGCATTTCAGTTCCTAATGCAATTCCTCAGAATGATGGACAGGCTCATTTGCATCTGCACAAAGCTCTCTCTGCAATTACTCACATTCCGGATATCTCCATTCTGTGTTTGTTCTTCCTGACAAGTCTGCAACCCCAGACGGCCTTATTTTTAAGAGCGAACAGCTGACGGAGAATCAGTGTAGCCTATCTTAGGAGGCTTAAAAATAGAGAGGCTCTAAAAAGCTGGAGCTGCATCTCAGACACTTCAAGAGTGATCACTCACGAAATTATGCACTTCAAAAACTAATTATGACCAGGTTACACCGGAATGGCCTTTCATGTTGGAATTATGGGTTGGAGAGTCTGGTATCACGTCAGAACTCTGAGTTGCTGACTGGGAGAAAACTCACTTTATTCAAAACCGATGAAAGCCAGGAACATGCAATGCCAATTAGAGCTGTTAACTCCAAAAGCATGTTTAAAATACTTAATGTTTTTAGTGTTAAACTAATTTTAAATACAGTTCATACACCGATCAACCATAAGATGAAAACCTCCTGTCTAACATGGTGAAGATCCCCATTGTGCTGCCAAAACAGCTCCATCAAACTAACATCACTCGAATTCCCAAACTCAGGGTTTCCCGGCAGAATATTTCCCACAGTATCACAGTCCCTCTGCCAGCTTGTCTTCTTCCCACACTGCATCCTGATGCCATCTCTTCCCAGGTGAGTGATGCACATGTACCCAGCTGAAGCACCAGCTGATGCAAAAGAAAATGGAATTTTCTTGACCGATTGATCTTCCTCAACTGCTCCAAGGTCCAGTTCTCAAGCTCAGGCATCCATTGGTGTCACTTATAGAGGTGGACCAGGTTTAGAGTGGGCACTTTGACTGGTCTGAAAACTAAAAAGTACAATACACTGCCAGGCATGATGCACTGTGTGTTGTGACAAATTCCTTGTATAAATATTATTGAAATCCTCAGCGACTTGTGCCACAGTCGCCCTTCAGTCAGTTCGGATCAGACTGGATGGCCATCACAGCCCTTGTGCCTTGATAAGCCTTGAGTACCCAAATCCCTGTCTCCAGTTCATAGTTTGTCCCTCCTTGGACCTGAGTTAGCAGGTACCCACATCTGCTAACAGGGAGCACCCCAGAAGTCGTGCCACTTCACTCGTCAGGCCATAACGATTCGGCCCTAGTCAAAGTTGTTCTGTTCCCATTTCTCCCACATTCAACATGTTGAATATGAGAATTGACTGTTTGCTTACCGTCGAAGGTCTGTTTGCAGACCTTGATGTGCCATTGTTATGAGATAATCAACAGTATTCGCTGTATCTATGCGTAGTTGTATGCTCATTGGTGCACATCTTTAAATTTTCCAATGAGCAGCACATATTCCAAAGTGTCTGAAGGTTTTATTGCTCAGGATGAGTTTGAACTGGCAGCGGCTTCTTGCTAGTCACCATAGCATCAATGGTTGCTGCGTGGCAATAACTTGGATGCTCCGCTTTTTTATATCCACACTATGAGGCCAGAGTGACGAGCTCATGCACTTAGACACAGAATGAATGTGACCAGTCCAGACTCAGACACAGGAAGTCCTCCATTCCCTGGCGGTGCCGTGTAGCAGGTGCTAGGTGAACTCGCCTCGTGAGCGACAGATCCGTGATAATGAAGAGTGAAAGGGGAAACAGGGCTCGCATCGCCATTAAATTACAAATTGGAGAGTGGTGGCCCATCTGTTGTCAGCAGCGAGCTGCACGCATGACGCCAAGCCGCGCCTCTCACTCGAGGGGACAGACGGGGTCCCTGCATGGGGCCGCGGAGGTCGCCATTGCACCGTCTATCTGAATGTGACATCCGTCATTTTTTTAATACATTGGTCCCTCAACCTCCCCTGATGGCGACTCAAGGCTTAGGAAACACACACAAATCACCTCTCTCTGGTGCGACGACCAGATGCAGCCATCGCTGACTGAATGGTAGGGGTTATTAGGGGTCTCCTTTCCAAAGCTGGGGCTCATGAAATGTGGGCGCGACTGATAATAAGCTGTCTACCCTTTGAAGTGTTTGTCTTCATTTCGAACCGAGGCTGAAAGTAATTAGAGTCTACATAAAAACACGATTAAACTGTCATGTTCATGTAGTGATAGACAGAGGGTGCTTTTTGTCAGTCTTTTCGTGGATACAAATCACAGCAAATTGTTCAGAAATATAGACCATTAGACTTATTAAGGAGAGTTCAAGAAAGGCAAGGTGGTTGGAGAGTGGCTCTGACAGAAACAAAATGGCCTCCTCTTACAGGCCAAGATGATGAAAGTCTGTGGCCAAATTCGGAATTACATACTTGTTCACAACATACTGCATACTCCACCAACATATGCAGGACTACGTGTCTCCATAGTCGTGCTCAGAGCCCTATTCAGTTTGTGACAAAAACCATGCCATGTGTCACATAGTCACATGACCGTCAAGATAGTAAAATCACCTGGGCCTCTGTAGGATGTTGCCATTGATTGTGCTGCATTGTGGGACGCATTTCTTCATGAAAACAGCTCTGCTGCCACCTGGGAAATTTTACTATCATTATATTTCATCTGAGTGTTTGGGCATAAATTTCATATTGGTCACATACTGTATACTAATTGCTAGCTTTGGCCACAACCAGTAACCGAGTAGCTAGTGGTGGGCGATTCTGAAGAGGGCCTGAGACCAGGCTTGAAATGGCCCACAGCTGGGATGGATAATTGGTGAAGGGAGAAGCTGGACTTCTTCCCACAGCAGCTGTGCTCCCACCCAGCTGCTCAGAACAGCCCACCCCTCAGATTCAGACTGAATTTAATCGCAGCTACTTTACTATATTAGGCTTCAACAAGTCAGTGATATTTTAAGGGATCGAGAAACAGGTCTTAGCAAACCTCTCTTTTTGTCGCATTGTCACTTCACACTCTAATGAGCAGTGTCTGTCAGGTCAGCTTGTGTCATTGACAGGACGCATGAGAAGGTAAGTTCTAGGCTTACAGGATGAGGTAAGCAGTATCCCAAGCCTTCGAATACTTCAGGCATTTTATAAAACATATCAAATTTTCTATTTTTGTGCAGAGCCACTCATTTGATTTGCACCCCTGAGCCTGTGACGGCACGTTGCCCTTTTTGCTAGAAATCTGATTCAAAAACATCCCAGCAACAAAGAAACGCAAGTTAATACAAAACTGATGGGAAACTAAGAATTAGTGTAACTATTATAAAAATCTTATTTGTTATCATCATATTTGCTCTCATTTCTTCATACATTTCTTTGCCTTGCAGTCACTTCGACTAGGTGACCACACGAGTACATTGAGTAACTTGCCAACTTGTGTTTTTTATATATATATATATATATATATATATATATATTAACCTTTAGACTGCATACATGCTGCTAATGTTGCTCAACGATGAAAGATATCAAAATCAAAGTTGTTAAAAACCTATAATGTGGCAGCTTGTTTAAAAGAGCTCCCCCAGGGAACATTCATTTTTCCCACAGAGGCTACTATCTGTGCCAAATCTAGGCATAGTCGAGGCCAGCCTTGCTGCCAGTGGTATATGCACAGGAGTCCATCTGCACTGATCTTCGGGGGTCTCTAAACTGTGCTATCTAAGGAGAGGACCAGCGCATCTGGACTGACGCGTGCTCAGAGTGCAGTCAGGCTTCAGTCTGTTCAGCTGCCCTCTCCAGTCCCTCTCCGAGTGGCTCATCTCGCTCTCTCGCGGATTTTGCTGGAAGGTGCTAATAAAACATGAGCACAGAGCACGATAATCCTCTGCTAAGTATCAGTAGAATCCCTAACATTGCCCAAAGTGCTGCCCTGTTACAGATTAGCACTGATCTACCAGGGAGAGCAATGAGTCTATCCCTTCTCCACGGTGCCGTCATTCAAAGCCTGAGCCTCTTAAGGAGCTGTTATTTAGTTGGGGCCAACTTGCACTGTCAACTCATTGAAAGCATTAACAACACAACACAAGCTGGAGAATGTAGACAAGAATTTGACGCCTGTTGGTCCTCATTACAAACAGCCTAATCCGACTGGTAAATAAATATCCTAAATGAAAAAAGGATGCACAAATAGCCACCGTTATTTTCTCTGGATTGCCTGAGACGGTTGGTGCATCACCAGAGCTTGGCTTGAGAATCCAATGCTGATAAAGTACTATACTCTCTAAGCAATGTAGTTCGTTTCCACAAAAGCAGCCTGACAGGTATTGTATCCTTTTCAGTGGTGAAGCTACGCTAACAGTGTTGAGGTGAGTGATGCTTCCGATAGTCTGGAGTTTTTGTTGGAAAGAGTGCTTTGCACACTCTGCATCAACCATCTGCCGGAAAATGTTCTAAACCAGTTTTTTTTTTTTTTTTTGTCATTTGTCACTCTATAGGAAGAATTGAGGTGAACACAGTTCATTGGGCAATATCTGCTACATCTCTATAATATAGGTACATCACTGAGGAGAAATCTCTGCAGCCAATTCACTCCATTTTATGCCTGGCTTGAATGTGACTGTCGCCTTGCGTGAAGGGATTCGACCTTTGGAAGGTCAGTGTAATCTACCTAATTTTTTTTTTTTTTTCGCTGAATATTAATTGATCTAAAAGGGCATTTTTCACTGTTGTTACCTTGTTTTGGTTTTCAATTATTGACATTCACTGTCAACAAAAAGATTTATTAGTTACCAAACTGGATTTCATTTGTCTGTAGCCAGTGATATACCGTGAGTGCCATAATTCATTTGGTGAGCGTGTTTGTTTTGTTGGTGCGTGGGGGTAGTTATGACGCGGGTCTTCTTGTCAATGCCGGGTCCAATTATTTCTCAGCGATGCTTCCGTCTACAGACGGCCGCGGTCGGCAGGTACTGTCATTTAATCATTTCCTTTCTCCGCAGAAAAGGTCAACCCTCCCCACCGAGCTGCCTTTTATCAGCATTTCTTAAGCGGCCGGGAAAGCAGCGAATGGCATCTCAGGCCCTGTCCTCAGATGGGCTGGCCAAATTACGACTGCTCTCTTATCCGCTAAAATCCACAAAACTCTTTCCACAGTTAATTAAGCCAGGGGTAGATGGCAAGTGGCAGGAGAAAATAATGAGAAAAAGAAAGTTTAAATGTGCTATGACAGAATTTCAATAAAGTTGCCACTAACTTCACTCATTGCATTTTAACTAGGGTGTTTTTTTTTTTTTTTTTTAACACATTAATTTCGATTAAATAATTACAGAAAAAAATAACACGTAAAAAAAAACGCATTTCATCGCACCTTTCTCAGTTCCCCCATTTCTGGCACACCGGTACCGCTGATGTACATACTCCAGCCCGGTGGGTGGCGGTAATGCACCTAAACTTTGAGTTCGCACTAATCTGTGAATGTAGTAGCCAGATGAAAAATGCACAGATAAATATAGATGAAAAATAAACATTTTTGTTGTTCAAGTTCACGTATATGTCTATTCATTGATTCAGTCGTCAACCAAAATTTATTTGAATTGAAAAGCTTTGCTTAAGGTGTCAAATATTGCTATTTGATAAAAATGTGATTAACTGAGATTAATTAATTACAAAGCCGCTAATTAATTAGATTAATTTTTTTAATCGCATCCCGCCACTAATTTTAACATTAGTCGACACTTTACATTTTAATGTTAGGTCACATTAATGCGGTGAGAGTGCTGACAAATCACTATGTAAGTGTTATTTTGCCATCATTGTAAGCATAGGCAGAAGCATCACTGCATGCAAGCATGTACTTTGTAGTTTTAGTGACAGTATCAGGCTTTGACTATGGTGAAGGGTCTCAGATCACGGGCAGGAATGGGATAGGAGGATGGCCTTGTTCAAATATACTGCGTAAACACACAAGATAATGCATTCGATTGCTCATTTATTACAACCATAAGAGCAAATGGTTCTATCCTTTTTTTACAAAACCCAAAACCAGTGAAGTTGGCACGTTGTGTAAATCGTAAATAAAAACAGAATACAATGATTTGCAAATCCTTTTCAACCTATATTCAATTGAATACACTGCAAAGACAAGTTACTTAATGTTCGAACAGGTAAACTTTGTAATTTTTTGCAAATATTAGCTCATTTGGAATTTGATGCCTGCAACATGTTTCAAAAAAAAGCTGGCACAAGTGGCAAAAAAAGACTGAGAGAGTTGAGGAATGCTCATCAAACACTTATTTGGAACATCCCACAGGTGAACGGGCTAATTGGGAACAGGTGGGTGCCATGATTGGGTATAAAAGCAGCTTCCTGAAATGCTCAGTCATTCACAAACAAGGATGGGGCGAGGGTCACCACTTAGTGAACAAATCATTGAGCTGATTGTCGAACAGTTTAAAAACAACATTCCTCAACGAGCTATTGCAAGAAATTTAGGGATTTCATCATCTACGGTCCGTAATATCGTCCAAAAAGGTTCAGAGAATCTGGAGAAATCACTGCACGTGGCGACAAGGCCGAAAACCAACATTGAATGCCTGTGACCTTCGATCCCTCAGGCGGTACTGCATCAAAAACCGACATCAGTGTGTAAAGGACATCACCACATGGGCTCAGGAACACTTCAGAAAACCACTGTCAGTAACTACAGTTCGTTGCTACATCTGCAAGTGCAAGTTAAAACTCTACAATGCAAAAGCGAAAGCCATTTATCAACAGCACCCAGAAACGCCCGGCTTCGCTGGGCCCAAGCTCATCTAAGATGGACTGATGCAAAGTGGAAAAGTGTTCTGTGGTCTGATGAGTCCACATTTCAAATTGTTTTTGGAAACTGTGGACGTCGTGTCCTCCGGACCAAAGAGGAAAAGAACCATCCGGACTGTTATAGGCGCAAAGTTCAAAAAGCCAGCATCTGTGATGGTATGGGGGTGTATTAGTGCCCAAGGCATGGGCAACTTACACATATGTGAAGGCACCATTAATGCTGAAAGGTACATACAGGTTTTGGAGCAACATATGTTGCCATCCAAGCAACGTCTTTTTCATGGACGCCCCTGCTTATTTCAGCAAGACAATGCCAAGCCACATTCTGCACGTGTTACAACAGCATGGCTCCGTAGTAAAAGAGTGCGGGTACTAGACTGGCCTGCCTGTAGTCCAGACCTGTCTCCCACTGAAAATGTGTGGCGCATTATGAAGCGTAAAATACGACAACGGAGAGCCCGGACTGTTGAACAACTTAAGCTGTACATCAAGCAAGAATGGGAAAGAGTTCCACCTGAAAAGCTTCAAAAATTGGTCTCCTCAGTTCCCAAACGTTTACTGAGTGTCGTTAAAAGGAAAGGTGATGTAACACAGTGGTAAAAAGGCCCCTGTGCCAACTTTTTTGCAATGTGTTGCTGCCTTTAAATTCTAAGTTAATGATTATTTGCAAAAAAAAAAATAAAGTTTCTCAGTTTGAACATTAAACATCTTGTCTTTGCAGTGTATTCAATTGAATATACGTTGAAAAGGATTTGCAAATCATTGTATTCTGTTTTTATCTACGATTTACATAACGTGCCAACTTCACTGGTTTTGGTTTGTAAAAAAATTGTATTACAGATTGTTATCCTAAATTTAAAACTGTTAAAAGGTTGAGTTAATACACATATCTACAGGGAGATCTATGAAGCAACATATCAAGAACAATAACACCTGCTTCTCTACTTGGTTGAAGGTGCCTCAGGGCGACGAAGCATAAATAAACTAAACTGTGAGTGCGGAAACTGTTCAAAAGGTAACATCTGCTGTGCAACAAACCCTCACACTTATTTGCCCTCTGTTTCATACCTAATGAAGGTTCTTGGATTAATTATGACCGATTCTGTGGGTCAGTAGACATAATCAGCCATAATTGCATGGGGTATGGTAGAAACTTTAATGGATTCCCGAGGGGAAATTAATTGATGACTTTTAGAATGCAAATATACAACTGCAATGGACAAGCATATATCACAGTTCGGTGGGATTTAAGTCTATCTAATTGCTTAAATGAACCCCATGAATAATTATAGGATGAGAGCAGCTCTGGTCTGTAAATCTTTGCATGGGGAATAAGAAGACTATGCAGGAATTCACAAAATCCATATTTCACTCTCACTCTCTCTCTCTCTCTCTCTCTCTCCCTACCCCTTCTCTCTCTCTCTCTCTCTCACACACACACGCACACACTCGCACACTCAGGCATACACACACACACACTATGTGGACATGCACAAACACATCACACACACAGACACACACGACCCTTTCCTCTGAATAAC
Organism: Gymnothorax javanicus; assembly: GCA_029692085.1. Classification (NCBI taxonomy): domain Eukaryota; kingdom Metazoa; phylum Chordata; class Actinopteri; order Anguilliformes; family Muraenidae; genus Gymnothorax; species Gymnothorax javanicus. Next base: position 16,525,759 of record CM056194.1, read on the forward strand.
AGCAGACCCCAAATCCTCTTTCGGTTACTCTCCAGAATATAACCATGTGACTTAAGGAAATGGTGCCATTTGAAAAAAAAAAAAACAGGATGTTAAACTGAGAAGAAAATAAAAGCAGAGAATAACATTATAACACACATTAATGTACATCACTAACCCTAAATCACGCCTTGGGCGATGTGCCATGGATTTACTCAATTATGCAGCATAAACATTAACAATGTAAAGGCATGTATGATTAGGACCTCTGAGTTATATGATGCGCGGTTGTCATGGTAAAGCAAGAGGAATCGACGGCAAGCAGCAGATGATTAAAGTCAATTTGCCTTCCTTTGAGCCGTGATGTGTGGTGCTGTGATTCTCTGCTGAATTCTGAATGAACGGTGAACTCAGTTAGAAAAGAAAATAGCAGAGAGGAATGTTTTAAAACTTTTTTATAGTGAAGAGATTGAGGTACAAAACTATTTTGAACAAGTTACCTCGTAAAACCTGAAAATATTTGTAATAATTCTTTCAATTTTGTTGCAGATGGTTTTTTGAGTGTGTGCATGTTCGCAAAGATTAAATAATGAGGGTTTTCTATGCAACTCAAACTGCTAACAATCTCAACTGACTGAACTCAAAGCTGTCCTTTACTTCCATACTCTCATCTGCTCTGAATCTTAATGAAATGCGTTAATACATAAAAGAAACTCAGCCCAAGGGTAAATAACGTGTCAGTTTTGTCCCCGTCTTTGAGCATAGAGTCTATCTGAAGGCTGCCCTGAAGGCTGCATATTTCACTCTCAATTCGCTAGCAGAAAATTTGTTTCAAATATTTTTAGATTTTTTTTTTTTTTTTTGAATGTTCAACTGCAGCCATTTTGTCCGTATTTCCCACTATGATGACAGGCGACAGCAATTTGCCAGCCATACCTGCACTGTACCTGTGGCAGTGACCAAAGCTGTGCTGTTTTAGCATTATCAAACATTTTCCAGGGGAGTGAAAGTAAAATGCTGCTTCAGCATACGTGTCAATGACGGATGAGGCTTTCACAGAGGCAAATAATTAAAAAACAATCTATTTTTATGTTCAGTTAAGCTTCACCTACGCTTTCATATTTTGTTTGGTTCAGTATCAAATCACAAAAATGTATATAAACAAGATTGATTGGTTTATTCTTCCAAAATGTCATTAGGTGTGCTCAAAAGTTTACTTGAATAATAGCTTATATGAAATTGGTAAAACATAAATTTACGCTGGCTGAAGTGTACACAGCTTCTCAGATTCTTAATTAAAGTGTCATGTATCGTATAAATTTGTAGTTTTACCAGATGATACTCATGTTTTATCCATCCTTCCTCCAAGGAAATGAAATGAAATTGAAATGTATAAATAAATGTTTTTTCGCTTTTCCAATTACTTTCTGTACTTTTGAATCAACAAAATAGCACAATTGTTTTTTTTTTTTTTTTTTTCAAAAATTTAATACATATTGCCAATTCTGCAACAGAGACTGTGTGCACTTAATGACAAGAGCATTCATGCACACTCATACTCACCCTAACACACACACACACACACACACACACATATACACATTTGTATGGAAAACAAAAATGCAAACGTGCGCATACTGGGATCACAAAGATACTGCGGTATCCAAGAAAGACAGATAAAAATGAATGTAGCTTCTGTATATAAATAGGATTGTTCCGTTTAGACTGAATTCCCTGGGCAAATTATTTGGTGGAAACCCTTTTGGGAGGGAACATTTTAGTATGTAACATTGGTGCCAAGTAGCAAGAGATACTGAGCAACGTCAAGATCTGACTCTCGCAAATACCTGTTATACACCAAATAAACTACCAGTGATAGTAGACCCAAGTGCTGAATTACTTCTTAATGGTAGCAATCTACAACACATTTCATCAAATTGTTTTACATGTACAGTTGTTATGTCCGTGCCTGGCAACCCGGTGACCACACCCACAACTCCAATCAAGTCCCCACTTCCTTGTTCCAGCTCCCCTGAGTTTTAATTGCATACATCTGTTTCCTAGCCCATTTAAGCTCCCTGGTCTGTTCAATTGTCACTGGGCGTCATTAATAGAACTCCTGTGTTCCTAGCTCCTGTGTTTCCCAGTCTTGTTAACTCTCACATCTATAGAATCCCTGTGTTCCTGGCTCCTGCGTTTCCCAGTCTTCAGTGTTATAGTTCTACAGTAGATCCTGTCTTTGCAAAGCATTTATTCCTTTGTACTTTGTGGGGTTTTGTATTTTGACCTTTTTGCCGTCGATGATTTTTGGATTTTGTTCTTTTGATACTTTGTACTTTCTTCCTTTGATACTTTGAGGTAGATTTTGTTATTCTTTGACTTTTGTACTTACTCCTAGTGTTTGTATGTAAATCTGTTTTAGTTAGTCATTCCTGTGTTTCTGTTCTCCCACAGTGTTTGTAATTTCTTAGAATTATCTTGTGTCATAGCGATCTCCTGGTTTATGAATATTTGCTACTATTATTGTGAAAAAAAAAATCCTGCTCCGTGCACTAACTTCCTGCTTCATGCTCTCCTTCCTGAGTGTCCGCTGACAACACTAGTGAGAGCAAGAACGTGTTAGAGTGTTAAACAGTAAGTATAATCAGTTGCAAAAGTAAAGGCCGGAGCGCAGTATGGGCGTGAGATTCCTTGACTGTGCGCAGCATTGAAATAAAAATCTGGTCTCTCAGGCAGAAAAAAATGCATTATTGATAGAGAAAAATAATCTTGTTAAAAACACAATCTACACATCATTAACAGTATTAGTGTCACAATTCAGCGCTCGAAATGACAGCGCAGCAGCAGTGAAGATCACAGCTCAGCCCATACAGATGGAAATGATAGTTTCTGATGATAGTCAGCTTTATATTCTCAACACATGACGTGCAAATGAAGGTTAAATGTTCCTGCTCTCATCAGAATGTTACCCAACTTAGGCTTGTCAATATTTGCAGTTTCTTCTTAAGGCGGATTTGGTAAAATCACAGACTGTGTCTGCAATAATGAATGGAGCTTCAAATAGATTCCGAACCTCCTTAAATCCGGGAACTGTCAAACTTGTGCGGTGGCTGGGGATAAGATTCCACTAATTGTAAACAGAGGAAGGAGAGAGGGGCATATGATGAAACTGTGATGAAAAACTGAGGAACATTTACTCCAGGCATAGCGTACAAGGTCAAGAGGTCACGGTAATGTTACACAAAGAAACAGCGGAGACAGGAACAACGTCCTCAGTGCCAGAGGCCACAGCACCAACCATTTCAGAGCCACAACTGTCAGTGCCTCACAAACCACAGACAAGTTACCCTTCTGTCAGGACTGCAGAGCGATAGTGGCTGTATATTCAGTATTGTATTCCTGGATGTAATGTATGTCGTGATGTGCAACATCTGTGTGTGTTTTCCTTACAGGGGAGCTAATATTGCTACTGATTGGGCTGAGGCTAAAATAAGACTAAGTTAATACTCAATGGGTAAACTCATTTTTATCGATCAACAGATTGCTTATTATGAATCAAATGGTGATGCTGTCCAACAGGCTTCATATCAAATTGCACCATATACATATATTCGGCTGTAAAAAAATGTAATTTCCTCCTGAGGTGCATGCCACCAGACCTCGCGACAATGCTCAGTTTACCAATCATAGTACTGCCAAGGATTTCTACTTTCACCATTGAGTATAATTTATTATCCTTTACAGCATTCCATTCCAAGTTTTACATCAGAAATAAAAAATATATGCACATAATACTTTTCTGAGTTGCTCAAATTTGGACTGAGAATTGGAATGTAAGCTTTCAAAGTTTGACGCTGAAAAAAGTGTTGCTCTCCAGTGGCCCATCTTCATGACTGTACCCTGCACCAATGCTACTGTCTCAAATGCTAGAGTGGAGATTACTTTGGCTCAGACGAAAAGTAAAATTGGAGACTTTTGCCCACTTACTATGACAAAAAAAAAATTGTACACAAGCATTTTCTGAGGGAAAAAGTTTGATTTATTGGGTTGTCTTTCTCATTTTACTCTTGCACTCTCCCAATCAAGCATGGCTCAGCCCATAAACCTCAACCTCAACAGCAAATCCCTTCATCGTATCAGCTTCAAATAGCTTATAGGGTCAAAGCTCAGACTGGTTTGTGCGCCACGGTGGATTTTGAAAAACAGGGAAACCTATTTGTTGGAAGTAAGTCTCTTCCATGGACATTTTGTGCAACATTTTGTTCATCAAGCCATTGGGTGCAACAGACTTCCTAGCAGCGTGGCATCATTGCTTTCAAAACAAGTTATATTTCATGATACATTAATGAGCCTGTTACACTGCTGCCTACAGGCCAGGTCACACCACTCTGCTGCAGGTAAGTCAGATTGCTGAGGGAAACAGAGAGGCAGCTTCAGATCCACAGACAAAAACACAAAGACAGGAGGACCGAGGGACACCTAATCCAGTTTAGACAGAGCCTTAGATGATTATATTTTTATGTTTCGCTGCACAATACTGTTAGCATTGGTTCAGTCCTGACGAAAGCACTCCTGTGATCTGGAAAAACCTAGTGAGTTTATCAGTGGCAAGGGTCTCGCACATGAACAAACACTTTTGGATCCTGGACTTTTCCTAACCGAAAAAAAAATAAACTAAACGTGATTTTAACAGTTCAAATAACACTAATAGTTAGTGTTTTAAGATTTTCACCTCTCTTTATTATTGCAAATGAGGGTCAAACTCAGTTCCTACCAAGAGTGACATTTGTACTAGGTTTTTCCAGATCACAGGAGAGCAGTCCATGATCATGTCGAGTAAAACCCTAGTACAGGGATCCTCAAATCTGGACCTTGAATCCAAATCCAGCCCTGCTTTTCTTTCCTCCAGTATAATTAATTAAACATTTAGCACTGCTGATAAGCCAGACTGGCTTCACATCTGACTCCCAGGTAAAGAGGGATAGAAAACCAGTACGTCTCAGTGTACAAAATATAGCAGGTCAAAGCGGCCCTAAACTGAGCATCAGAAAATAAACACCAACCTTTACTGAGATCTTGCCTTCGTCTTTTGGTAAATGGGCAGCCAGGAACCAGTCGCCTGGGAGGGGGCTGGTGACATTGAACACCCCAGTTGTTCGGTTGGGCAGGGTCCAAGTCAGGGTGACGGCAAACGATCCGGGGACGATGGTATCCCGGGGAAACCGCGTTTGGAGGGGGTTGATGACTGGTGGAGCTCCAGACCTGAAATATCTGAGACACACAGCAAGGCGCATAAGTGGCTGGACAGTTACACACTCTGAAAGTGATTCAATTCCCATAAATGGACATAAATAAGATCAAATTAAAGTTGACTGTCAGTGCTCTAATCTCGGAGCGTTAACAACAATAAAGAGTAAACCTGGTAGGAATTTTGTGGCCCATAATAACTGGGCCATCATCCAAAAACTCACTGATTACACTATTGATACAAAGGCTAAGCATCCAATAAACAAACCTTTGGTTTAGAGTTATCTAAGTCTCACTTCGACATAGCAGCGGCAATGAATCAAAAAGAAACAATTAATTTTTTGTGTATGAGCAAGGGACGGAGAACATTATTTGCGTCAACCTTGAATCAATTTCAAATCAGACGGGGTTATTTTTTTTACTAGGGAGAAAAGGCATATTGTGTCTAATGTTAAATTATGCATGAACTGACTCATAAACAAATATCCCAACAGTTGTTTTTCATTTTTTGTCTGCAACTTCGGGCAATTAGATGTTTTCCATTCTGAAATGGCTGATTTGGAGGGATACAATACTGTGTTAAATTAGGCCGCGATAATCTTCCTTTACAGTACAAAACTAAATGTCAATCAGGGAAATAACAGCGCCACATCATTAGCGTCTCGTAATTATACAGCTCCTCATAGTTGGATCAGTTTTTCCTTTACACTCGTGACATCATAGACTGGGGAAATCTGATCCGAGATCAGCATCTGTAATGAATGTTACCTGTTCTGTATGTGTGCCAGTGTCTTTCCTTACTCCCATCCTGCTCCCACTGACGGTTGCTGTTAGGCTCTCATAAGGTGTGGGGGGTTGCTATAAAATGCCTTTAAATGCTGTTCAATACAACAGTGGAAAGATATTTCTGCCAACATGCAGCTTAAGAGGCCACAAAACTGTTCTGAACATTAAATGCACCTAATTAAGACAAATTAACAGCTTGATAAAATCCTACAACTGCAGCAGCGGTTTGAATAAAAACCAGTAAATGCTCAGGGCCCCTCGGGACCTAAGATGAAAACCACTGTTTTGTGGCTATATCATCTCATCCGTCATACTCATCGAAACACATGTAAGAATCTGATCGTGCACAATTCACTCCGGTATTACCTATGGGTAATTTATAATCTCCACTCAGCCAAACATGTGTGTTTGGATTGCAGAAGGAAACTAAAGTACCCAGAGTAAACGCACATGAACATACACTGTAAACCCTGATAGTGTGGTGAACTCAAATGTTTTGTGGAGACTGATCACCTCAAAAAATTGAGTAGGCCAACTTAACTGCATTGTGTGGAAGGAACTTAAAGAGAATAAGGTACAGTTATTTTTTGCATGATTTTAAGTGCTGTTGAACACAAGATCATTAAATTGGCATACTCAATTTTTTTGAGGTTATCGGTTTCCACAAAACATTTGAGTTCACCACACTTGTCAGCGTTTACAGTGTAGAGAGAAACTCCACACAGAAAGGCCCCAGGTCAGATTCTAGCCCACAATCTTCTTGCTGTAAGGTGACAGTGCTATCGACCATAGCGGCAGATGGTAATGATAATAATAATAATAATATTGGAAGAAATTCCAGATTTTTTTTCTTAATTAGTTACAATTACAATCAAGACTGACACTGATTAAGGGGTAAAGACACAGATCTACAAAAAAAATAACTGTATGCTCCATCACCAGTATGTACTGTAGTAGTTTTCTTAAAAACTAACCAAGCAGGGGTATAATTTGAACCCAGAGTAAATCTCATCTGCATCTCCCCATTAAACCCCAATGTTATTTGCCTCCTGGAAGCCCAACACAGACTTTTATGTTAAATGTGCCCAAATGAACCAAACGGAATGTATTACATACAGAGAGCATTTAGAGAGAAACTGCAGTATTTTCCTGGAGCTATATCCAAAAAGAACGTCTTGCCAAGTGTCTTTTTTTCCCCTACAGATGAGAAATCCTGTGGGGGTCAAAGGCTACAGTAACTCCAAGACCTGAGAGTGTTGGCAGGTAATAACTCACACCCCAGCTACTGACTCAAAAAGCATTATCAGCTAGTGAAGATGCCATATCTTTGTTATGTTGCCCAGGTGAGCACCTCTCAACCCAGCATGTAAGGAAGCACCACCTGCTCTCCAGCCATGTGAAAACTTGGCCCAATAGCCAGGTCAAAGAGCTCAAAAGTGATAAGGACCCAGACAGTATATCAGCTCACTGTTATGTCAGCACTGGGTAAGGGGTCTCCCATGGGCTGCCAAAACCCTTACCTATCACCACAGGTAAATATTACGATGCCCAAACCTTCATCTATGACCCCAGGTAAATATTACGCTGCCCAAACCATCATCTGTGACCCTAGGTAAATATTACAGCTGCCCAAACCCTCACCTATTACCTCAGGTAAATATTACGCTGCCCAAACCCTCACTTGTGACTCCAGGTAAATATTACAGCTGCCCAAACCCTCACCTATTACCCCAGGTAAATATTATGCTGCCCAAATCCTCATATGTGACCCCAGGTAAATATTACAGCTGCCCAAACCCTCACCTATTACCCCAGGTAAATATTACGCTGCCCAAACCCTCACCTATTACCCCAGGTAAATATTACGCTGCCAAATCCTCACCTGTGACTCATGGTAAATATTACAGCTGTCCAAACCATCACCTATCACCACAGGTAAATATTACAGCTGCCCAAACCTTCACTTATTACCCCAGGTAAATATTACGCTGCCCAAACCCTCACCTATTACCTCAGGTAAATATAATGCTGCCCAAACCCTCACCTATTACCCCAGGTAAATATTACACTGCCCAAACCCTCACCTATTACCCCAGGTAAATATTACACTGCCCAAATCCTCATCTATTACCTCAGGTAAATATTACGCTGCCCAAATCCTCACCTGTGACTCATGGTAAATATTACAGCTGTCCAAACCTTCACCTATTACCCCAGGTAAATATTACGCTGCCCAAACCCTCAGTTATGACCCCAGGTAAATATTACACTGCCCAAACCCTCACCTATTACCACAGGTAAATATTACATCTGCCCAAACCTTCACTTATTACCCCAGGTAAATATTACACTGCCCAAACCCTCACCTATTACCTCAGGTAAATATTACGCTGCCCAAACCCTCACCTATTACCCCAGGTAAATATTACACTGCCCAAACCCTCACCTATTACCCCAGGTAAATATTACGCTGCCCAAATCCTCATCCGTGACTCATGGTAAATATTACGCTGCCCAAACCCTAACCTTTGACCCCAGGTAAATATTACGAAGCCCAAGTCACAGGGGCATGGCAGGTTGTAAGGGAAACAGGGAGCTGCTAGGGAAGGCACCATGCTCGCTGAATAACAAGCAACCAAACTCTTCATTACTGAATCCACAAAGGGTGTCGGATCTGTTCCGGCTAGGCATCTTCGCTCTGTAAAGAGACCCCAAGGACGCTTGATTGTTCCTTACCAGCTGTCTGGACCCAAATTAGTTCCAAAGCTCTCTCCTCCTCACCTCAGCTTCTTTAAAACACCCTTCCAGAGCGTCAATCCCCAGTCCATTTGGGCTCTGGCCCATTCCCCACCCTTCTGTTCCTGCAGATCTGACCAATTGCGATACTCCATTTTGTTCAAATTAACACTGGAGACGAGCTGAACCCAGAGGTCCCTTGTGTGTACCATTTGTGAGTGTATTGTTCCATAGCAGTGACATGAGGGGCACAGTTGTTAGCAAAGCTTGCTATTAATCAAGTGGGGGGATGTTTACAGCTGGTGATATGCACACAAGGTTGATTCCATAGGCTTCTTTAATTACCTGCAGAAGAAAAAGCTACTTTTTTTACCAACTGCTCGTCAGCAAAGATACAGTATGCCTCATCATTAGAGAAAAAACAGTTACGTGTCTACTTTAACCTAATTAGCGCCAAATCTACACATTCCACTCACCAGAAGTATTAAATTTATTCATTTTCTGCCTGAACTATTGCGTTCAAGTGCTTAAAAAAATGCTCGAAGAATATATAAAATGATATTCGTAAACAAGAAGCTAAGTTGTAATACTGTTTACGCCATGAAAAATAAATACCACTGAGCTTATTGCTTCAATATATGGTCTCCTTTTGCATAAAACTTGAATCACTGACTCAAGTTCATGTTTTGATGAATGGCACAGATCAAAAGATCAGAATCTTTTTCAATCCTTTATAATATGTATATTTATTTTGGGACACGGTAGCGCAGTGGTTAAGTATGCTTGACTTGGGGACTAAAAAGTCCTGAGTTGAAGTCCTTATCATAAGTTTTGCGATGCATTCATGGGTAAAACACTTCACTCCCACAGTGCCTCGCCCCACCCAGGTGTATAATTGGGTACCAGCAAATCGTCAGGGAAACCTGACTGGGAGCTGGGCGGGGGGTAACCTGCAATGGACTAGCATCCCATCCAGGGGGAGTAGCAATACTCTTAGTCGCTTCATGTAACAGAAACCAGAGTTAAGCACTGGCCCGATGAGCCACATGGGCTCGTAACAGAGCATGGTGTTTTTTACACTCACTGTGATAGCTTTACATTTTTTTGTAAAGACGACTAAGAGGGAAAATATGGCCAGCACAATAGTCTCCAAATGAAGGGTGATATTGAACTTAAAAATTTGTCACAGTGAAACCTTTGATGTGGCTGTAGGTAACAGAATGTGATGGCCATTTTACATGTGAATAAAGCGCAAAACACAAACTCCTCTCTGATTTCCATGACAAGACTGTGTTCAGCACCATGAACAGCTTCACAAGCAGGACCTTCAATCCCATTACGGCACGAAATTTCCCTTCAATCAATGTGTAATCCACTCAGTGAATTTAATAAGGGCCCAACGCCATGATACAAATTTTTCCAGGAGAAAATTTTTATTTTTTTCCTCAAAGTGTGGCCATGATTTTAGTATCATACTTTTGACACTCCTAGTACCCCACCAGAGGCAGCAAATAACAAAATGTGGTGGCAAATGATTGTTTTGGTTTCAGCTCAGTGACCCAATTAAGACAGCAGAGTTGGGGCCCTTTTGAATTAGACAACTGAAGCATCAACATGGAGGGGATGAAACATGACTTGTTTCTCCAAAATAATTTATTTCAAAAGCCAACATGAAATGAACAGCCAAAGGGACCAATTGTACCTGCCTTACGTCATCAGGATACTTATGCTGAGATATCATACCTCATTCTGTGTTTTGTGTGTGTGTGTGTGTGTGTGTGTGTGTGTGGGTGTGTGTGTATGTGTGTGTTGGGGGGGGGGGGTTTCTCTGTAAGGTCTCCTGTTCACAGCTTCGTCTTTCTAAAAGAAATATAAAAACCTTCTTTTAAGACACTTCAATTTTAACCTCTATATGATGGATATACTATGCAAGCAATCAACTTCTTGTCATTAAAAGTGATTAGATTCATCCAAATTTAGCCAACTAATCAACACATATCAACCTCATCATAGGCCTACTCATCCTCAAGATCTGATTCCTTGTGTCCACCTCGATTATCTGTGGCCCGAACTTGTGGAGGAGAGTCTGTGCCTCAGGTGAACGATATCAGGGAATCATCAGCACACCTCAAACTTTGGCGGCCTCGACACCCAACTGCTCAGTGTAGAGTGGTAGCTGTGGATAAGCAGTAGCTATGACATTAGACTTTACGAGGAAAAACTTGGTGGTGACTTGCGATGACAGAATTTCAGAAACCTAAAGGTCATTTCTGTAGTCTGCTGAAAACCTGAATACTTAGTATTTACAGTACTTACAACGCACTTTTCACTGCTGCTGCCGCCTATTGGCCGAGGCAGAAGTTCCATCATGCAACAGGGGCCAAACTGAACTCACTGAGTAAAATACATTAAAAAAATAATCACATTTATTCAAAGGAGTCAGGACCTTTGTGCACACAATCAAAATCCTTGTCACATAGAGAATACAAAACATGCAAAACCGGAACTGTGAAAACGTGCCTGCGTGTGTGCGTGTGCAATGACCTTGAGTGTCCACAGACCCACCACTATGAGATGCAAAATTTCAAAGGGTCACTCCATTCACTTCTCCAATTAATGGAAACCAACTGTAGAAACTGATTTGCCTGATTTTATTCATAAGTTGTGTACCGACGAGGGCAGAATTGTGACAGTGTGGCTTTGGGCTAAAGAATAAAATAACTCAAAGGTATTGTTTTTAGATGAGTTTGGGCTTCGTCTTTCTCTTATATGAAAAAATCCCACAGTAACTCATCCGTCTTAATGACACTTGACAAGCCATGACACTCGTCCCTGAATGTCTCACAGAGATCTTTTTAAAACATGGTGATAAAGAAGGCAAATTTGTGAATCTATTCCAAGCCATATATTATATATCCTCACTTGAACTCTATTCTTTTCTTGCCTAGAAGCCTTCTTTATATTTCTGTGACTGCAGGACAGTATCTGATTGTGGTGGGGCCTTACAGGATTACAGCACCAATTAGGATTACTGTGACATTTAAACTCACAATTGAAATCAATTATTCTATTATTTAAATGAAGAATCAAATAAATCAAAGACCAAATAAATGTTAACAAAACAGTTCACAGATCCTGCCTTTTCTTTCTTTCTTTTTTTTTCCTTTTACATTAATTCATGTAGAGCCCATTTTAATGGTTTATTGTGTAAGGGAAGAAAAATGGTTGGTATGACACCTCTGGGGAAATTCAACCATCTGCTCCCCTGCCAGAGTGTGACCTTGTCTGTTCAGCATTGTCCTTGGTGTGTGTGTGTGCATGTGCGTGTGTTACAGCATGGAACACACAATGGGGTTCATACTATACATGCACTGAACCACAAGCTGAAATCCCCAAAGATACATAAAGACAATTGCATGGTTAAGGTATGAGGCGCGCTTAACTGTCACCATAAGTCTGAAACATTATTATTTTATTACGTTATACATTCTCTTCAAGTTGAGTGGTCAGGATGAGATTTCTGGACCAGCTTGGACATGTGCCTGCTTGAGAATAAGAGGTCTCTTTGGCCTAAACGGAGTCGCAGTGTTTTGAAATGCGCATTTTCGTTTTATTTCACAGCAGGCGATTAGGGCTAATTTTATTATGCTCAATTTTAACCGAGCATCCTCTTATGGACGGGCTATTCGACCGCACCCCAGTAATAACGCCAGTCGTTTCAGTCATTACCCGGCCTTCGCCCACTGCCTGCGCGACCCGCAGAAACCGCCTGCCGATGTAGAGTTTCCTCTGCAGTCCAAAACTGCGCTGGGTCATTAGATTCAGACAGAGCCATTTCAGGTAGCGTCTCCATACGCTCTTGAGAGGGATAACACTTCTCAGCAGCCGTGAGCTTAAGGAATAACGAGTGTCGTCATCTCTGATCCGGTAGCAATCTATTGATGCTTGGAGCGGGAGCTTGTGCTAGGTATCCGTCGGCACGATGGTCCCACTGCGTCACTTTAACAGTTTCCCAGTATCTCTGCCCGGCGCCCAATGGCAAGCTGATTAATTACCACCTTTCGCTGGCGTCCCGCGTTATCTGAGCAGCACGATCTACAAAATGAATTTCTCACCCTGAGTGTAGATGCATCACGCCTTCGCTCCGAAGCAAGGACTTGTCGAAAAGGCGGAGAGATGGGTAAGAAGAGTAAACTAACTGTCTCGCTGGTTGCCGCAGCAGACATTTAATTAGCAGTTTATCACTCGTTGTAGTTCCCTTCTGTTTACGCGTGTTCCTTATCTGCACGTGTATAATTTCAAGTGTCCAGCATCGTGGGGAAAAAAAAAACACTCTTGTATACTGTGACAGTCAAGACGCATGTTGTGCGATAATAGAAATAAATTTTAAAATCCAGACACGTGCCCTCATTTCTATTTTTACCAATAAATCTATCATTGAGCACCGTCTAAATAGACAGTACATTATCCCATAATAGTCCAACCATAATGTTGTGTACCAGAATGTTGTGCATTCAGGAAGAAATAGTAGTGGCAAATTGAGTCTGGGTTGTGATTGCTGGTTTGTTACACCCACGCAGTGGCACAAGGCTGCTGCTGATAGAAGTATTTTCCCTTGGTTACCCGAGGGAGACAACACTCAAAGAAGCTGTATTTTCCTGCTACGTTTATGGCCAAGACAAATATTTCAGTGGATAGAGGCCTTTGAGGCGAGCTGTATTATTTCTTTGTCTCCACATGTAAGAGACACCTGTGATTATCGCTGTAATATTTGCTTTATTTCCCCTGAGTTTCGCCTGACAATGATGACACGAGTTATACATCAATGAAGCCAAGTGCACTGTATGAAATAACACATTTAGCGCTCTATTTTTTTATTTAGTGTGACATTGTCTGTAGAAATGTTATTGCGTGGACTGTAATAGATTGAAAGCATCGGCGCGATAAATATGTAAGTACGAATAAAATGTACTTAACGCAGGCTTTATGCAAAGGATAACAAAAATTCTTAAGTATCTGAAGGGTCGTAAGTCAATCAATCAGTCTAACACCTGGGACTTGCACAAGACAATCCACTGTTCTCTTATGTATTCAGCTCCTGTTTAACCTGTTGTCCAATTAGTGTATATCGCACTTAAGGCCAGCCACGACACTTTGGTTAGCCAAGGATTCACGTGCAGCCATGTGCACAGAGGCCTGTGCACGAGGAAGTTGCCTTTCTCTGGATAAATGATGAACCTTACTGCTGTTAACGCGTGACTATCACCCCAGTATTGATTCCTACACTCCCTACGCTGCGGCTCTCTGTTCAGTGGTTGGTCAAGAGGGGCCAGCTGTTTTCAAGCTTAACAAGGACCTCCTCACTCCATGCGGAGATATGGACTGTTTTTCTTGTCATTAAATTTCCACATGATTACACTCAGATCCAAAATTACTCGAAGAGCACGTTCATCTTCGGTGAATATCAAGAACTTTCACTTTAAAACTAAATCTAGATTAAACTCTACTCACGCTGCTCAAGCAAAAACCGTATATCTTTTCCATCCCATTCTGAAAAGAATTGATCGCACAGCAGTGCTTTTTTTTCCCTAAAGTAATTACACAATTGAAGTAGCTTGACTTAAATGTCAGGGCATGTGTTCAGTTGTGAATGAAGATGATTTAACAAAATGGTGGTGCCCCTTTTGCCTTGAATTTCGGCACAACCTTTTCTGTGCTTTGAGTCAGACTTCAATAAATGCATGTTTTCTGAATGGAGCATGTTGCAAATGAAATAACATTTCCCTAAAGTATTCATATGTATTTTATTGTAGAGGGTGAAGAGTCAGTCTGACTCAGTCTCATTATCTTCACCATCTTCTCTTACTGTGTATGTTGCATATTATTCTGGAAGCAAAAGTCCAGCCATGTGTTTTTTCCAGCCTTGAACACCCTTCAGTTAGCCAAATGCAATCATTTGCGGCTGCACGTTTTTGAAGAACTATTAGCAAACCCAGGTTGTTGGGGGGGTAAAATATCGGGATTGATTTTACTTTCTGAACGTGGAACATCTGCGAACCTCTGCTAACATAAGATGTCTCAGAAACATTATGGAATAATGCACCCCCAGGCCCCATTAGCTGCTTTGTATGTCTAGCTACCAAAAGCCAAGTCAAAAAGTTAGAGTCACTAACATTTGGGTTCTCTCCTTGGGGTAGTTCTGAATAATGCGCCCGAGGAACTCTGTCTTAACACTGAATCGTCTAATACAGAAATGTTTGCGTATTCAAGCAACATCTAATGTGTCTAAGGAACTTTGTCTTAAGACTGAATTGTCTATTATAGAAATGTTCACAAATTCAAGCAGCGTCTTCAGCTTCACTGAAAAAGAACGCTGCGGCACACTCACACGGTCACGTTGCGATCGGGGCAGCTGTCGCCAAAAGTGCCCCCTTGCTCCTTGAAGGTGATGAGGTTCCAGACGGCGACCACCGTGTCGTCAGGCACGTTGAAGTGGAAGAGCTCCACGCTGGCAAACGAGCGGTAGGCGCTCAGTTTGCGAGGCGTTCGGGTGAAATAATCGGTCACGAAAAGGCAATCTGGGGAATGGAACAAGGAGAAAATTAGTTAGATGAAAGATGACTTTTATTTCTCCCGCAACAGGATGGGGGGAAATCAGTCCTAATGCTGTTTTGGTGACCTTCTCCCCAGGACCTTGCAACCAGTGATTTAATCACAGTTGATCAGGGTCAGGCTTGCTTGGCTTGCATTCAAATACAGGCTCTCTCCAGAATTAATTCTGTTTCATTTTTCAAAGCAGGCCAGGGAGGAGCCACAAAATGGCAGCTGCGTTCCGCTGTAATGAGCCATGGCGTTCGGCAGCGCAATCGTCCAACTGCTTAATGGCTTCCGATCCTTGTGTGATTGGTGGGGAAGCATTTATGATTTTTCGACCCAGATGTTTTTTTTCCTAGAGTCAGTGATGCTGTGCGTGCACGAGCAGCGGAGTGCATTCAAAGGAAAAGGCAACTGGTAGCGATGACAAATGTCGTCCAAACTATATTAAACTTTCATTTTATAAGAGCGTTCTTCAATATGGCAACACGTTTAGAGTATTCTCACTGCAGCTCCATAATTGAACATTGATTTCAGTGTCCCAATGGCCTCGGTGTAATTAGCCTCCAGTGTAAGTCCTTAAAATAATTAAACTGTGGCTCAAAGAATGTGTGTGTGTGTGTGTGTGTGTGCGCGCGGGCCATGTGCGTGTACAGTATGTGCGCGTGTGCATGTGTGAATGTGCATGTTTTTGTGTGTGTGTCTGTGTGAGCATGTGTGCGTGCATGCGTGTGTGTGTGTCTGTGTGTGTGTATGCGTGTGTTTGTTTGTGTGTGTACATGTGTGTGTTCATGCACTGTGATTTGAGGGAGAGTGTGGTATAAGTCCGTTTTATACCAATGCGCATCTTGGTTCTCCAATCAATGGTAATTCCTTTAAAGAATATCAGGTATTTGGGGAGTCAGTTGAAGATATGGGCTGCTCTGTATGTCTAGCTGCTGAATCTCCCATCTGCTTTAGAGTCACTTACATAAAGGTTCCCTTCCCCCTCCTTAGGGTAGCACTCAATAATGTCTGTAAGAAATTCTGTCTTAAAGGCATGGTGGTATCATCTATAGCAGAGGAGTCCAATCTTATCCTAAAAAGTGGCAAATGTGGGAGTGGGTTACTTTCTTAGCCCATGGCTATCTGATTCCACTCACTAAGGCTTTGATTGAAGACTATTGCATGAGTTTAATCAGATGCTGAGCTTTAACAAAAACACCCACACTGGCCAGTTTCAAGTAAGATTGTACGCCCATGATCAATAGTAACTATATTTAGTTTGAATAATGGGTAATAGAGAAAGTTTATCATTGAATCTTTGTGACCTTCAATATGTTCTGTTTGTGGATTGCAGTCGCAAACTTGAATTGTTCCTGGAATCACAGTCATTGATTCGAGAGAATATGTGGTATTTGCATGTTCAAGCAGTTGAATGTATGTTCAGAGGCATACATATATCTGTGTGTGAAGTATTTTGTGTGTGTGTGTGTGTGTGTGTGTGTGTGTGTGTGTGCGCGTGTGCATGAACTAACTAAGTAATTTTTATTCAATTTTCACCGAGCTAACATCAGTTCTAAAATCTTGTTTCTGAAACGGCTACTTGCTGGTTGCTAGGTTGCTAGGAGCTCCCAGCCTGTTCTACACAATGCTGCTGTGCGCTTCTCCCCATGTTGGCCGGTGAGTCAGTATTGTACTGAGAGAGTGTTCCCGAATAGATAAGAACTTCTCTCAACCTTTCTCCCCCTCAGTGAAATGGAGGTCTTAAAGTTCACTCCAGATGTTTAACCCTTTCCATTTGCTGCTTCCAAACACCTCAGCCAATGGGGTAAATGACAAGGAGCAGAGATAGAGCTCGTGTGCAGATGGGAATCCAGTTTACTGACTTAATTAGAGATCGCAGTAATACAGACAGGGTCAAACGCGAGCGTTGAAAATGCAGCACAGATGGGTAAATCCAGGTTTGTAATCATTAAACATACCAATGATCAGGAAACCAGAAAGTCGGAATGCCAAAGCCAAACAGTTGACTAAACAGAAAAATTAAAAGCCAATCCAGAAATTAAACACGAATATCAAATTGTACACAGAAGTCTAGGCAGACAGTGTGAACCAAAAAACGAACCAGATCAGTAACCAGCAGACACGGAAATTCAGAAAAAGGCTCATAAGTGACTCGGGAATGCTGACTTGCAAACTCGATTTAAAATGAGACAGAGGGGTACGTAAAGTTAGAACTGAGGACCAAGTCAAACAGGGAACCAGTGTGTGGATCTGAAAAGTGAGCAGATAGGTGTGGCTACAAACGAGGAAACAAGCAGACAATACAGTATAACATTGAATGAGGGGTGGGGCATGTGAGGAAGTGAAAACAGAAAGCACGTGGCAAGTGACGAATGAATGGGATTGCTAGATTAACACAAAGAACTGCAAAAAAAAAGCAGAGAACAAGAATAAAACTAGGCCTACGCTGTCGGCAGCCAACAGCAAGGGGTATATCCCCGAAATTCTCCAATCCTCGAAGCCCGCTTTATTAGATTCCCCTTTACTACATCTATATTAGGAGGCAAATTTGAGGTCTGTGTAAGTAATTGTTCCAGAGATATGGTTAAAAAACTGATTTTTTCAATATATAGCGCCACCTGGTGGCAAACCTAGGAGTGCATACTTGCCCAAAATCTAATCAGTTCATCCTCTCTACCATATCTACCCATATACTAAAAAGGAGAAGCCAATGTAAAGTATTTTGTGAGTTATAGCGCTAACGGCCAAAATTTGCGGACATGGCGGCGGCGGCGGGTGGGGCGAAACCATGATATCCCCGAAACTCGTATTTCGGGGATATAATAAAGACAGAAAAAAATGCACAATTATCCAAACTACATAGACTCAAACACTGGCAGTAAAGCAGTTTCTATGAACTAATCTGTCATGCTCTAGGAGCATCGGGGCGGAAGACAGGTCTCAAACATCCCTGCTGGTTTTTCTGCATATGCGTCACTGTAAAACCAAATATTTAAGTTCTGAAAATATGCTAAACACTTTTTTGTAACACTTTTTAAACATGTCACAGTGTTTAGATTCAGTTCTAAAGTGCATTCAACAAATCTGAAAAACCTTGATCGCGACATTCAATAAACATCAGTGTTTTGAATGAGAACACCTATTTACAAAAATAATCACCAGGCATTTAGCTTTTACACGCTGGTGTTTAGATTATAATCATGTCACATGCTCCACAGTTTTACAGTGTAGTTTCTCGTGCATATGCGCTACTCAAATGTATGAATTTCTGAATGTGTAGTCTTTGCATGGGACTTGTGAGAGACAGTCAGAGCCCATACAGCACATGAGAGCTATTTTCTCATAAGCCAAATGGCAAATCCTGACAAAGTTTATAGCATCGACACCTATAGCACCTTCAAAATAACTGCTACAAAGACAGTGTCTGCTGAAGGAGGGGGGTGGGATTCGTGTCGTTCGCCCCGGGCGCTTTCTACAACATAAAATGGTGAGCTTTCAGACGAATAAAAGGCATCCCGGCGCTTAAATGTCTCTGAAACGCTATAGCCAGCAGCTAACCAATTATGCACTGATTCACTGCAAGATAATTTAACATTTTTGAATTTGAATTGCGCCGACCAAGATGAGCCCATAAACAATCATGCTGCCTCTTCAGAAGTGATTGAGGGAAGTGAGCCGAAGCTTGGAGAAGATCTGCACGCGAAGATGGGAAAGCGAGTGACTCGCATCCCAGCACCATAATTTCACGCAAAGAGCCACTACCTGGCTTGTCCCCTTCTATTTATTGATGTATCAAATCAGCACAATGACAGTTTTATTAAGCTGATGGACTCTCTGATGGATGACGTGAGTCGCCTTGACGGCCGGGTACACAGCTGAGAATTACAAGCAGTAACAAACACACAGACATTTTGCAAAGAAAGTAATTTCCTATACACCAAAAGGATGTTTTATCTTACATTGCTCTCTCTCTCTCTCTCTTCTGTTTTTGCTTTGTTAATCTACTCATCTTTCAATAATATTGTGAATATACAGTACATTTGTTAGGGTTTCAGACTCCAATGTGCCAAAGAGGAATCGCTTAGATTACTCCCAGTCCCAGTTCAAATGGGAGCCCGAGGTTACACTGGGGAGTTTAAAGAAATGTATAGCCTTGTGAAAACTACATGAAGCTTGCCAATACATGGTAAAAACATCAAAAGACATATGGGCGCTGATGACAACAGCATAATATAGAAACACACAAAATGGCAGCTGATGCGTCCTCAGATCTTTCCCTCCAGAAAAACCTGGTTGGTTTTCTTTATTTCTTGTTTGCACAGAGCAGATATGTGCTGTTTTGACTTATACCCTGAGAATGTAAACCTACATTGTGATGCAGATATTTTTTTCATGTCAGAGAGGGACAGTAATTGAGTCTCATTTAATTCAGATTATGGTGTTTTTTTTCCATCAAAACACAATCTTGCCTTCACAAGTGGAAAATCCAGGTTTAGAAAAGAAGAATCCTGCCCAGTATTTTCCTCTTACCAGCCAGATTGACCAATTCTGCCAATTTGAGGGAGAGATATTGAGTGAAATTGGCCATTTGAGGTCACGGGTGGGGAAATTTCTGGCAGAGCTTTTACTGTCTGACCTCTGCTCACCAGTTCTGCTTTCCAACCTCATTCACTTCCAGGATACTACAGAGAGTGGAATGGAATATTTTAAATATGGCTGCTTCTCCCTCACTCTAACCTGGCCAGTCACTACCCGCTCGCCCCCCCACCAAATCCCCACCACTGTCACACCTTTGCCATTGTTATATCGCCCCTTTGATAGGTCTCTGTTCCAGTGTCAACTCAAAAACTCAAATGTTCGGCAGAAACCTTACTGGGAAATGCTTACACTGTCCCCTTTAAATCAGAGAGTCAGTAACTGCGGGGGGGGAGCTAGAATTCAACAGCAAAGGCACATTAATTTAATTAAAAGGATACCCAGAAGAGAGTATAAAATATTCTTACGTTCATAGCCTAACAGTCTGGCTTCCATATTATCTGTTGGGCGCCAGGCTCAGGCTGAAGTAAGAGGGTGATAAATTACCGTACCTTATGGAATGCTTTTATTAAATCTCATGTCAATAGTTTTGTGCATAACAAAGTTGCCAACTCTATGCATGCCTCTCCCCAAGTCCAACCACCCCTCATCCAGTCCCTCCTGAGGTTGCAGCATTTACATTAAAATTGATATCAGATTTGTTTGAAGGTCATGTTTCCACATTTTATGCATTGATGGTGGGTTAATAATTAATGGCACGTCTGTTTTAAAGCAGAGAGACAGCATACCCACTGATTGTTATGAATGTACTGCATACAGGAGCATTTATGTCTTCACTGTGTCCTCTGGGGGCAGTTATGCAAACCATAACACTGAGCAAATGTATGACATTTATTTGATTAATTCTTGTTGACTATTCTTCCCATGTGGCAGCTTCAATGAGAATTTTGCTTTTGTTCTTAATATTGTTTGATAACAGTATTTATCCAGGGCAAGAGTTCCTTTAAAGACTACGGCCTTTTTTCAGTGATCTTCAGTGAGCCAATTTACTGAAAAAACCCTGCCTGGATTAGGCCTTTATGCCTTATTTCAGTGTTGACATTGTCACTGCCTATTTTATGGCTTTCTCCTCGGTTCTGGATCTCACCAGGATGCGCACAGAATTCATTGTGGCAGTATAGTCGTGTTTCATGCATTTGATGGCTCGATCCTTGACTGTTCTGCTGGATTTGTGATCATAGGATACAGGTTTGTCTTTGAAGCCTTTTGGTGCACAACCCAGAGAGACGGAGCAGTGCACTTGCCTATCTCTGGGTGAACATACAAGTGTTGGAGGTCCCAGTGATTGGCAGGAGTTGCTCTCACGGTTAAGGTGAAATTCACCTACCAGCAGCGAGCAGAACCTACTAACAATAGCAGCTCTCTACAGGAGATAACACCTCTGCGTCAAACAAGGCAAAAGTGAGAATGCTGCCATCCACAAGAATTGTCAGGAACAAAGAGAAACTGAAGCTACGGTCACTTCTGCTGAAACTATGGAAACGAATTCTGGCCTTCCCGTCAAACCCAGCTGTACCCTTACAGCCCTCGGGGGATTAGAAAGAACAAGATATCCCGGCGCAATATTGTCTCTAATTGTCCAGAACAGGACACGAGCAGAAGGGAAGAAAAAGAAAATAACAGCCTTTCGTTAACCTCATCCCTCAGGCTTTTATTTTCCTCCTATTTCTTTCTCTGCACAGCGCGAGCCATTTCGGCTCTGTTGTTACCACAGCGAGGGGGGCTCATGGGTGACAAGATGTTTTGCGACGTGCGCGTTATAGAATTACTGCCGGATCACCACACTGGAGAAAGGTGATCTGACTTACTCCGGGGCCTGGCGAGCCCATTTTTCCCTTTCGGAGAAACCGAGCCAGAAAAGACGGAAGCTAAAGCGGTGAAAGAGGAGGAAGGAGAGGAAATGACTAATTTACACAGAAGGGATCAGCTGCCCATTCGACTGCAGCGAGCCACCCCTGGGGTGAGACTGAGGTGCTAAAATGACCTCCTCTACAAACTGCGCTTGCATTGTTCTGTGGAGGAGGATTTTTTTTTGGAAGCACATGAGGGGCCTTGCCTGTCGCTGTCGCACTGCTGTGGCTACGTTAAGAGAGTCCTATTTAATGTGTGAATGCGCGCTGAATAGCGTGATAGGGAGAGGGTCGGTCGCCATGGCCACATCCGCTGTGTGAGTCATTTCAGCGCTGCGGCAGCCGCCCGGATTCCGGGGAAAGGCACTTGTATGGCGGGTGGGATAATGACCACCTTTAAGCCCTCGGATGAATTTTTCGAGAGAAGGCTGTGGCTTTTGGAGCCGTCCCCGGCGGCGACTGATACGGCGGGTGGCGGGACTCAGGAATCGGCCTGCTCTGGCACTTTGTTTAACCCCTCGGGCCGGGCTACGCGCTTTATCCTGGCCTCTTTCCAAATCCGAGGAGTGCATTCTTCAAAATGACAGGGATGCAGTAGGCAGCACGAGTAGCAGGTGGGGTCTTCTGAAATGACCTCATTAGACAGATTTACCACACGCTCCCTCAAATAAACAAGACATTGGGCATTCTAGCTGAATAATACCGCCCTGTAAAACATTATATGGGTCTGGAGCATTCTTCAACGCGAGGGTCATAGCTGGCAAGAGGCGCTGCCAAAGGAGGACAGGGGCACAGCTGACAGCGAGGTCATGTTATAAATGCCAGTTGAGAGTGTTGATTAGTGTTCACTGTCAGACACAGTTCGGTGAAGCTGTCCATACACAAAAGAGATGATTAACATTGAATCCCACAATTCAGCACATACTGCAACGCAGACCTTGAGTCTGCTCTCCCTGAAGGGTTGTTATGTGATGGATCATAATAAAGTCTGATCGTGGTGAATGCCCTGTGAATGGCAGTTGTGCTTACTGACAGGTGAGAGCAACCATCTCTAAGCAATCAGAGCCTGATTTGAATGGGAAAACCCAGAGGACTGTGGGTGAGTTTGAGTGCGTGTGTGTGTGTTTGTTTGTATGTTGGGGGGGTTATCTCCATCAAAGCAGTAGAAGAATTTGAAAAGGCTGGCACTTTAAACAGCTAGCCTGAGGGAACTTCAGGATATTGTGCTGTAATAATCACACCCACCTTCCCCTTATAGAAGACTGAAGGTAAACGAGAACAAAGTGCATCAGGCCCGTACTCTTCTCTATATCCTTTATAAACGCGCTGAGCCTGCAGTCAAGGCAAAGTGGTCGGCAAGTGCTCAGTTTCCACCTCTTTCTGGTTAGGCAGGAGTGTGTAAGGAGCAGTTCGCCTTCGTGCCGCTCTGGGTTGCTGACACACGCAGCGGTACCGACAAATGCATCTTCCTCTGCGCAGAAACAGAGTCCGCCCGAATCCCATCACTTTCCGGTGCATAAGTAATGGGACAGGGCACGCTGCTGTGAGCATTCATCCGTGCTCTTTACCGTCCTGCGCTCCCGCTGATTTCTCTGACGAACGCCAGAGCACTTGTCTGCCAATTTCCTGACTCGCGCATACGAGACGTATTTAGCAGACATTTAACATTTTCCTTAATACACATACAATTTTCCATGTGAACACGCATCAAAAAAAGGTTGTAAAAATGCATGCAAGTGGTAATACCTCCAGAAGATGGATGCTGTGCTGGTGTAATGATATTATCCGGCAAGGTCGGGGCAGAAAATGAAGAGTAAGTATGGAGTCTGAAAGGAACTACTGACGCAAGTTTTCACGGGGCTCTGTGGTTTATAACAATGAGGTATGTTATTAAAACGTCTTTACGCATTTGAATAGGTAATCTACACTAATTTTAATGCAATTATGCCCACCTTGTTTTCTCTAACCCCCCCCCCCCAACCCTAGCTCACCCCTACCCAGTCCTTTGGTTTCACAGTCCTTCAGTTTCCAGACTCGCAGTTGCACTGAAAGAGATGTGCCATACTGCAATAGCAAAGGGCAAGGAAGCACATGTATCATGCTGGCCCAAAGAGATGCCCTTATTTAGAAGACAGTGAGTCGTATACCGCTTCGGGAGCGCTAACATCCAGATATTCTGGGTTAGTTATTCCTGTAAATTGGCCTCAAAGCCATAGCACGTTCATTCTATGAACTACATCAGTTTCGGCGAGAGGTCACCAGAGCTGGGTGAAGTTTTATGATCGTCAGAACCAAGGCTCAGATGCTTCCATCCACTGCTTGTCGGCAGATATATGAAATTCCCTGGGTGGAACACTAGCCTAGCTGCTCAGAGACAATGTAATTCAGGTTTCATACATCTCGATCAGCCAGCAGTTGGTGTGTGGGTTTCAGAGCATCAGAGCAAGGGGACTCCTGCAAGCCCTGTAGGCAGTACTCTCTGAACTGAGGTGAAAAAACAAAGGTTTTGATTGTCTTTTATGTTCAGCACTTTTTGTCGCATTTTACGCATGAACTGTACCATACAAATAAAGTTATTAGTATTTTTATTATTAAAATCGGAAGTAAAGGAGTTATTTCAAACGGTAATGGCCAAGTGTGTTTTACTCAAAAACACTGAGAACCAGCCTTTTCAAGGTGCAGTAACAACATTTCCCAAAAGGGTCAACTGATATCTGAAATTATCTGTATATAATTCAATACTAAGACTTGCACTCAGTAATTCTGGAGAGAAATGATGGCATTTATCATAATAAAAATGAATATTGTGCTTTCATATTGATCAGCTTGAAGATGTCTATGGAACTGATTTGAAGATTCAGTTTGTTTCCCATATCCATGGTAAGGAATATTATTACTATGACCACAGGACATGTATCCAGGAAACCAAATGACCACAATACTGATACTGTCCCAAAACAAGTTCTAATATTATTACTTCCATCAAGGACATATTCCAATTTATTAGCATGTAATTTTGCGCACCCAATGAGATTGCCTTGCAAAGTGAAGATTTTTCTACCCAAGCATCGCAACAAACTGCCTGAGTTCTCAGGGCTTGTTGAAGTCAATTACCCCAGGTGACTCTGGCACAGCAATTTTTAATTATTCCATCCAGTACAAAGCAGTGCTTTTCACAGAATAAACACAGGCAGGCCAACTCGCTTCCAGATCAGTGTCTGAGTATTTTTGCAAATAATTTCAGTCTTAAGCCGCTTTCACACCGGACGCGAAACAAATTTTTCGCACGACAGATTACATTCAAAGTCAATGCAAAGACGCGAATACACGCGAAACGCGTGTATTCGCATGTTTGTATCGACTTTGAATGTAATCTGTCATGCGAAAAATTCATTTCGCGTCCGGTGTGAAAGCAGCTTAAGATTGCTTCTCTGTTCGAGACAGACCACCAACACCAAACCATATTTGGTAACACTTTACTTGAAGGTATCGTCATAAGAGTGACATGACACTGTCCTAACTGTTACATGACACAGTCATGAACGTGTCATAAACATTATGTCAATGTCATCAACGTTTATGACTGTTGTCAATAAGTGTCATTCGGTTTTTGTAATGAAAAGTTGACATTGTTTGGGTTGTGTAGAGTCATAAACGTTTATGGCATTGACATAATGTTTATGACACGTTCATGACTGTTTCATGTAACAGTTAAGACAGTTTCATGTCACTCTTATGACGATAAGTAAAGTGTTACCCAATATTTAGGTAATCTATCGCACACAGAAAGGTTTAGCTTCTCCATTGCATGTGATGGTAGTAGAGAGCTATTTCTACATCTGCACTCAAGGCATTAGCAATTTTGGCTCGAGTGCAGCCCTTTAAGAATTTGAGGAGAATTATTGCTGAATGCCCTCAAGAAATCATCTTAATTTTTGCAAAAAAAAAAAAAAAAAAAAGGCATTTTAGACATTAATTTGCCACAATCAGAATTTTCTCCCTCATGGAATAGTGGTGAAAATAAGCCACTGAAAATGCGAGCATGACCAGACAGTGGTAGTTTGAAGTCGATCAGAATGGAAAAATATGAAAATTCATTACCTGCAAATTATCAAAAGGAGGACAACATGGGTTGAAATTGCCTAAGCCCAAATAATTTCTTCTATACCTTATGATTTATCACAATTACTGTATTGGGGACAGATCAGTGCATAGCGACAAGGTAAGACCATGGAAACAAGTTATAGGTATCCATAAATTCCACGTCAAGTTCTCAATTGTTTCTAAATAGTAGGCAAGTAATTGCAGTGACAACATGGTGGTAGAAAAAGAGTGTACCATTGGTAATTATGGTTACTTTTCAATAAAATGTCACCATATACATCTAATTATTATCAAATAATGGCCAATAACTGGGGAGTGCCACTGTCGTAATAAAATTTTAAAATATTTGGAAGAGGTGTTGGTTATCTTCTTGTTACCTTGAAAACATTAACAATTCCGTTGAACATACACAACGTATAATATCAGGTTTGTAAAATGATGATTTATCTGATACCTCTTAGTTTCTTTTGTCAAGTGTTTTATGTGGTTACATAAAGCGTAATAATGCTAGGACAGACAGTAAATATTTGACATTCTGAAATTAGATTTTTTTTTTTCAAGTCTGTAATCCCTCAACAAAACTTAGAAAGTGGTGCTGCAGATATTTTGGAACCTTTCAGATGGAATGACCAACAAAAATAGTTGCTTATTATACATTTTCATGCCTCAGGGCCACACTATATACCTGCTATAGTACTGTCCCTGTTTGATGTTTTAACTCAGGTCCCCCTGGCAAAAAATATTTTGTTATACTTTTATCATTTGGTGATAAAAAGAAATTACGGACGTAAAAGGAACGTACATAATTGATCATAATATTAAGTAATAACATGATTCAACATTACTTAACTAAAGAAAAAAGAAAATGGTCTGGTATTGCTCACTAAAACTTTCTACATCATCTTCATTTATTATACCAGGATTGTTTTCAGAGGGTAATAAATAAATGAATAAATAGAATATCACATCAGTTTAAATGACCTTATAGTCCCGAGTTTGTTGTAAGAACATAATGTACAGTCCATACACAATTCATGCAAGGGGACCAGTTTCTCGACTAAAAACACAAAGTGCAGTCGATTACCATTTTTCCTGTTTAGCAAAAATTTAAGGACTTCCATTGCCTGCTTTAAGTAGATGATTAATTAATCATGAATCAATTATAGATGGAGCCAGAATTATGATTTTAGAACAGAAATTGAATGTAATTGTCTCAAGACATGGGCAATTAGAAGTAAGTGCCAGAAACAAACACTTGTTACAATAAGCCTTGGATTATACACTGAATGCGCAAACAGCAATTTCCTATAACATAAATGGAAAGTATAAATTAAATTACTATTGCAGATATTGCTAGTCATATCACTAAAAAGTACTGCTTACACTGTTTAATCGTCTTTTTTGCACTATGGCAGCTTTTCCTCGTCTGAAACAACATATTGTTAAATAAAAATGAAACAAGGGGTTGTGAATGGCTCAGCTGGTCCTCATACTCACAGCTGGGCCTTGGTGCCTGAGGGTTGCAAGTTCAAGTCTAAACTGTGTTATTAGCAGCAAACGCGGCAGGATGGATTTAGGCTC
Organism: Gymnothorax javanicus; assembly: GCA_029692085.1. Classification (NCBI taxonomy): domain Eukaryota; kingdom Metazoa; phylum Chordata; class Actinopteri; order Anguilliformes; family Muraenidae; genus Gymnothorax; species Gymnothorax javanicus. The sequence goes on from CM056194.1 coordinate 16,553,238, forward strand.
CCACCCAAAATATTCAGTGGGTTTGTATCAACAAGGTTTCCTCTCCTCATGAGCAAACTAGGGTGCCCGTGGGCAACCATTTTATCTTCGGTGAGCTATACCCTCGCCCTCTTAGGCCGCGCTAGCGCTCCTATAGTACCATGTTGCCTGTGGTGTGGAGAATAGCATTTTGCCTATACAGCAGCTGCGCCAGAGCTAACTAAATGCTTCAGAAGCAATATTTTCTGTTTTTTCTTGGGGATACAACAACAGACTCTGCAGAGGATGAAGGGAAAAGTAGCAAAAATAAATTGCAGCTACATGAGAATAATGAGTGTAAAATTACAAGTAAACCAAACTTCATGCAGGCACTGAACAACACCTCAAATATGTAACTGATAAACACCTTTAAAAGGCATCACATCCCAGAATTTCCAGTGGAGTAAAAAATTTTGTATGATACCTTCCATAATGCAGAGTTTGGGTCTGGGTCTTTGGAATGAGGAAATTGGGTCTGTTTGCAATCATATATTTTGCAGGTTTCATTAAACTGCCAAAGGATTCATCACACCGGTAATGGCACATTTTTTTTCACAAACATCTGATTTTAAGGAATATGTGTCAGCTGTTTTGAGTGAAAGGGCTAACTTTGTCCATTTAGGAGGCTCAGTCATGCGGATGTTTTGTCACCGTTCTGTTATTTTGGCTGTCACTGTGTTGTGTTGCTGCCAATTTCAGTATGTTCCCAACTTCCCAATGTAAAAATGATTTTTGAACTTTGATATTTTTATTGTTTCTAAACCAATCTGAATACCATTCAGTTGTTGTACTACATACAATCGCCAATGGCTCACCCACACTATTTTTGTAGACATAAGTGACAGAAATTCAATGTAGAATTGAATTACGAATGAAAGAATTTCTCATGAAAAAATACCGCAACATCTGTCTCACTATACCTCGTCCTGTTGGTAATTAAAAGACAAATGCTTTTTTTATTTTCATGGCTGTGCACATTGTTAAATTTAAATGAGCCTTCATATTTTGAAATACTGACAATGAATTTGGCCCAACATGACAAGACATAACACTCACAAACAAAATGAGGCTAGCATCTCTTACTTCAAATTGTTCAATATCCTAAATTATGAAATACAACTTCCAATATAGTTGGGACACGTAAGTTGTGAATAAAATCAAAATGCAATTGCCGGATAGCTCACTCGGTAAAGCATCGCGTTGCAAAGCAGATGTGACTATCACGTTGCGGGTTCGATCCCCACTTCGTACCAGCCGGCAGTGGTCGGCAGCTTTTTCAGAGTACCGCACAATTGGCTATTGCGCTACAGGGTTCCAACTTGGGAAGGGACTGCCGGAAAGGGAAAATAATAGTTGCCTTGTCCGTTGCTCAAGCGCCTCCTGTTGGCCAGACGGGCACTCGTCAGGAAGATTATAAAACTGTTCATGTCCGGGTATCCTCCGCCCTCATTCTGAACTTGCGAAGATTCAACCAATGAGTGTATAAGAAGCGGTGGCTGACAGGCGCGTGCTTCGGAGGAGAGCCGCGAACTGTCTACACTCTCCTGAGTTGGCAGCAAGGGGTCGCATACGAGCAAGCCTTGTACATAGTTCACCAATTGGGCATTCCAGATTCGGGTGGGATTGCAGATGCCAAATTTAAAAGAAAAAAAAAAATCAAAATGCAATGACTTTCAAATCACACCAGCCAGTATTTTATTCATAATAGAACATATAACATATATATTATAATATAGCAAATGTTGAAACTGAAAAAACTGAAAAATCCCTGAAAAATCCCTAATGCACAGAGATTTTTCCAGTTTCTCTGAATCTTTTGATGATGTTATGCACTGTCGATGATGAGACCTTCAAAGCCTTTGCAATGTGATGTTGAGGAACATTGTTTTTAAAGTATTCCACAATTTTTTTACGCAAGTCTTCACAGGTTGGAGAGCCTCTGGCCATCTTTACTTCTGAGAGACTCAGCCTCTCTAAGACATCCCTTTTATAGCCAATCATGTTACACACCTGATGCCAGTTAACTTAATTACTTGCTAAATGTTCTTTCAGCTGATTCTCTTGTATATTAATGGCTTTTTCAGCCCTTTCTTGCCTGTGTCCCAACTTTTTTGAGACCTGTTGCAGCCAGAAAATTTGAAATCAGCTCATTTTGTGGATAAAATGTAAAATGTCTCAGTTTCAACAATTGAAATGTTATCTGTGTTCTATTGTAAATAACATATTGGCTCATGTGATCTGAAAGTCATTGCATTTGGATTTTATTCACAATTTACACTTCGTCCCAACTATTTTGGAATTGGGGTTGTATAAGCGCAACAGGAGAGCATCCAAAACTGATGTCCAGTGCCTCTGCTCTGGGCAGCTAATTGTTTGCACTTCATCCTATGATTTCAGCAATTGGATGAATACCCCGCAAAGCAAGAAAAAAACCAGCTGGCAGGTTCTGTTTACATTAAAATTTAGGGCACTATGACTTTATCGCTCTGGTCGATAATCTGTCAATGAAATTAATGCTGGTGGAGTGACCCACAGCAGTGACATTAGGCTTTCTATCTCACCAACAACTCATATGTTGTGTGACCAAGGCATCGTTCGAAAAAACAACTCAACTGAACAAGTCCATCTGATTGACTCATGTAACTGAATCAAAATTGCAACCAATCCCTTTGGTAACAGTAGCACCAATGAACACTCCATTGAAGCAATTACCCATAATGCACAGCCCAGACAACCACAATAGAATGGTTGCTAATGGTTGCAACCAATTACATGTCTCGCATGATGTCTCTTGTTCAGCCCACTGAGACACTAAGTCTGAATCAGAATGTTGTGGTTCACTGACACTTTCTATGGCTGAATTTATCTAAGGTGTAGAAGTGTTAGATGGACTTTTTGTAGATGTAGACAGCAAGACTAAATAAACTTTCCGAGTAAATAAAGTTAAGATTGGACAACCGACTCAGAACAAGAAGTGCAAGTTCGCTTTGTAATAGTGTTTGCATAGAAAAGTTAAATGTGTACGGATTATATTTTCACAAGGACAATGTCTGCAGTTGTCAGCTAATTCTGCGGAGAGACACAAGAATGACCGTATGTTAGCTGATATTAACGGGTGCTGATTATGATTGCCAAGAAGCGAAAGAATGATTCTGGAAAACATGAACCCGAGACCAAGGGTAAAAGGTTTGTGAATACAAACAAGCGCCTCTGAGGAGAGGGAAAAAGGAAAGACCATCTCCTTGCATTTCAGGATGAGTCTCATTCCACATGCTGTCGGTGTGTGTGTATTATGCTCCCGTTAGAGCTAGCATGAAAATAAAGAACGTTAATTGGTATAAGATTTTATGTCCAGAAGTTTCCTTCCCAGAATACATTTTTCTCACAACCACATATAATCAATATACTTTCTTCTGATTACTCACTTTTAAATCATTGATGCCTTTTTCCTCAGTAATTGCAAAAATTTGCATTTTTTTTCAGGCTATGTGCACGCAAAGGGGACCTTGCTGTAAGCACAATCTTGCGAGTAATACAGTGGCATATGTGAGAGTGGAGCGTTGGAGATTCCTTGTCATCCGTCTCTGACTAAATTCAAGTCAGTAAAATGAGCAGGCATAGAATAGCTCTTAATCGATCAATTCAAATGTTACTGAGTCAAAATAAAATGTTTGAGAGTTTATTTTTTTTCCAATTGGGTTGTTTTTTATCCAGCAACATACTTTGAATATTTGAATACTGAATCACAACACTCATTATGCACTTTATATACAATATGCAAGCTATTTTAGTGGCATTGCAAGAGTAGCAAAGTATAAATTCAGGCAGCATACTGCATGGTTTCCAAACTATTCCAAATGTTGCATAATGATAATTTCGTACATGAACAGAACTTGTATTATATAGTTATACATGTGACAGCACTGAGCACGTCATCAAATGGACACACTATCTGCAGTTCAACCTTTGCAAACAATGCCGAATTTGTAAGCAGTGTCTGAACTCTGAGAGAGTAATGTAGCAATCTGATGATGCACCTGAGCTCCATCTGTGCAAAGAACAAGAGTCTAATGAGAGAAAGAAAAAGATAGGCGTTACACTCATTATGGTTACATAAACTTTACCTGATGGAGCAACACGTTTCTTACTTTTATCAATAGATTGCTTAGTGAGATTTAGCCCAATCTGTTAGCATACTAATTGGTAAAATGAAAACTCGGGGAGCTACTATCTCAGGCATGTAGCTAGCCATTCGGCTGCTCAGAATTAGCTACAATAACTAAAGTTCGCTATTTCAAATAATGTTATTTTAAAACATAACATTCCATGGTTTAACTGCTCTGTAAAATTATACTGAATCTTAAATCCAGTAAGGAGAGTCAAGGAGGCAAGCTAATGAGCACTAAATGTTACTAAAATTGTCTGTGAATATATTTCGTTATCTACTGTGTGGACAACAGGAAATAAGGTCAGGTTAGCCAGTTAAAAAAAAAATAAAATACTGTAATGCAAAGAATAGCAATTCAACTGTTTTGCTGGTGACAATGTAATATATACTGTCACTATTTCCAGGCTGTAAATTATGGCTTTACCAGATGCTATGTTTACCCTTTCCATTCACTGCATGGATTTTGCATAAAATTTTGGTGACCATAAGTCTTGGACACCCAGTCGCAAGCGGGGAGATGGAAGAGCCGCAGACGTCCTATGTTGCTCGGTTACTACAGACAGCAGCACGTGTGTGGGGGTAAACTACACTCATGCAAGACAAAAGTCACACAGCGCATGGCTCCAGAAGTACAGCCCAATGTTGGCGTGCTGCATCATTGAGCAATTTCCACTGACATGAATGGGTGGCCATTTTTACCTCCACCAAGGAGGTTATGTTTTTGCCTGCGTTGGTTTGTCCGTCTGTCTGTCTGTCTGTCTGTCTGTCTGTTTGTGTACAAGATAACTCAATAAGTAATGAACGAATATCTCTGACATTTTGTGGGTGGGTTGCTCTTACATCAAGGACGGACCATATTGATTTTAACCGCGATCGGTCAAACAATATGGCCGCCACGGCAGCCGTCTTGAAATCCTGTGACACACGGTAACTGAACTTCGCTCCCAGTGATATCACTCAAATGTTGTGCGTTGATTGGTCTCGCATCAGGGACGGAACCTATCAGTTTGGAACGCGCTGCATCAAACAATATGGCCGCCATGGAAGCCATCTTGAAATCCTATGTTGCAGATACCTCAAATTTCTTATGAGCCATCTTCATTCGGCAAGATTTCGACTGCGCTGCCTTGGTGAAGGTTGGCACTCTCAGAGCGCCTCTAGTTGTACGCTGAATCCAGTTTTTACAATACATTCATGGAAGGGCCATCCTAAAGTCTTTGGGATTGGTCATGCAGTGCAGGTTTTTTTTCTTACTCTCTTATTGTTTCGACCCACTTTCAACGACGAAAGCTGGGATATTGTCCGCAGCATAGTTGAGCAAAGCATTGAAATAACTGATTTGTGAGTCTACCGCTGGATAGGCCCCAGATGTAAGCAGTGTTGCAAATGAGCCAGAGAAGAAAGACTTTTGTCAGATATGTTCATCATCTATTTTAACCTGAAAAAAAGCACTTTTTAATTTACACTTAAATCCCGCAACTTGCTCACGGATAAAATAAAGAAGTAAAGATCCTTGAGGGTGAGAAAGAAAAAAGAAAAATATACAGTACTAGTCAAAGTTTTCATGTACTTTGGATGTGTAAAAAAAAATAGTTTTTAGACAATTTTAAGGGGGTTATTTTCCATCATTTACCTCAAATGGCAGTTATGACACAAGCTAAAGAAAAATAGCCCAAAGTTCAAAAAAGAAAAATGTATTTTGAGTAGGCAGTCCAGATTCTGGAATTCATAAAAAGCCATATATGGCAAAATAACATGCAAAGAAATAGTTTTCCAACTAGTCTGGCACTGATTGGGCAGGAAGGTCACGTAGCAGCAAACCTGTGTGAAGCAGCCAATGGGTGTGAACTCAAAGATACATGTGACTGCCCTAGAGGAGGAAAAAAATGGTTTTAAGATTAATTTAAGATTTATGTCCTTTTTTGAACAATATAAGTTATTTGTTTTTTAATGTCTGTTGCTTTAAAAATATGTGCATTTTCAAACATTTCACTGGTATTGTTCATGTGTGCCTAGCTATGTTCATCTGAATTAAATAATTAAAATAAAAAAGAATCATGATTGGCAGTGTAATAACCTAAGTTTCAAGATAAAATTTACATAAATATTCATAGGCCCAACACCCACTTATGGGGTGAATGCTAGATGAATAGATCACTGGGCTAATTGACTGTTAATAAGCACTTAATTACAGCTTAATACTTGCTCACCCAAATATAATGTTGCCTTAGATATAAATAACTGTTCCAATCCCAGGACAATTCAGGCATTATAAGCAGCAATGATCCATTAAACACTCAACTGTACAGAACTGGTTTGACATACAGTGCAAGAGAGTAAGTATCAGTCATAAAATGTTGCTTTTACCTCAAATCCATTGAGCTATGAGACACAAACACACAGACAAACCCACACACTTTCACACAATCATACGCACACAGAGACATTGTGTACACTGATGAAAACCCACACCAAATCCATCAGTGCCGGGTTTACCATCTCTTCAGCAGCCAAACAAAAACAAGATCCCGCCGCACACTGGCGAGAGCATTCACACATACACATACACTACCGGTCAAAAGTTTTAGGACACCCCAATTTTTCGAGTTTTTTCCAGTCCAACAAATAGCTTGAAATGGTACAAAGGTAAGTGGTGAACTGTCAGAAGTAAACAAAACAAACTAAACAAAAGGTAAGGTTACCCGGGTTTTTTTGTATGCCGTCAAGTAGGTGAAAGGATGGTTCCTCAGTGTGTGACATCAACTGTCAAACATGGAGGAGGAAGCGTGATGGTCTGGGGCTGTTCTGCTGGATCTAGGGTCAGTGACTTATAGAGTGAAAGGCACCCTGAACCAAAACGGCTACCACAGCATTCTGCAGCACCATGCAGTACCCTCTGGTGTGCCTAGTTGGTTAGGGGTTCATCCTACAGCAAGATAATGACCCAAAACATAAGTCCAAGCTCTGCCAGAACTACCGTAGGAAAAAAGAACAAGATGGTAAGTTTGAAAGCATGGAGTGGCCAGCACAGTCTCCAGACTTAAACCCCATCGAGATGGTTTGGGATGAACTGGACAGAAGAGTGAAAGCAAAGCAACCGACAAGTGCCACACATTTATGGGAACTTCTGCAACAGAGTTGATCTTCATTGTAGAAAGAATGCCATGAGTGTGTTCAGCCGTTATATCTGCCAAAGGTGGCTACTTTGCGTCAAAAGTTTAAAATACATTTTGGTTTATAAATTGATTCCATGATTTCTTTTTTAACTTCGATTGTTAATTTGTTCTATCATGTCTATGCTTTCATTCCAGAGTACAATGAGACATTAAACTGCTTAATTTCTATTAAAAAACTGGAAAAATTGGGGTGTCCTAAAACTTTTGACCGTAGTGTAGTGCACACACACACACACACACACACACACACACACACACACGCATAGTGAAATGAGTATTTTCTTCCATCAACTACCTCAGTAAAACAGTAACACCGATTACAAAGAGAAAGATCTAAAACACAGTGTTCAGAAACAATCACACGCTAATAATCAGCAGTGATGCACCAGGAGTTTCACAGGCTCTGCTGCTTGTTAGTGGGTGTTATCTTTGCCTTCTCTGAAGTCTGTAGACAGCACAATGGCCTACAACAGAGATAATAGCCCAGTAAATCAAGCGACAAAATCATCTTGTGTTTTTTGTTTTGTTAGTCTCTTTCTTTTTTCACAAAATTTGGAATGGCAGGTCATAGTCATAGGATAATACAGGCTTTTTCTGGGCTCCTTCGTGACTTGCATGAGCACAAAATGATCATATGAGGACAATTCCCCTGCCGAAACCCTCTTTTCCTGCGAGATGCTTCACCAAACTGCCCGGCAGGCACATTCAGAATTCAATATCAGTCTGCGGTTCGATGCGCACTGAGATAACGCCAAATGAGCAGATTTTCTTTCCCCAAGTCAAATTAGCAGGCATTTGGCCACAGTGACCTTTGTTGAACTCTAAAACGCATTCTACGGAAGATGAGAAATTTAGGCAATAGTTCCAGACAGTGATTCTATGAGTTTGAAATTACTATCATCAATAAAAAACTGGGTGTTCTTGTATTTATGATATGGTGAATGATTTATTGAAAAACAGGCGCATGTATATTTTAAGAAACACGTTCTCGGCACCTGTCACTCAGTTCTAAGCATATGGTGAGCAGAACAGCATGGGGCCTTCATTTATAAAACCACACCGAAGGTTAAATGAATTACAGCCCTGCAAAGGGAGGCAAGAAATATTAAATCTTTAAAAATTGATACCAAGGCCGGGACTGTGCCGCGGATGCCTGCGGTCCCATGAACCCCAGAATCAAACAGAGAGAGAGAGAGAGAGAGAGGGAGAGAGGGGGAGAGAAACAAGGCATGCGGTTCGGGGGAGGGGTGTTTTTTGTGTTTCGTGTGCCAGCACGAAGGACAGCAGATGTAGAATCCTCTCCCTGGTGGCTGCCATTTTCTGCTGACAGCTCCTGCCTGGGACTGTCACTTATGCGCAAAAGGAGGGAGTCGGACAAGGGCACTGGTTGAGCCTAGCTCCACTGCTGTTCCTCCCCACCCCCCATACACACACACACACACACACACACACCAACAGACTCTGGCCCCGTCCCCCTTCAGCCTGTATGGGGCCCAGCCTTACTGCCCCGCCATGAGGGGGGTGTCACTCAGGAAGTAACAAAGTAGTGGTTGGTCCTCAGCAAGCAACTGCTGCTAATGGGTAGCAAAGAGAGCTGATAGAGGGAGAGAAAGAGAGATAAGGGGGAGAGAGAGAGAGAGAGAGAGAGAGAGAATGCACATGTACATATGCGAGTGTGCATGATTCTCATTATTTAACCCCAGTTACAATCACAATTTATAATTTCACACTGGCAAAATGAATTTAAAAATATGCCCTGTCAATAAGGCTTTTTTGGGAATGAAAAATGCTTTGAGAGGGAGAGAAGACATAGGGAGTCAGAAGAAGGTCTGGAGACAGGGGCTGATGACTCACATTGTTATGGCGGCAGAAACAGGCGCCAGCCCTACGGCATTCTGGGATTAAGAGGCTAAGAGTCTCCTGTCAGGAGGCTATATCTGCACCAGGAAACACACCACAACAGCCTGGCACACACACCCTTCGCACCACATCCCACTGACCCCCGACCCCCAGCGCAGCACCAGATATGGGAAACACACTCTACTCTCCCTGACAGCTCGTCAGCCGCTCCCCCACAACAAATTGGACAGCGCATGTCCCCCCGGGAGTAGAACAGCGCAATTCGATAACGGTTCTCCTGGAAGAACAATGAGATTGGCGACGGAGCAGAGGCAGCGGACTGATGACACACAGCGGGAGGGACATGCTGCCAGCATTGTTATGTTTCCATACGACTGACCCCGCTGGGGGACCGCCGTGAATTCTGCTGACTACATTTCCCAGAATAACCTTGGTCTTTTACTGTGGAGCCCCAGTCATCCTCTTTCATTATGGTAATTTTGTTGGTTTATATGTGCCAAAAAATAGTACAAGACTTATAACCTAGGTTTAGAGAGATTAAACATAAAAGTAATGATCTGGATTCTTTCCAATACAATCCTTAAATCACCAGCATAATCATTCAAGTGACACTTGTTTTTTCACAGCTGCATATTGGGAAGTTAATTTTGGCAATTTTGCTGAACTCTACACATGATGAGGATTTATTAAGAAAGAACAGCCACCCACAAATGCAAACTGAATCCAGGCCAATCTCAAAAGGAAATGAAGCTGACGAGCCACTGGTTCGGCATTGTTGCTTCACAGCCAAATTATTTCATAAAATTATATCTAATAATGCTTTCAGAAAGACGCTGAAATTAAAGAGATGGCTGCAGTGAGCACAGAGATCCGTCACATACTGCTACCAAACCTAACGTCCTCTCCAGGTTTGATAAGCTTGGTCTCATTGGTGCACGCAGTCAGAGCGAGCACAAAGATATTCTAATCTCTGCGGTGGAGAGTATCAGATAGACCCCTCCGCAGTGAGCTGATTCATGTACCCGGGCCCATTGGAGATGGGCAGTAAAACAGCCGTAATAAAACACGCCGCTGCCAGGAGCTGGGAGCTTAATAATGTCCCGATTCACATGAGAGCAAGTTCCCTGCCCTCCCCAAAACCTGCACCTCCTCCCCTGATATTCTTCCTGCTATCTAGGCTCCTCAACTCTGGAATCTGCCCTGCTTCATCCATCATGTTATCCTCCTGGCTTTTGACTGCCTGGTGGTGTGTACAAATGCACCAGTCTGTCGAGATACTGTCCAATGATCAGTCTTCTGTTTCTCTTTTTTCTTCCTGTTCTCCCACTATCTATCACACTCATCATTTCACTCGCTCGCTCTCGCTCTCTCTCTCTCTCTATCTCTATCTCTCCTTGGGACTTCATGCGTAACAATCAAACAAGCATTTAATTTGTTCCCAGTTAATATTGTTTGTCTATCTACCTTCTTTCCACTCACACATATACAGACACACAGTCACTCGCACAGACAGCTTCACAAAGAGGGGAAAAAAAACATAAACTCAAAGAAATATGTACTGAAACAACACAGGTGGGTCATTGGTGATCTACCACTCTACCTTGAAGAGATTGTTGTTTGATAGAGTACTCCACTGCATCTTTTTTGCAAAACATAACTAATATCATTATCGCTACTGTTTTACACTCAGGTGAACCTTGATTCCTGCACTCACTCCTTATGGGTGTGCTTCTATACAGGCTAAATTGAGACCTGACAGTCACCAATTTAATTTGAGGCTATAGTAAAATTCTGTCACTGCTCAAAGATTTTGGGACCTTACTAAAAAAAAAAAAGGCAACCAGCTACAAAGCATTTTTGGGTTTGCTCAACAACATGTCCCTGTAATTGCATGTGCATATTTGAAAAAACTTGGAACTTGAAGTTAAGCAAACTCAAAAATGCTTTGCCGCTTGTTGTCTAACTTTTTTTAAGTTTAGTCATCTTTGTTTTTAACAGTGCAGTACAATCTGCTACAGGGGTAAAAGTACTTCAAAGTTCCAAAATATTGCACTTCAAATTAAATCTCACTCAAGCTTGAGAAAATTAATCTTTTCACAATATTTATCTCAGATTCTCAAGTCACCATCTGTATGAGTTGAACAGCAGGACTTCTTGGGCTCTAAATTCGTTGACCAGGCGTAGGCGCGGCGAATGGGGTGAGCGCCACGCCAAGGGGGTGTATCCAGGCGTATTTTGCAATTTTGTGCCCAGTGCAAGTACTCCTCTGTCCCGCCTCTGTCCCTCCTGCCGGCGCAAGTGGCAAAGAGGGTTGAGAGAAGGCCTGAGTGGGTTTAACACAGCCGAGTCAAATCTTCACCAATCAAATGAGCTCCTCTCCTGACCTTTAAAATGTTGGAATAAAGAAGCCTCTGTCCTATATCTGCATGATGCATTAATGTTGCATTTTATTTTGCTGCTTCAGGCATGTTTTCTGCACCTCTTACGTCTATATTAAGCATTACAAATATGAGTTAGCTGGCTAGCTAGGGCATTCGCGAATTACTACCATTAGCGAACTTGAATGGAATTTCAAAACGAAATCAGATCATTCAAACTTATGAAGTTGGAATGAAATACGTCGGTTGCTCATTTATTTCTTCTGCCTGCATCATTGGGAAGAGAAACGATGGATAGCGTGTTCCTATTATTACACCCTGTTGCTGCTTAAAATTTTGGGATTAACATGCATTGACAACAATGCAAGATACGTTACACATTAATTTTCAATATGTGATCTTAACTCAGTACGAGATCATAGCAATCAGGCTGTATTCCTTTCCCCCACTAAAAACGATAAAACCTAAGTGACAATAATAGTAGTATTAAGCCCCTTGCACACTGGATGCGAAACGAATTTTTCGCACGACAGATTACATTCAAAGTCAATGCAAAGATGTGAATACACGGGTGTATTCACGTCTTTACATTGAGTTTGAATGTAATCAGTCGTGCGAAAAATTTGTTTTGCGTCCAGTGTGCAAGCGGCTTTACTGAGCATAAAACGCAAGCATGACGCACTGCCTGATGCCAAGGCAGTTTGTGGTTGGCTGAGAAAGATGTGAAGTCGTTAGTTTGCATCACAGATTCAGCTGCTTTGATTAAGCCAGGTCGAGTTTCCATTACGCCTGCCAACCGCCTTTGATCTGACATCAGGACAATCGATATAGATACTATAATTTACGTCCTGATTCAGATAGTTACATTAAATAGTGGTTGCTGTAATTATTTATTGCATTGAAATGTGCCTGACATTCTGGAAACCCGCCTGTGAGGTTTCGGTGACGTGTGCGCACTGTGCGCCGGTCAGCCAAATTACCACTGCACAGAAAGTAAACCAGGTTGGAGATGGCGAACTCTCTGCGCACTTTCGGCGGAGCCTTTATCCAAGAAATTGTCACTGCGTCATGATGAATATGTGACACCTCCCCCTACTACGCCACCATACCCATCTCGGCGCACGTCCGTCTACCAAATTGCCAAAGAGGCTACGCACAGTGTTGCACCGCACGAAATTACCACCGCGCGGGCTGAACCGAACGAAAGTACCATTGCGTGGGCTGCACCACGCTGCGCCACCCTGCGCTGCGCCAAGAAATTAGAGCCCCTTATATTCAGTTTAAGCTCATCCTGCTATGGCCACGCATAAATCTCCTAATGACATCAAAAAGAGTGGCTGTGTACTGCGATCCCTCTCAGTTCCTTACGGCTTGACAGAGACCTGTACTTAGAGGGCTACCGAATTTCGCAAAAATTTAGCCACCTGTAAGGAATAAATGGGGGAAAGGGGTAGACTAAATGGTCCATACTTTAGGTCAAAGGTCAACTTGGTAAAAAAATTCTTTTTGATTTTTCTGAAAATTATTGCACAGGCTTATTGTTTAACAAACAACAGTGGGTCAACAAATCATGTCCCAAACAGTAGGTAGTTTGTTCATTTTGGGAAGCTATTCATTCCTGAGACGCATACCCTGTACCAACTGTGGTTGGAACAGTTGGTCATTTTGTACAATTCCGAAATAGTTGGGACGAAGTGTAAATTGTGAATAAAATCAAAATGCAGTGACTTTCAGATCACATGAGCCAATATGTTATTTACAATAGAACATAGATAACATTTCAAATGTTGAAACTGAGACATTTTACATTTTTATCCACAAAATGAGCTGATTTCAAATTGTCTGGCTGTAACAAGTCTCAAAAACGTTGGAACACAGGCAAGAAAGGGCTGAAAAAGAAATTAATATATAAGAGAATCAACTGAAAGAACATTTAGCAAGTAATTAAGTTAACTGGCATCAGGTGTGTAACATGATTGGCTATAAAAGGGATGTCTTAGAGAGGCTGAGTCTCTCAGAAGTAAAGATGGCCAGAGGTTCTCCAACCTGCGCAGGTTTGCGTAAAAATATTGTGGAATACTTTAAAAACAATGTTCCTCAACGTCAAATTGCAAAGGCTTTGAAGGTCTCATCATCGACAGTGCATAACATCACCAAAAGATACAGAGAAACTGGAAAAATCTCTGTGCATAAGGGACAAGGCCGAAGACCTTTACTGGATGCCTGTGATCTTCGGGCCCTCAGATGCCACTGCATCACTCACCGGCATGATTCTGTCATTGACATTACTAAATGGGCCCAGGAATACTTCAAGAAACCACTGTCTGTAAACACAGTCCACTGTGCCATCCACAGATGCCACCTAAAACTCTATCATGCAAAAAGGAAGCCATTGTGGAGCATGATCCAGAAGTGTTGCTGTGTTCTGTGGGCCAAGTCTCATTTAAAATGGACTGAAGCAAAGTGGCAAAGCGTCCTGTTGTCAGACGAGTCCAAGTTTGACATTCTTGTTGGAAATCATGGGAAAATCATGGACTAAAGAGGAGAAAGACCGCCCCTCCTGTTATCAGTGTTCAGTTCAAAAGCCAGCATCTCTGATGGTGTGGGGATGCATTAGTGCATATGGTGTGGGACACTTGCATGTTTTTAAAAGCACCATGAATGCTGAAAGGTATATAAAGGTTTTAGAGCAACATATGCTCGACTCCAGACGACATCTATTCCAGGGAAAGCCTTGTGTATTTCAGCAGGACAATGCAAAACCACATACTGCAGCTATTACAACAGCATGGCTTCTTAGTAGAAGAGTCCGTGTGCTGAACTGGCCTGCCTGCAGTCCTGATCTTTCACCGATTGAGAACATTTGGTGCATAATTAAACGAAAAGTCCATCAAAGGAGACCCAAAACTCTCCAGCAACTGGAAGCCTGAATTAAACATGACTGGGATCAAATTCATATGGCTAAACTCAAGAAACTTGTCTCCTCAATGCCCAGATGCCTCCACCCTGTGTCAAAAAGAAGAGGGGATGTGACATCATGGTAAACAGGCCCCTGTCCCAACTTTTTTGAGACCTGTTGCAGTCATCAAATTTGAAATGAGCTCATTTTGTGGATAAAATTGTAAAATTTCTCAGCTTCAACATTTGCTATGTTATCTCTGTTCTATTGTGAAAAAAAATCCTGACTGGTGTGATTTGAAAGTCATTGCCTTTTGATTTTATTCACAATTTACACTTTGTCCCAACTATTTCGGACTTGGGGTTGTATTTCAAACTGCAAAGAGGGCAAAGCCCCCACACAAAGACATCTATAAATGATAAAGACACAAAAATGGAAATCCTGAGGAGCATTTTTAAGAATAAATAGTAAAATTATTGCAAACCTCACCTCATCTTGGGTAAGAGTTGCTTTGCTGTTCTGAATCCTCAGTTCCTGTTATTTCTGATTAATATATCATCTTTTGCAAGAAAAGTTCTCTCCAGGTTCTGCCATGTTTACTGTTGATCCGACCTTCAATTGCCTTTTTATGGAACCTTGCTTTTGGGATCTGCAACTTCATCAATGTAAAAACACATTTTCTATAGAGATAAAGAACAGTTTACTTTGTTAATTAGGCAGGTTGTTGAATTTTAGAATCATCTCAACTTTCTCCCTGAAAAAAAAGACAGTAATGCCAAGTGCACAAAGTATGAAGAAACACACCGTACTGAGCAGTTTACATTGATATGGGCAATTAACCATAATTCCACTTGACCATCTCTTAAATCAGATTACAAGCAATTAAGACTTGTAAGCAGAACTCAAGGACTCAAAGAAAATGTGAGTTTTTGTTTTAATCCACTTGGCCGTCTGACTCAATCACGGGTATGATCCTTCGTTTTCATCAGTTATCCCGTCTTTGGGCAATAAGAAATGTTTTCTTTTTAAACTAAGAGTTCCACAGTATGTCCTAAAATAGGGTTTCTCAACGGGGACGGTACCGCCCCCTGAGGGGCGTTCGGACAACTTCGGGGGCGCTGGGAACGTGAGGGCTGAAAGGGGTGCGTCAACAATCACCACAACTTAGCTTGTGCAGTGTTCGTTAGGCCTATTTGAATTTAACTTTTTTAAAAATCATCTTTTTAAACGTTTCAAGTGCAAATAACTTAAGAGCCTATCCACATGGTTTTCCAACTCCTCTAAGGAGCTTCCGTCACGATCTCCATCGTAACGCCCATAAACAAATCCACCTCAGCGCAGTCTTTTCCGAAACTACTTCGTCCTCCCACTGCAACCTTTCACTGGTTTGCGGGTCTGTATGCAAAACAAGGGGAGGTTAGTAGGGATAGGGCGAAGTAACTAGAGCAGGGAATCCCCAGAGCGGCTTTTGACGGCTCTCATCTCGAACCTGCATACCGCAGATTCAGTAACGTCATTGGCATTTTAATCATTCATTTTTGGACATTCTTTAGCGTCATTCGGCACAGAATAGAAAAAAAAAAATACTTCCATTTGAGTTAATATGAAAGGCATTAACACCTTCTTTAAAGTCATTTGCGACAATCAACGAACATTAAAATTCAATTAACATTTTTATCACACCGTTTGAATTTCAATAACATTTCTGGACCGCGTTAGTGCGGGTAACACAAATATTCACGCGATTGTACAGACAATTGAACGTTCTTAACCTTCAATCCACAAAAACCTTTTTTTCAACTGAACAGTAGCCTACATTTTGCTCATTGTTGCACAGTAATTATCAAACTGAGAGGGCATGCCTAATCTTACATCACACTGACAATGCAATAATGAGCAAAATGTAGGCTACTGTTCAATTGAAAAAATGATTTTTGTGCACTTTAAATGCACTTTAATGTTCGTTGATTGTCGCAAATGACTTTAAAGACGGTGTTAATGCCTTTCATACTAATACAAATGAAAGTATTTTTTCTCTTTTGTGTGCTGCATGATGCTTAAGATTGTCCAAAAATGAATGATTAAAATGCCAACGACTTTACAGAATCTGTACGCGCAATTATTCGATTTTTGGCGCTGATGAATGTTTCTCGGTGAAATTGGTCGCCATTTCACACAAATGGATGCGTATTTTCTCGTACTGAACAGCAAAAGGTGTAGCCTACTACTAATATTACAATTATATACTATTATGAAATATATAGGCCTTCTATTATTATTACAAATATACACTACTATTATTACTGTTAGGCCTATTAATTATTACAACCAATTTTAATATCGAGGGCTGACTGCAATAAACAGTTATGTCCAATATATAACATCTGGACATAACTGTTTATTGCAGTCAGCCCTCGATATGTTAGTTTTTTATTTTTTTTCTTATCCAGCACGTCTCCTATGCTTATAATAAATCTGCTTAATAGGAACATGAAATTTCAGAAATTGTCCCACTTTTCCCATATCCACCCTAAATAAACACAAGGGCAATTTTAATGTTATTTCAGAAGATTTCAGCTGCCTCTTGTTGCCAATATGGCGCAGAATGTTTCTAATGGACATATTTTTATATTTTATTGAAATGGTTGATATAAAAAGAAATAAAAGTGAACCATTATCACTTGGTGTGTGTGTGTGGGGGGGGGCAGAGGATCATGGTGAGGTCAGGGGGGGCGTTTGCTCAAAAAAGGTTGAGAACCACTGTACTAAAATAAGCAAGCTGCAGTGCATTTCAAATTCATGTTGCAGGGTTCAAGGGGTTGTCTTTTAACACAGATACTCCACAGGTCAAGGAGAAGGACACACAGATCCCTACCAGGCTGCCTGGCCCTGAGCCCAGTGCACCCAAACAGCAGTTCAACACAAAGTGTCAAGTTCAACACTGGAGGCTGGCTGTAGTTAGCAGTTCCACAGCAGGGAAAGCCACCCCACAAGAACACACAAAAAGAAACTTAAGTACACACACAACCAGGCACACATGCATACACACAGAGACACACACACACATATCAGTGTACTATCCTTGTGAGAACATTGCATTGACTTCCACCCATTCTTTGTATGTCTCTATACAGCCTTTCCCTAAACTTAACAATAAGCAATGCATGCCTGCCAAAACCCTTACCCTAACCTTAATCTTTCCCTAATTCTAACCTTACCCCAAACCCTTACCCTAACCTTAACCTATCCCTAATTCTAACCTTACTTCTAACCTTAACTAATAAGTGACAATTTGCCCTTGCAGATGTGAGGACAATCTTTCCAATAATGTCTCACTATGTAGGAGAAAATGTTTTCCAGTCCTCACTGTGTAGAAAGTTCAGTACAACACACACACACACACACACACACACACACACACACAGACGCAAACCATTAGCCACATGGGGCCTTCATTCTGTTAAGTTCTGTCCAAGTTATTTTCTGCAGTAATATTAATCTGGGTTAAATTAACCTTCGTCCTCAACTTTGCCAGTGCTGATTATTTCCTTTGCAAATGCAATTTGGTGAGAGTGCCATGTACCAGAATTTGCTGACAAATCTGCATCTAAAAAGAAAACAACTTAACATTACCATTTAACACAAGGTCAAGGTTAAGGATAAATGTTGATTGAGTTGAGGCCATTGTGGCCTTATTATTATTACTGTTAATTAGTCAGATTGTAAGTCCTTTTAATTAATTCTGCAACAAACCAATTTCCCTCACCATTAAAATAAAGTTTTCAAATAGCACTGTTGTTCTATAAGTCCATTTAAATTAGTTGCTGGGTAGTGCTGGCAGGATTGAGAAGCATTATTTTCTATTTTACCTCCAAAGACCGCTAGATCTGGGGTTACAAACTAAGGTTACAGTGTAATTCCGCAACAGGGAAACTGGCAGTTCATAAGACAAATTAATAAGCCAAATGTACACACATGACCTCACTGGCTGACATCTAAATGAATTTTCAGTTCATGCTATTAACTTAATTTGCAGGATTGGCAAGCACTTGTTCATACTGGTAAGGCAGTTAAGAATGTATCCACCATAAGTCCTCATTTTGCATGTGTGTGCACAGTTTCAACTGAAATGTATGTCAGCTATATTATCATAGCAGGATGCTAACATGCAGTTTTGGATTGTGAAAAACAGTCATAGCAAAGTGTAATGTAAAAAAGGGATGACATAACAAGAGGCTTTGAAGAATTATTTCTGCTTGACTGGACTCTTAGTACCACATAGCTAAGGCGCTGTCTCTTCAATCCACTCACAATTAAACTGTTAGTCACCTGCAGAGAAGAATTTTATCAGGAGCCTCACTTATTCTTCCTAATCACGATAAGAAAGATGGAGGGGGGTATTTTAGGCAATAGAGAGTCCAATCCCCATTGTATTACATCATTTCTGCTGCAATTTTGACCAGCTGCAGCATGTCACATATCCGACCTGGTATCATGTGAAAGCATGTAACACTCACATTGCTCCTCCAGTTTACATGTGACACTCTGACGCTCTGGGGGGTGTAGAGTGTGGAATTACCACAACTTTACAAATACACTGGCTGAATCCAAATTCTCTTTAGCAGATATCCTTTTACCTTTCCTCTCCACTCCTCCTTAACCTTGGTAAAGAAAACGTTGCATAGGTCAAGGGCAAGTAGCAGGGACTACTATTTACCCTGGGACTGTCACAAGGTGGGGTATGGTCCCAAGCGCTGGCACAAAAAGAAAAACCGATAAATCAAAGTTTATTAGCAAAACAGCAACAAAACTGACAAAGTTCCCTATCAGGTGGCAGAATAAGTTAAAAAAACATCATCCAAAACCGTATTTGAGAACAGGATATGGGTCTGAATCAGGCAGACAAAACAGGGCAGAACCAAACTCAGAGAAATCAGGTGTAAACGGGGTTAATAATCCAGACAGGCAGGCGGACTGAACAAGGCTCATATGACTCCGGATGAAAATCAGCCATGATGAACTCGCAACAAAACATGGAAAGGTATAAGGAGTGAACTCAGGGTGTGGAGAAATAAAAAGACAATAATTGAATAATAGAAATCAATCAAAGAAACTGAAACTGGTGCAGACGACCAGAATGCCAGGGAAACTAATTAATGGAGACAGCAGACATGATACACAGATGGGAGAGGTAAACAAACGCTCATGTACAATTGAAACTGAAATGGAATAGCATGAATAACAAAATACTGACAGTGACATGCAGAGGGCTCAATGGCAAAGATAGCCCTCCCAATTTATTGGAAAACTTTGGGACAGGAAGGACGTATCCAATCACTCCAGCTGGATTGTGATCTATATTCGATCTTTCCTTTCCAAGGTTAGTCCTGTATTTCCGTGCTGGGAAGAAGTAAGGAAGGAACTAACTGCCTCCTTACCTTCATGAAATTAACAATTTGGATGCACCTTCTCATGGCTACCATGATCCAAACAATCACTGGCTCAAGTCTATTAGCAAGGAAGGTTCCTTGCTCTCTATAGAATTCAGTTTCACTCACTGAGATGGACTGGAATACATGCTATGACATTGCGCACAGTGATGTAACGCTATACTTTGCTTTTAAATCCAGGTAAGGGCATGCAGCTTTCTACTTTCTGCTTAGATAGCAAGAACTGTAAAGTTATTTTAACTATTGTTGATAATGATACAACAGTAATGATAGTCATCGTGATACAGATTTAAACTAGCAACATTTAGCAAAATTAGCATGGCTACATGAGGTTATATTTGTTATTCGTGGCTGGAGAAATAAACGTGTCTGCATGCTCTGATGATAATATCCTCTCCAGCATCATCACCATTTTATAATCAACAATAATCAAACTAACTTAACAGGTATTGCCATCTACACAGGAAGTAGACAGCTGCTTTGCCTGGATTGGCAAGCAACATGCTGCAAAGCGTCGCCATCTGGGGCATCATAGCACATATTCCACTGCGTTTTCAATGTGTTTGTTAGAGTGCAGTAGTTGAATGATTTTCACCTGCCACCCCCCCCCATATACACACACACACGCACACCTCAGACAACTGTCACATTTAAACTGAAGGTCCTCCGTAGCTCTTACACCATCTGGTGTGATAGCGGGTCTGGTCATATGTCAGGACAAAGTGATCATTCAGTAAATCTCTCATTCCTTATCCTATCCCTTTAGAAAAATACATTGACATGGACCATAACAATGAATTGATTGAACAATATCTAACTTCACTTTCCAGAGACAAACCTAAGGTGTCCATCTAGTCTGTCTAAACATTATGCTTCGCATTTTGATGTTTGAGTAATAATTACAGGAACCGTTCATGTCTTCTGCACCACACATCAATTTTTATTGGTCGCCACGGCTTTCTCAACTGTCACTTAGCCTCTTTAAATTACAGACAAAGGGCTGCATGGTTACGTCGAAGATACGCCAAAGTATCCTAGTGTCAGCCTGAGGCTGAATGCATTTAAATCTTAATACGCAAAGGACGACGTAACCCCCACACTATGCTATCCACCTAAAAGCATTTTTAGTATGGCTCTTGGAAGATACTACAACTTACTATGCAATTTTTTAAATGGTTTCTATAGAGGGGAAAAGTCTATAATCTTCTCATTAAACATACGCTGCTTAGTGCACTCTCAACTTGACAGCAGTGTAGCAGGCTAATAATCATGAACCACTCCGCTTTTAACAGAAAAAAAGTCAGGACACATTCAATTCAAATGGCTCTCTTCCTCTGAAAACATCCATCAACTTATTATTTAGTGAATAACTCGACTGAAATTCTAGCTGGTAATATTGCAGACATTAATAATCTAAGGAGGTAGGAAGTGTGTTTTCTTTCTAATTAGGACTCAAAGTGATGAGATTTATAAGCAGCTTAGAACTGCTGCTAATAAGCGATAACACAAATGGTAATTTACAGCAATAATTTTAAATACAGTGCAATACTTTGCTAAGGTGAGAGAAGTCCCGTTACCAATGCAATTTGATTCCTTGGTCAGTTCGGTATTTCAATTATCTTAACATACAAAAGTTAGCAGACCTTCCCTTTTTGGGGGAAAAAAAAAGATGAAGGATCAGCAGTAGCCAGGGAGTCTTGTGCGCTGTGCGTAAAACCATGTTGCCAGTCCAGCACACAAGCCTTTGTGGCCTTGTTAAAGATATGGCGTATCGCTCTTTGGCTGTTGCAGACTAATTGCACAGACACACTGAAGCAGACCGAAAACAAGAACCCAAGAACTGCCGTCACATCTGGTAGAAGAAGAGAATTTCTCTAAACTAGGTCAGAGTGCTTTGGTGGGATAAAGTGGCGGTGGGGCCGTATATATAGAGAGAGAGAGGATGGAATGGAAAGCATTGGGGTGGGGATGATCTTCAGGGAATGGCAGCCTGCTTTCAGACCCTGCGACAGGGGACACGCCACCTCACCACCTCCCCTCCACTGTAATCCCCTAAACCATCCATCTCAGATACCTGCTCCCCATTTCTCCACCTGCTGATTTAGAGACATGATTTCCAGCTTCCTCGAAAGGAAACTGACCTTGTCTTAACCGTAACCCTTAATTGTCAGAGATTACAAAAAGGGACTTGATTAGAAGGTTCTTTACTGAATATTCTGATGCTAATGTCACAATCACGACTGGTGAACGACAGCATTGGTGTTTTTGAACACTTTAGCGTGATTTTGAAAAGCCATTTAAAAAAAACCCACAATGGGTGCATCTAATCCACATCTGCTTGTCTCCTGGGCCCATGCATCTCTCCCTCTATCCTTTACACGGGCCGCGGAGAGTGAGGCTTAACCTCCCGGACTTACTCTAGCCCCTCCAAAGATGTATGGAGCAGCAGTTTTCGGAAGACGGGGACCTTCGGGGGATCTTGCCCTGTGTGCGTATGCCAGCGCGTGGACAATAAATCAATGGCTACCTCCCACCTCCAGTGCCGCACATGAATTATGCAAAGGCTCCTGTCAGCTGGGAAGCCTTCTGTGGCATAATTGTTCATAATGAACTTAAAGTGGCGATGGTGTTCAGAGGAGGCGAAGACGCTTCCACGGCAAAACTGCCATTTACTGTCTGCCGTCCGCCCATTCCAAATACAAACACGCTACGCGCAGAATTTCAATTACAAGTGGTAAATATTTATAATGACTGGGTATGAGGATTGTCAGTAAAAGAACTGCAACTCTGTAGTTGCGTTGCATCCTTGAGATTAAATGTGAGGTCATGTTTTCTAAATGAAAGTAGCAAGCGGCTTGTCACTCTGACTGCCTGGATACAAAGGCCTGGAATCAACAATAACAAGCCCTTAAATGAGTTATAGTTGATTTGCAAGTAAAGTTTTGTGAGAAATTGTAGACTCCACAGTGAAGACTGAAATTGAGTCTGCCTATCATCAAACTTCATCTCTGAAACCCTTGCATTATTTGTTGCCAAAGTTAAGGATGATTGCTGATTTAATCCAGGCCAGAGTTATCTAATTTAGGTGCTTCCTGGAACGTAGTGAGGGTAGAAACATCATGACACCCTGCAATTATCTCAACACCAGCTGTTCAGCTGTTGAGTCTGAAAATACACATCCTGGCACAAACGCATTCAGAAGAGTTCATCATTAATTACTCAGTATTCATCCTGGCCCAGGACCTCATAAAAATGGTGTCCCATAATGCTTGTGATTTCTCCAGAACACTGTGTCATCATTTCACCCCTTAAGGTTTGAGGCTGCAATGGACAGTCCTGCCCGTCCTTGGCTGCCGTTGCTAATTTTGACTAACTGCAGATCCTGATGTGAAAAGTACTGAAGTCACAAAAAGTCTTATTTGAGAAAATGGGGTCTGAAAATATAACAGATCCTTAAAATCTGTCAATGGATATCTTGATGTTTTGTTTTGGGATTTTCTTCTTTATTTTGATAGTCACACAGTAGAGAGAGACAGGAAAGTTGGGGAAGACATGCGGTATATGACCCGAGCTGGAATCAAACCAGGTTGCCACAGGAAGGCCGCAGCCTTTATGGTGCGTGCGCTTAGACTGATGAGCCACCGGGGTGCCCCAATATCTTGATGTTTTTGAGCATTGCTTAACATTCCCTGATATTTGAAGTTTATGCAAAGATGCTCTCACCAGTCGAAACCTCTGCAGTTTTATGTTAGAGTCATTTTTGTTGTTGGACTTTTTGGTATCTATTGCACCTGGATATGCCCTGGATATTTCTGGCATGAAAACTCAGAAAGAATGTGGTCAGAAAAAGTTTTTTTTTATGTAACAATGTAACTGAATGCATTTATTCCACATCAAAAAACAAGGATTTCAGAAGCAGTGAAAGCTCTGCAAGTTGAAGGCATTTAATCATGTGGTCATAATAAACGTTGTCACTGGTCAGTCAGAAGCAGAACAAACAAATGTAGGTAGATATTGTGTGGCTCGTAGTCGTTCAAGGATGCAAACAATGTAATAATGCTATCTTTTCCAACCTCATGAGCTTATGTAATATTTATTCATAGTTTTCAGTCATGTGACTGCTGCGCAACCTGATAGGGCAAAGCACTGTTTTATTAGACAATACCAAATATTCTACAGAGTTTTATTTTTATTTTATTTATTTGTTTTTTCATTTCGGCATGATTGTACAGTCGTTCCATGACAATTTCAACACAACATGTATCATGACCGAAAGGGTCGCGGGAGAAGTGAAATCGCTTGTCAAAGTCCCGCCCCCAACTCCCAGAAAAACAGTTTGATTATGGTTAAGATATCATAAAGATTTATAAATAAATCACAACAGAGCTGAGTGTCCATTTACACTACGATTTAAACGTCACAACATAAGATCATAGAGATTTATGAACATCATGAAGAATTTTAATCACAATATAGCTGAGTGTCTATAAAGTTTAGCGCAACCTTGCCATTTTTACCTCTGTCAGAAGGTACTGTGATCATTTGCGTGTGTGTGTGCGCACGCGTGTTTGTATGTGTTTATGCGTGTTTATGTGTGCGTTTGTCAGCAGGATAACTCAAAAAATATTCAACGGATTCTCACAAAAAATGGGAAGATGGACTATGAATGGGAAGAAGTGATTACATTTCCAGGACAATATGGATACAGGTACAGATTCTGCTGCTAATTATAAGTGATAGTGGATCACAACCTGCTGGCAGAGGTATGCGCTTTCTGAGTGCCCTCTAGTTTCATTTTTATCAATTTTATAGATATTTACATGACCTAAAGAGGACCAACAATAAGTTTACAAATCCCAAGTTATAGGCACTTGCAATGCATGTACAGAAGGCCTATTTCATTCATTGAAACTGCTGAAACTCCTCGTAGGCCATGTTCACATTTACTATAGTTAGCTATTTTGAAGAGAATCCTTCCGCTTACACTGCCACCAGGAGGAAAGAATACAAAAGTGTGGATAGGTATATGCATTTTCTGTCTAGATGGGTCAATAATGCTTTCGTCTGGAAAGTCAAGGACTAAAAAAGTGAGTGCTAGTTAATTAGCCACCTTACTAGCTAGCTACCAAACATTGATTGTGCCAGGGGCCGTTCCCATCAATTGCCTTTCTCAGCATGGGGCGCTCTTTTAGTTAATATTTTTAATGATTTTATGCATTTTAACATTGCTTTTCCATGCCAGGTGCCACACATTTATGGAGTTTCTCGGCATATAGGCGAGCTATGAGTTGGAAAAATTCCTACTTTGAGGCGCCTCGAAAAAATGTACTTTAGATCATTGTCAGTTTTTTCTCTGCTGTCCAATTTTGTGAAAGTAAGGGTGGAATTCTATTTTACAATAGGGTTCATTGTAAACAAAGATAGCAGATATCTGTTGTTACCCTTAGCACAGTCTCGGCCCTGTAACAGATGATTTCGCTGAAGTTGCTAAATTTTTTCAACTAATTTTAGTTATCACGCTCCTTTACAGCAAAAACCAGTGCCAACCGCTTATCTGATATTTAAGGAAAAACAAACAATACTCCTGCCTTTACAGTGGAATTAGATTTCCACTGCCGTTGATATTATTCAGAATGTTAGCGAAGTGAAAGACAGCAGAGTTACTTAGCAACTGCAGAAAAGACACATTTAGTGCTTTTTACAATGTAGATTTCAAAAAATCAGGACTGAGGCGCCTTGCATTTCCACACCAATGAAGCACATTTGGTGTGTTTGGTCCGTTAGATGTTAATTTACAGTTACCAGACGTTCTATAGTAACAACGTTAGCAACAAATCCACAATCGCCTCCTCTCTAGGTTTTCTTTCTCAGAAGGGATGCTATGAAAGCACGAGCCAGGCTTGTTTTGTCGGTGACAGCATCGGACTGAACAACAACTAATGAACTTTAGCAAAAGAATAGGCCATGGTAAAAATGACTGGATGGAAGCCAAGGAATTTTTCTTTGGCCCTCCTGATGGAGGCTTCCATTAGATTGTGACACCACGTGAAAACTATGAATGAAAGGATGATGTGTCTATGATGTCATAATGCGTACAAGATCTATGATTGGCGGGTCAGCCAATCAATTAACAAGCCCAAAATGAGTAAATTATGTGATTTGAATATAATTATCTAAAGAGTCCAATGCTGATGTAAAAGTCCCTTATAATGGTTGAAAGCAGTGAAGTCTGCAAACAATGACAGCATCTCCAGATCTCTGAAATGCAGAGAACCCGAAGATAGCCCAAGTCGGTTTTATTTCCCCATATTTCACATGGTAAAAAACAGTTGCCACTAAAATATTGGCATCACACAGTTCATGAGGACATAACCGAGTTTTAACCCTTTCAATTGGTATACTTTGTTATCAAATTGATGAAATCATAAAAAATTCAAAAATTGTAAATGAACCCACCCCAGCCAAATATGGGCCGTTCTGAAAGGATCAAAAATGATGCATCCTTCAAAGTTACGTGAATTAATGTAATCATTATGAAGTTATTTAACAACAAAATGAAAACCATGGCACAATCCGACTCAGGCCTCAAGCTACTTCATGGAACTCAAAATAAGATTAAAAGTATATACAGTATTTCAAACAGGTGAATGTGATTTCTTGGCAGCATTGTTTTGAAGCAAGGTGAATTCTGCTCCTGGTCCAGGCTGTTGCATTTCATGGATTACTCCCGCCTTGCTCACCACCACGTTACCTCCTTGATTGATGACCAGAAGGTTTATGGCAGCGTCCACAACGATTTAGAAGGGATCTTCATCCGTCTCGAGCCGGGAAGGTGTCACCAGACGCGGCAGGATGAAGATATCGACTTTGGGAAAGTTGGCGCAGCTGTTGTGTCTGTTTTGTTTCACGGTGGGGAGAGGCATGCTGACAGCATGGCCATTTAGGCGTGACATGTCACACCGCAAAAGGACTTTGAACGAAGACAACAGTCCGGGAGGATGAGCTCTTCACACCTGATGTATTATCAATCACACCGGCCGGAGTTATTATGGAGCTATAAAGAAGAGCCTAGAAAGGGTTTGTCACTTGGCTGGCTTTTCACTTCAAATGGGTTTTTTTGTTTTTATCTAAGAGGTTTTCACCATATTTGCCTTGCGAATAGAATTCAAATGCATTATTCACAAGGTGCCGAACGGAAAGGAGGCTTTATGGACAAAACAATGGGTGACTTGCTGGGCCTGGCCTGAACTGCACTCATAAGTCATACTGGCATTTGTTTGTTCTTTGCTGACAAATCAGTTACAGAAAACAAAACATAATCTTACTGTATGTATATTTATAAATAATAATCATACAAGTTATTTGTTTTGATGACCCTTTGTAATACAGTGCATAACCTTTAAAATTCATTTATCCATTTGTTGTGTTCGTCATTGATGTCATCACACCTAGCATTGTATCCAAGGCAACAGATCAGTGTGTAACACATCCAATCACCAGGCTCCTCTCCGAGTGCAGACAGAGCCCCTCTGCATAGAAGCTGCCCGTACAATAAATCATCCTTAAAAGATCTACTGATTTCATATCAGAAATGCTCTGCATTCATTGATGACCTGACAGAATCCCGGCTGTATGATGCATCTTGTTTACACATCCATCCATTTTTGCCGGCACAGACAGAGAGGGATGATCGAGACGTCTCAGAGCAGGCTTCAGTCTGACAATCATTCAACTCCAACCAGACAATCACCCTAACTCCATCCTGACTGTTTCTAAAAACGTTCCTTTTTATGTGTGCAGCAGGTATGTCTCATTGATCCAAAGGCACACGTTTTTAGTTGCGCAGCATCGATTCTTGGTGGTCTGCCTTGTACAATAGCAGCAAAACTCCCTGTGCTTGGCTTTATGTTGCATGGCAACACATTCAGACTTACTCCGGGAGATGTGGAGAGCAAAAAGGAGTTGCATGATCTCAGTATGGAGGGAAACAAAAAGAAAGCCCATCTCTCTCTCTCTCTCTTTCTCTTTGATACAGGAAAATCAAATCTCAGGCATCCAGTGTTCCCTCCTGGGAGAAAGGGCAAAATCACTCCTCTGAGATAGGCCAATCTCGTTTCCCTGTCCTGCTGCGACCGCAGAATGCTCCCCCCGCCGTGTTATGACAGGGGTAATTGCATTTGGGTTCAATCAGAGCCATAAGACAACGCTGAGAGCACGACGGCACCCAGGAAGCAGCGTTCGGACTGCAGCTGATGCCCCATAATGTTGGTCATAAACCTGCGGCATTCCTGTGCTCTCGCCGCAGTCGAAGACTGAAGCATTATAGCCTGAATGGGGCACAAAAGTGGAGATGAGCTGCTCCATTTTACCGGAACGTGCTGCATTTTCGGTGGCATGGACGTGCCGGGCAGTCCCAAGGTGGCCAGTGTAGTATTTTCTGCTGCATGTAGTCCTCTCACATAGAGCTTTGCTAAATTGCACTCAAATGCCATGCCACCCCAGTAGCAGAATGTTTGAAAGGATGATCACAGAAGAGCATCTCAGAAATTCTGTTTGACTCAGACATCACAAGGGGTGGCAACAGTTCTCTGCCGATAATTCATTCTCAACTGAGCACTTTCAACTTTGCAAAATTGGATTCATTATTTTGTGTAGTGTTCTGCGTTAATTCTGACTCTGATCATCCATATCTTCGTTCCCTCATACGTGAAAAATGTATAGGTATCTAGATTAGCATTGCATGCATTTGACAGCACATTATTTCATTACATATTATTTAGTTTAAAGTGCGACTTGTAATACTGATTTTCCAAAGGAACGTTTTTTTTTTTTTGTCTGTCTTTTCAAGAGCTGATGTAGTATCTTGCAGTAATTGGAGTAGCCATACACATAACAGGGGGATTTTTAAAAAAAAAAGTATTTGTGAGAAAAAAAGTAGGTGAGTTGAATAAAATTATTTATTGTTCTAATCACTTCCATAAATGTGCCACGTACAATCTGTCCCTAAAAAAGGGCAGCCACAGAAATCATTCATTAATGCACCAATAACTGTCCTCTGGTCACAGAAAAACCATCTGAAATAATGTGACATACGAGTACGTCAGCCTTGCATAAAAATTTAAATATCAAATTAAAATACAATCCATCACTGGGAACACTCTACCGAGAAAAGCTGACTCGAAAAGTTGTCTCGGTAAGTGTTCTCAGAGCCGATGTAAAACCAAGGGGAAATTTGATTTTCCGTTTATGACGGGTATTAACTGAGGCTTCTGTAAATAAAGTTTATGGGAGGATGAGTTTAACGCCCGAGTTGTATATCTTAATGAAGTCTTGTGTCATCAATCTGTCGGGAAATGAAAGCTTTCCCTTTTAAGTTTCCCCTGGAGCCAAGGTCATTTCATGCCTCTGGCCTGAAGCCTCCTGCTTTGCCCAACTGGCAGGTCTCATGGAGAGAAAGGCTTTTATTGGAAGCTATTGGCAGATGTTTTATCCAACGTATTTCTCTCTCTCTCTCTCTCTTTCATCCAGCCTTTCTCGCGTATTGTTTGGAAAATAAGGGAGCCTTTTATCCAGAGACCAAGCAGTTGGATCTTTTTCATTTCTTGGACGTGTCCCCTCTGATCTGATATTTCAATATTATTGCCCTGAACAACAAAATAACACAGAATTTAATATCACACAATCGGAGCCTGTTTCTAATAGGAAGATGAGGCGGAGGGCGAGAGGCACTGAATGCAGAGGAGGACTCGATCCAATGAGAGATGGCCAAGGTCAAGACAGTGACTATTTTGAAAAAGTAATCTAATTAAAATCATCCCCAAAGGGGTCTGGCTTTGGGGTTTTATTGGGCTGAGGAGTGGGTCATTAAGCATTAATGATGTTTCCGGAATGCGATTAGGCCACTGCCAGGGACCCTGCTCTTAGTTCTCCTCCAGAGCCTTTCAGCTGGGCTTCAGAGACCATTACTCTGAGCTTTACGACATCTCACACACTCTTTTTTACTGCCTCCAAATGGGCGGGCAAATATTTGTGGACCATAATCTGCTGACTGGCTGCCTCAGATTTAACTGTGAGAGGAAACGCAACGTAATTTCATGGAAGTTGAGGGTGAAATTATTATCAGTATTATTATTTCATTGGGGCGACAGAATTACCCCCACACAGGGGAACAACACTACCTCTCACCCGGGAGCAGCGTGCTCCCTCCCAGCTGGTACACTTTGTTTGCTATGCTATTTGTTTTACTGCATTAAAGTAGAAATCTCAAACTGGACCATAAAAGGGCCATGGGGCTGCAGGTGTTCATTCCAACCAAGCAGAGGCACACCTGATATAACTAATCTACTGTGCAGGCTGAGATCAGTTGATTAAATCAGTCGTGCATGTACTCGGTTGGATTGAAAACCTGCTGCAACTTGGCCCTTTTGTGGACCAGTTAGAGACCCATGCATTGAAGGCAGATTAACTGCATGCAAGTGAATATTCAGATAGAGCCTTTTGGCGTCTACGGTACTGAACAGTTGGGATGGTGTTCCACTTCACGAGAACGAGAAGCAAAGTTCTCGTCTTGTCATCAGACGTTAACCGCGGAAGACGGCGATTGAAGACTGAGCACAACCGGCATATTTCAGAAGCGGAGTAAAGACAGGCTCTGTCAGCGCATTAGCCCTAACCCGTATGAAGACGTGTCGGTGTCATTTCCCGTATAGTACCTGACAGGTCCCACGGCGAAGACTGCAAACTGCTGCTACTGAGACAGGGCTCAGAGTTTGGTGGGGAAGGAGACAGTAATAAAAAACAGTGGACTGCAGTATTTTAAAATTAATGTTCACAGGAGTGAAATATTCACAGGAGGGGGAAATTGAGAGAGAGTGTGTGGAATCAAAATGTATGAGGTACAGAGAGTATGCTCTTAATTCTTGTGTCTGGTACCAGTTGCTAGTGATTGCAGCAGTTCTGCTCCAAGGCTGCAGTCTTTGGCAGGAGGGAGGGGTGGATGTGTGTGTGTGTGTGTGGGGGGGTTTGGTTGAAGAAAAAGGCCGCCTGCCACCAGCTGTCAATCATCAACAACTTTAGATTATCTTCGCTGAAATTTATTGCTTTGGAACCTGTGGTGCTGAATGTGAAATATACTGTAATCCAAAAATATTAAATCAAGGAAATTCTTTTGATTCTTTTGAAGATACACTTTAAATAAGCGCTTTTTATAATGTGAATTGATTCCTTTTTTCATTTTTGCCCCTAATGGTAGACCTGCCAGGAATAATTCTGCTCTTTAAATGAGAAGATTTTCGGTTACATTTCGAGTTCAAGTTTGTGTGTTTGTGTGATAGCCATTAATTCATTTTCCTTCCTTTGGGACAAACATCATGTAGGACACCAGGAGTTAATTAAACGGTATCACACATGGTTTTGCTCAAGGAGCTGATAGTGGATTTAATTGTCATCTTGTTTTTACATGCAGTATAGAGCCACATTCCCCTAGATAAGTTGATTTTGTATAATCTTTAGAGACAGCTACATTTAAATTTTCCGACTGTGAAAACAGAAATGTTGGAGGTATGTATAAAAGAAATAGTAGTGTTGACAAATGCAGTCTTGCCATTTAGCAGGCGTGGTGCTCTGCAAAGGTTATGTCCTCTCTATTGAGCTGAGAACAGGTGTTCCCTCCTGAGGGAACTTCCCCTCCACACTCCTTCCTTTGACGCATAGGGTTTATGAATCATTTACAGGATCTGTATGCTGGTATTAATAAAACACCATATCTTTTCCCAGGTGTAGGATCTCATGCTCATAACTTGAGGAATGAGCACACACAAGCCAAGCAGAATGCCAACTTAAGTCGCTCTAAGCAAGATGAGCAGCCAGGATCAACTGCACTACAGAGTTAACAGTGATCGTCACTTGTCTCTGGTCCATTAAGACTGACATTTTCACTTGTCCATCAAACAGGGAGTGGAGTGTTGGGTGACTCACTGATTCAGATGGGCACTATGATTTGGAATCAAATCAGGACTCTAGAGTCAAATACGGCTAACAAATGCCAATCAGTGCTCCTGTTATGCACACTGAGAAGATCTCAGCCTCAGCTTACAAACTCCAGTAACTTGTGATACGTCAGGTTAGCCCACAAACTTCAGAGAGAGGGCGAGCTTCCCTAAAAATGGGGGTCACAATAAACGTTGCTTTATTTTGCCACTGCCAGTGAATGGGGAAAGACGCAAAATGGCCTTGATAATTTCAGCTTTTTTCCATTCAGAAAAGATTCCCCTTCATGGCACATTGCTTGTTTCACTTTGCACCGAGCTTCACCTTACTGCCGTATCGCAGCGCGTGCCAATCTGCATTAGAGTGTCTGCCAAAATAAATTAAACCAAAGAAGCAAAAATGGGCCCTAGCGGATCTGAGCCCTAAAGCAAACAGTGCGCAGGAATGGCATGCAGTAAAGATTGGTGAGTTAATTAACAGTGAATTGAAGTTCTGTTTCTCAAGCGTGCCGATAATCAGAGGCCCAGTAACAGCTGAGTGCACCAGCCAATCGGAGCGTACCGCCACTTTGTCCTTCTCGTGGCAGTGCGAGAACAGAGTGCCCTGAAGCATGAAGCGTGTCCTTGTGCTGAAGCTGTGTTCAGCAGCCCACAGGACTGAAGCTTATCTCAATTTTCCTGCAAATACCTTGGCAGCGCGAGCACAGACCGTTCGGCCAGCCTGTGCCTCCCACACCCCTTGCAGAAAAACATAAGGAGGGAAGGAGCACGCTAGCACTGAGAGCTAGACGAGAGGCATTTATGAATACGCGTGCATGCCGCATGGCTTTCCAGCAGGTAACAAACGCAACAAAGTTGTAGCTGGGTGTCAGCAAATGTGTAAACGAGATGGCAAGCGCAAACACACCATAGAGGCGCCTCGACCGCACGGCGGCTCTCGTCAGGCGCCAATCATGTCCCAAACCACTGTTAGCGATTAGTAACGAGGCCAGTGATGGATGAGAAGGGGTGAACCCCACTGAAAGGTAGACTGTGCTGGGTATTTTTTTCTTGGCCTGCTGGGCCTGGGTGACTCTAGCCAGCTCCTTGGTAGATGGTGGTTCCACATGACCTCAGGCAAAGCAGCTGTCTGGGTTATGAAAATTGCTTCTCTCTTTCTCTGTCTTTCTCACTCATTCTCTCTCTATCAATCTGCCTCTCTCCCCCTCCTTATTCCTTTGTCCTACCTTTCCCC
The DNA here is from genome assembly GCA_029692085.1 of Gymnothorax javanicus. Classification (NCBI taxonomy): domain Eukaryota; kingdom Metazoa; phylum Chordata; class Actinopteri; order Anguilliformes; family Muraenidae; genus Gymnothorax; species Gymnothorax javanicus. The sequence goes on from CM056194.1 coordinate 16,586,408, forward strand.
CCCCTCTCTTTCTCTCAATAAAAATTCCTCATGCTTTCTTGGCATGAAATACACTTATAAATATGAGCAGTGAAGGTACAGAAATACACTTGAAGATGACTGCAAATTAAGCAGAATAATTGCTGAATCCAACCCTCTGATAATCTGTCCCTCTATCTGTTCATGCTCTCTCTCTCTCTCTCTCTCTCTCTCTGTAACCAGCTCTTTCTCTCACCCTCAGTCTCTCTCTGTCAGTGTTTTTCGCTGAGTTTTAATAGGATCCATAGTGGCTGGCTCCCTTGTTTTTTATCAGACAGTGCACATGAATCAGCTTCCCTCTGTCCAGTTCTTTCCACCCTGAGGAGTTCCAGAGCCACCAAAATCAGCTCCGAATCCCTGAATCCCTCCACTGCACACAAAATTACACTGCGCCCCAAGTCTCCCAAAGAAGAACCAACCATATTGTGTACATCAGACACCAGGGATCCCACCAGCTCAGCACTGACCAGCCAAACTGCACTGCAGTTAAATCTACCAATTATTTTCATTTCTGCTGGAAACTTGTCAGCTCACAACCATATTGTCATCTGAGCTGTGTTTAACCATATTTTTTAGTTAAATGCTATGGCTTCACTGCAGAACTGAAACTATGTTCCTTGCAAGTCATTTCCATCAGACGTTTAACCATTTCATCACAAGCGGGACACATATGTCCCACAATATTTTCAAATATCCTGTTGGAACATATGAGTCCACAAAACCATTGCATTTGGGCCAAGTCCATTTTATAGGAATACCTCTTTCATTCTGTGTAGAAAATTTGGACAGCGGGGCATTATGGGTAATTGCCAATGGCCACTGAATGTTGACAGCTTTCTCTGATATGGATAAATCCCTAGCAATCCTTGGTTAATAGGTATCAATTCTCTAAATGTTTAACTGAATTTGTGATATTAGAGATTATAGGTTGTTTTACAACTGTTAAATGGTTATTTAAACTTTTGTACTCGTGTCTTGCTCAATTAATAAAGGACTGGGACACATTTGTCCCACCAGTATTGTATTGATTCCTGACAGGTCTAGTATAACAACTGAGTGCAATTCTGTGCAAATGACATACGACATATGCAGTGGGTTACTCTGATTCATATTACTGTATTCAGTTTTGAAAGGGTTAACACAGGAAGACCTCCAGCATAATTAGCCGGCATTCTTATATAACATTCTGACCATTGAATTTCATGCTGAACCTCTAAAAATATATAACATAACTGAGAGATTCATGAGCATATCACTGCATTTTCCCTTCCCCTCTTGTACTTTCTGTGGCATCGAAATTTATTCTGTAAGATTATGCACCGACTGCTGTTCTCAGTTGTGACCATGGTTACTGCTATATGCTTAGATCTGTTTGTATTCACTTATATTAATCTGGATACGAGCATTTGCTAAATAAATGCTTATGTCTATAAAATCCGCCTAGCAGCTTCTTCATAGTGACAAATTCTAAACAAAGGACATCATATGTGAATGCTGTATCAACTGTATTCCATGCATGTGGTTAAATCTGTGGTCTCTCTGATTAACAGTCCTTCCACAACAGTCAGTGCAGAGGAATATAAACCCTAGAGGATGCAGTTATAGCAATACATTTAACCCGGTCAGAATACAACACTAATGGCTGGTTTGTGCAAGAGGTCATGTGCATGATTATGAATATGAGTATGACTGCAGACAGTAATTGCACTTTGAAAAAATGCTTTGAAAAAATGTGATTTAAATGATGTACAAACTACTCTAAAGCTCCCCTGATCTGTACAAGCACCATCATGCCACTGACCTCCATAACCTCTTCGAAAAGTAGTCTTTCTTTGATCTAGAACCCAAAAGTCAGATAATTGCAGAACCTGAGCCAATAGGGAAGATACACTTAAAAAAAGCGCTCGCCATTAATTCATATCTTACTTTGATGACCATTAGTCAATTGATATCTATTTCCGACCAGACCCACAAATGACAAACATTATCCAGCTTAGTGCCTTTTAAATGAGTTCTCCTCATATGTAGCACTAAATTAATCAATGCGGAGAGAGAAAATAGCAAATGAGCTGTTTATAAGGTGCCAGTCAAACACATTAAAGTCTCAGAGCATGTTCTCTCCAGTTCACAGTCACTCTCAAGACAATAGCACATAAATTATTCCTTATTAATTGCTGAGAGTTCGGAGGGAACGCATACTTGCTAATGAAACCGCAGGTTTTTGAATTAACGCAAGCGAAACGGCTCCTCACCTGACCCCCACCGAATGTCCACAGGACGCATTCTCAGATGGGCGCGCGAGGCTCTCACCTTGCATAAGCCTTGTGGAATTTTGATGCGCAGCCTCGCGGGGTCAAGCGTTTCAGTGCGTGATCAGATGTCAGGTAAAAGTCGGCTGCTTTCGCGTGTTCAGCAGGGCGCCTCCACTCTCAGGGATGAAAGCCCAGATTAGGTTACCACACTCTGCGATAAAAGCTCAACCCACTTCATCACAGAGACCTGCCATTTACACCGATTAAATACTGCTGCTCCGCAAAGGAGCTTCTCGCCGTCTCAGTCATGAGGCCGAGGCCCACCGCCTCCGGTTTGCCTTACAGTGACAGTATAAAGAGGTGCATTAACAATCTGCCCTGTCCTTCTCCTTCCTGGGGTAAGCAATGAGGCTCAGGCACTCTCAGATCTTCAGGAAAGCTTTATGAGGGCTATTTATATACAGCACAAACCTGGGACAGTTTAACTCTTTAAAGTGCAAGATCAGAGATATGTGATTATAATTTTATTGACTTGGGTTTCTCATGCAGATGTGAGACAACCACGACTACCCGTAATGAAGGTAGCATTTTTCCAAAATGCTTTTAAGGAGTCTTAAAATAAAAAAAAAAACAAGAATTCAAAAACCTGCTCCATAAAGGGTTAAATGACTTTCTTTGCGCGCCAGTACGCTATCACAGATAACAACTGTCCCGTACAAGAAACAGTTTACAACATTCCCGCTGAAAAATCCATCAATCAAGTTTTCTGACTATCTGAAAACATAGTCTAAAGTTCACCCTCGGTGAGAGGTGAGAGTGCTACAGTCTCAACTGCGAGGATGTCGGCACACGCTCAAGGCCAGGATGCTGATGCTGTCCTACAGACGAAGGCCCCATTAAGGTCCTCTGCAGGTGTGTAATTGGCTGTTCCCCATGCGTGTGCTGGAGGCATGGTCAGAGTCAGTCACACACTGACACAAAGTACTTGGATTATTTTCCAGGAGAGGCTCGAGTGTATACAACAATGACAAGTGCAGATAGTATTTATCTGGACAGATCCAGTAGCTAAGTGCCATGGGTTAGGACTGAAAATTTACCATAGAGTCACCCAAAGCTGAGGGGTTTCAATCGACAAGGGGCAAAAAAACCTCTGGTGCCTCCACTTAGCTCAATCTGTTGCCTGTAGTCTATGAATTATGTCAGCCCTAGAGTGATACAATGCATTTTAATTTTTTTTCCTTTTTTATACTTAAAGTAATATTTTGATCTGTTTTTCATTAGCAAATTCATCTTTGATGAGTATTGTGAGAAAGTGTTCTCAACTGGAAGAGGAGCATTCAGAAAGAAGCATGAGGGCAGCCTAGGACTAGCTGCTAGCTGTATGGATTAAATGCATATTAAGATGTTTTGGATAATAAACAGAGGTCAAACATTTCTCTTTACCGCTATTCATATCCCATTTGGCAAAACCTCAACAGTGAAAAATCTTTACGCAGCAATGACAAACTATCAACGACTGTGGTAACTGACATTTTTATTCTGATGCATTATTTCCTGTTCAAGCCAAGAATTAATGCGGGGGTGAAAAGTGCATGATGCCCATTCATCTGGTAAGTTATCATTTAATAGTTCCCATATTTTCATATTTGTCGAATTAACATCACTAATCAAGCGCAGGCCAGAAGTTAGCCTTGGGGCTAAAATTAATATTTGGCTGCAATGGAAATGTTATTAACATCATTAAGTAAACAGAAAGGCTTTTTCCAGTCCTTAAAAGGTTTAAGAGTAATTTTAATGCAGCACAGGTTCAGCTACAGTCTGTCCAAGCAGACTGTGTGTTTCTGGACCCTTTGCCCGCAGCCAATTAAAATAATTTTTCTAAGCTCATTTATGCGCAATTTCATCTGCAATGCTTCATTTACAAGGTACTGCAATATAGATTAATAAAAATCATTGTTTTAATCACCCTTCCAGCATTGTCATTGCTGAGTCTGATTTAAAGTGTCTTGGTAATTTAAACTGAAGTAACACGATCATCAAAGTTCAAGGTAAATGCTAATGTCTCGCTCACGCTCAACAGTTAATCTTTGCAGCAGCTAATCCATTGAAACATATTTCTCAAGTTTATATCAGCGGACTACCACAGCCTCCATAAAGCTGACTCATATCCTTTGGGGTATTTCAGTCATGAGTCTTATGTTTTGATTAATTGTCAGGGATGAATCCTCTTCCCCACACTCGATCATTGTCCTGTCTTTATTACGAGTAAGTTGCCTTAATGTTAATATCTTTGCTATGACAACAACCCTAGTTGTGCATCTGAAATGCTTCAGATTGTGTTTATGTGCAGGGGTCGGAAAGGTTTCAGTTTGTCTACACAGTTAACTAGCTGGCTCATCGTGATCATCCAGCTGTTTGAACATTGAATTATGGACACTACTCCTCTTCAGGTGCAGTTACATAGAAGAGGAATGAGTTGGCAAAGTTTGATGATAAAAATTCACAAAGCTCTTCTCCAAGTTTGTGATGATGTTCAATGTTCATCTTATGTGGAGTAACTATGTTTGATGTGTGATAGGACTTCTCCAATGGGTCGCAGTAGTTTGCCAAAGTTCACCATAGTTCGCTCAGGTTTGGCCACAGTTTTTAAATGTTCAAACCTGTCACCGTTTCTGTCAGTTTTGTGTCATTCCTCATATTGTTGGTGTTGTGTGGTCATAGTGTGGCCACTTAATGGTGCTTTGTTGTATTAGCTCGCCAAATTGTTTTTGAGCACTGCATTAGTGACGATGGAAATTTAATGACACCACATAGTGCCACGTAGTACTTTGATCCACATTGAACATTAATTCATCATATTTCTTTCTATTGTTGCCAAACACTCACCAAACACTTGCCCATGAGTGGTGCCACTGTGGCCACAAACCTCATGATTAGCCAACATTCATGCACATTTTGTTGGTGAACTATGATAATAATGTTGTCGCCGTCTGTGGCCTTGGTTTTCAACTTGCCAACATTGTCTTCCTACTGTCCTCTTCTATGTGAAAGCCACTTTACAGATAGTAAACACTTGAAGATGATCATTATAAGTCTGGAATTCAATTAGGAGCCTTTAAATGTTTTAATATTTTATTTTCATTTTTTTAACATTTTGCCTTTTTTTTTCAAACTAAACATGATTTCCTGTTGATGCCCAAAATGGATGACTGACTGTGCAGGAAAGACCTGAGGAAGCATTATAAACAGTATTCTGCTCATGATTGGATTAAGTATGGTTTAGATATAGATATAAATATAAATATATATGGTGCTGTGAAAAGGTATTTGCCTCTTTCTCAATTTCTTCTATTTTCGCTTATTTGTCATGTTTAAATGTTTGAGATCATCCAACTAATTTTAACATTAGACAAAGATAAATTTTTCCACTTTTAAATGATCATGTCATTTATTACAGGTAAAATTATTCAAAATCTACATAACCCACATGAGAACAATAACTGTAAAATGAATGCAAAAACTGGTTGTGCCACCCTTGGTGGGAGCAACTGCAATCAAATGTTTAGAATAACTGCCAGAGTCTTTTACGATGCTGTGGAAGAATTTTGGCTCACTTTTCTTTGCTGAATTGTTTTAGTTCAGCTACATTAGGGGGGTTTTCAAACATTAAATGCCTGTTTAATTTTATTGGATTCAAGTCAGGACTTTGACTACACCACTCCAAAACTTTTATTTTGAGGTGCACTCGCTTGGGTGCTTTAGATCATTGCGCTGCTGCGTAACCCAACTGCGATTGACCTTCTGGTCACAAACTGATTGCCAGACATTCCCCGTCAGGATTTCCTGGTTGAGACCAGAATTCATAGTTCCATCAATTATGGTGAGTCACGCAGGTCCTGAAGCAGCAAAGCAGCACAGACCATCACACTAACACCGCCATGTTTGACTGCAGGTATTACGTTACGATGTTTTTTTTTGTGTGTTTTTTTGTGGAATGCTCTTCACTCTGGATGTAATGGGACCCATATCTTCCTAAAAGCTCCACTTTTGACTCATGAGTCCTCACGATATTATCCCAATAGTCTTGGAGGTCATCATGATGTGTATTGGCTTGTGTGAGATGAGCATTTGTATTATTTTTTGTCAGCTGTGCTTTTTCCCTTCCAGCTCTCTCATGCATGCCATTTTTGGCAAGTCTCTTTCTGATTGTGGAATGGTGAACTCAGACATTAATTAAGGGAAGTGCAGACTGCAGTTCTTTTCATTTTAGTTTGGGTTCTTTTTTGGCCTGCTGGATGAGTCATTAATGCACTCCTGGAGGAACTTTTGTGGGTCAACCATTCCTGGGAAGGTTCATCTCTGTTCCCAGTTTTCTTCATTTGTAGATAATGGCCCTCACCATGGTTCACTGGAGGCCCAGGGCCTTAGAAATGGCTTTGTTACCTATTCCAAACTGATAGATGTCTACAACTTTGTTTCTCATGTTTCTTTGAATTTCTTTGGATTGCCACCTTATGGCCTGCTTTTTGCCTGCATCACATTGCAAGACAGGTTCTATTTACATTATGTTTTGATTCAAAAGGGCTGATAGTAATTATTTCAGGTGTGTCTCGTGAAATTGAGTCCAATTATCAATTAAATTTGTTTAACTGGTTGATCTAGTAACTAAAGGGGCAGTGACTTTTTCACATAGGGCCAACCCTTTTTCCTTCAATAAATGAAATTATCCTTTTAAAACAGCATTTTTTGTTTATTTTTGTGGAATATTAAAATTATTCTAATGACTTGAAACATCTAAGTGTGACAAATATGCAAAAATGTCAGCCTGATTCCTTTGTTTGTTCATTTTTGTTTCATATTTTGTTCATTTATTCAGTGTATTTATTATTTTCCTTAATTATTATGTGTTCTTTGTGTCATCTTAGTTTTTATTTGTATTATATGTCTTTTCTTTCTCACTCCCATCTACTGCCACGTGCTTTTGTTTTCTTCCTCACTCATGCTCACTCACCCTGCCCATTCCATTTCGATATTACCACACCTTGTTCCCTCATTTGTAGCCACACCTCCTGCCACATCTATCCCTACACTCACTCCTCTACCCAATCCCAATTAGCCCCGTTTTCTCCTTTTATGTACCCCAGTATTTCACCTTGTCTTTCACGAGTTTGTTTCCTAGTGTACCTGACTTCTTACGAGCATCTTGTACTTCCTCGAGCTTTTTTTAATCATGGTTTATTTTTGTCCACAAATTACGATTTCTGCCTCCTCCCTTGTGTCTTTTTGATTTTTAGATTACAATCTTTGGCTGGCTTTTTGGTTTATCATTTGGATTATGGTTTGGCGTACCTACTGATTGGCATTCAACCCATGGACTGACATTCAATTATGATTCGGATATTCCCTTGTGTGCTACATTACTACGGCTTGGATTTGACCCGGACTGTGTGACCACGAGCTGAAATAAAACCACTGAACTGCTTTCTTGCCTGTGTCTGAGTTCTGACTCTGATCCCTGTGAAAAAAAAAAAAAAAAAAAAAACTGAAGAAATGGGGAAGGGAGAAAATACTTTTTCACAGCACTGTAGGTAATACGGTTACAAATACATGGTGAATCCCAGTCATGGTCCCTTACTATAGGCTACTGTCAAGTCATTAGCAGAAGGGATACTTTATCCCGCTCCGTTTTTCAATTAAATCAATACCAATGTGTCATGTTTTGTCATGTTCATCCTCCTAAGACATATGAGATAATGTCTGATAATGTTTGAGTAAGGAACGTGGCCAGGCAGATGATAATAAAGCTATCTATTGAAAAATGTTTTGACAGTTTAGTGCTAGAAGAAAGATACGACTCGAGATGTACAATCTTTGAATATGATGTTGCTTTCCAAACTGAATACATAATGGTGAGTACTGCATGTGGGTTATGCACGCTGTCAAAAAAGGATCTGCCCACATATTTCCCTATTTTATAGCCAAGTGCAGAAATAATCAAAATTCAAGATATCTTGTCCACTGTCACAAATCAAATAAAATCACTATGTTTTATCACCGTATGAATCGGATACCCTATTTTTGTCATCAAATGAGGCCTATCAAAGCTGTCAAGAACATATTTCCTATGAAACTTCTTTGAGTGTATATGGGCTAGGTATTTATTTGACATTATTTGGCAGACTTGTGTTGTTGACATGCGGGAAAAAATGATGCCTTCCTGCAAATTAATTTTCCTCTTGTCATATTATCTGGCAGAGTGCGTTGGGCAGGTGCCTTCCATTACTCCCTGATGAATACAATACACAGAATTTGGTGCTGTGCATCTTGAATTATGCCCAAGCATCGCATTGATCTCGGAAAGACGCACAATGATAGAACAATGCTCAGATTAAGGCTGCTCAAAATAATGCAGTGGCAGATTTGTTTTCAGTGTGGAAAGAGTCACACTTCACCGCCTGCTATTTAAGTCATTTTACTAGCACGCACGAAATAGAAGTGCCGCGAGACATCCACATTTCCTGTGATGTTTAAAAAGCTTTTGTGGCCTAGTAACACAAGGTAATATGTGTTGAGTTGTCTCAACCCCATTAAGAGGATTTTGCGAACACCTGTCTCTCTAGTTTCTCCACTTTAGCCTACTTATACTGCAGCTAAAGGGCTTCGGTTGGTAAAGTTCGCCATCCTTCATTATTCAAGAGCAGCTATTTTGGCTGATTGAGTGGCTGCAGTCTGGCAGTACTAGTGCCAGGCAGCTAAATGATATGTCTGGTCTTTGGATGCTGCAGACAACAGAAGCCTGGCATGTCAGCACAGCCCCTCTGGTTTACATGCTCTTTACTGCTCTCCTGACCTGACTGGGGGCACTACAGTGATGACACAGGTCCAAGTGTGTAATTTATGCAAGGGAGAGAGAGTGGCTACAACCCTTAATATTACAAAACAGGGAGTGATAATGAAGAAAATATGTCCGTATAATAGAGGTGAAAATTTCATGTTTTGGTTTGAGTATTTTGATTCATCGCTTGAAGGACCTCCCCTTAGAACTCACCTACAATTTTACAGTCTAAATTATGCCCTTAGATGAGTCTAACAAAAAGAAAACTGTATACTCAAAATTTGAGAAAATTCAATTCTCAAAATGTACAGCCAGACATCTTTCCTTTCATCTTTTCATGTTTTCTTTATCAAAATTCATAATTCAATTGCCTCAGTAAATTCAGTTTCTGACCCTGGTCAGTGTAAAACAAGCGAAGCTTTGATGTCCGTAAGAGAAAAAGCGGTCGAAGTAAACAAAAGAGAGCCTGACATGGCGTTATAAGACTTGTTTCTTTTGATGCTGGGATAGTAACGGCTCATTGTCACATCTCCCACAATGCCCTGACACTCATCATGAACTGCTGAAGGAGGATAATCATTGGCCGCTGGACGGCTTGGCATGTCTGGCATTCAGAGTGATTTTTTTTTCAGCAAACAGACCAACCACAGATTATAGGCATGGTGAACTAGGGTTGACTCCAAGTATTGTAATCTCTGCATTTAAAGCCGCCTTATGATAAATATTGTAAGGATTTACAGGCAACATTCAAGAGCTTAATGTGAAGTCACTATACCCAATTTAACCCTTTGAAGTGTGGCTTTTTTTTTTTTTTTTTTTTTTTTTTCCCTCAAAATTCCAGGTCACTTTTCTAGAACTCAACTGCATTCAATTACCAACAGCGATTGTTGCGTCAGCATTAGAATGTTCAGCAAAGAATTTTATGGAAGTTTTCATCTTACTGGTAGCTACAGCGTTTTCAGCCCTCTCTGTTGTTTTATCATAACTACCAAAATTCAAAGTGAGCGTTCGTTTGTGAAATGGATTTGCTACCATGTGGCTTGTTGCATGATGGGTCTTTTCATGGATTGCTTCTACTCTTAAAATGTTTTCATAAGCTTGCACAAAAGATTTAGATTTCATTTTCCTCTGCTTTTCCAGGAGATTATCAGGTTACTCAGAAAGTGTGGAGAACTTGCAATTGCAGTGGCTTAAGCCTAGTTCATCTGGGACCGTGCAAAAGCTAATAGCCAAGAAGACCGACAATGTAATGAAAGTGTACCATTATGTACGATTTTTAAGCCAAGTCCAGTGTCATGTGGGTCTGATGTACATATCTCAGCTGCTCATTTAATTTATGGTACCAGTTCAATGAAAGCGTTCTCATAAATTCATAGGATGCAATGTTGCTCTGAGATGAAAGGGTACATAATGAGAGCTAAGCACAGTATGGTCAGTGCACTCAGTGTTTAAACAACTCTTTTTTTTTCATTTATGCTTTGTACGCTGATCTAAATAAGAGCTAAAACACTGGGTATAAACTGGTTTGCCAAATGTTTATTTTCTTATTGCATCATTTGTTACAGATGTTAAGTTTACACTAAAACTGAAGAGAATCCTGCTGTTACCTGCAGTAAAAAATTATAAGTTCAAACACTATACACACAGAATCTGGATATGGATGAAAAAAGCCATTAGTTCCCTAAGCTAAGAAGAAATATGCAATAAAAATCCATTAAAGTTGATTTTACACTAAATTGTTTACTGCTTAGGACATGGGGGACAAGAACATACACAGCGAAAAAGGCAATATTCAGTAACGTCAGGATAAAGAATGGTTTATTCAGCATGAAGTCTGGAAAATGCACGACGTTTACACTCACTAAACGTTTTATTAGGAACACCATACTAATACTGGGCTGTGCCTGCCTTTGCTCTCAGTACAGCTTCAGTCCTTTGTGCCATGTGTTCCACAAGATGTTGAAAACATTCCTTTGAAATTCTCATCTGTGTTGATATGATTGCATCACATTATTCTGCAGATTTGTCATATGCAAATTCATGCTCCCATTCTACTGTATCCCAAAGATGCTCTGTTGGATTCAGATCTGGTGACTGAGGCGGCCATTGAAGTAAATTGAACTCTCGTGTTCAGGAAACCAGTTTTAGGGGACTTTTGATTTGTGACAGCATGGATTATCATGCTTGAAGTTGACTAGAGAATTGTGGCCACAGTGGGATGCATATATGCTCAAAAACTAAACCTTTATTGGCCATAGCTTTCAAAACTTCAGAACATTGTTGCTTAGTATGATGGGGTCCACAGTGCGCTAAGAAAAATTCCCCTCACCACTACTCCATCACCACCAGATTGAACTAGTTGGGTGCATGGAACAATGCTGTTGGAACCAAATTCTGGCTCTACCACCTGTGTATAACAGCAGATAAGGATACCATGCTACAATATTCAAGCTTTGGCAAGCCTATGCTCACTGCAACCTCAGATTTCAGTTTTTGGCTGGCAGGGGTGGAACCCAGCATGGTGTGCAGTTGTATCCTATCTGCCTCAAGGTTTGACATGTTGTGCAGTCTGAGATGGTTTTCTGTTCACCCCAGATATAAAAACATATTATTTGAGTTACCACAGTGTTTCTGTCAGCTCAAACCCATCAGGTCATTCCCCTATAACCTCTGCTATCCACAAGCTGCCACTCACTGGATTTTTTTTTTTTAGCAGTTTTGTTTTGTTTTGTTTTGCTTTTTGAACCGTTTTATGTAATCCCTAGAAACTGCTGTCAATGAAAATCCCGAGAGACCCGCAGTTTCAGATGTACTTAAATCAGTCCGTTTAGCACCATCAACCATGCCACAGTCAAAGCCATGGAGATTCTCCCCCATTCTGATGTTTTAATGTGAACATCATCTGAAGCTCCTGATCTGTATCTGTATGAGATTAGCATTGCCACACGATCAGCTGACTGGATAATTTCATGAATAAACGAGTACAATGGTGTTCCTAGAGAAGTGTTTGATGAGTGTATAGCTTATATGAATTCTTCAAAGTCCACCTTAATGGCTGTTCAGTTTGTCATTGTAGCGTCACCATATTGTCACAAAAAATGGACAAAAAGAGCATGTTTCTACTTACTGCAATATCTTTACACCATTAGTACATTCTATTCTCCATGGTCTGGTGATAAAATTACCTTGAAAAAAATGGCAAAATATCCTGAAACAATATCATCTGCAGATGATCCCAAATACCCCATACACTGAGGCATTATTAACCTCTTTCAGCCCATTACCAAAAAGCTCTGGCTGAGGTTCAGAGTACATCCCAAAACAACACTTCTTAAGCCAATAACAGCCAGGGAAAAAAAGTCCATCACATGCTCTGCTATCTGTAACACATCCATTTAACCTTTTTTGGGCAAAATTAGTCAATGGGGAACAGGCTCCCGTTTACAGAAATCGTGAAGTGAACTGAGTAAAATGCCTTTACCGAAATTGCCCAGACTGCATGGATGGAAAATGGCATACCATGGAAAATGTGTAAACCTACCCACCACAAAGAGCAGAAACATCAGCAATCCGTACTGTTCTGAATATGAAAAACATCAAGAAACCGACTGAATGTGTATTTAATCAGGAAGTCTCTTATTTCCTTCTAAGAAAATTACACCAAGATTTTTTTGTGTGTTTGGTAGTTACATATAGAAATAAAAACATTAAAACATTATTAATGTTATACAGATTTAATTTCTATTCATTTTATGTTGACTCCTTCAGGCACATTTCTTTCCATTTTTGTTTTCACTTTTTTGCTGATGCCTTTTTCAAATTAAGAATTTAGGACCAACCACTACAATCACATCCGATTAATTTTAGTTTTTGACAGCATCTACTCCAGACAAAAATGAGTATCTGGCTGTTGACTAGCTTGTAACTTCAGAGGTCACAATCACTGGAAAAAAACAGCGCCAATAACCACGTTTCGTTGCCCGTCCAAAATTCAGTCCGATTTGTCAGAACGATAGGCTACATAATTAAACAAATAAATAAATAAATATGTCAGAATTATGCCATTGACCTCGGTGGTACAACGAGGCATCCTTATCATCTCAATAATAAATGTAACTAGTCTTCCATTCCTGTTTCCCGCATTTATAATTATTCTGGAGGCCATGTCATTAGAATGGTTGTATATGCAGGAGAGGCCGTTGAGTAACTAGGATAAGCTTGTCTCCTGTCATTGCACCCTCGCGCACCGAAATAGCTTCTTTCTCAGTATTTCACGTGCCTGCCCTGACGACTATGATCTACAGCTCGTTCCACATGCAATCAGTCATCTGTGCCAAAAGATGCCTCCGTACACATGTACGCGTTTCTGTCTTGATAAGAAACGGAGGGCATGTTTGTTGGCTTAATCTTAGAATAGTTCCCATTCTTCAAAACGGCATCCGGTCTGCACATGTAGATGTTGATGCAATTGTACTGTGTGTTTACGATCACTGGCATTGCACCGGATGAAAAAAATGCCTTAGCTTTGTAGCTGTACTTACAACTGTTTAACACGGACTTGCCTTCGGTTGGTGAGAACATCTGCAACTATTATCTTAAATATGCATTTCAACTGCAAACCAAGATGAATAGGCAGTACTCTCGAAGTCTGTCGCAAATAATACCTTGCCTCAGCAGCAAAAATCAATACAACACAGTTCGATAACAGCCCTCGGAAAATGAAAGTTTTATGTCTGTTTGGATGAAACTTGGAAGCATTTTCGCAGTATCAAATTAAGAACTTCAACTGAACCAGGAGGTCAACTGGCAGGTTAAAAGCACACGACACTTGTGTTCACGACAGAAGGCTGTTATCATACATGTGGGCTGAAACAACAGAATGTAACCAACGATTTGTCCAGTAACTTATTTCTTCTCAAGACCGTGAAATTACAAAGCATAACTGAATCTGGATCTTTTCATCAGCCGGAAGAAAAAGTTCAATGGATTGAACAGCTTAGCCTATTATTTGAAGTAGCACAAATATAGCACATTTTAGCAAATAAATTACGACGGACTGTTATTTCTTAATTGGCACGAAAGCATATGCGCCTGCAACGTCAAATGATTTAGGATTCACGCGTTAAATCTCCAAGCCAAAATCTTTCGACTGGAAAATGAAAGAACTAGCCTGCAAGTAATATCCTATCAAATAATCAGTTGAACACTGGATACCAAAGTATTGGATTCAAGCGTAAGATTGGTTGGATTCACATCATAAGCTAATGTGGCAGCAACAGCACTGGCGAGATTAAAGCGCTATTTCCCCTAGTACTTCAGCACTACCACAAAGGACAGCTCCATTACACCAAGACCCGATATGAATCTGTTTCTCAGCCCGTTAATGACTCACCTCCGAGAGAGTAGAGATAGGTGTAAACAATCAACAGGAGCGGCAAGATGACCCGTTCCATGCCCGTACCGTCCACTCGCCGCATCGTGATAAACTAAACGTTTACCTCCGAAAAAGCAAGGACTGTTTATATCACTATGCTAGTCCACATTTTCAGTCATTGCAAACGACCAGCTGTTCGTCCATGACGTAATTTAGATGGCTATTCCGAGAATGCTCCTCCTCGCATCGCAGTGATTTGACGATTCGAGCATGTAAAGGATATTCATTGGTGGCTTTCACTATCAATCTTCAAGTGATGCAGAGGTAAATACCTCCGATCTTGGGAGGACGGATTTCTACGAGTGAGAAAGATTTCAATATCCCTATGATATCAAAAGTATTATAGAAAGTACTACAAACACAATATTAGTCAACATTATTGCTTATCAAATCGCGAAATGACATTCGGTCGGAGTATAGTTACTCAACGCACGGCACACAAAAAAATTCAGCCGAGTGGACGGATCTACTATGGCACAAAATTATTGCTTCATTTCTCTCTTTATTTTCTGAGATTGTTCCACCTTTTATAAGTAATGTGGCAAGGGCCCATACAATTCGATTGCACCAATTAGTTTGTTTTGAACCAATGTCTTTGCGATTATTTGCTACACTTGCGCGGTACAGTGACTGACATCTTTGCATCAAAATCCTCAGAAATTAGAGTTGATATAACGATATATACATTCTGTTGCACTTTTTCAAACGATCTGATTGCAACGTGAATTAGTGAATGATTGTTAATCTCCAGGTTTCTGTTCATACCATTTGCACGCAAAAGGCTAGACAGATACATTGTATCTAGTTGCTCAGTGCGAATAAAAGCAGGCTACATGCAAGAGGTGATTTAAAATTTGCATTATAGCATTACCTGTTATGCAGCGATCAATATTTTACAAATCATGTAGTTTCAAAACAAAGTGCAGTCGTTGCTTTATTTATTCATTTATTTATGGACATGATTTTTTTTTTTAATTATTAATTGTAATTCTGATTGCTGCAGTAGAAGTATTCTCACGTAAGCTCATACACGCACGCTCCCGTACGCACGCAAACGCATACACAAATTGTATATCGATAGAGACGGTGTATCAACTAAATTGTCTGTTCAAAGAAATAGTGCTCTCTTGTGGTGAACGGCTGAATATCTGACAAAAAAAAAAATCTACAAAGATTTACATGGAAGCTGTGTGCGCTACTATTAGCCTATTTCAGACTATTACCCTGCAAGTACACTGTTATAAACTGACTGAATTTAACAGTTAAATTAACCCATTGTCTCCTTGTTATTTTAACTGTAAGTACAGTCCTGCGCGCATTAAACTGTGGTTTACAGTTAACATTTAAACTGTGGTTTACAGTTATAAACTGATTGTAAAATTACGGTTAAAATAACTGGCAAAAAATGTGCCAGCTAAAATAACTAGCAAAAAAGGTGCGAGTTTATAACAGTGTACGTTTTTATTCACGAGTCTAGCTGCTTTTCTTTCACACTTTTACATGAACAAATTTCTTCAAAGAATCCAATGTAGTACTTCAGAAGTTTTATTTTATTTTATTCTTTTTTTATTTTTTTATTTTTTTTACTTGTTTTTCTCAATCTGAGGAGCAGCAGCGGAAAGATGTCAGCGTTCAAATCACGTGATAGCAAATGTATTCTTGGATGTGAAGCTGGCTGACACGTAAAACTATTAGTGGCTACAGTCTGCAATTGTCGGCTACTCAAAACAAAAACGTGACAGCACATTAAACAGATCCAAATATTCTTGTTTTTTGATGACTACCTCTTGACATTAGTAACCACAAAGACCTACGCACCAAAGCTTTTTTCACCCCGAGTATGGCTGGCAGTGTCCTCCACTTTGCGCTCACTAACTGGAGAATGGGAATGTGGCATGTATTAACTTGCGTCTGTCACGTGCACCTAGGTAGCTACCATCCTGCAGGTTTTTCACCCCTAATTCAGCTCGCCTAATTTGGCTGTTTGGCAGCTCATCAACTGGGAAATGAGGCGTGCTTTGCTTTAGATTGAAAAACTACAGGGCGGAAGCTCTCTTGGTTTACGCCATCTTTCCCATCACATTCACTCGCATACAGGACACGCCCCTGTTGGGGGGGGGTTGGCTTTTTAGAGGTTCCGCCTCAGTCCACCTTTAGGGAGCATCAACTTTCAGAGGCTGTTCATATTCAATATTCATACTTGCACCAAACTACACCGAACACTGGCCCAACTACACCGGACACCGGCCCTCAACAGTTATTGACCTCCGTCCTAAAAAAAAATTATGTTTCATGTCTTTGGTCAAAGTTAAAAATTCAAGGATCTAACTGAGGCAGCAGATCCTACACTGTAATTTCAAATGATTTATTGCGCAGCATCATTCCTGATGGGTACACAATGGATGTATTTGTGATAGACAGCTGATGCCCAAGGAGAGAGAGGGGCAATTTTTTAGGTTCTAATAAGAAATTCATTTATATAAATCATTTTTTGTTCTATATTTTTCACTTTAGTTAGACGGTGAACACAATAATTCATCCACCAGCTAAATAATTCTTTGCATTCTGCAATCATAAATTGCTCTGCAACCAAGTTCTATCATTGGTACTAGTTTGATGCTCATGGTTTTGAAAAGCTGTCTTTTGTGATGTAATAATATTGAATGAAAATGCTGATTTTGAATAGAGATTCAAGCCTCGTCAATGTTTGTTACTGAAGCAAGGCACGTGATTACTTTCAAAACATGACGACCTCACTGAGTATTTAGTTAGTATCTAACAGCTTGATGTTAAGGGGAAGTTAAAATGTTTGGAACCACTTCATGGTAAGCAGCTATATGAAAATAATGATTTTGCTTAAAATTTCCTTCAACCACTCACAATTTATATTTCAAAAGGGCTGCTGTATGAGCAAAGATTATTGTAAAAAATTCTTCCATTATAAACCTTTGCAAAGGATTATCAATCAATTCGTTTAACAGTAATAGAATTGCAAAGCACATGCAGCACAATGTAATTGATCACAAAATTGCACCAAATTTACTGTGAAATTACTTGATCGTTGTCAAATGCATTTTAGTTATTTATCCCTTGTAAATTTTTAATGAACACAACAACCCTGATGATGACCAGTTGTTTTAATGGTGCCACACGCTGTTTCTAATTATACATCCTGAACTACCGAAGTCTTAATCATGAATGATGCTGCCATCTTTTCGTCTTCTTGAAATGTGATTTTTCATCCACCACCTCCATGTTGCAGTTGATAGATTTAATGAATAAGAGTGGGCTGCATAAAGTAACCATTATCCCACTTCCAGCCACTAAGTGGGTAAATCATGCAGTTGTACAAATATCTCTGAGATCTTTGCAATCATCAAGAATTTTCCTGCTTCATCTCCCATTTTCAGAGTGCGATAACATACCAGTTACACCAGTCAGATGGTCAATGTACCTGGAGGAGAACAGCAGCCCATTCACAACTTTTGTGCTTGTGAGAGGCCAGCAGGAATGGCAGGGCTAACGGGAACACGGGGAACCAGGATTCCACCAATGTTCCACCTTTGTGCCATGCTTAGTGATTCCTCCTGATGTTGTCATATATGACTGCATATACCTGCACTTCAAATGCAAGTTGTGTTGTACTGAAGCCCAATGTGGTCTCCATATTAGCCTATGCTAGCTACTTAAGGGCAGTGTACAGCTTCGATGCATCATCCAGAGACCAACTCCAGACCTGACACTGGTACATGGATCAAGGCCAATGACAGGAATATACTGAAACTGATGTGCATTTTCTTTTTGATCCAGCATAACTGTAGAAAATTCTGGTGAGGAAACATAAGCTGTGGTCTGCAAGCTGCTCAAAGAGTGAAAAAGATACAAACAAAAAAGGTCAGGCGTTCAACTTTGTGATTTCTTATATCCTTGAAAAATTACATCCTTGAAAATGATCAATCGGGATTTAGGTCACCTCATAGTATGGATACAGGCCTGTTTTAAGTTACCAATTACTTACTCACTGCTTCTGATGATGGACATGCATCTGTTCTTGTGCTTCTCAACTTGAGAGCAGCTTTTGATACCATTGACCACCATATCTTACAAGAGAGACTTGAGAACTTGGTTGATATTAAAGAAAAGGTGCAGGCCTCATTCAGATCATACTCATTAGATTGTTCACAATTTTTCATGTAAACAATGAATATACTATCTCCACAAAGTAATATTTGGAGTTCCTCAAGGATCAGAACTTGGACCATTGCTATTTCCCTGCATACACTCCCTTTGGGAAATATTATCAGAAAGCATGGCATTCAGGTAACACTGAGGTTATGGCAATAGCCCCAAATCACCTAAGGAGCACATGTTAAAGTCATTTTATTAACTTTGATGGGGTTTTTTTCCTCAAGCCCCAAGCACTTCTGTTTAAAACTTAGGTGTCATTGATCAACACCACTGTGCATATGAAGAACATTTTCCTTTCACCTGGGAAATATTGCCTAAATTAGGGAATTTTTGTCTCAAGATGGTAAAGAGAAGCATGTCCATAGTTTTCTAACCTCTAGGCTGGATTACTGCAACGCACTCCTATCTGGATGCACAAACAAGCTGATAAAAAAAGGCCTCAAGTTGGCAAAAAATGCAGCCGCTTACATAGTAACCAGAACTAGACTTTTTTTTTTTTTGAACATATTTCCCCAATGCAGGCCTCCCTACACTGGCTACCAGTGAAAACTACAATTGATTTCAAGATACTGCTATTATCTAATCAGGTAAATAACAGCCAAACACCAACATATCTTAAAGATCTGATTCCTCCCTATTGCCCCCAAAGATTTCTTCATTCACAAAGTGCAGGTTTCTTTCACTCCAAGGGTAAAAATAACAGTGAGGGGAAGTGCCTTTTGTCATCAAGCCCC
Organism: Gymnothorax javanicus; assembly: GCA_029692085.1. Taxonomy (NCBI): domain Eukaryota; kingdom Metazoa; phylum Chordata; class Actinopteri; order Anguilliformes; family Muraenidae; genus Gymnothorax; species Gymnothorax javanicus. Next base: position 16,605,869 of record CM056194.1, read on the forward strand.
TCCCAGAAGGAATGATCTTCCACTTGATGTATGGCAAGCAGACACCCTTATATTCTTCAAGTCCACACTCAAAACCTATCTCTTTAGCCAAGCCTATAGTTAGTCATGGAGCATGGTGGTATAGATCCCATAGTCTTCAGTGGGCTGATCAGTCTTTGCTGTCACCCTTTGATTGCTCTTCTTTTGGTTAGTTAGGGTCTTTTCTGCCTGCCCTCGTAATGGTGCTGGTTGAGCATATTCCAATCCTTAGTTATGCCATTGGCTTAGTCTGCCAGATGTCTTCCTTGTGACCCTCTGAGCAGCCATCTCAATGTTTCTGGAAACCAACAATGCATTTCCTCATTCTAACACTGTTCTCTCCAAACCCTTTTCTACCCTCTTCCCTAGTGAGGGAGCACCATGAGGCTCTGCTATTCTTCCTACTTTGGTGGGGCATCACAATCATTATGATCATGAGGCAGCACAGTAATGCCACAAAGATTCCTGGAGCATCTCTGGGCTGCCCTATACCCTGCCTACACCCAGACTTTCAGGCCCAGCTAGGCACATCTGAACTTAGACTCATCCTGGATTATTCATGCGCTAAGCATTTGACCCTGGATATTGTCTGAACAACTGTTGCTCAAGCCTGTTTTCTCCCACCCAAAACCAAAACCTGTGCCCTAGCCTGCATTGTTCCTTATTTTGTATTTTTAGCTTTGTAAACTTTGTTATGCTTGCAACCATTAATGCCATATTATGCAGTTGATAGTTCAGCTCTGATTGCCTTTTCCCCTCCCCTCTGAAATATGGCCCCTGTCTCCTGTCTCCCCATCCTCATTTGTCCTCTCCATTCTCCAGTCTTCTCCTTCCCCTTCTCTCCTCATTTGTCTTGGGCCAACTTCAGGCAATTGGTACCCCCATTTTGGAGCAGAGTTCTGCCCAAAGTTTCTTCCAACTACAGAGTTTTTCCTTGTCACTATCACTTTTTGGCATGCTGTTTGGGGATTCAGGCCCTGTTCTGTATAAAGTACTTCAGTCTCAACTGTGAAAAGCACTAAACAAATAGGACCAAACTGAATATATACGGCTAATTGTGGAAAATCCAAATAAAATCAAAAAGTACAGATTTGAAAGGTTAATTCTCCCTCTACTATTTTAAAACAGTACAACACATTATGTTGAAACATAAATTAAATTGCTCTAATTCAATACAAAATATACAATATGATGACTCAAACAGAGTCCAAACCTTTTCGAAATTGAAGTTTTAATACATAGAGGATCTTACACGAGTGGTCGTCTCATATGAAAGTTATGAAACAAGATGAATGATTTTCGGATTTGTTGCAAGCTTTAGCTTTTAAAGAGTTCATAACATTCATACGAGATCACCAAGAGTACAAGATTCTATTTATCACATAATTGAATTGTGTAATTCAATAGAAAACAAACTTAATTTCCATTAGTGCCTTAACTGTAATTCCCATTATATGTTAGCATAGAGCTAACTACATTGTACCTCACTCTGCAACTCAGACACTCAGTGAGACACGGACATTCTCATTTGAACTTGCAATGGTTTCTAAATTCACTGTCAACTGAGTAGCTAGTAAACGTTAGCTAACAAACTAATGCTACATAATGATTATGGAAAGGTACCACATGCACGCTAGCTAGCTAAGGAACGTTACTTTAGTTATAAGAGTGGCACTTAGCTAGCATGCTACAGTGCTACGTCATATCAATTTAACAAATGTAACACTTGGTATTTAGTTTGGCTAAATATTGACAGAAATAGGAAAACATTCACTTCATCATCGAGGACAGTCACCGTGACGTAAAGCGGAGCAATTTTTCTCCCACACTCTCAGCAAATAAAATTTTCACAAAATTGCTACATACCGAGGGTTACATTAAAATTTGTTAATGTGCTGGGATGAATGAAAACTGCCACAGTTATGTGATAAACTATTATATAAAACCTTTACTGCATAAAATAACAGGAGGTATTGAGTGATTCCAAAGTTTTGACCAGCAGTCTACATAGAAGTGGACTGCACTCTTTTTCTTGAAATACGTAAGTAAAAATAAGTTTGAGTAGATAAAAATAAAAAATGTAAAAACAAAAAAAAAAGAGATGGTATGATTCTCTCGTTGACTGTTTGCATTCAACAATAGGAGATCTATGCCATATGGGACAGCAGCATTCTCAGGTAAATGCACCCAGTGCTGAGGTTACCATTCATCATAAGAACCATTCATAAACATTCCTGTGGATCAGTATGTCATACCCTGGGCCAGTTTATCAACCTGCACATATATTGTTTCCCAAAGCTGACAATGTGGCCTCAACACTTCACCCTGTAGCCCTCCATAATGTTGGGGTCAAATTATGCAAGTACAGTGAAGTCATGTTTTGGAAAGATATGAGCGCTGGAAATAATTTGTGATGACATAGGAAAGGACGTTACACATTTCAGGGCAATAATACACATTTATGCTGAGCTGCTGGGTTAGCTCACTCGGTTAAGGCGCCGTATTTGCGGAGCAGTAGAGACTACCACGGCGTGGGTTCAACCCCCGGTCGTACCAACTGGCGGTGGTCGGCAGCGTTTTCATAAGAGCGCACGATTGGCTAAAGCGCTGTGGGAATGCAAATTGGGAAGTGACTGCCGGGAAGGGACATTAAAAATGATTGCCTTGTTCGTTGCTCAACCGCCTCCTGTTGGCCAGTGAGGTTCTAAACTTGTTCATGCTCGGGTATACTCCCGCCCTCGTTCTGAACTTGCGATAGTTTCAACAAATGAGTGTAAAGATGCAGAGGCTGACAGGCGCGTGCTTCCGAAGGGAGCCGCGAACTGTCTTTCTCTCCTGAGCTGGCAACAGGGGGTTGCATACAAGCAAACCTTGTACATAGTTCTCGAATTGGGCATTCCAGATTCGAGTGGGATTGGAGATGCCAAATTAAAAAAAAAAGAAACAATGCTCATTATATTTTTTTATCCTAAATGGACAGACTTAACTGGAATTCAGGGCCCCCAACAGTATTTGGCAAATATGCAGGATGACTGGTCAGTTACGTGTGCACGAATGACAGCAATGCATCACAAATACAGGTTAGCGCCTTAATTCTCCACCATATACATGCACTATATCCGAAATAAAAATACGCATAGCAGAAACTAAGCATACAAAGAGTAAATAATTGGTGATCCACACTTACCCTCAGCCTTTTTCCATTCCTCTCATGGCCAGTTTCACAGGTACAGGTTGCGCTTAATCATAGACTAAACTCAGTCCAGAATTAAAATTAATCCATATCTGTGAAACCTGTCCTTAGTCGCAGTGGTTTTCAAATTCGGTCCTGGCGCCCCACTGAGTATGCTGGTTTTTGTTCCAACCACAATTGCAATCGTAAGATTTCGACTATCTGTTTGTTTGTATTAATTAGCTGCATTCCATGTTAAGAGCAGTTATTTACCATCTTAACCCATGTTTTGATGGACATATCCATCGTGCCATGAAGAATAAAAACCCTTGAACATATTGTGCTTATTTTCTATAAAGTGAGGGTTTTCAGGTGAGAACATTATTAAACTGATCAAATTAGACTGATAAAATCAGTAAGCTCCAAATAAGGTTGCTCACAGTAGTGTTTTGAGTTCTAGCAAAATAATTTGCCTGAACTTAATAAACGTGACACAAAACTGGTGCGACTCTATTGTTTGCCAGTAAATAATTAGTGTTTGCAACCACGTGTCAACAGCTTCACCAATGAGAACCTATTGTTTGTTGATTAACCAATTGTTTACATTGATTAAATGTTTGGTTAAATTGTTTCCCACAGCAGTTATTTGTACTAGTTTTTAATATATCTCAACTTGGATATGGAATTTTTATTCTTCATGGCATGTATAGATTTGTCAAATGTGGAAGAAGAGGATAAAGAACTGCTGTAAACGTAAATGCGCCTAATTAAGACAAATCAACAGCTTTTTAAAATCCTAAGATCGCAATTATGGTTGGAACAAAAACCAGCATACACAGTGGGGCGCCAGGACCGAGTTTGAGAACCACTGCGTTAGTGTTTTCATAATGTCCACTAAGTGGCAGTACATTTCCATACATATTCCCAGCCTTAATGCATTGGACAGTGAAGTCAGGAACGGTGAACAGTGACAGGAAGTTCTATGGTCACTCCAGTGCTGTAGAAGTGATTGTGAATTTTGTTCATTCAAAATGATTTAATTAGCCAATTCCACATAAAATTGTTATTTTCTCATCATATTTGAGGATTTTAAGTTGACTTGACTTGTGACTTAATTGTTCAAAAAAATGTTGCGACAATGAAAGGCTTAGCAGCTTTGCAATGTATCAGAGACAGACTGGCTGGTTATTCTAGAAAGAATACACACGGAGATGACTGCCTCTCACAATTAAAACACAGCATACATACTTCCCATGCTACAAGCAGTGGGTGGTACTGGTGCTGCAAAATTTCCCATTTAACTTAATTTGCTCATTTAAAAAGGCAGGACACAGGGCTTTTAAGAATGTCTGTCAAGAAACTAAAAATGTTATTGATACTGTGATACTACCATCATGTGGAGACACATAAGAATCACATCTGCTGTGCTGGTACAGGTGCAAAGTAAAGAATTTCCCAGGGAGTGAGCATAATGCTTAAAGCATCACTTTGTTTCACTGGATAAACTCAATTTCCACATATGACATCACAAAGACCTCTCTGACCCCCATCCCCATGCAATTAAAGCATTCATACAGTACTTGAGAATCCTCCCCAGGTAGTGTTGTTAGGGCTGGACCAGCCTCATCCTCAGCTGATCAGCTGGTCTGGCGCCTATAAAGCAGGAGAAGGGGCTCGTCAGTCAATAATAGCAATGCCATAAGGTGTCACCAGGGCTTCCAGGACTAAGTCCTGCCCTCCCCATCTGTACACCAATTCAGGTGCTCTTTTACCAGCTCTGTTCCCCTACCCATAATGATGGACACTGGGAATAATGACAGTGTGTTGCTCATTTCTCCCACACTTCGAGTCCAGTCACTTAAACTATGATATAGCCTTGTTTGCCTGCCGTGATAATAAAATGCAATCTATTTGTTTTTTTTTTTTTTTTTTTGTCAAGGAAAGGTCTTGCATGCAAAAAAGAAACAGGTTGTAATTTTCCTGTATTGCAGTGCTGTGAAAAAGTATCCCAATCCTATCTGGCCGCATAAGAAAAAGTAATTACCCCCTTAATTCCTAAATCAACTAATTAAACAAATTTAATCGATGATTGGGTTCAATTTTACAAGACATACCTAGACATGATTACTGCCAGCACTGATGATTCTAAATATCCCTTAAATAGAACTTATCCGTCAGCACTTGATGCTGCAATCCAAAGAAATTCAAGAACAGATTAGAAGAAAATTTATGGACATCTGTTAGTCTGGAAAAAGTCATTTCTAAATATCTGCAAGGGAGGCACATCCGGTTATTAGCTTGAGGGGGGTAATTATTACTCTCACATGGGTGATATAGGTTTTGAATAACACTTTACCTTCAGTAAATGAAATAAACATATACAAGCTGCATTTTGGTTTACTCACTTTGTCTTAGTCCTCTATTAAAATTATTTGGATGAAACATTTAATTATGTAAAATAAGCAAAAATAGAAAAATTTGAAAGGGGGGCAAATACTTTTCACAACACTGTGCATTGTCCTAAGAATACATTTTATATCTGAATTAGCACTCATGAATGAGAACATTAGCTACCCAAATAGCTTGGAGAGCACAACAAGGTGTAAAGCTGGATGCCTCTCACATAACTAGCAGTTGATTAGTCAGTCTTACAATACCAGATAATCAGAGATGTCCCCACCGACCAATTGTCAGGGGATTTCTAAATGCAAGGTAGTTGCTTGAATGGTGTTGAATGCAGCTGCTCACAAACCTACCCCTTACTGGAAATGATGCTCTCCCCCCATTCTCATCCATTGTGAAATAAACAGGTGTTATAGCAAATCATTTTGTTACATGGAGACAGTTTTCCAAAAACAATGAAAATGGAGGATCTGAGCAACGTTGGTTTATTTGTTTCGGTTTTATCGAATGTTTACTCACTCGACACAGTCGCTGCAATGAAGCATTCACATTTTATGCCAAAGCTAGAAAGACGTGTTGGCTTGTTTATTAACTTATTACAGTAAAAGTTTAGTCTATCAAGGCTGGCCCAATGTCTGCAACTTGTCAGTATAAGGGCAGAAATCTATGGTGCTGGTCATACGCTCTTTGCTGTTGATAACGGAAGAGCAGGCAACATTACAGTTTTTGAAAGCACAGGGCATTCCTGCTGCATATGTGGAACAAAGCTACAAACAAATTATTTCAGAAGAGGTTAGTTAGAGTGGCTGGAGACAAAGTGCATACTGTAGTTTAGAAACATAATTTTAACAAGAAGACACTGTCATCAATATGCCCCCGTCATCTTGGAGTTCCATTTTCGAACACAGTGATGGTCATGACAAGTAACATACGCACACAAAATTTCATCCATCAAGGTAAACTTGTCACCACTTATCAGGACAGATGGAAGGATGGACAAGCTTCATTGCAATATCCCCCACTCCACTTTGTAGAGGGGGCTAGTAATGAATTAGTGCCACTGGTCTGCTGGTGAAAACATTATGCAGATGAATGGATCCCCTCCTGAGTTACAGACTGGGCATTGTGGGGGCACTTTTTTAACCCTCAACCTATGTTTACCTCTTTCAAGAAACTTCCAGTTCACTCCATAGCACCTTTGCTACCTCCATAACATTACAATGACATACGACAACTTCAGCATAACACTTTGGGTAGTCCGTCTCCCACTCATCCTGAAACTCATCCTGTATAGTTTTCCAAAACAAATGTGTAGTCTGACTGGCTGGATAAACTTTCAAGAAGACATTGTCATCAATATCCCCATTACCATGGAATCCCATGTTTGAACCCAACCAAGGTCAAGACTTGAAACATACACACAAAATTTAATTCATCAAGATAGTTTCTGAAAAAACTTGTCCCTACTTATCCAGATGGATGGTCAGATGGACAAGTTCCATGGCAATATCCCCCACTCCACTTTTGTGACGGGGGCTGAAAAAAGTTTGTGTTTGTTTTTAATGACTTAATGATTTGCCACTCACACAATAAACATCATGAAACATCAAGAGTTTTCTTTGGGGACTGCGAGCCATCCTAATATGCACGAGTTGCTGGTGCGACACTGTATGACAGCTGGGAGACTGTCCTCGGTCTCTACTTGAGTGAAGCATTTAGATACTGACCAGTGAATCTATTGATTAGCTTGCTGAGAGCCAGCTAGCAATGTTATCAGAAATTTGCGAACATTTATGATAGGGCAGCAATTGATTGAATGATTAACAATACTGTTAATTCACCATTACTGACAATGTTCAAATAACTAGAATGAGAATACAAATAGCTAATGTTACCTTATTGTTCCTATGCAGTTTCATCGCAGCAAATCCAGCATTGCTCAATGACAGTGAAAATTACATGACGTTTCGGGCTGAGAGAGACACTAGATGGAGAGTGCATTTGTCAGTATTGAAAATGAAGATGTAATTAGCATAACTTGCCCACAGTGAAATCGGATTGTCTACAAAAATCTATGCCACTAGCAAGCTTCTTTTTTCAGCACTGTGCTGCATCTCCAACCATCCTCCTCAGACGTGCTCTGGCCCAGAAAATGAAAATGAAAGTCAGCCCCCTACACAACGCACAGAACAGCGAGGGTTTCACATAGTAAATATGGATAGCGATAATGTTTCAGATCCCATTCACTCTGATTATGGAGATGTTCATTCAAGATAATCTGGTCTCAAATTGGAAAGTTGCGAAGCAGCCCTGGCATTTCCCACATTGAATGTTAGTTTGTTTTGCAGCACATACTGGTCTCGTAACATGGAAGCATTAACATGAAAGTCGTAGCTGTGGTCACAACCCCCATGTGAATACCTCATGTGTCTCATCCCATCCAGCAGCTTTTGTTTCTATTAGAAGTATCGTCTTTTTTGATTGGTTTATGTCTTACACTCATTCTTCACCGGCTGTACTATTCGCGTTTACCCTTCCTGGGTGTATCTTGATGTATTTACACCCCCTATTTTGAATTTGTAAGTTGCTGAATTGTCACTAGCTATACACCCTTTAGCAACCAGTTAATATTTGCTAGTAAAGCTCTTTCATCTTCGGAAATTATTTCTAACCTTTAATGATAGTAATTTAAGGAAGTTCTCTTCATGGTTCAGCAAATAGGACCAAACTCCCAAGCCTTACTCTTAGTCTCTTGAATTAAGGCCGTGTTCCGGTTAATCTGCTCTCGAATGGTCCTCTGCCCAGTTTATTAGGAACAACCTCCCAAGCCTTCAACGGTCATCAGGATTGGGATTGCGTTCCTGCCAAACTTCTCCATCCTGCCATCTGACAGTTTAACTCAGGTGAATTGTGCACTCCCTTTGTCAGCTGGCCCAGAAAGCCACTGCGCAGGCACAAGATATGCCCACACTACTTTGCATGTGACATCTGAAATGAACTGTGTCATTCTGCTCTTGGATGCATCCCTCTGTCTTTCCATATTACTATCAATCAACCCGACTGTTGGATTGTATTCTGCCTCCGCATTTGGTTCCTGCTCTGGATCATAACAAGCTGCAGTGGATAATGGTTTGAACAAATAAATGTTTCTATTTTTTCAGCAAATATTTTAGTTACATTAAGACAAAGCAAGGAAAGCAGTTTTGTGTTTCCTGGTGGAGCATATCCATGCTTGGGAATCATCACATACTTGTGGCCATAGCCCTGTCATGATTCCCTAAACAACTGCAAGCATGATGCATCCTGTCCGCACATTCTTTCAAACAAAAGTTGCTCATCCAGCAGATATAACTGGTGTAATATGGGCGTATTAGCCAGGCTGAAGCAACTGAAAAACTGACAAGGTACATCAAATGATAACTCAGTGAATACAAAAACTATCTGCCTGGTCTAAAAAAAGAGGGAAATGGCGTGTTGAAGGATGTTCAACAAATTAAATCAGCACATTTTGCATCATTTTAACAGTAAGTCGCCCTTGGCATAAAACAGTGGTCTATTGTGGGAACGCTAGGGCTTAAAAAAAACTTTCTGAGCTTATTTCATTTGTTTTTCGGAAACACTCACCTTGAAAGTACAGCCAGAAATAATTTACGCAGCCAGGAAACATGGGATTGGGTAATGCTGACCTAGATTTACTGGCCAGAGACATAAATATGACTGTATTCATACAGATGTTTTTCTACAGTGTATTTGTTGAGTACATGCAGTACTCTTGAAAATGAATAAGTTAGGACATTTGAATTATTTGTCCCTCCACACTTCCTGTAAGTGGAAATGGCTTATGGAAGCAATACAATGTGGAAATTTTATGAACAATATAGAAAAACAGGTGGTATTTTCTGGCATTACTTGGATCTGAACAGAATCCAACATGAGAAAAGTTCAAAATTTGTGAAAGAATGAAAGAAAAAATGTTCTTGATTCCTAAATCTCAGAGCAGAAAAGATGCTGGTGTCACTGTGACCCTGCTTTGCAACCCCACAGTTTCCTGCTTGAGTCTGCTCTCCTTACAATCCAAGATTAATGTGGCGTTTGTCAAGCTGCATACTTGAGCCATGAAAACACTCCCCAGCCAGAAAAAAAAAAAAAAAATTCACTAGAGGTAACAAGAGAACAAACTTGCCTGCAGTGAGTCTGTTCAATCACGTATTGATGAAAAATGAATATGACATGAGAGGTATCACATAAAATAATGTCCTCATGGAGTGATACTACATATTTATATAAACTAAGAGTTGTGCAGCATTATTATTGTTTCTATTATTGAAAACAGTAAGCAAAGTATAGGACCTATGTTATGAAAAATACTTTCCCCCCGTTTAGTCCACATTGTCCCATGAATAACAAAAGGTCGCAAGTGACATTCCTGATGAAACCTGTTTTCTGCACCACGTAGTGCAGAAAAACAGGTTTCATCAGGAATGTCACTTGCGACCTTTTGTTATTCATGGGACGACTTGCGCAGTGGTTCCCAAGGCAGCTTTGAAGCTTTCCTTGGTAGGTTTACAGCGAATATCCTCCAGTTTGGTTATGTTGCCCTTCTCCACTTTAGCATTTGGGACATTTCATGTCAATTCACACACCCTCCCCATTGACATCCCTCAGATTTGACTTCAAAAAATTCTAAAATTAGTTTTTGACCCCAAATGAAGGAATCCCAAATTTCAGCTCCATAGCTTTAGTCATTTCAGCATTATGGCCCTGGGAAATTTGGGTGCCAGGCCCATTTTTTTCGTGCACTTAATTTGTAACCATGTCTAGAGACCCATAACTTCTCTTTCATATGAGCTACAGGGCTAAAAATTGATAAAGCGGTCATTGGTTGCCTCCTCTCTTGGAACCAATGCTTACAAATTAGTAGTTCCATTGTATACGGTATTAACCCTTTAAAACTGGATTTTGTTTCATGCGATAATGATTTTTGGGATATTGGAGGGTCCAGGTAATGGAGATTTGTGTGTTTGAAGGCTTTTTGACAAATTCTTCATCAAATATGATGACATTACTGTAACTCAGATGATTTTCAGGGACACCAGCTCATTAGTGGGGTTATGGGGGTCCCAAAAATGGTCACAGGACAAACGGACCCTTCAGAATCCTCATTTTAGGCAATGATTTCACCATGTCTCCAGTTGAGATAGACAGTTTGCTTTTAATATGACCAACTTATACACATCTTATCCAAATTTAGGGCCAATAAAAAGCTTGCTTATCCAGCTCCTTCCGTGTGAACTGACTTTTTGAAAAATGGACCTTTCGGCCCACATTTCTTAAAAAAAAATGACTAAGTATGGAAAGCAGGTCAACTCTGAGGAGCTCAGTATTGATGGTTTTGGAGGTTGAAATCACACTCGAATACCAAATAATGATACACAGAATAACTCATTCATCACATCAGGGTGGAATTTCATCAAAATGATCATGATTTAGCTTGTTAACCCTTTCAAGGCCATATCAGAGTCCAGAAACTAGGTACACTTCTAGCTCTGTGTTTAGTTCTGGTGTTTGGAATTATCACACTCTAGATTCAAATGATACACAGAATAACCGTTCTATCAAAGTGAAAATCCTTTGCAAATAGTCATAGATTTGGCTTGTTAACCCTTTCAAGGCTGTATTTACCTTTTGAAACTTTGTGCTTCTCGGAAATAAGCTAAATTGTTGTTGCAGTTAAATTAGATACAACATGTATATAAAGCCCCAAAATAATGTGCATAAGAGCTTATTTGATCATCACATCAAGGTAAAAACTCATAAAATAAATATGACCTTGAACAATTAACTTGTTGAAGATGTATTGCTTTTTTGGCTACCTTTTCTCAGTCACAGTAATGATAACTGATACCAAAAGCAGTGATAAAAGTGCCCTTTGATTTTTGTATCAGCAATGAAGCAATGCCCTGCTTGCTGTCAATCTCAAAGTAGATTATGACTCATTCCACCTTGAAGTTCCAGCCTGACATGATGAATAAGTTATTCTGTGTATCATTATTTGGTATTAAAGAGTGATTTCAACAACCAAAACCATCAATACTGAGCTCATCAGAGTTGACCTACTTTCCAGTCATTTTTTAAAGAAATGTGGGTCAAAGGGTCCATTTTTCAAAAAATCTGTTCACACAGAAGGAGCAGAATAAGCAAACTTTTTTTATTGGCCCTAAATTTGGATAAGATGTGTGTAAACTGGTCATATTAAAGCAAATTGTCTGTCTCAGCTGGAGACATGGTGAAATCATTGCCTATAATGAGGGTTCTGAAGGGTCCGTTTGTCCTGTGAACATTTTTGGGACCCCCCCATAACCCCACTAATGATCTGGTGTCCCTGAAAATCATCTGAGTTACGGTAATGTCATCATATTTGATGATTGTCAAAAAGCCTTCAAACACACAAATCTCAATTACCTGGACCTTCCAATATCCCAAAAATCATTATCGCATGAAAAAAAATCCAGTTTTAAAGGGTTAATACCGTATACAATGGAACTAGTATCCCATTTGTAAGCATTGGTTCCAAGAGAGGAGGCAATCAATAACCGCTTTATCCATTTTTAGCCTTGTAACTCATATAAAAGAGAAGTTATGGGTTTCTAGATATGGTTTCAAATTAAGTGCACGAAAAACAATTGGCCTGGCACCCAAATTTCCCAGGGCCATCATGCCAAAATGACTAAAGGTATGGAGCTGAAATTTGGGATTCCTTCATTTGGAGTCAAAAACTAATTTTAGAATTTTTTCAGTAAAATCTGAGAGATGTCAACTGACATGGAATGACCCATTTGAGACACACGGTTTGAAATACTTGCTACTTTCCATGTCACAAACAGGTCTGGTCTGCATAATTCATGCCTACCAGCTCTGTGTGTGTGTCTTTCTCCCCACCAGATTGGCTCATGTCGATCTCCCCACCTCTCTCTCCCTCAAAAAAAAAAAATGCATGCTAGCAAAAATGTTTCAGACAGCTGGAGTTTGCCTGGTGACTGCAAAGGCACTGCAAGCCTAGAATCCGTTGCTAAATATTTCTGATTTCTGTTAATATTTACACCGAATTTCGAGTGTAGTTCAACTGTTATGGTGAGTGCTTTGCTGTATACATACCTGCCATCCTCAAAGTTGCTGAGCCTGCAGACATTACCTTTCCATTATTCACGTGTAATTTATCATTTAATCAGTGTCTGTGTATTTTGAGACCATGTTCTTTGTCCTGGGGATATTGATGTATAAGCAAACATGCTAAATAGGATAAATTTGGAACAGGCTCTTTTCCCCATTGGTTATTACATCAGCACAACAGGAATGGACCCATCCACAAATATCATGCACTTCCAGGTTTTTACACATTTTCCCTTCAAAAAATGTCACTTCCGTCGGCACTCAAATAAAATGTATCTTCACTTCTAGAGAGTGAACTTAGCTAAGAATAAAGAAGAATGGTCCGGATGCGATAGTGGAAGAGGCATTAAAAGCCAGTAATTTAAGAAAGGTATTGAAACGGAGAGGAGTACCATGGTTGAGCTGACAGGCATAATCACTTTATCCCCCCAAACTGTTGAAAATCCACTGACACCAAATACATGCCACATTGATTTATGCTGGCTATTGAGGAGTGCTACCAGCAGTTTTAGCATGTGCAGACCGACAATCTTAGGACTGTTTCCATGCTCACATCTTACATATCTTTGAAGATCTTGAAAACACATTTTCACATTTTGCCTTTCGCCATGTAAGCATAGAAATATTTGGACGTACACCCTGGCTTTTTGTAACATCCTGGTGCCCAAAGATGTTAAAAAAAGGGTGTCAGGAGAGAGGTGGAAAAGGAGGACCTAAGTGCAGGAACGTGGTATTTATTAAATAAAGGAAGTGAACGAACAAACAACACTAATAGAAAACTTCAAAGGGGACAACAAAAAAGGGGGGGGGTGTGCTCTAAACAAAAGAGTGTTACATGTTAAGGCTACCTGCCGGTGAGGGGAAAAACTAAGGTTTAAGTGGACAAAGAAATGATAATCAACTAATGAAAACTAAGTGTGCTGATCAGGAGAGAGAACAGAGTTAATTGAATAATGGAGTGAAGGCAGGTAGCCAAAAGTCCAGAATGCCTCAGGGACAGGCATTGCACTTTGCTGAAAAATGGAACTGTTGGACATTGGACAATAATGGCATGCAGCATCTTAGCTTTAAGCAAAAGTAGCAAGCTCGTTATATGCGCATATGTCAGAACAAGCAAACAAATACCAAAGTTGCGATTGTGGGCTGATTCATATTTCAATAAAGGCGAAAACAAAGACTCTGCGGTCGTTTTCCGATAAGGCAGCATAACTTGCCAGAATACTGGCCAGCATGGGGTAGGGTTGGGTTCAATTACTTTTTTCAATTACAATTACAGTAATTGTAATCAATTACTTTCGTAATTGTAATCTTATTTTAATTGATTTTTTAATCGAAAAGTAATTGTAATTGTAATTGAACATTCTGTCCAGAAAGTAATTGTAATTGAAAAAAGTAATTGAACCCAACCCTGGAATGGGGTGTCGAAAATCTGTCCCGGCATGCATTGGGAAACTACCATGAAGCCTCCTGGCGTGAACGGTACAGTAGTTATGGATGGGTCAGTTAAGCAGGAATTTGAAATGGACAGATTCCACAGAAAGTGTGACCATCAGGTCCCACTGTACTTAACAGGATGAAATTATAAATTAATGGTATATATGTGGTTTATTTCATTGATAACATAAAAACAAATGTTTACAGGAAGTTTTAGACCTGGATCACTGCAATTTTGGTAAAAAAAAGTGAATTTAAAAATGCAGTCTTGTTGCTAATGTTACATGGACGGAAAATTGTTTTTCACAGGACAGAGCTCAAACGGGGATAAGATTGTCTGAGCCAACGCCAATAATGGCACGATGAGCAGAAAAAAGGGAAGGCACACCAGTGACAAACTCGCTAATCAACAATAGGCAGGGCTTTATAACAGCCTGTATATCTACTCTTGAACAGTGACCTGAAATGCACAGTTTTTACCCGGGATTATTTTGTGGCAATCAAATTCATACACTGGATAATTAGTCAATCCTGTCCACTCATTTCCAAGTTCCTCATCCACCTTGGAGTTCTGAGTGGAAGGAGAGGGACTTTTTTGGGCCACCCTGTAGTATGGATGTGCCAGCCCCTTTAAGTCAAACCAAGGTTGGCTTGGTCCATCCAGGGACTGGAGTGAACTCGTCCATATAATAAACCATGCTCGAACTCGGCTTGCTTGTGAAAATTCAACAACTGATCCGGGTGTGACATCTAGCGATAGAATATTTTAACTGCGTGCATAAATCTGCAGCTCCGTGTCCACTAGCGGACACACCTGCAAAAAGGGTTCAAATACCCTGCCAGCAGCCGCCAAATCTCATTCACAGCAGTGCTGTATTAAGATTACTGGTTGTTGCTAACGTCATTACCGTGGACGGAAATTTTTACCTTTTTGATGAGGGACACAAATGCCCGTTGGTGAAAATTCTTGAAGGCCAGGAAGTAAACATCCGCTCGCGCATGAACTTTACCCCGCTTTCAGACTACCGGTTGTTATAAAGTGGGGACTTCAATGCGGAATGCAGAGCGAACGTTACGACCACACATCGGACAGAAATTAAATTTGCGGCCAATACTGGCTTCACGGCATGAAATGGGGCTCAGGATATTTCAAAACGGTATCTAGCATGGTAAAATAAAGAATGGGGAACACATTCCTGGCCATACATTCAGTAGTAGATGTACTGTTCTTTTCACAGTGGCCCTGTTGCTAACGTTGCGGGACTGGACAGAACGTGTGTAACGTTCACAAGTGGATAAATGCATTGGATTCATTGACTGGGACAATTTTCTGTCCTGATATCGCCCAATTCCAGAATAAAGTAATCTTTTAAGGCTAAAGTAACAAAAGAACAACAATAGCCATGCTTTTACAGGTAAAACATTTATTCTTTATTCTGTTGTCATATTTTATTGAACATACAGAGAGATGGTATATTTTATATTGGTTCAAAAATAAAAGTTGTCAATTGGTCGCACTTTCTGTGGAATCTGCCAATGGTGTTTTGCTGCTTTCAGGCCCCGTAGTCACTTGTCAAGAAGTATTAAACACACTCATGACAACAAATGTCTATCTGCTGAAAGGGCAGACTTCTGGCTGTAATTTGAGGCCCTTTAAATCCAAATCAGGGTGAAGAAAGTAGGAAGAATGGCAATTTTCTGCCTGTTCCCCCCTTTTTAGGGGAGAAAAATTAATTGGATAATTGGTTGAACAGCTTTTCCTCGGCCTGGTGTGTGTTATTCCATAAGCAGAAAAAAAAAGCTTTAAGTTCACTTTCATGGGTGGCATTAGAATTCTGAATCTGTAGCTGCATTCTTGCAATATGAAGTCCAGTGAGCATTCACTGCAAGAAAACCAAGTCTTTGGGCTGAAATCAAAACAAACCCACCGCAGAGATAGCAAAATGAATGTGGCCAAATCAACTATTTGGTACATTCCTTAAAAAAAAAAGAATGCTCTGGTGAGCTTAGGAACAATTATAGTGGATAACCGAAGAATTCTTTCACAGATGATAAAATGCCCTTTCACAACAGTTGCCCGAACTAAGAACTCCCTCCGGGCAGCAGGCATATCTATGTTAAAATCAGCAATCAAGAGAAGATTTCACCTTAGTAAATACAGAGGATTTTTACAGATGAAGCCGAGGAAGAGAAATCCATATTTCCAAATAAAGTGATATTTAAAGTCTGTACTTCCATACACAGAGAGGCTTTCTACATGATTAACTGTGTGAGGTTTATGATGCAGAATCAGCTCATGGAAAACTTTGTTGTTTTTTCCCCTTCCTGTAGTGTTACTGTAATCTGATGCGGGAATGAAAGAACATGAGCTTTTGTTCATGTCTGTGGTCTTCTGCCTGATATTGTTTGTAAACATCATGAATTATGACCTGAGAATTGCCGAGTCCTAGGACATATCCACCAAAGCCCAATTCCAACAGTGAATGTGGTTAATATTCAGTAAATTGTGAGATGCAGAGTAATTTTTCTTCAATACTTTTGGTGTCAACTCAGTCAGAAATAAAGAGTATATAAACAATATACATGTTTATTTTTTTCCAAATTGCAAATTCAGCTCAAAATTTCTGTTCAGTGAAAAACAAGTATTTGACAATAATATTGTCTGTCTACATTGACACATACAGATAAAATTAATATTTACTGAAACAATACCATTTAAGTACCTTGTCAAGGGATAAAGCCGCATTTCCCTGCGCAAGATTAATGTCTCCTTTTATCTACCCACTGCACCACTGCCCCTTGGACACAACTTAAATAAAATGTGAATTCAATTAATTAGTATCATTTGATAGCATTAGCAAATTGTGAGCTGCCTGATAGCTCACTCAGTAAAGCATCGCGTTGCGAAGCAGAAGTGACTATCACATCGTGGGTTTGATCCCCGCCTCATACCAACCAACAGACTCGTGCATAATTGACCTATGGCTAAGCCCCGCCCCCTCCACTGACTCGGACAAACAATCAACATTTTAGAACAGACGTGAATGGCTGGTATCACAGTCGGAGATATTTTTAAGGATGCTATCGATGATTTTTGGCGATAGAAGGCTCAAATATCATCAAGAAGTCAGCAAATAGGGTTTCACTATGCATTAGAGGGATACATTAATGAATTTAGAGTGGAGAAAGTCAACAAAAAGTTTAAATTAGAAGCTAAAATTTTCAGGTCTCAGTGCAAATGCAATAAATGGCATCTCGTTTCCGTCACCCTCTCACACAACAAAACAGAGGATCAGCATTGTTGGTGCACTGCAGGGTGATAAATTTAATTTACGTATTATTATTGGTAGCTACCGAATTTAAGAAATCTAACCTGACGTGACTGAACTCCTAAGTAAACAAGGTGACATGGTGAACAATGCAGCCAGGAGCTCATGTTAAGCCAACGTCCGGCAGCACTGAAGTTAGCCATAGAGTTTACTAACTTTAGCTAACGTTAGCTAACTTAGCGATGTAATAGATAACTTTACATTAATCTCCAGCGAAGTGACAAGATTTTGCCTTAAACACGATGTTGACTTAGCTTCGAACAAATGTAGACATCCTTGTTGACCTTTGTTAGCTACATTAAGCTGATAGTGGGGTCTTCCACAAAGCTTTAAGCTGCTTTCACACCGGACGCGAAACAAATTTTTTGCACAACAGATTACATTCAAAGTCAATGCAAACGCGCGTATTCGCGTCTTTGCATTGACTTTGAATTTAATCTGTCGTGAGAAAAATTCGTTTCGCGTCCGGTGTGAAAGCGGCTTTATCCAGAGGAGGCACTTCTCTCGGTTATGATGTGGCTTTGGGAAGGGTATAAAATACACCCCATCGACCAGCCTCTCAGGATACCTCGTATCGGAGTTAAATTAGTTAAGTTAAGTTAAAAGCACAGCGTTTGACCAATTTTTTAACTTAGAAACATTTTAAAACCCCATAAAAGCAAATGATTCAGTGTTTTCGTAATGCATTTCAATGGAAGTTCAGGCTCAGAATGTCCGAGTATATGGGGAGAGCATACGCACTGTGATTGGCTCATTGCATTTGAGGGTGGGGCTTAGCCATAGGTCAATTGGCTATTGCGCTACAGGGTTGCAAACTGGGAAGGGACTGCTGGGGAGGGAAAATAATAGTTGCCTTGTTCATTGCTCAAGCGCCTCCTGTTGGCCAGACGGGCGCTCGTCAGGAAGATTCTAAGCCTGTTCATGTCCGGTTATCCTCCGCCCTCGCTCTGAACTTGCCAAGATTCAACCAGTGAGTGGATAAAAAGCGGTGGCTGACAGGCGCGTGCTGCGGAGGAGAGCCGCGAACTGTCTACACTCTCCTGAGTTGGCAGAAAGGGGTCGCATACGAGCAAGCCTTGTACATTGTTCACCAATTGGGCATTCCAGATTCGGATGGGATTGGAGATGCCAAATTTAAAAAAAAAAAAAAAAATTAGCAAATTGTAAAAATAAAAATATGTTTTGTTACTTTTTGAAACATAAAAAGCTCTTATGTTTTTTTCTTGACCTCAGTACAGACCTCTGGTGCAAAGTTTGTGCTCATGCAGGTTTTTATGAGGAGACAATTCACTCATCTCCCATTGTTCGAAAGTCTGGTCTGGACTTTTCAGGGGGTCTGTTTAAAGAATTTAAAGGTCAGCTAATTTCCAGCCATTTTCTTCACTCCACTGTAATGTTTGTCTTGGACTCAGTGGGGGGGGCGGGTTGACGAATCACAAGTTCCATATGTGTTTGTTTTCCTTTATTATTCTTCACACTCAAATTATTCTTGGAGAGTATTTTTCTAGTGACCATAGAAATTCTTTTAGAAGCTTGGGTCAGCGAGATGGAGTACGGTCAAACAACCTCCTTTAGCATTCAACAAGGAAGCCACTGTTATACACTGGGCAATAAGCCAGTTTGTCCCACCTAATACCATAATACAGCTCTGAACAGCGTTTAAAACCACTTTCACCCCCTCTCTGGCTGGTTTATTTCCCGGGTGTGTGCACATGCACGCCCAGAGAAAGCTTGAGTCCTTTGTGCTGTCATGTAAAATTTGTGCATCACAGTCAGACTTTGGACCATTTCCACGCTGAGACGAAAGAAGAAAGACCGTAAAGCAATGGCACTCCTATTGAAGTTCGCCAGAAAGGAAATAATGGAGTGTGGAAGGAGCTGCATCCAGTTGCTGGTACAAGGAGGAGGCAATGCTGAGCTGCCCTTTCTGTTTGTGTCCGGGGCCATGACTTGGGGCTCAAGTGACGATTTCAGAATCCACTTGGCATCAGTCATTTGTTTGCAACAGCCTATTTTTGTATCCACCAGTCTAGCCCCAACCCCCCACCCCTTAACCCCCCCCACAAAGGAAGGGAAATGGACACATTTCCTTAGGAAACCCCGCCCCTCTCTGTCTTTGTATTTCAAGAGCTGTCTCAGACCATTCTTGGTTTCAGTGATTTCAAAACTTCAAAAAAAAAAATGTTTAAGCCCAGATTTTTCTGATTCTAGCCATTCAGTTCGTATGAGAATACAGAACAGTGTTGCAAAATGAGTGAGTCACATACATTCCAGCGATTTGAATGCATCACAGTTTTAGCTGTATTCAGACATTGGCGAATGAGGAGAAGAGTCATGTGCTGCCATTCTTGCGGTAAATTTTCATTTATATAAAGGCAAACTTTGTCTTGGACAGACATTTCCCTATATTTTTGTAAACCTACTATTTGTTCTATAAAGAAAATATTTTACACATTATATACTATTAAGTTGACGTTTTTTACCATAGAAACAGCAAACAGCTTTTTTTTAAGGGCATCAATATTGTTTCTGAGTTAAAATTTCTCCCCGTACACTAGCAGCACTAAGGCATTTCATTCACTGCAGCAGTTGTTTCACAGTGTGGGAGCTGTCCAGCTGCCAAGCGGCTTTTGACCTTTTCATTTCCTCAAGACCTTTGTTGGCAAATCCACAGAATGCAACTTCATTTTCATTATGTTTACGTCCAGCTCTCCAGCTGACATCTGAATAGATGGGGTCCTGCTCAAAGCTGTTTAAATAAGCATGAAATACTCAGATCCCCTGCCTCAGGATGGCCGATATCCGGCTTGGAGACAAAATGCGGTGGAGGGACGGACTGACAAACAGGAGGACTGACAAAAGTAAAGAATGACACATCTACACAATGAAATGTAGCCATATATTTAATTTTGCGGGGAAATATTGAATGGTTTAGGAGTTCTGGCCTGGAAAAGACCAGGATGGCTGATATCTGGCAAGGACTAAATGCAGTGAAGGGACAGACAGACAGGCAGGAGGACAGACAGACGTATGAAAAGGCACGTTTACACAATAAGATGGAAGTCTCCAGTCTCCTGCAATGCTCAAGGTGTTCCTCATTGGAGCATG
Source organism: Gymnothorax javanicus (assembly GCA_029692085.1). Classification (NCBI taxonomy): domain Eukaryota; kingdom Metazoa; phylum Chordata; class Actinopteri; order Anguilliformes; family Muraenidae; genus Gymnothorax; species Gymnothorax javanicus. The sequence continues at coordinate 16,626,503 of CM056194.1, forward strand.
CAGCCAAATGTGTTGAAGCAGAACATTTATTGAAATTGTTGAGGGACAATTTGTATTTTCGAACTGAAGAGCCAAGTGCTAAATGTACTTAAGTCACATTTTTACACACTGCGATAAGTGGATGAAAAAACATCTTTTGTGGTTACCTAATTTCATCTTCTCAATTTTCTCAAAATTAATGTCATGTGACTTCAGTTCTTTTTGCAATGGGGTCTTCAATTAGCAGATTTTATGAATCTATTATATATTCAGACCTTTTTTTTCTCATAATAAATATTTTGTGACTTATGTACTTCTAGAACTAGGGTCTTCAATTGGAAGTAAAAAATTAAAATAAGATTTTCTTTCTTTTTCAGATGTTTTAAAACAGGGCCTTCAGCAAAAAATAATAATAACGATATGATGACTTGAAAGAACATGGGGAATTGAAAGTTACTCAATTATCTGATGCCACTCAAGATTAATGAGCTGATAAGGGTGTGTGGTGTGCCCCGTTCTCACTGTACCCAAAAGTGTTCCATCTCAACAGGACGTGGTTTCTTCCTCAAAAGTGTTTTTGAGGGCGTTCCCTCGAACATCGCTGGAGACAGAACTGTGTCAGCTTCCTCTTGTTTACTGAGCCATGCTGCTTCATCATAAATCACAGTTCAACTGATGTCTTCTCAAGGAACATGTGGCCTCTCCATTTTCTCCCCCACCTTTGAGAGTTAAGCCTCCTATTCTGCAAGTGTGCTGCTATGTGTATCTGCGGGCAGCAAATGACGATGTGTCAGGATAAAAAAGAAACCAGAACACTTCCTTAAAAACTATGCAGATAGATGATAAATTTCTCTTGATAAACTTCATGAGGATAAGGAATAAATACGCATGTATCTTCACTACAGAGGTGATAATGGTATGCTGACCTTGAACGTGACCCGGCGCTTCTATCTCGCTGGTCTGGAATTTACTGGAAAGCCGCCAGTTTTTTTTTTTTTTTTGCCAATGTCAATGAAAAACAAACAAAGATCTACAGTGCTGTGAAAAGTATATGCCCCCTTCCTAATTTATTCTATTTTTGCATATTTGCCATACATAAATGTTTCAAATCATCAGACTAATTTTAGTAAACCAAGTAAACACAAAAAAGATATCTCTATGTGAAAAAGTAATTGCCCTCGTAGTCACTAATTCAACCAATTAAACAAATTTAATCAATAATTGGGTTAAGTTTCATCAGACACACACAACCATGATTAATTCCAGCCCTGCTGAATCTAAAAATTAGTTAAATAGAATCTGTTTGGCAATGTGAAGTAAGCAAAAAGCAGCACAAGATGCTGTGATCTGGAGAAATTCAAGAACAGATGAAAAACAAAGCTGTTGACATCTATCCATCTGGAAAGAGTTACAAATCCATTTCAATGACTCCAAGACTCCAGTAAACCACCGTGAAAGCCATTATCTACAAAAGGGGAAAACTTGGAGTAGTTGTGATCCTTCCAAGGAAGGGCAGTCCACCAAAATTCCTTCGAGGTCACATCGACAACTCATCTTAGAGGTCACAAAAGACCCCAGACAAACATCTAAAAAACTGCAGGCCTCACTTGCTTCAGTTAAGGTCAGTATTCAAGATTCCACAATCAGGAGACTGGGCAAATATGGCATCCATGGGACAGCTGGACTGCAAAAACCACTGCTGACCAAAAAAAGAGTACAAAGGCTCATCTCACATTTGCAAAAAGAACATCTTGATTTTTTTTTTTTTTTTTTTTTTTTTCATTGGATGATATAGGTTTTGAATAATTTGTTACCCTCAATAAATAAAATGATCATTCCCAAAAGCTGAATGTTGTGTTTGCTCACATCGTCTTTGTCATACATTAAAATCATTTGGCTGATCTGAAACATCTAAATATGACAAGTAAGCAATAATAGAAGAAAGCGGGAAGGTGGCAAATACTTTTTCACAGTACTGTAGCTGTTGAAAGCATGTGATGGTGCAATAGCTCTGCAGAGTAGAGTGAGCAAGCGCATTTTCGGGAACTGAAATTCCTGTTGAGCCATAATTCTTGGCCGTGATTGGGAACACTTGCTGCACTACTCTCTGGGCTCTGACGTTTGGACCTCCTCTGTGGGGGTGGGGAAGGGTTGATTGAACCCAGGAATTTGCTGCTCTAGAGTTTTTACACTTTGGAGATATCCCAGTCTGTTAGCCTTGGGAAAATAGTGGAAAAATACACAGTCACCTCTGAGCTCTCAGAGGCAATGTTATTCGTTGCTTTCGTTAACTGGGACAGGAGAGCAAAACACAACAAAACAGAAAAAAAAAAAAACTGGGACATGATACTTTTGACCAGCTGTAGTTCTCAGAAACCGAGTGCAACGTGTATCCCTCAGGAGCACACTGATGGTGAACTCTCCGCTCGCTTACAGCCAAGGCCACTTCCTGGAATGCCGTGGCTTTTGCATCACAAAATATTGAGCCAAAAAAAAAGAAAAAAGAGCCGGAGGGATTGTATTCATATCATCCAGTGTCTCTCCGCTTTACTGGAAAGTCTTCATCAGACCACAGAATCATTTCAACAAAAAGTGGAAACACAGACCTTTTGGTCAAAAAAAAAAAAAAGAACCACCACATCCTTCCTTGTTTTTGCATTATCATTTACTCAGACTAATACATACCACCTGTTCAAGTTTTGTTGGACCACAATATTCTTCCTAAATGATATTATATTTTCTCTTCCATCTCAATTTGGAACATCTCAATTTCCTCAAACACCGAGCAAATATTGATATGAATAAGAATGAACAATTAGCAATTACCTGATTAATTCACAGTTTTCTGTAAGCCGCTACAGACATAAAACCAGGAACAATCAGGATTGAGTTCATTACATGTAGCACTCCTTTTTGGAGAAGTTACTTTCAATAAAATGTTGCATGTTACCATCGAATAAAGGCAATATTACAATATTATTTTCTGTGACAAATAATCTGTTATATTACTTTGAGCAACTTTCAATTTTCCTTCACAGAACAACCTCAGATGAAGCACAAAGGAACTAATAGTGCAGCTAATTGGAACATAAATACACCGTGGCTTCCCCAAATACATAACAGGTGAGTCTTTTCACCAAAGGTTCGACTGATATTTTGCAGGGCAAATGTTGATAGGCACAAAGAAGAAAGCTGTTAAACGTTCATTGCTCTAAGACAGCATGCAGTGATATCATGGTCTAAATTAATATTACAGTGTTCCTTTCCAAAATGTTTTTAGATGTAAGAGCTTCTGGCTGTGAAGAACACAATCCGGACAGAAATGGTATTCTATAACAAGGTCACTTTTTTTTTTCTTTGTAAAAATTATGCATGTTTCAACTCAGAGAGCAGAACAACATGGGGGTTTACTGTATTAGATAATAAGAAATTATTCTTCTTTGTGGAGTAAGCTTTTCTGATGAGCAAGTAGCAAGGCTCTAAAATTGATCAAATTATAATATTACATGATGTAGTAATCATAATAATATTACCTGAGTTTTAACAGTAACTTGTCATATAACTTAGACATTCATAAAATTAATAATATTACCGCAATAAGGTAATATTACTCCTAACACTGGTTGTACTGAATACAAATAAATTGAGTCTATTCTGCAACAGATTAACAGATTCAGGTAAATATTAGACATTTATTGTCCTCCAGCAACCACATTTGAGGCTACATTCAATTATGAAAAGTAAAAAACAAAGAAACATGAGAATAGATGGCTGTGTGCGGCACTCTACAGTGAATGCAGCACTGAAAACCTCCATAAAAAATTATATGGAGATGTGGCCTACTTCTAAATCTAACTTATGTTCGGTTATTTTGTTTGCAAGTCTCAAAAAAGCAAAGAGAACGACAACATTTCTGAACTGACAATTTAAAAGGAATGAATAAAGATTGAGGCTATGAGCTCAATCAAGCCCAGGATTGTTTTGATATTTCCCCTCCCCCAGCATACCCCTCTGCTGCCCTCCATTTCATTTCTTTTCGTCTCATGCAGCAGACGGAGAAGGACCTTCAGTCATCTGGTAAGCAGCAGCTGAGTGCCTCAGAGTCGCTGTTTAAACAGGCCAGTGCAGCTCATCCAGAGTGGTATGCTGTTAACTGCATTGCATGCCCATTACCATAGAAACTAGTCCTCACATTTGTCTGGATGAGGTGAGACCCCTGTCACGGAAGTATTACAGATGTCACAGCTGCAGTTGTGCACACTTCATTCAGAAATGCTTCTTTCTTCCACTCTTGTGGAGCTGGTGTCCTGAGGAGAGCTCATGTCAACCCTGTGAAAACATTTTTCTCCCCCCTTCGTATAAACAGTGAAACACAGAGGTCATAAAGTGGCTTGGTTGCCATTCATCTGCTATTCGGTGTGTTGTCGTGTTGGGAAATGAGAACTCCCAACTGATACTGAGCCAAAATGAAAGTCAATCCATAGTTTGCTCAAACGGCACAGCATGTCCTTTGTTTTCACTGAAGGGACCACAGTATCATGGTCTCAAAGCCATTTAAATTTGACTGGTATGCATTTACCAGCCAATGATCTCTGTATTATTTGTCATACAGGTAATAATCACATGCTAGTTTTATTGCTCCCCAGATAGCAAGCACCTCTGCTCCGGATCTGCCCCGGCTCTGTGCCGACACCAGCTGATCCGGCTCAGAGCCAGCGCAGATTCAGAGGTGCTTGCTATCTGGGTGACTACTAATGTGATGCCACATACTCCGTTATTTAGATTATTCTGTAGTAATAGTAATAATGACAGTGAAGTCACCTGTTTTTTTGGGAAGAGAACATGATTGTCTCACTCTTCACCGAAGCACAGATGCGCTGCAGATGACCCAATCCAAACAGATGAATTCTAGTACAGCAGAATGAAAGAACAAAGAATAAGAAAAATACCATGTATTGCTACTCAGAATACTGCACACCATTTTTGAACTAAAAAAGCTGCCAGTCAGCAGTTTTCTGTACTGACAGAAGCACAAGGATTCGTGGCGAACTCAATGACAGTAAAGAGATGATGTTAGGCTCTGAGGTTACATGAGGCTGGGTCATTTCAATCCAGTCAGCACAGAAGATGAAAACGGTCAGCAGGGAAGGAAGGCCATCTTTCCAACACAGCTCCTGTCTGAGGCTAATTAGACAGGCACATATATCCTTTTCACCGCTTCCTTTTGGATGAGAAAAGGAAAGAGATCACAACTAATTGACCTTACAGCTTTCATCCCCACTAATAGCAAACGCTCTCCACAGTGAACAGCTGAGCCAAGGATAAAAATCTGCCCCCGACCGCAAACATAGCATAGGTTTTCAGATATTTTCATAATGCCATGTGGGCTTATCAATTCGCTGCATTATTAGCGACAATATAAAAATACGTACAAACAAAGAAAACAGAGGAAAGTCCAGTTATAACTGGCGATTTATTGACGTGCAGGTGACTGACGTTTCGACACAAAGTCTACTTCAGAGTCAAAACAGAGGTTTAAAGTCCTAGGGTCCAATGCCGATTGTCTCTTCAATTAGGACAGCTGTATAGCACTCATTAGCAAATCCTGGTGGTTGGAAAAAAATCTTGGGGAGGACTTCCTGAAACTGAATTTTACACCTCAGTAAATATATTTGTCCAGGAGAATAAAGTATTTGTGTGCAGATTTGCTAAGCTGTACTAATTTGTGATAAAAAAAGAAACCTGAATCAGCTATAATTCATGATGAACCAGCTTCCTCATTGTTTCTGAGTAAGACTTACACGTTTTTCTAATAAGTTTCCTAGGGAGAGAATGCTGCTGTCATCAACAGGTACTAAATTAGAGAAATGTCGCTTGTTAACCATGTAGTAGCGAGAGAGAGTGGCTCAAACTATTATCATTAAAAAAAGTTACAAGACAGCCTTATGAGAAAACAAATATTACACAATTATATGCGAGCCTGTTTTATCCAAGTTTCAAGGAACACTGCCAATTGCCCAACTATGACTAACAGCTTATTGAAACAAATTTCAGAATGTATAACACATGACTCCAATGTATTGGAGATTATAGATCCCAGATCCTCAGTCTTACGTCAATCCCTAGGTTAAAGCAAAATATTTTGTCTGCATAAACATTCATGCCCAATTGTTTGACCCTGAACTATGGTCTACTTGCAAACAATGCCCCTGTAGTCCAACCAGACAGAGATTTGAGATTTCAAACAGCCTATTTTAATGCCTTTACAAGGCAGTAAACTTGTGCATAACCACCAATTTTTCTACAGGTGGGAGACAGGAAAGTGGAAGTTTCACACAGCATTTTTAAATTTTTAAAACAAGGTTTTACATGTCACTAGGGTTTATAGTTTTTGGGGGAAGAGTTGTGTTCCCTCCAATGGGATTTAATTCCTTTTTACAAAATGATAAAAGAACAGGCTTGGCCAGCAATTCAAAACACATTTGCAGTTATGTGGCTTTTCACGTACAGAATAAATTCTATAAATATACAACACCACTAGGTGCACCAACAGGGATTTTGGATCCCTTGAAAATATCTCACATAGCAGCCAACCACCTCAAAAGATATTTTCACAACATGTTCAAATGTGTTTTCAGGGTCCCCGTCAGTCGATCAGAAATAGTCCTCACTATCTACCCCAACCCCTCTCCAGCACACCCCTATATCACTGCTAACCACCACTATCACTACCTAACATGGATTATGGTTCTCAAACATTATGGTTCTCCAGACAAAACTGAGTGCTTCCCAATGAAAGCAAGCAAAAGATAACAGTAATTGCAGTTCCTCTTTGGGCCAAATTACAGTCTTATCTGTCAGGAATTGGGTAGTGACATAATTTTCATCATTTTGGCTCTGTGTGGCACCACAACAGATTTGAAATTAAATTAAATTTGCTTAAAGTGTAGAGTTTCAAGATTTTGACAGACACGTATATCTAAAGTGCCGAACATCAGGTATCAGGATCATAAGCAGTTTCTTGTTCCCAAAACTGTATGGGATTTTTCAGTTTTTTTTCCCGCTAATTGGGCATTAGCAATTCTCACATAGTACCAATCCATTCTCTTTCCAAACTAAATCTCGGAGAAGTACCGGAACAAACCTGAGAAATGATAAACGCCGATCTTGCTTACTAAAATGGTGGCGAGTCGCACTCATGTTCATACTACAGAAGCATGCAAGAGTAAGCTATCTTGTGAAATCATCTTTGGTTCAGATGAGGCAATGAAGCTGTTTACCTGAGCACCATCAATACTGCGAACAGGACACTAGTCTCAGCTGTAAAATTCCACAGGTGCCGGTAACTTACATGGGGATTATTACATTCCCAGAATCTTTCCAATTTTTTATTTTTATTTTTTTGCAATCTTAAAATCTGTTTTACAGTTACATATATTGTTGCTACAACATAAGATGCACGGTACTGTATGTTGTATATTGTGCCCTGAATGTCCGAACTGTCAGATATTAATTACGGTCTGTCACGCTCAATGCATGTCCTGTTAGATCGTCAGTCTCCCCCGGTTATTGATCGGCCCGCTCCTGCTTCCCCTTTAATTTGTCCTACCTGTTTTCCATTCATCCTCATTGATTATAATCAGCATGCAAACCCCTCTGTTTCAGTTCTATAGCATGAAGCCTTAGTTAGTTGAATCCTCTCTGTGTAGCTCTGTAGTCTCAGAGTTTTGTAAGACTGTGTATCATTCTAGCCAGTCCATCCGTTTGAAAATATATTTTAGTCTGTATTGTTCCTGTGGCACTGAACTATTGTTCAGCCTAATTAAAGGCAATTGTAACTTCGCACTTGTATCCTCTCTCTCATTCCAACAGAGCCAGTGAATTCACAGCACCACCATTACACTATCCTCTTGTTGTAGATGCAACCTGAGCCAAAACTAATCAACCAGTACCGCCCCAAACCCCCCACACAACTGCTCACAGAACTTCCATTTTTTTGTTGGTGTCTCCTCGGGCACAGTCGTGACTCTTCTGCCATGATGCCAATGATGCCAGTCACAGGCTACAACACATCAAGATCTCAAGCTTCCCTGTTTCAAAGCAGACCTCATGCTCTCTTCGTATTCCCAAAGCCCCTGAGCAATCATCCTAGATTCCTTCCACTGGGAAGAATGCACAGACCATTGGAATAGTTAGTTCATGGAGGAACAGAGGATACTTAACAGCCATTGAGTTTGTTTTAACTCTACCTTCACCAAAGTTCATTTCAGACTCCAAACATATACAATATACAACTATTCAAAGATGGGCTCAATCATATTACTAACAAATCCTTATATTGTATATGTGTGTGTACGCGCGTGCGTGAGTGAGTGAGTGAGTGAGAGAGAGAGAGAGAGAGAGAGAGAGAGAGAGAGAGTTTTGCTTTCATGTATCCATGAGCATATGGACTGGACTGTCCCATGTCCAACAGCCACGTCCCACTTCACTGAGCACTGCCGTAAGCACAACTGCCTACCCCCAGGTCAACATCAGCGAAAGCTCCATGACAACGAAAGCTCTCGACTTGCACTATGAATACTTACACATCACAGCGAAGTACCGCAACCGCGATGAAGGCTCAGTGACCCTGACATAAACCAGCACCCCTCATCTCAGCTGTGCCCCCTAAGTTGGAGTTTGGATGTCTGCTCCCACTCAATGGAGTATCGCACAAATAAAGCATTTCTACCGGAGGAATGGCGATGGGCCGTGTGCCGAGAGCACCAAAACACAATAATAAAACTATAAGACCTTCTTCTTTAATGGTAATTATTCCCCCGTACTAATCAAGGATTTCTGGACGAGGCCATCTAATTCAAAGACAAATTTATTAAATAATCTGAGCCTGAAGTCAGTTAATGCATTAATTGGAACCTATGAAAAACGTAGCCATGTAGTGATACAAAGGTGCAGTTGAAAGTTTCTACACAAAATAGATGAAAGATAAAATAGAATCTGTTAAAATCATTCAGCCTCTCATTTCGGAGCAGGCATAGTTAGTCATCCTAGTTTTACAGTGTTTTGGTCACGGTGGAAGGGGGGCTCGGGTAAATACCAAATTTCCACGTCACCGCCCACATGTTTGACGTTTCTTGGCATTTCAGAAGGGGTGGCCACCGTGTCCAGATTGGATCTTAAGCAAGGTGTGTAAAATATTGGTCCCACACTGGCGCATAGGAAGTTAAGCTTCTGACCCAGCAGATCGCTTTCCTAGACAGCGCGATCATCGGAGTGAATTCCTGTGCGCAGTTCTTGACTGCCAGTTTATGATTACAACCAGAGCTATTGGAGGTGTAACATTACTGCCTTTGCATTCACGCAAGGAGGGGAAGGAAAAACTCAACTGGACCAGTACTTTGCAGTGTCATCTTACCCGTCTCTGCCGGCCGAGTAACGTTAAATCTCCAGTAAAATGTCTAGTCCGAGGAAAGCGGGCTAGCTTTCTGTGGGTAAGTGTAAAATCAAATGATCACATTGTTGACGTTAAGGTTTCTGAGATTTTGCAACCGATGACGATGGTGTGTTGTCAACTCTTGCACCGAGGTTATGTTAGATTGATATTCGATATTCAGACATTCACGGTAAATCTTCAGCTTTATGTTTTTAGTGAGCATGAAATCAAACAGCGAGAGGTAACTTTAAGCTAGCGTGTTAATTGCATTTATCTGATTAACAGGAATTTGCTTTCAAAATAACCGTAGCTCAGTTCTGCATCAGTCGATCCAGCTTTTAGATTGGTTTCAAATTGAATAGAGTATCTCGTCTACGGACTGAATGAGCTACGATTCGTCGCAGACTTTAGGTCTGACCCATTTTAATTCATTCTACATTACATAGAACCCAAAACGTTATCAGGCAGCGAGGACCATCGAGATTAAGCTCATTTTAAACCCGCAATATAAACTGTCGGCTGTATAGCCAATCATCGTGGCCCAATACAATTCTGACACGAGTCAGTGGGCGCAATACAGTCGAGTTTGTTATTCCTTGCTATATTGGAAGTCTGTTTGCAAAGTGATGAATTTGTGTCGATAGTGCTTGTTGCTCTAGGCTTGGCTGAGTGATCATTCTGATCCAGTGGTTTTATACATTTTAAACACAGAATTTGCATATTATTGTGTATCGCATGGACATTTAAAATCTGCTAGCTACAGGCACTGATAGAGGTCAAAAGAAAATCTGGGAAATATATTGTAGGTTTTACACAGCCCGAACATACCCCTCTCTCGGTTGGCAGTAGTAGTTTCTGCTGTCAAAATTTGAGAGATCCATAGAACCCGGTTCGGTTTCGCGGAGCTGAAGGAAGTGGGCTAGCCCGCAGCTACACCATTTGGTTTAACGGGATGTAAATGTTTTCGCCTGCTTTGGTGTTTTCCAGTCTTGTCACAGCGCACGACATCCTGTGCTGCTCAAGCATGTCCTCTCGTTTCAGAGCGCAGCCGAATTCACGTAGGCTACTTTTTAAGTTCTGTTCCCTTGACCTTGCTCGAAAACGTCACATGGATTATGGGAAAGATGTGGGGTGATTTTTTATTTGCTGCGGCCCAGTTCAGAATTAGTCTGTCCTCCTTCGTTTGCCCTGGCTACTTAACTTGGGTGGATGTGTCTGGGGATAGAACAGTCTCATAGGTGGCTTACTCGTAACTCGTGAGGCGCAAAAAATAAAAGCAAGGTGATTCGTATCTGTAAATTTGTATCCGTGTCTGTTACTCGTAAAACACAATGACAAAATAAATGCTGAGTGATTGGTGTGTGTAAATCATGGTGTAAATCTGTATCTATGCCTTTAAGTCGTATCATCATTTGTACGTGAACTTACATTTTTCAGGCGGAATATGTATGTGAATTTATCCCCATTTGTGGGGATTCTTTTGTGACTGTTCCACCAAGCACTTTTATAGACAATCCACAAATGCCGGGAATGTCTCCTAAAACGTCACCTGACTCATGTCTTATGAAACGTAATACATCAGGCCCGGTTCTTGATTGTTTTGTTTGGGGGGCTGTAAGAGATGTCGACTGGACAGAAACTGCTAATGTGTTAGATGAGCTGCGTCAAGATTGCTGCGCTTGCTCAGAACTTTGAAAACCGTTCAGCCTAACAAGAAATCGAACAAAGTGAATCCGCTCGACAGCCAGTCAAAATCTGATTCCATCGTTGCTAATCCATCATCGATTTGCACTGCATTTAGATATATTTAATTACTCAGGCTTTATGCTTTTTATACGAGGGAGTTTTCTGTGGAAATTCAAGGAATCAAAGTGCAATTTTAGTGCTTTAGCCAAAGGATATGAAGAATGTAAGCTGGTTTACTTGCCAACCACCAATTAACATCAAGGAAGAAAAAGATTCTTACTCCTTGATGTTTATTGGCGGTTGTCAATTTAAGAAAATTGAAAGGTTTTCTTCTCTCACTGGTACTTTTAATTGTAATAGATTTTTTTTTATATTACATCTAGATACATAACAGAAAATGTATCAAGTTAGAAACGATCTAAACAATGGCGGAGATGATGGGGAGACATTGGAAACGAGTTACAATTGTAGTAATGTTCAAGCTAACTTTCCTATGAAAGTCATTCTTGATTTGCCAGCCAACAAGTTTCCAGCTAAGAACTTGTGTGTTGTCATTACATGTGTCAGGCTATGTTTGGTCTTGTAATCTTTGAAGGGGTGGGAAAAATTAGGGGGAGGAGCATTCCTGGACGGACTTCGGGCGCTCTATTTACATCTTGAATACTGTTTCATCTCTGATCCATCTATTTAGTTTTACTGCGGGTAGCATTAATAAATGATGCTTTACCGCCGTGACCGTCTACTAGAAAGCAATTGATGTACAAATGATAATACAGAAGTTATGAATCAGAGACAGATGTAAATCGAGATTTACAGATAAAAATTGATGACATTTTAAGAGTCATGTGCTCCCTGCATGTGTAGATTTTGAGTGTAATACTGCGCAGTAATGCTGTCTCAAAAGAATCCATACAAATCAATGGAGATTCTTTGATATATTTCCAATGAAAACTGCTGAGTTGACAAACAAATTATGAATTATAAGCTAAAATTAGAAGCTGAGATATGGATACAGATTTACAGGTACAAATGACTCAGCATTTATTTGTGCATCGCGTTTATGAGCCACAAGTTTTATAAGACGTACCCCCAGCATTTATGGATTTTCTGTGGAACCGCATGGTAGAACAGTCTCAAAAGAATCAGCAAAAATCTGCATTGAGGCATTTATATGATCATTTATGCATTTCATTTATATGATCATTTCCTATTATGAGTGGAGACGCGATAGTGCAGTGGTCAAGTAGGCTTGACCTGGGATCTTAAGGTTCTGAGTTCAAGCCCTGGCCACAACCTTCGCGGTGTGTTCTTGGGCAAAACGCTTCACTTCCACGCCTCACTCCACCCAGGTGTATAAATGGGTACCAGCAAATAGTCGGGGAAACGACTAAGAGCTGGGGGAGTACCTGTGATGGACTGGCATCCCATCCAGGGGGAGTAGTAATACTCTTAGGGCCTGATTTACTAAGACCTTTAGCACATGCAAAATCTTTTTGCCCGTGCAAAACCAGAAACCTTGCCACTGATTGGTGCAAGGCAAGTACCCTGGTCAAACATGGGCAATGCTATTGGTTTTGCTGAGAATAGTTATGAGACTATTTAAACTCCATAGCCAGAAAGCCTTAAATTCAATGGGCAATGTTTCGAAAGCATTTTGCTGCTTTGGCATGCAAATGTTTTGGAAGCTAGAGACTCTTGTGTCAATTGGATTTTGTGAAGCAGTTGCAGTGTCATGGTTTACAAAGTGATTCGGACCATAAAACGTCAGCATGACACAGGCCGGAACCTTAAGGTAAATTATACAGTTTAAAAAAAAAATTTCAAAATATCAATTACAGTTCAAGTTTCTGAATTTCATATTTACTGTAGAAAAGCAGGGTACGGCTGGCCTGTTGAATGGGGAGTGCCGAATCATATCAGTACATGGACTTGGAGACTGACTAAATAGTTGACTCTCCTTTGGGGTACAGTGAATTGGTGTTTTGGGCATTATTCTTCATGACTGTGTTCGTTCAACCTCATAATGGTCAACTGGGATTCAGGTCAGGCACCATGTCATGCACTCCAGATGCTTAACCGTCTGCTTGACCTGCCTTGTTGACGAATTATTGCCCACTCAAATGTTACTGCGGTGTAAAGCCTACACAGAGATGGCAGGTATCAAAAAGGCTAATGACAGTGCCAGTCTTAATTGGTATCTGAAAGAAAGAAGATCCTTTGCCTGATTCTCTGATGGAATTATCCTTTTTTCAGAATTACATTCCATCCTCCACTTTTTTGTAGAGCAGAAAACTGATTGAAATGCTCTGCTATTTATCCGATTGTTCAGCAAGATCTGCAGAAAAGATATGGCTAAACAATGCCATTATATTAGCGTCTCTGTTTTCTAGGTTTTCTTGCACATTCTTCAGTGCAGACCTAATAAAACCAATCATGAAAATGGCGTTAGTGCTGCTCTGTTGGCTTGGACCGCGTCAGTTTTGCATGTAGAGTACCTATGTGGGATGTCCCTTTAGTTTCAATGCACATCAGTTGCTGCGTTTGTTTGTTTCAGCAAACAAAATGACCTCCCATTTCTATGTAGTTTTTTTTTTTCATTTGGGAACTGCTTGTGTTAATTTTAACATTCTGGTTAAACTGAAGGTTTGTCTATTACAGTTGTACATATTGGTTAAACCCCCATTGCTGAAAGCTATCAGATTGCCTTTTCAATAGCCACTGTCTCCATCCAGTGACTGTGAAATGTTCAACTTTATTTTCAGAAATCTGTGATATTCAGCCCAGCTGGTCATTGGTTTATCTCTGCCTGAAAATCTCATGTTTCTTGTTGTTTGGGGCTGATGTCTCCCAGTTCTGTGCTGAGAGGGTCATTTGTTTTCCAGGGCCATAGTCCTTGCATTTTTATTGTATCCAGATGTTGGTGCTCTCCACGTCATCACCCTGTATAAGCCCTCACTCCTTTGTTTACTCAAAATCATCTGTCCTTTCCCTACCTGCATACAGCTGTGCATTGTTCTATAGTCTGCTGTACAAGCACAAATCCCAAGGATACATCATGCTCCTTCTCCTATTTGTCCTGCTGTCTTTGCAACATTTACGCTGTTTTCAAGGACAGTTGTCAGTCTTGGATTTGTGAAAACATGCTACTCTAGTGCAGAAGAGCTAGTTGTTGGAGTGCTGGGTATTGTATCAAACAGAGTTTCACTGCAGTCAGTGTGTGGGGAGTTAGTGACCTTTGAACCACACGTTTGTTTGTGCCTCTCTCTCTCTCCACCATGAAGAAGAATGTGAAATCTGGAGGACCCATTTCAAGCACTCTGTATAACTTAAAGCAGGTCAGTGCCTGATGTGGAACCATGTGTTAACATCCTGCTTGTCCATAAAGGAGGTCAACCTCTGAACTCTATTTTCTCAAGGAAAGGTGCACATTATAAACTGGCAGCCTGGCTTAATTTGTGAGGCATTTATTCCTTGCAGAGGTGACCTCTTTGGCATTTTTTAGAGCTCTTTATGTGAGGTCACCTGATGCCTGACTACAAATAGCTAGAGCTTGGAAAGATTAAACTTTCGGATGCCCCGGTGAACTTTACCTATGCAGCAGTAAATGCTTATGCAGTAACCCGGCACTGGACAACATGACACTGGACAAGGTCAGTGTCAGATTAACAATGACGAACGTTTTTTTGTCCCTTGGCATTGACCGCTCCAAGGCTGATATTGCTTCACTGCAGTGCTTGGGAATGGTCTGAGTTAAACAATGTACAGAGGTTGCCTGCTTACTTCCTGAAAGGTAACCAATTATGAACTGATGCTAGTTGTAATATTTCTTTCTTACCTTCTTTTTCTGCAGTTTTTCGGAATGTTGCTGTGTTTATTAGTTTGAAGAGAGAGCCTGAAAGTTACAAAAGTTGGTTAAATTCGTTTTTGCTCTTTCTGTTATCGTAATAGTGGCTCAACTGTAGCTCCTGATCTCGGTTTAGCTTTGACAAGGTGAGGAGAATCAGTTTGGCCTCTCTCGGCTTGTATATAAATTGTAGCAATTAAATCTGCAATGGGAAGTACAGTTCAAATCAATCTGTTTATGACTCTGTTTCCATTCTATATTTTTACTCTGGCTGCTTCTGTTTCATGGATAGCACGGTTATAGGATTAAGTGGAAGATCACATTTTATCATTCCTAAGTGTAATTAAGAACTTTGTGAATGTCAAATTACATTTGGAAAATAAATAAATAAATAAAACTTTACACATACTGTATAAATCTAATAGAAAATGGTATAAGTCTGCCAGCCATGATATTTACTATCCTGAATTAATCTACTGGGCTTTTCAGATTCTGATCTATTCTTTTGGAATCCTTCAATCTATAAAAGGATTGTTATTTGTTGTACATATGGATGGGAGACCAGTCCAGTTTCCGCTCATTTCTTTGATTTTATTGTAACAAACCAATAAACTGCCTCCTCTTCCACCTCGTCTTTGGTGTGTCTAGCATTGCAAACAAGAAAAATCCACTTCTGTGTAGCAGAGACAGAGATGTTTAAAGTGTTAACACAGAATTAATTGACAGTTTTCAGATGGAAGTTTCATGGACTGGACAAAGGACTGAAGTCTGTTGGAATGGTTGCAGTTTTCTTTCCCTTTTAAAAACATACTACGCAACATTCCGATGGGGAGACTTTATAGAAGGTCTTATGCAGGCCTCCTTGAGGAATCCTCACATGCAAACTAGTAATTTGAGATCTTTTATGGCACCAGTTGCACTTTTGTGAGACCACACATGGAAAATTACATGTTTTAGGCCAAAGATTCTTTCCCCCCTGTAATTTGAGACCCCGTCACCTCTATTTCACTGCTTCTTGCCGAAAAGGGTACCTGATGATTTCTTGGTAGATTGCAAATAATAAGGTGAGTGTAAATAAGTGTGAATTCAGAACAATCGGCCTATACTATAATTATGTCGAATGCCTTCCTGCTGCTTGACTATTGCCGTGGTGACCAAAAATATTTACTTTCCTGGGACAAAAGGTGCCGAAAGCAAAGCTCTACCTACTTGAAATTGACTTTCATAGCTTGGTTTCACACCCATTTGTCATTTTAACATGTTTTTATATGGATTTTTGAACATTGCTTTCAATACAAATGCCATTCCTGAAAAACAGTAACTCCCGTGACAGATTGTATATATATTTTAGGCCGATAGGACCCACTGAATTGGCAGCACAACAGGAAAAAAAAAAGAATGAATAGACAAAAAAAAATTTCTTCATCTTTGAACTGATGTAATATAGCTTGTGATCTACCCAAATACTACGTGTGCCCATTTCCACAATGAAGAGGATGCTGCCTTTCAAATGAAGCCATATGCATGCATTTTGGCCATTCAGTTTGTCTGTTGTAAGATTTTCATTTGGTAACATCAATAAGACAAAATTGTAAAAGTCGTGGGCTTTAAAAGGTAAAATACTACCAGTTAATTGAAGTAGTCATTTTATTTAATTGGTAAACTGTCTCTCTACAGCTTTATGAAGAATTGAGAAATTCGAAAATAAAATAGAAACTACATCCTTTCAAATAATTCTTGAATACAATGTACAAACTGTTTGAACACCGATAGTGCTATCTTTATGTTCATTTGGCTCTGTAATATTGTTGAAGCATATCGTTAGCCTAATAGCATAGTTGCCTAAGCTATATTTGAACGTTTTCAAAAAAAAAGAAAAAACACAATTTTTAGCAAGCACGTTTTTTTTTTTTTTTTTTTTTGATATTGCAACAGTAAGCCAAAAAAATGACTTGGGCAATTATGCTATGAGGCTAACGATATGCAAATATCACGGCTGATCATGCTTTTATCCGAGAGCCATTACATACCTACTCATCTCTGTCTGTATTTTTGACATTGAACTGTGCTGGTCGGGCACAAACGTTCTTTCTGTCCCACCAGACTGCATAGCACACTTGAAACCCCAGCCTATAATTTGCAGTGAAAATACTGGGGTGATAAAAAATAATATTTCTCAGAATGAAAATGCAGGGTGGAGCTTCTTACTGAGCCCCGCTTTGAGGGCTGGACTTTTGGGGGAATTGTAAAATTGTTCATGCAAGTGCCACATCCCTCCCTAGTGTTTTGGCCCTGATTTCTTTTCTGTGAGTGAGTCAGTGCTTAGATTTTAAGCAACAGTGTGAGGAGCAGTCATTCATATGCGCAGAACTGCACTATAATACGCAACCTAGAAACATGCAGTGAATCATTGCCTGAAAGCAACAACCATACTCTGCTGGCTCGTAGTACACTTTGTGCTCTCCCTCTTTGTGCGGACGTTGGATCGGTCTTGTTTTGAGGGTTGTTTTATGCCTTTTGCAGTTTACCTGTGGCGCTGATTAATATTTTGCTTTCTGGCGAAAGGAAGGTTTTCGTTTTCTGAATATTTGACCTCATTTCCCCTCTGCCCCCCCACCATCCAATACTTACCAAAAAGGGAGTGCATTCCTTTGTGGTGAGGAGTCCTTGAGTCCTTGCTGTTGTGTCTTGTTTGGTAAGGGCTGGAGAGTAATTTCTGTTTCTGACAGCAGAGGCATGCATGGCCTTTCCAGCACCTGTCTCCGTGGCACACCGGCGTCATGGAAACCCTGGCGGTGGGAGCAAGGATGCTGCTCGAAGCTGAGCTCTTCTTCAGTAGCTCTGTTAGCTTACACACAACAGTGTCCTCCTGCTGCCTGGTTTCGTAATGACTCACTCTTCCCGAGGACAGCAGGCTATCTTGGCCGGCGCTTAGTGGCTAACAGTGCTGGGATGCCTGACTGCTGGATGGTGGTTTTTCTTATTGTCCTACATTACTGCCAGCGTTTTAACTGTCACTTTTTGCGGAGCAGTCCACACCTCCTGTGGATTAAAAGTGAAAAGGGTCCCTTATTACGTCGTCGTTTCCCGTTTCTTGCCATACTGACGTCAGGTACATGGGTCACAGTGGACTCTTTGTTGAGAGGTGATTTACGGAAGTTAACGCTGAGGTGGTTAGCGCCAGCTTATACTCTGATCTCCTCCTTGGCCAGAGCCTAGTTAATCCCCCCCCTCTCACCCCTGGCTGAGGTCCTGGCTCAGTGCCTCGCGCCTGGGCAGGGGAAAGTAGAGTTCTGGCGTGACATTGGGACTTGCTCTGGCTCTACTGTTTGCCCCTTTTCTAGTCACTATTTGCATTTGATTCTTCTCCATGGCTGAGGTCAGGGTACACTGGGAGTTAGGGTGTGTGTGTATGTGTTTGCATGTGTGTGTGTGGGGGGGGGGTTGGTTGGTTGAGAAAGGAGCGGAATACGCACATTGCCCTCCCCTCACCTCCAGTGTTGTCTTCAGGACTTGCATAAGGCCAGAGGAGTCCTCAGCTTTGCCAAAAAGATGCCCAATGATCTTTAAGTCAGTTAAAAGGACAAAAAAAGGTGTTTATACCCAGGTAACTTCACCGGGATCAGTGCTAGCAAGGAGCTCAGAGCAATATGTTTATGTTAGGGGAGGGGGCAGTCATTATGACCTCATTTTGCTGCATCAAAATTGTCAGTTGGTGAAGGAGTGAATGAGTAGCAGAAAGTGAGGGAGACCTGGTGAGGACAAAGAAGGGAGAGATGGGTTAAGAAGGGAAAAGAAAATTTGTGTGGGGGAAGGAGGGATTGTGAGGGGGGAAAAGAGAAAAAGGTCTTGTCAGGATACTAGTGGAGAATAAATATTTATGTTGTTCTTGTGGGGAGCTTTGGCAGGAGCGACTTTAGAAGTCGTCCAAATGGGGCTTAAATCCTCCATCGACCCCAGTGTGTCCGCTGACGGATATTCTCCAGGGACTCTCTTTAACTGAGAGAGAAGGGTGCTCGACAGGAATCGGGACAAATGGGGATTTGAGCTGAGAAGTGGTGCCGTTAATCCGTCTGAACTGCAGCTGGAGTCGCTGTCCCCATTTCCCAGGAACACACGACAAAAATGAAAATGCATTTCAAAGAGGAGTAATTAAAAATTCTCCTGTTTGGCAAATGACCTTGTTCAGTGTGGTTGATCCTGAGTATAGTATGTACTCTTCCCAATTCTGGCACAAACAATGTGTTATATAAATATGTAATAAATAAATGTATAAATAAATATGCAATAAATATGTAAACTATTCAATGTTTAATTTTGCTACGTGACCCGCATCTCAATGCATTGTGATAATTTCTTACAGACTTTGCTGAGCATAAATGAAGCAAACTGCAGGGAGATCATGTTGACAATGGCAGCAAAGCTGGACTAATCGCTGTCTCTTAAAATCACCATTGAAACCCTATTTTGAGCCAGGAGAATCCCTGATGCTGAGGGGTGGCGAATAAACTACAGTAAACTTGGGGGGCCTGCTGGCATCGAGTGTTCACACAACTGTTTGTGCCCCGATTCGAATCTGCAGAAAATCCAGATTTCGCCATGGTTATGGAGGGGAAAATGTTCGTACTGCTATATGGTTGCATTTGGCTGTTGTTTCACCTGGCACCTGAGTGTCACGTTATGCAACTCTAGTTCACGCAATGTTTCCTAAAGCTGTCGGAAGCAATACAAAGATAGTACTGGCCTCGTGTCACATCGCCATTGACCTGCCCTGCCTCTTTGTACTTCCACCTCACAGATCTCCATATGGTATAGTGTTACGGTGATATGGCATGAGGCAAGGTTATCAGTCTGCTTCCTCTGATAGCCTTTGGAAACATTCCCTGACTTTGAGTTATGTAATGTCTCACACGCCAAACGAAGCCACTGCCAAATGGAACAATACAGTTGAAAGGACGGTTGGCTTCCTGTGTGATCACGAAATACTCCTACTCTGATGGGACGAAGTGCTAGCTCTTAATGCCAGTTGGGCATAAACTTTTTATTTTAACGTTTTTTTTTTTTTTTTTACTATTTATGGTGTCTTATGGAATGTTATTTCCTGATGGACTACAGAAAGTAAGAAGGACCTGAGTTACCTAAAATAGCTCAGTGTCACTCAGTTGTCTGGTCCCATGCAGTGGAACCTTGGCTGTAGTTTCCTTCGGCTCCATGTGAAACGTGCGCTGTTTCTCGGCGGAAACACTTAAGCATCTGTAGTGTTTATAATCCTACCCACCTGTAACCCTCTGTGCATTTCAAGTCCCTGGGAACAGTCTTTCTCTTGAAAATTGATATTTTATTTCAAAAATTGGCTTTGTTCAGAAACATTCTCCAAAGGTTGAATAGAAAAGAACATAGCATGCACTTGACAAAATGCTTAATAACAGGAATAAAGAAACCCATTAGATCTTTCTTGCAGACTGGCGTGGCTGTCATGAACGTTTCAGTGACTTGATGTCACTTTGGGGTAAAAAAGGTTCACACTGAATTTAAACCTAGCCACTGGGAAAGGACAATCTTTAGACTTGTAAATCTATTTTAGGAAAAGTAGTGATCTTCTCATTCTTTGTTTATGTGTATTGTCTACTCCCAGGGTCTAAAAAACAGATGGACACAAGTGGTGCCAGGAACAACATGGTGGGCCCATGACTTTTTTTTTTTTTTTTTTTTTTTAGGTGACTTACTTTGAACCAGCTTGGTTCAAAATATGATCAGATGATCCTTTGACCACTGCATATCTCTCCTGAAAATTTTGTGTCATTTTATCTTAACATTTTTGCACTGGTCTGCTGACAAACTCGCGAGCAGATAGTGTCATGGTTTGGAGGCTTTGAGGGCTTTCTTTGTTGCTCTCGTCCGGGACGATATCGTTTTGCTCTCAATCGGATTCCTGGGCCAGCTGGCATTAATTGGGGGCGTCGCCCGGATTCTATTTAAGCCCTAGTTCCGCCTCACTTCCCTTGCTAGAGTGTCAGTGTTATGTTTGCACTTTAGCCGGCAAGGTCTCTAGTAAGACAGTTGTTGAGGTATTAGCTGCAAAAGAGGAAAAGTTCTAGACAGTAAGGGAATCTTTCTGTTTTTTCCTCTTTCTGGGCACCGTCTGGTGCCAATTCTGTTTATCCCGGTTTCCGAGATTTTTTCCCCTTTCTATTCATTCTGTCGGGCTCGCTTTGCTTCCTTGCACTCGGACGAGTTCTAGGTCTGTTGGAAGCGCGAGTCTCTCTCTCATTTTATTTGTTAGTCTCTCTCTCTATCTGCAAGACTTCCTTTTATTCTGGCCACTGCGTTTGGCGTCTCAAACTCACCAGCCATCACAGATAGATGAATCTGCAACAATTGAGAGTGTTGAAATTTTGTTAAATGTAATGAAAATTGTCTAACTAGAGAATTCAATACGACTATTTTTGTGGAAGTTATGGTCTCCAAGTTGCTCAGCAATTTTAGTTATGACCAATGGCTATTTATCATCCAATTTGTATGGAAATCTCACCTGAATTCTGTTTTTAGTAAACTGCAATAGAAATCGGCAAATTTGCCATTGCATATGGTGAGAAAATTTTGTTGTCATGAAAACCGGGGGTGAATAAAGAGTTCTGTTTTTTCTAGACATTAAGAAATCCTTGATAAAATACGTATCAAGGTTGTATATAATCTGATGAATACTAACTATTATATGGACATCTAATCCCCCATGAATTTTCCCCTCTTACCACGAAGATGGGGGTGTCCCCCCTGATATCATGTGTCGCATTGTATGATGCAGTATTGAAAGGACAATTGAATAAGTTTAGTTTCAAGTAAGTCGAACCATTTTTAGGGACTTTACTTCAAAAAATATATATTTTTGAACTTTGAACCTTTAACCTATGTCGAATGTTGACCCACTTTCAAGAAAATCAATAGTTTTCTGATCTGGACCAAGGCCTACTTGTGCATGAAATTTCATGAGGATTGTTTCTGAAATGAATGTTATAGAGCAGATACAAGCAAACAAACAAATTCAGTTGACCAGTATGCTGGTCAAAATAGAAAATTTCAGGAGCAACAAATGCAATCGAAAGCAATGCCCCTTGCACATTGAGTGTGGTAGATAGAATTTCTGATTTTAAGTTCACTGGGACTTTAACATTTGCGTGTTCTGAGAGGTGTGCAGGCAGAATTCTTGCTCTTTGTCTGCTTTGCTTGAACATTCAGGTCTGTAACCATTTATCTTGGATCTTTGTTGTATTTGTGCAGTTTGAAATTTGCAACCTGGTACAAGTTGGTTTTCTACATCACTGTTCCACTTCTGCCCCTTTCTTATGTAATAACAGTGGAACAGAGCTTTTAAGAATCTTTCCATGATAATGGGGCTACATTTTTTGTGATGTTTGTCATGCGCCTCAGGAATGGGCCAGATCATACGTTAGCTGAGGTTCGAAAGATGGAAACTTTCATGTAAAAAGTGTCAGAACTCCAGTTCTAGGGGGCCGCAGGTGTTTGTTGTTTTCTTTATCGCATCTACCTGTAAAGGCAATATTTTCACAACTTTGAAAATACAGTATATATTGAATATATTAATGTTACCAATTTGTTCAATACTTTTTGCAATTGACTCCATGCCTCTGTGACGAAGAGGAGGTATTTGAAATTTACCTCCCCATTTACTTGCATTGAAAAAGCACCAGACTCGCATAAATATAAACAACACGCATCAAATCCAAGGTTTACAACATACCACAGTATTTATACATGCAATAAGAAAAGGATCTGTTTCTATTAGTCATTTCTATGCTTGTTTTTTGAGCAATAATCATGTTTCAACACAGGTAGGTCCCGTCTTTTGGATAGGAAGTCCTTTGACCTCAGTCACGAGCTCTATGTGCCACAAGATTTTTTTCCTATAGTTTTGACCACCTAGCAGGGGTGCGTGTGCTCATTAGTAAACAAACGCTGCAGTTACAGGGTAAGATTATGTAGCTACAGTTTGTTAGCGCAAATTTGAGCATCACGGCAAAATAAAATTAGGACCAAACTAATAAAACATTTTTCGGTAAAAATTCAATAGACCATTTTAAGAAAAAAAAAAAATGACATTACAAACAGCTAGCATTTAACAGGCTTTTTGAAAATCGTATATTCTGCTATATTTGTAGGCTCAGTGCAAGTGAATGGAAAGCTAAAGATCAGACACCTCCTCTTCGTCACAGTGGCATAAAATCTTAGCAAGTTACTGTAAATGTATTGTTCACATTGGTAACTGCATATTAAGCCCTATATTCAAAGTCATGAAAATAGTTTTTGAAGGCATTGAGAAAAGAATTTGCAGTCTCTTAATCTAATCGAGGACTGAAAATAAGAGTTAGAAAATCCAGATTACTATAAAGTCTTCCTAGCCATTTTATTCTAGCGGCCCTCACAGGCAATGGCTTTTTCATTTTTGTGTCCTACTGGGCTTGACCAAAGTGCAGTAGAACCTCCCCAGAATTTATTTCTATATTCTCATTTTGCTGAATTAGATACTGTGGCAGAGGGAAGGACTGAGTTTCCTTCTGCATGCTACCTACCCTCTATTGGTCCTTCTCTGCTTCACCCACTATACTTCTGTCACATCCTGAGTGTTTACCTGATTGTTTTTTTTTTTTCCTGCAGTTCAGCCGTCTGTCGGTTTTAGTCCTGGTTTGTTCACTGATTGATTGTTGTCTCGTTCTACTCCCCTCACTCCGTGTTCCACCTTGTGCTCGCACGTTCCTCTCTCAACTGTTGATTGTGGTCTTTGTGTATTTAAATTCCTGTATTTCATTTCTCTTTAGCTGGATTGTTCGTTTTGTTTTTCTTCCTTAGTAAAATGACCAGTTTATTCTCTCTTGCTTTCCATCTTTGGTATTATAAGTTGTAAAGAAACGGCTTACTATTTATTAAAGATGCATTCCCAGTGTCCGCAGTCCTGGCGAGTGGCACTCCTGCATCCATTTTTGAGAGAGTGCACAATCCAGGGTTCCCATTACCCACGGCTTGACTTCCCTATACTGACTTCGGACCAGGCTCCCCCTCTGCACCTTGCCTGACCTCCGGTGTTCCTGTTTCTCCCGCCTGAGTTTTGACTGTCCTCTGACCATTCTTCTGCCTGAGTGCCTTTTGAGTTATTCTTATTCAGTTAAAGTGCCAGTTGCAGCTGATCAGTTGTCATTAAAAGTGCCTTTAGGAGGCTTGAGCTGTGATCTGTGCCTGGTTCCTGCTTCTGCTGCTCCTAACTTTCAGAAGTGATCTTAAAATCAAACATCTGGCTAGCTGCAAAGGTCGTCTCTCATGGTCTAGTGCATAATTTTTGCAGTATGCGCTCAAGTTATCATTACATGCTTATCCCTGATTGCAGCTTGAAGTTTGTCTCTGGCAATTTGGAAAGACAGGAGTCTAAGCATCCAGAATGAACTCCAGAGAGAAATGTGAAGTTGAAAGTGATGGCACACAAGCAGAAAAATGACATTGGACAAAAGCCCTAATGAAAAGATTTTGTCAAATACAAAGGGAGGGAGTGAATAGTTTGTCCCACATTGCATCTCTTGCCTGTCCAACATCAAGAAAAAAATTGGGTAAAATATTTGCAGATGCTGTACCACAATGGCTTCCATGCCTCTCCTCCCATCAGGATCCAAGTATTTGATGTGTTCTGCTTTGAGCATTCCTAATGGAACTAACCACGCCTAAAGGACACTTGAAGATTGGGAACCACTGCTATGGTGTCCAGCCACTTTCACAGGGTGAGAGTTGGTGTCCAGTTAAGGGTTCTGAAAAAGCCAGTCTGGCCACCTGGCTTGGTGCCTTTATGCACACCGCATTTGTGATCCATCAGGGATACAGCAGTTTGTTCCCTGTGTCTGGAAGAGAGGAGCTTGTTTTGGTGGTCTCAGGTTTGATGACGGTCCCTTGCTTGTGTTAAAACAGTGGAATGCGCAGATAGATACAGGCAAGCATGCATTGCGTGCAAAAGTTCATTTTAGAACAATCAGATGGTTTTTACAGTTGGGAGTGATCAGTAGAGTAGAGTGCTCGGGATCCACTGTTAGCTTGTTATGAGACAAACAACAATGGCTTTCAATCCATTGCAAAGAATGTTGTGATATGTTTCTAGCATGAAAAGTAAAATAAAATGCAATTCTTTCTCTGTTGCTTTGTGTGTTGGTTTGGCTTTGATTTAAATTTTTTTCTTTAAAATCTGCCTTAGAAACTTTTGTCATTCATTCGATGTGATTTCACTAGCATGACAAGTACAGTTCATTTCTCATAAGGTTGTTTTTCACTTCAGTGATGGATATTTTTGAACTAAAAGTTGTGTTTAGAGTACTGTAATTCAAGTACTCTGGGCACAGGACCAATGTCCTTAAATTTCTCATGGTTTAGTTTGTAGCAGCCATTTGCTTTCAATTTTTCAGGTTAAATAGTCACTGCAGATGGTTTGAGACTTCCCATGAGAGTCAGGGAAACCTGATTCTTTGGCTCATTGTTTTTGTGTGGTTTTTAGGTTGTATATGTATGCGTTCAATTCACATTATGTGAATTACTAAAACAAAGACTTTGCCCAGACATGAGCTTTGAATGTGTTTTCTTTTGAACATATCTTATACGTGCAAGCAAATGCGTGCTGAACTGAATGCTGGGTAAACAAGATATGCAGTGTGGCTTGTATATTTATCATGACAAACCCTGTGCGGCCTTGTTTTGAAATGCTGTGTCTTGTGTATGATTAAAGTATTGCGTTTAATTCCCTAAAATTGTCATTTGAGACTAAGTAATTTTCCAACTCTGCAAGAGCAGATCTCCTAGGAGACTTAGTGTTCCAAAATTGGATGAGTCATGTCAGTTTTTCGCTTCTGCTAGCATTCTCTGCTTGAGCCAAACTGAATTAGAATCCACTGGTTTGGTAAAATGCATTGCTTGCAGCTGAACGTGGAATTCGTATTGTTTTTGACAGTCTGCTGATCATGGCCCACCTTGGGCCTCATTTATAAACACTGCTTACGTGCAAAAAAGATTTCTGTCTTCGTTTTCTCGTTTCTTTTGTGGGAAAAGGGAAACCAGTCGAAAGAAGCAGCCAGGGCATTAGCTCATCAGCATGCTGACATGCGCAGAGTATTCAGTTCCCTTGCAGCAGAGCAAGAAAACTTCCAGTAGTGCAGAAGGCTCTGGTCTTTATGAATCCCAGATGCAAGAAGTCTGGATCTTCCTGGAAGGGGCCGCAGAGGGGTGGGCGGGTTGTTCTGGAGGGGGAGGGGCAGATTGCTGCATTTCCTCCTCCTCTCCTATGCTAGCCAATCAAAGTGTCTTGGGCAGCTTCGCTTAAACTCAAATTCAGAACATTCCTCAGACCTTACCCCAGAGTATTAAAAAGCCGCCGGTCTCTACAACTTGGTGAAAAAGAGAACAGCTTCGACTCTCAATGAGAATGTCAAACGAATACAATCCCATGGATTAAGTTTTCTGGAAAATGTAGTTTTCTAGTTCATGAGCTCTACTTTAACCTGTTCTGTAATAGGTAAGCAGTTTCTGTGCATTGAAATTGATCCTTGGCACAGTCACCGGTTTTGTTTTTTTTTTTTTAAATATAAAATAGAAGAAAATTTTGGCAAGGTTAATGTTGACAGAGACACACAAAGTTTGAGGTTTGAAAAATTAATTAAATTCGTATGAGATATGTTGGGATACGCAACGATGTCATTGGCTCCTCTTTCTCTCCCCCTCTCCATTCATCATCATGCTCTGCATTTCCCTCGCCTCCCTCTTGCAGGTGCTGTTGAGCGCGTGTGGCTGCTAAGACTGTGAGCTCTGGAGAAAACACCAACCCGGACCAGCTCTGTGCGTTTGCCCCTTTCCTGCCGCTCCCGAGAGGCTGGTCCCTCCCACCATGTCAACAGAGACCAGCGTAAACAGCCAGGCCGACCAGCCCCCTGTCAAGACCCCCTCCAAGAAAGAGAAAAAGAAAGGTATGTGTTTTTGGCTGTGGGGGCCATTTTAGGGTGTTTCAGAGCTTTCCTATGCCCACTCAGCGAGTGTTTGCGTCTGACAGATTTCTGGGAACATTTTTGACTCTGATTTTCAAATGCCTGCCAGTAAGCTTCAGAGGGTGAGCCAGATATGTGTTGGGCATTAGTCATGTTTGGTTGAAAATGTGTGCCGATTCCTTTTTTTTTTTTTTTTTCTCAGTGGAGGCTGGAAGTTCATGGTGTGCAGTATTGCACTGCCTCATGTTGAAACACCCAATTCCGTTTTAATGATATCAGTAGTAAATTATACTTCTTCATAATTTATATATATGTAATCTCTGCTGGGGAAACAGTTATCATTTTAATTTAGTTTATTTCTTGCTGCAATGAATCGGTGTGCTGTCCAGGGTGTGTTCATGCCTTTCACCCATAGCCAGCTGGAACAGGCTCCAACTCCCCCACAACTATGATTAGGAACAAGTGGTTTAGATAATAAATGGACTGAAAGTTTATTCTAATTCTTCTCTCCCATGATTCCAGTTGATACAACATTAAAAAATTTCTTGGTGATCATCCATTTGCATCTGTCTTGTTTTCAGCAATTTTAAGCTCAAAGGACAATGTAGACCAGGCATGAGAAACATATTTTAAATGAAAGTTTGATCAGTGATGGGCTCAAATCAGAGTTCTCACCCCCACACCACGCAGTGCCTTTTCTTTGTTAATGAGCTTGTATGGTTATTTTAAGGGATTTGATAGATGTTTCAGTGCTGTACTGTATATTTGCCTTTGCCTGCACAGGCCGTAACAACATAACAGAATAGTAGGCCAAAATGTGCTTGCCCTGGAACCTACAGTCTGCTGGATACATGTGTGAGATGTATGAGGGTCTCACAGTTGAAGGGGCTGCGGGATTTCGCCTTATTTTATGCTGCCAGACATCCTCAAAGTAGGTCAGTCCATCGAGCTGAATGCTAAGGGCTCCCGGTCGCATTCCAGTGCTACTTGGCTAATATTTCTGGGGATTTGCTATGTTGCGGTGAACTTGCACATATCAGCACTGAGTCGGCTTTCATGTCGTATTGCGGAGCAAGGGTGGATTTTATTTAATCCCTGTTTGGTTTCTCGGTTTGCTCCCACAGGCTGAGTTACAGGCAAGATTTCTGCCACTTGCGTTTGCTGCTCATCTTCCCCCAGTGCTGGAATGCTTTTGAGATGAAGGCCTGGATTCTGTCAGCATTCCTCTTTAACTTTGACACAGGAGTGAACTCAAGTGTTACCATGTTAGGTCTCCTCAACATTCAAGGTTCTTGGAAGTAGTTTTTCTAGATTGTTGAACCGCTTAGTGCAGAGAAGAATGTAGCTAGTGCTCCTACTGCTAGGCATCGCTAACTCTAAATGTTGATTGAGTCCAGGCCGGGGTCACGGGAGACTTTGAGGGGCCCCCCATCTCTGAGCTAGCCACAGCACCCTGGGGCCGCTTGTGCTTACATGGTCAGATCTGCTTCTTTAGGATGGAAATGATAAACTCAGCAGGCTTTAGCCAGCGTGGAGAATTGGGAGTGAGCCTGCGGTTTGAAATATGTTTCTTAATATTGGCTGATTTCACTTCTCTGTAAGCTAAATTCCTCCCTCAGCTGGTTTCAGACAGCTTGAGAACGTCTGGTGTTTACACAGTGAATGTTGCGCTTATTTATGTTGTTCAGTTTTTACATTCAGATGGAATATATGCGCAGCTATAGTAGTTAGAATTCCAGTGTCTTTAGAGTAGAACTGCTGTATGTAACACTGTATCGGGCCTATAATTTTTTATTAAGTGTTGTTTTTAGCCCTTATTTCATTGCATACAGCTTTAAGTTTGCATTATTTGACTGGTCAAATGTTGCTCCCTCTGAACGTATCTTATGAATCTGTTCTCCCTCAATTACTACTCTTCCTCATGTGAGGTGCATCACACATCCCCTGACACCTTGTCACAGCTCTTTGTTGGCCACATACTTTCAGTGTTTTACTGCCCAGATTCATTGCGGTCTGTACGGTGGGAGGGGATACTCGCTGGCTCTTGTCACCACATACCTCATCCACACACCTCCCAAGAAACCTTGCCCCTCAAAAGTGTCTTTTCAAGTCGAGGAAAGAACTGTAGTGTACTTTCAGGTCTGAGATTGTGTGACATATGGTGTCACGCAGCACCTTAATGCACTCTTCCAACGGAAAAACAAACCGTGTCACTGACTAAATGGACTAATTTATTCACGAATTAACTTGACTCATATCCATGGCATTGAAAATCTCTGCATTATTTGTGGTTGAGTTGCTTCGTACTCACTACAGTAGCACCCAAAAACCGAGAATGTGCAACTTTTTCCGAGAAATTCCTACAAAAACTTAGAATACACCGAGGTTTACTGAAGATTTGAGGCCAACTCGGTAAACCTCAGAAATATTTTACCGAGGTATGCCGAAGTCTTTCCGGTTTACTTCAGTTTGGACAACACCTCGATGTTCACTTTCTCTCGAGGTGCCCTCTTTTTAAAATTACATTGTGTATCTGATTTGTTTGTAAATTGGTGCTTTTGCAGATTGAGTATATTCTGAATACTGAATGTGTTTTTGTTGTTCTTAATATAATGGTGGTGGTTTGCCCTTTGCCAGTTCCTGTGTGCAGCACAGACACAGCAGGCTGAACTACAGTACTGACCATTCCAAAGTTCCCACGAATTTTGGCGAATATTCATGTTTTTTTTTAATATGTCTGAAAATTTTTTGGTGGCCGAAAAAATTTTCGGATAGTTTTCCATTAAAAATTTGGTGGCCGAAAAAAATTCAGGGAAATTCGCAGAACAAATTATCACTGAAAATTCGGCGAATTTCGGATTGGGGAACTTTGGAATGGCCAGTACTGTATGCCTGTACTTCATCCAGACTGCATCTAGGGCCCGGCTTAATTACACTGCACCTCGTTGAACAGGCAGTACTGGTAATTTACATAATTATTTGGTGTTTGGACTGCAGTACTGGAGGGAGGTCTTTAATGAGGCACGTGTTTTGACTCTCTTCACACCTCCCCTTTGTTCTGGTGTGAGCATAGGCCTAGCAGACAAACTTCGGTAAACCTCGGTAAAATTTTTTTGAGGTTTACCGAGTTGGCCTCAAATCTTCAGTAAACCTCGGTTCATTCTAAGTTTTTTATAGGAATTTCTCGGAAAAAGGTGCACTTTCTCGGTTTTTGGGTGCTACTAGTGACTCTGCTTCTCCCCATATTGCATAAGGGGCGAAATGATACACATTGATTGATTTGCATTTGTCACGGGTGATCAGATGGAGAAGAGGAGTCAAGCATGTTGAAGGGGCTTGCAGTTGTTGTGGGGTATTGACTGCTTTTAGCACTGGTGTCAGGCGGGCAGGCAAGCCCACAGACTGGCGTCTTCTCTCTCTCTCTACGAATGCTAATGGTGTTCCCGGCCCAGAGCCTGTGGAGCTGGGCTCTGCCAGCACCTCTCCTCCCCCATTCCGCCCCCTCGATTATACCCGAGTTAAGGGGGTCAAGGGGCCATCTTGGACCAGGGATCAAACGCAGGCGTTGTTGGCCTGGCACTGCCAGAGAGGAGGAATGAGATGCGCGTTACTGAAAAGAAGGAAATATTCAACCAGAGAGCAGGATGTTTTTATTAATCGCAGAGTACAGCCGGGCCAATGCAACTAACTTACACACTGACAAAACAACTTCTACTGAGAGAAATAATGATTTTCTTTCCTTATTATCTTTGGCTATGTTTACTTTGCATTCATAGTGTGGTATTGAAGATTTTCTTGTGAATTTTGATTTTGAAAAGATGGAGAGAGATGAAAAGATGGGAAACAAGATAAAGGTGAAGAGGAAGTATTGAACAACATGCAGAGAAAAGAAACATGAAGAAGAGTGGAGCTGGAAATGAAGTAACACAGTCCTGAGGCCTGTTAAGAGGTCAGGAGTCAGTAATGGCTTTGGACAGTCAGTAATAAAGTGGTGCAGCTTCACTTCTGTTGTAAAGCCGCTGTATTGATTTTTGTGCCATTTAGGTGTTTAAGCTGGCAGCTGAACTGTGTGCTGTTTAAATGATTGACATGAGCTGATTTTGTTGAGGGTACTTGTGTCTGACTAACGTTAATCCGAGAGAGCTTCAGACTCAGTTGTCTCCCATGCCAGGAGTTCTACCAAACAGCACATGCAGTGTTTGGCCTGAGCACTTCTCTACGAAGGAGCAACTTCAGAAGACTACAGCAGAAGACACACATGCTACAAGATGCAGATGCAATGTGTGATTGACCTATTGGATATTTGCCAGCAGCCAGGCCACTATTCTGCTCCAGCAGTGTGGCTGAAGCTAAGCAGGTGTGGGCTTGGTTAGTACCTGGATGGGAGACCACCTGCAAAAACTAAGTTGCTGCTGGAAGAGGTGTTGGTGGGCCAGTAGCTTGTGATCTTCCCTCTGGTGGAATAATCCCCAATGCCCCAGTGCCGTGACGGGGACACTGTACTGAAGGAGCATCTTTCGGATGAGACGTTAAACTGAGGTCCTGACTCTCTGTGGTCATTAAAGATCCTATGACATTCATTGACAAGAGTAAGGTATCATGGCTAAATTCCCAACCTGGCTCCTTCATCTTGCCACCTAAACATCCCCTGATCGAATTGACCATACAGTTTGTCCTCTCCCTCTCTACCTCAACTCCCCAGGGCTCCCTTGAAAAAGAGATTTCAATCTCAACTGCACTTTCCTGGTTAAATAAAGGATAAATAAAATGGCAATAGTGATATGTGATGCCTTAACTCCAACGGAGCTTAGCGTGAGTTCTGTTAGGGAAACCACCTCACCCAGCACTCCTCATGTTAAGCTACGCCTTTGACTCCACTGAGGGATCCAATCACAGTCTGTACACCCTTTTATAAACCCCTATCAGCTGTTGCAATTATCATGTCACCGGCCAGATGCCAAGTTGCTTGTTCGACCACCACCTTCACAATCAGTTCTGAGTCTCCAATGGATGACAGATGGGGGCTAAGATCCTGCCTAATCATGAGATCCCTCCCGTGATTGGCCAAAAGTCTAATTTATGTTCAGTCAATTAAGCACAGAAATTGTAAACTACTCTCTCCTGATTGAAATGGTGATGTTTAAAATCAATTCCAACAATTTGTTCATTTAAAACGGAATACAAGGGCATATCTAAGTATTCTATGGTCCTTGCTCTTACTGAGTGAAACTCTGAATATGGTGTGGAAAATGATTATATATGAATATAAGTGCATAGACAAGCTGTGTCGAGATGCAGTATGCTTCACCTTGAGGCATAAAGTGGCCCTCTGACATCAGTTGTGTGCACAAGCCTGCAGTGAGCGGGAATCAAATCCCGACATTTCTCTGCATTGCGTCTCTATTCTTTAAAACTGAAATGAACTCAAATTATTCTGATATTGCAACCCCCGGCAAAATGCTTATTGCAATATGCAATATTCTCAGTCAATCTCAATGATACCTTGTGGAACTGTGGGCTATAGCCAGGGAACAATCCATTCCATGCTGGTGGTGATCCTGAGCACCTTCCAGATTCAAGAATTCTTTGTCCCCTTGTGGACAGCACACCAATCCATTGCAGCAAGGAATAAACTGAAATAACATAATACCGTTTCTCCAACAGAGATTACATATATAAAGAAGTATAAATTATTACTGTTGTGATGTCATTAAATGGAACTGGATGTTTCAACATGAAGCAGTGCAGAACTGCACACCATGAACTTTCAACCTTCACTGAAAAAAATAATCGGCTGAAATTTTTTTCTTGACCATTGTGGGATTGCAAGATTGGAATAAAAGCAGTAACACTGCTACAAATACCATGGCTTCCCTCGCAGACTTGCCTGTCATGGAAGAGTGGAATATTGGTTTTGGCAGGGGTTTGAGCTCTTTGAGTGTCACTCTGGTTTCTGTTAGTGATACTGCTCTGGATTACGGTAATGCTAGTGATGTTCATGGTTAACTCATTTAGGTGAATGAGTAATTGTGTTGGCTTCTGAATTAGCTTGAGAAACTTGGCTCTGATGGATAGGTACTTATGACAAAGTCCTGCGGAATGAAGGTATCACAGATTTTGCGTTGGCTGGCCTTTGCAATGCTTGGTCAGAACTTAGCTGCACTTCAGCATTGGAATCTTGCATTCAGTGAGGGTTGGTGTGAGTGTCTGTGGCTTTGGGAGGTTAAATGTGTGTAGGTGTAGTGGGCCTTGTCATTTGATCTGGCGGTTCCTACCAGGAATTGTGCCGCACTAAATAATCCCTGTGGGGGGTATTATTAAATGGCTTTAAAAGATTGACTTTAGAATTGTGGCGTGTTTCATTCTGCTGCAGATAAACCCATGTAAGAATAGGTATTATCAGAATGACATAGAGGAACTTGTTGGTAAAGGTCACTGTTGTATCAGGGACCACCTGGAGTGAAGCACCCAGTTATTTTCAACCAGCCAATTTTCCTGTTACTTGGCATTCACAAGCTGACTATAATTTTTGAGTTGGGAACTGGTATTTATTGACTCTTGACTTGGCATGGTTGGTTGAGTTGTGAATGTTGGATTGCCAAAAGCTTGGCAACCAAATGCTCTGACATAGAAAATCCATAAGCATAGGTTGGGTAAGTAAAAGATTGTACCAAGGTGAAGGTTGAAGAACCACTAAATGTCGTTCTTTTTGTCCCCCCCCAATTGCCCCGGCAGTTTGATTGCAGAGTATTTTTTGTGTTTTTGCTAGGCCCAGAGAAGACTGATGAATACCTGCTGGCCAGGTTCAAAGGTGATGGAGTGCGATATAAGGCTAAGATTATCGGTGTGGACAACGTTCCCACTGCACGAGGGGACAAAATGAGCCAGGACTCAATGATGAAGCTGAAGGTACACTTATACGTGCTGTAACTATATTGTATACCCTATTTTTAAAGGAATCTCAGTTGCTCAGGCGCTCACTCTGAAAGTTGAGAGTAGCTATTGTAGATGTTGTTTACGTGTAAAGGAGTCATAAATAGGAGTGCCAGATAGTGGAATAAAATGAATCTGATTGGAGGATATTAATTCTTGGTGTGTACATCAATTACTTTATTTATTCTCTTGCTCAGTTCTACGTTGTTACAACCCCATGCAGGGCTCAATGAGTCTTTTATCTTGAGAAACTAGTTTACAACAAGTGCTACATCAAATTCTTTGTATATTCACCACTCTGATTGAGAATAGTAAGCCTTTGAAAAATTCCAAAGCCATGTTCATATATCATGTTATATTCATGTCTCAGGCATGGGTT
The DNA here is from genome assembly GCA_029692085.1 of Gymnothorax javanicus. Taxonomy (NCBI): domain Eukaryota; kingdom Metazoa; phylum Chordata; class Actinopteri; order Anguilliformes; family Muraenidae; genus Gymnothorax; species Gymnothorax javanicus. The sequence continues at coordinate 16,660,777 of CM056194.1, forward strand.
TTCAACAGTTTTGACCTAGTTGCTAGTGCTGCCAGTTTTACTGTACGTGTCAAGGGGTCCATTGTGCTTATTGAGCAGCGGGCTATGTTGTCACGCACAGGGTATGGCTGCAGCTAATCGCTCTCAAGGGAAGCACAAACAGAGGATATGGGTCAATATATCTTTATCTGGGATCAGGATTATCGACGAGAAAACAGGGGTGAGTGCATACACTGTTTTTTTGTAAAGTGGAGTCATTGACCCTTGGAATTTGGGCCCATAAAAACTTGAGTTGCTGTGTTTTTTTTTCCCTTGGAGCTGGGTGGAGGAATAAATTGAGTTTGTCCAATAGAAAATCTCATTCGCTTGCAGGTTATTGAACACGAACACGCCGTGAACAGGATCTCCTTCATTGCGCGTGACGTGACAGACAACCGAGCATTCGGCTATGTGTGCGGCGCGGAGGGCCAGCACCAGTTCTTTGCCATCAAGACGGCCCAGCAGGTACACAACAGTTACACTAATATAGATTCCACCCCTTTTCCATCTCCACTCAGTTAAGAAGTAATATTGCAACAAGCTTCATCTCATTCTGAGTTGGTGAAACGTGAATGTGGACTCCCTCTGACTCTCAAGCACTGGTTTTCGAAAGGTCAGATAATCTCATGAAGAGACACCAAGTTTGATTTGGCGGAGGTTATGTGGAATGAGTCACACTCAGGCCATGCGCTTTTTTTGGAGGTTGTGGTCCTGGCCTTAAGATATCAGTGTATTGTGCCATGTTTGTTATTAACTGCTGTGCGTGCAGAAATGTAGCGGTCATGCCTGTGGGCAGAAGCACATCATGTCGACAGGTGACTAATAGGCCCTGTTTGCATGTATTCCAGGCAGAGCCACTGGTCATTGACCTGAAGGATCTCTTCCAGTTAATTTTCAATATGAAGAAAAAAGAAACTGAGGGCACAAGGAAGGTAAATGCTTTTGGAACAAATGCTTTTGGTTGCAGTCCAATTCAATGTATGCATTGCTTAACCACTTACACTCATTCACTCATGAGGTTGTGACATATAGCCAAAAATGCAGAAGTGTGCACTTGCACTGGGGGGGAGGGGTGTTATACTTTTGAACTGGATGTTTGTACTGGGACATTGAAAACCATGAAACCATGAAACACCAGTGCTGTCGCTTGAGTTCAGTGCGTTGGGCAATTTATTCAGAGTACATTTGGCAATTTATACAGATTGCATGTTAGATGATTGCCTTACCAGAAGAAAAGCCGTGTGAGACTAGAAATCAGTCTTGAACAGGAAGTGCAAACTCACTGCTACTATTGCACTTGCACTGCCTGTTGACATTTTCTGCTTGGAGACTGAAATCCAACAAGTTATTGATGTAGCTAATATTCGCTAGCTTAAAGTAACTGCGAACATACCATATTACATCCCTAGTATTACCTTCATTTGTTAATGGCAAATTCTGAAGTAGTTATATTGTACTGTTAAGTCGATAGTCTGGTTTATTCAGTGTTTAACCTGTGCCAATATCTTAAAAATCGGCTTCGCCATTGTCCCTGTACAATTTTTTCTTCAGTCTATGAGAGTGACAAAGAAGACAGCAGCCAAAACATTTTGACAGGAAGTTTTGTGTTCACATGCTGTATTGTGGGAGATTTTTTGACTTCAAGTTTGCAGAATTGTAGACTTGCTCCCTTGAGCCAAAAGGAGGTGAGGGGAAGTGGAGGAGGGTGTTAATTTTAGTGGAATAGACCAGGGCCTTGGTCTGTAAACTTCCTTGGGGATAAATCATTCATCTTTTAATGCTAATTTCAGCCAATGCTTATTTTAGTATAACTTCTGGAAATAGTCAATGGCCAGGTATTCCCTGAAAAAAAAAAGGTTTGCATGTAAATATGAAGTAATTCATTTTAATGCTCAGAGGAAGCCATTTAACCTTTGAATCATCAGACCTAGGGTGTGTAGTTTTAGTTTTTATGTTGTGAATTAAGTATTATTTAGGTGTCCTGGTAATTTTCAGATCCAATATACATGTATATTTACACTGTCAATGGCTTAAGCCTCACAGATTACAGTCTTACAAACTTGCGTTCACCAGACATTTAATGTCAACCATTAATCAAAGAAACAACTGTGGATAGCGCTGGTTAAAGTTCCCACCAAATGTGATTTTTGGAAAGTGTGTTTCTATACTCTTTGGGAAATATGTACCGTCCATGATCTTTGTGTTTCCTTCCACAAAAAGAGATTTCAGGTTTCAGGTTGAATAGGGGTTACATATGAATGTTTTCACACTGACCATCATATTACCTGACCGTTATATTGCATATTATTCTCAAATCTGAAATATTTAGTATTTTATCATATGGTCCATCGCTGTGTGTGTGTGTGTGTGTGTGTGTGTGTGTATGTGCTAACTAATACTAACATTCAACATCTTTTTTCCAGGATGAAGCAAGTAAAGTGGTAGAGGTAAGAGCTGAAATCAAAAACGTAATTTTGTCCTTTTTTTGTTCATAACTGGATAATTTTGATCAGAAGTATCTCTCCTATTAAATTTCCAGAATGGCAGCGATTCTTCGCAAACTGTTGAAGGCCAAGTGGATAAATTAAAGGTAAGAGTGCTCTAATTGAACTTCTGTGTTCCTCTAGATGTACAGTAAATGTATAGTATTTTGTATGAATAAAAATTTTTCATGTATTTTAAGTGACAAGATTAAAAAGCATATGCTAGAAAGATTGACGTAAAAATGTTCAGGATCAAGAAAATCTGGGAGGTATGCTACCCTGCAAAGCTAAGTGCAGCAACTACAAAATAATTTAAACAGTAAAAATTGGCTTCAGTTTGTTTGCTGTCCCAATGAATCAATAGTTAGCACATCTATAATAGATTATGGTTAACTGACTTGCCATGATATAATTTCAGTCCAGATTAATCCTAATCTTCATATACTTTCAGGCCCAAAACTGCATAACTCACACTTTACCCAACATGCAGTTACTGCACTCAGGCTTTGTAGGGCAGTATGGAGCGTCCATTGGCCATGATGTTCCACTGGCCACAGCAAGATGATCTTGGGTGTTTAAAGTTGAACTGAGTAGGATTTTCCTGAAAACCAAAGTGTAGACTTGGACAGAAAACAGACCCTCTCAATCATCGTTTATGACCCACTAGAGGTGTTTGCCAGTGTCCGTATCTTCAGAAACCCCACAGTCAGTCTGTGTTCTCTTATTGTTCATTCTGTGGGAAATTTCTGGGCGTCTGCCTTTGGGCATTGGGGTGTGAGGGCAGGACAAAGCACTGCACTGTAGCACAGTGCTTCTGGTGTTTTTGAGCCATGGCTGAAGGGCAGGCTTTGAATGTTGTGTTTACAGAAATGGACCAATAAATCCTATTCAGTATACCTTTAAAGAGCAAGGTTATGTGCAAACATTTCTAAAATGGTCTGAATTATATTTAATAATAATAAAAAATCCTTGTGACAATAAATTACTACATTCAAAAAACATTTTAAAAGCATTAAAAAGTTTTTTAAAAAATTAAAAGATTTTTTTTTTTTTTTTACTTTTTAATACTTTTAAAATGTTTTTTGAATGTAGTAATTTATTGTCACAAGGATTTATTATTAAATGAATACCAGAATCTCTTCTTATACTGAATTATATTATCATACAAGAATGACCACATTGAACAAAAAAGTCAACAATTTCTACACTGATAGGAGCCAGGTAAGTTGTTAGTTATCTGTAGCTTCAGACAGGAATCCTGCACTGATGGTGTTTCATCGTGCGTGGAAAGGAGTAACTCCAGTTTTTGCCATCATCTCTAGTTAAAATACTGAATGGTGCAAACATAAACAACTGGGACCTCATCTCAAATTCAAGTACTCAGGATGTAGGGTATATCCAGTCGGCTGGCCAGCCCTTGCATAGCCCTCAGGCCATCTGGACAGCATTCCAAGCTTTGGTTTACAAGCAGGAAATTCCTGAGACAGCCCCCATACCGACTGCAACTATTCCATATGAACCAAGATACTGCATTGCCCTAGGGATTAAAAAATGCATTCCAGCTTAAAGTGAATGTCAGAACCAATCTTGTGTGTGTGTGTTTTTTTTTTTTTTTCATGAACCCTAACCAGTTTCTGTATTGTTATCCTCTTGGAATCCATTGTCTAGTGTACTTCTTTTAGCATTTTTTTCTCCCCTCTAGAATTCCAAGATCAGTGATGTGAGTTCAAATAAGGCCACGCCACAGTGTAATGTTCTCCTTTAAATCTGCCTTCTTCACTCTTTGCTCTGTCTAATAGGGTGTGGAGCAGCTGGACTTGTTTGGAGATATGTCAACGCCGCCTGACTTGCACTCTCCCTCAGTAAGTTATAGCGGCTAGAAATTAAGCTGCAGGCAGCATTGGTTGATGGTTATTCATTTTTACGGTAACAAATTTGATTGCTAAAGAAAGTGATGTTATCCGCATAGCCGTCTAACAATTGCTCTGCACAGTAAATCGGTTTGCGAATGCTTTTTTTTTATAAGGGAAGTCTCAGGCCGCATATACACCTGTCTTTTCGATGCGACTTCAGCAATCACAAATGTCAGATCGAATTTGAGCTCAGGTCGCATTAGTGTGTCCGGACGTGACACTTTATATGAATTCCATCATGAGATTGAATGTATTATATTCGATGAATGGAGTGTTCAGGGATATTTTGGATTGGCTTTGACTGCTGCCGGGGATCCTTTCTGTTAGTGCAGTAACTCGAACAGTTTTTACTGAATTACTTTGAACGTCTTGTGTTCATAGAGGACAAACACTATTGTTTTGTTTGACCCTATGACCTTTTCTCTGGCTCCACCACCAGGTCAAACTTCACATTTTCAAATGAAATTAGTCGGTTTTGATAGGAATTATGTCATGCTTCTTGTAACCATTTCTTACGCATTGAGAAGGGCTGGTATTGATGTTAGGAACCTGATGACCTTTACTGTTGCACCTCCACCGGGTGAAACTTAAAATTTTTTAAAATTCTAATAACTTAAAGAGCCTTAATGGGGATCATGTGAAATCTGCTTTCAACATTCCCAGTTCGTGTGAGGAAGAACTCTATTGTTTGTGCGACCCCATGACCTTTCCAGTAGTGCCAGCACCAGGTCAAAATTCCTGTGATCATTTCTGCTGCTTAAAGAAGGGCAAGTATTGATGTCCATCACTTAATAACTTTTGCAGTGGCGCCACCACCAGGCCAAACCTTTCATTTTTAAACATGCAATTAACTCAAACAGTTTTAATGGGAATCCTATCAAATCTGCTGTCAACAATACTGATGAATAGAGCAGGAACCTTATCGATTTTGATGCCTCAATTTACTTTTGCTGAAGAGTCACCCATTAAGTGAAACCACATTTCCAAATGCATTAAGTCAAACTGTACTAATGGGAATCAGGTCAGCTTTGTTGTGAGCGTCCTGGAGCATAAAAGAGCAGTCCTATTGTTCTGGTCACACTATGACCTTTCCTGTAGTGCCACCCTTTGGCCAAAAAACAAAGTCCAAAAATGCAATTAGTCAAACAGTTCTCATGTTAATTAGGTAAGATATTCTGTGAACATTCCTTGAGCTAAGAGTAGTTCTCTTGTTGATTTGCTAGACCAGATACCCTTTCTTGCAACAACTGTGTGGGCCAAACTAATGCATGTCACTTATGGGGAGAATGCTGCAGTTTCAGGGATGTAACCTGCTGTTGACCAGTTTATTATTTTTAGTTATATGTGGGTAGTGTTAAAATTAAGAAAAATGCCACTGGACGCATTAGAGACTTTTTTTTTTTTTTTCTTGTTGTCCTGCATTTCTATGAATAGATCATGCAGCAAATTATTGTTGAGGTTAGCACAGTCCAGGAGTTTGGTTGACACAGAATGGGTGTTATTAAGCACTTTCTATGGTCCCGTCTGAGTGGGATATGTGAGCTCAACAATGCGGCCAACACTGGCGGCGTCGTATCACCTCTGGGGGTGTTTTCAAACACAGGGGTTGGCTTACTTTTTATTACTTTTTATGCTTGAAGCTTACCGGTACCTTCAGCAGCAAAATGTCACCAGAAAGCCCCAGTGTTTGTACAGAAAATGGCAGCCGTGGCTCTATGGTGATTTGCCGCAGGCTCATGCCATCAGGCTATCGGTCACCTGTTCGGAGTTAGCAAGGTCAGCTGTTAAGCTAATAGTTCACAAGGTGTCTGATGCCCTGCAGAGGGTACGTAGTGTTTTCCTCCATTTTACCAAAAGAGAGTACCTCCTGTGCAATCATGCAGGAATTAATGGGAAAAGGTTTTCCTCAGTGGGCTGGTGCAGCTGACCGCTTGCATTTGTCTATCATTGCCCAGCATTGTCAACAGAGGGACCTGATAAATGCCTGATGCTTCAAACCATATGCAGACTGTGGTGAGATTTATGTCCACATATATCTGAGATCCAACAGCAATGTGAGCCAGGTCACTTCATCATGTGCATTTACAACCCCAATTCTGAAATAGTTGGGACGAAGTGTAAATGTGAATAAAATCAAAATGCAATGACTTTCAGATCACATGAGCCAATATGTTATTTACAATAGAACACAGATAACATTTCAGATGTTGAAACTGAGACATTTTACATTTTTATCCACAAAATGAGCTTATTTGAAATTTTTTGGCTGCAACAAGTCTCAAAAAAGTTGGGACTCAGGCAAAAAAGGGCTAAAAAAGCAATTGATATATAAGAGAATCAGCTGAAAGAACATTTGGCAAGTAATTAAGTTAACTGGCATCAGGTGTGTAACATGATTGGCTATAAAAGGGATGTCTTAGAGAGGCTGAGTCTCTCAGAAGTAAAGATGGCCAGAGGCTCTCCAACCTGTGAAGGCTTGCGTAAAAAAATTGTGGAATACTTTAAAAACAATGTTCCTCAACGGCAAATTGCAAAGGATTTGAAGGTCTCATCATCAACAGTGCATAACATCATCAAAAGATTCAGAGAAACTGGAAAAATCTCTGTGCGTAAGATAAGGCCGAAGACCTTTACTGGATGCCCGTGATCTTCAGGCCCTCAGACGCCACTGCATCACTCACTGGTATGATTCTGTCATTGACATTACTAAATGGGCCCAGAAATACTTCAAGAAAACACTGTCTGTAAACATAGTCCACTGTGCCATCCACAGATGCCACCTAAAACTCTATTATGCAAAAAGGAAGCCATTGTTGAGCATGATCCAGAAGCGCCGCCATGTTCTGTGGGCCAAGGCTCATTTAAAATGGACTGTAGCAAAGTGTCCTGTGGTCAGACGAGTCCAAATTTGACATTCTTGTTGGAAATCATGGGCGTCGTGTCCTCCGGGCTAAAGAGGAGAAAGACCACCCCTCCTGTTATCAGCGTTCAGTTCAAAAGCCAGCATCTCTGATGGTATGGGGATGCATTTGTGTATGTGGTGTGGGACACTTGCATGTTTTAAAAAGTACCATGAATGCTGAAAGGTATATAAAGGTTTTTGAGCAACATATGCTCCCCTCCAGACAACATCTATTCCAGGGAAGGCCTTGTGTATTTCAGCAGGACAATGCAAAACCACATACTGCAGCTATTACAACGGCATGGCTTCATAGTAGAAGAGTTTGCGTGCTGAACTAGCCTGCCTGCAGTCCTGATCTTTCACTGATTGAGAACATTTGGCGCATAATTAAACGAAAAGTCCGTCAAAGGAGACCCAAAACTCTCCAGCAGCTGGAAGCCTGTATTAAACAAGAGTGGGATCAAATTCCAATGGCTAAATGCAAGAAACTTGTCTCCTCAATGCCCAGACGCCTCCACTGTGTTAAAAAGAAGAGGGGACACTACACCATGGTAAACAGGCCCATGTCCCAACTTTTTTGAGACCTGTAGCAGCCATCAAATTTGAAATGAGCTCATTTTGTGGATAAGATTGTAAAATTTCTCAGTTTCAACATTTGCTATGTTATCTCTGTTGTATAGTGAATAAAATACTGCCTGGTGTGATTTGAAAGTCATTGCGTTTTAATTTCATTCACAATTTACAGTTTGTCCCAACTTCTTCGGAATTGGGGTTGTATGATCGTGTCTCAATGCAGTCTGGATCCATCTTGCATGCACACCTGACAGTTGACTGTATCCTGGTGTGATTGGGTGCACTAGGTCGCGTTGAAAGGACAGGTGTAAAGACGGTCTAAAACAATGACAAGGTATTTGTACCTTAGGCTGGAGATTACAATTACTTTCAACACTATTTATACTCAAATACGAAAGCCATGATATTGGTTGTGTCTGCTTGGAGGACGGCTTGATACTGTGCATGATCTGTATGGAGGTGACTGCAACAAACCAATCAAGTGATCACTGGAGATGTTTGGCACAGGAGTCTTCCAGTTATTTTTCAGCAATTACTTAATGTTAGCCAAAACTGTATTCCCGCCGTTGTAAGAACACAGAGGACTTTGAAATCATAAATTGACCCGGGAAATGTGATCAGCAAGTTGAGCCCACAAGGTTCAATAGTGTAAACATGAAGATATACTTCCTGAGTATAAACTAGGAGACAAAGAGTGTTTTCTTGTACTTCAAATGAACCGCAGTTCATAAAATACACCGCACACAATAATTCACAAATGTATTTAAATAGTCATTCTTGGAATTGAATTTGTTGGTGTTTTTTTTGTGCTCTGCGGGTTTTTGATGCAATTTATTCTTTTTCCAATTAATTTCCCATGACCGTGAGAAATCGCACCCAGGTAACTATTTCCCCCAAGGTATTCCTGAGTGCGCACTCTTGTATAATGTGATTTTGCATTAAAGTGGGCTTTTATTGTTTGCAGACCGCTTCAGATGGGGTTCTGACCCTGGATTTCATGCTAATCATTATGTGTGTGAATGGTGGTGTGAGATCTGCATGTTCCTGTTAGTGTGTTTTTTTTTCATGAGCTACACATTATCCCCATGGCATGCATGTGATTAGCCATGCTTTATGGTGTTTTCATAGTTTGCTATCCTGTGTAAACCTAACCAGTTTCCATCCTTCCCCTACCCCCTTCTTGCTTACTTCCTTCATCCCTCTGTCTCCCTCCATCCCGCCATCTCCCCCTTGTCTTTCTCTCCATTCCTTTTACTCTGTTTGGCCAGGAAACTAAGGATATTCTACTGCTGGATCTGTCCACGGAGATTGACAACAACCAGAACTGTGTAAAAGGAAACCTGTTCTCCACCTCTTACCCCTCTGTGTCCCGCCCCAGGCCACAGCCCAGCTCCTCGCCTGAAAACCCCTTCTCCTCCCAGCTCAGCTTCTTCCCCGCCCCCATCCCAGACCCCTTCAGCGACGACCCTTTTGCCAAAAAGTCCCAGGAGGTCTCCGCCAAATCCTACAGCTCGCCGGAGCTAAACGGGCATCTGAACGGAGACTCCGACGACTTTGCCCAGCAGTTCGATCAGATCTCGAACAGGACCGCCATTCAGGCGCTAGCAAATGGCCACTGGCCGCTGAATGGTCCGGTGGTCGAGACAACTGCATGGAACGGCGTACCTGTGAAGGAGCAGAACGGCTCACATCACAGACCCACCCGTAATCCCTTTGTAGAAAGTTCTAGTAAGAGCCAGCCCCTGCAGAATGGTGTAAAACAGGAGCTGCCGTCAGGGAAGTCGGATGTCACCGCACCCCCTGCCAAGGATTCGGTGGTCATTAGCCCTCCTCCGCTAAACACAAAGGCTGGACGAGGGCGGAGATGTGTGAAGGTGAGAGGAGAACATATCGCTACTTGTTTGTCCGCAGTGCGGTGCTTGGCCTTAGCGTGTGTGATGCTGATACAAGAGCATGTACTGTATGCCCTGAATGCTCCAAAACAGGCCATTTGCAATTATTTATGTTTACACATGCTTCCTGCATGTAGTGGTTATCAAAAATCTGCACTAAAATTGAGTTATCTGCACTAAATTGAGTTAATCCATTAAAAACTGAATGTAGTCCAGGACTAAGCTTAATCTCTATCTGTGGAACTGACCTTATCTTATACTATAGATTTTATTTAAGATATTTTTGCAAATAATTAGTTGTGGCACTGAAATGCATAAGTATTTGTATTGGTGTATATATATCTATAAATCATTTTTAATGGTCTCTCGTTGCCCACAGCTTTTGAGGACTGTTTTTATAATTCTGTGACCAAAAAGTGAGGTGGGCATTTTAAAAGGTTGTTTGACAAACAGCTTGGTGTAATTTCTGCATGAAATCAGAGCAAGCTGATTGGGTCCCATTTCTTCGCTTGTTTTTGACTCACACTAGTCTAATTTCATGTGTTGTGCATCGTTATGAATTGTTTAACCTCTGCTCACCATGGTCCTCGGTTAACTTCTTTATCTCTGATTTCATTGCATCAGTTGTGTGTTCTAGGTAAGTTCTGACCGTGGTATTGTTTATCTGAAATATTGCCTGGCATGTCTCTTTAGATTTCTTAAAAATATCTGTGAATGTCATTTTAGCTGCTTCTATTTGGAAATCTGAAGTTTTGTAATGAATCCTAAATCCCTGGTGTATACACTGCGCTAGAATGGACTTCAGATGAAGACCCATTTCTTTTATTGCATTGAGTTTCATGGAGGCTGTTTGTTTTTGTTCCCCTCAGTCCCCCACGAATGATCTGCTGGGAGCAGACATATTTGCTTCCCCCAGCCAGGCTGAGTCCCCATCTCCACCCCAGCAGGATCCCTCCCCGCTCAATAAATTAGACCTCTTCAGCAACGGCCAGTCCAACAGCGCCACCCCTCTGGCACCTTTCGGTAAGGCATGGCAGATTTTCTGGGTCTTTGGTTTGAGTCCAGGCTAAGTCCTTTCTGTGTGGAGTTTACATGCTCTCTCTACTCCAATATGAGTTCAGGGTTCTTCTCTTACCTTTTATAATAAATTGACTTGCCAGTTAAGCTGCTTTAGGGGTCTTTGCTGTGGAAGATCATGTACGCTCAGTATACCTACCTTATGTAAATAGTAGAGGTGGGATGTGATTAAAAACATTTATCTAATTAATTAGAGGCTTTGTAATTAATTAATCTCGATTAATCGCATTTTTATCAAACAGTAATATTTGCCACAATAAGCAAAGTTTTTCAATTCAAATAAATTTTGGTTGATGACTGAATCAGTCAATAGACATATTTGTGAACTTAAACAACAAAAATGTTTATTTTTCATCTATATTTATCTGTGCATTTTTCATCTGTCTACTACATTCACAGATTAGTGCAAACCCAAAGTGCAATTATAGCCATTATATTCAACATCTTAAGACTTTAGGTGCATTACCACCACCCACCAGGCTGAAGTGTGCGCATCAATGTTACTGGTGTGCCAGAAATTAGGGAACTGATAAGGGTGCGATTAAATGCTTTATTTTTTTAACACATTATTTTTTCTGTAATTAATTAATCGAAATTAACGTGTTAAAGTCCCAGCCCTAGTAAGTAGTTCAAATTTTATGTGCTTGTCCTTCCTCATGACCTCTCCTTGTGTCCTTCAGGAGCCGTACCATTGGCTGCTCCTGCTGTCACTGCAGTTGTCTCCTGGATACAGCCGGTGCCCTCTGTGTTCTCTTCATCGCCTGCCCCTCCTCAGGTCACGGGGTCACAGGTCACTGGGTCAGTGCCTCAGCCCTCGGTGTTCAGCACCACGTCCATCCCCACCTGGGGCCAACCTCCACCCGCATTCGGGCCCACCCCCACCCCTCAGGTCCCATCCTGGGGCCAGGCACCCAGCCCAGTCCCGCCCACAGCCTGGCCCTCGGCCACGCCCACTCCAAAGACCAACCCCTTCCAGACCAGCATCTTCCCGGCCACGGCCATTACAGGGGTGCAGCAATCCCCTAGCCCACCTCCCCAGCCCCCGCCCCGCCCCGAACCCCAGAAGGAAGCCCCCAAGGTGGACCCAAATGCTTTCACGGACCTGGACCCCCTGGGCGAACGGGAGCCGAAGGCCAGAGAGGACATGTTTAAGGATTTTCAAATGGCCCGACCTCCAGCTGTCCCAGCGCGGAAGGGTGAGCCGTCAGCTGGGGTCGCCATAAACGGAGCTTTCGCTGAATACTTCAGCAGCAAAGTAGGCCTGTCCCAGGCGGAGACCGCTGAGCGCAACGGCTTTGATATCAGTCGGATATCGCCCAAAATCACTGGTAATCCTTTAACTCCAGTTAATGTTTCTGTCTCTTTTATGATGGCATGAATTTGATTTCTTTCCTTCTCTGGTGACCACATTCAACCAATATAACTAAAAGCAAACTGTGGTAATAAACAGTGCATAATTGTGAATGATATAACTAATGTGTTATGAATGGCCCCATGTTCTGAGCTGTCTGATCTGAATTGCCCCATGTTCCAGACTTCTTGGCAGTTGTGGTTTTGTCTTTGAGAGCATCCTTTTTGACCTCTCTCCGAAATTAGGCCCAGTCTGTTCCTAATTTAAGAGCTGGTCATATTCAACTTCATCATATACTGTATTAATCTAAAACAGCTGGGGAAAACATGTCCTGATATGCACTGATAAATGCATATGCCTCACAGCTGCAGCAAAACTACTGGGTTGTGAAGCTTCATATAATGTTTTAGTACCGTTTATATAGCATTGTGGATAATGAAGCAGGGAGCGTGATTCTTTTATCTCTGATTATGGGGCTGATATTTTCTCTTCAGATATGCTAAAACCTGCACCTCAACAGACAGCCCCTACTTCTGGTGCCCAGCTCCCTGCCAAAGGTCGCTATGACAACCCTTTTGGGGCTGGTCTCTTTGGCTCAACGTTCCCTGCGATGGTACGTATTGGCCTCTTTCCTGCCATTGACATGCATTTAATCTTTCAACTCTTTGAAGAACCATTATGCTGTGTCATTTTTACCCTGCTTGCTTAAGTACCGAACTAAAATAACCCCAGATGGCAGCACTGATTGTCCTGGAGTCTGTTCAGGGATATTCATTATTGGCTGCACTATCACCGAGGGAGGGAAAATTTGTTATGTCAGGGACTTCCGAAAGTTGTTTTAATTGTTACACATTTTATAAGATGCTGCTCTTGGCCCATATTTAATCAATATATTGCTTGAAAATTAAGGAACAAAGTCACATTTTTTGTTTTGCTCAATAAGAAAAGTTTTAGATTTTCAATCAAGAGAAAATAACATTATACCTGCAGTATAGAGTCGCATACTTTATGAAACGATTAGGTTTATGTGATATCGGCCAACCAATCAGATTGCCTAGAATGGGTCAGCTGAAATCCAATGAGACCGCTTTGTATTAATGTCTAATTCACACCAATTCGTGGGGGAGAGTCCCACCTCTCACAGAACCCATTATCATTTTCATTTTATAAAAGCACGAAGCAGCATGTAATTGAAATCACACTGGGAGACTGCATTATTATTTTGATTATTAATTAATTAATTATTAATTTAATTTAATTATTAATTACTGATAATGCGTTTGCTTCTTGAAAAAGATCATTTCTGAGAATGCATTTTCATTAGGCTATAAGTTTTGCATTTTCGTTTTATTTTTGTTTGCGATATGGTGGGGGACTTTTTAAAAATTAAATAAAGTGAAATGCTATTTAATTTTCAGTCTGTTATTAAAATTCATACAGGGACTTTAAAATGAAAAAGCAAAGTGGAAGATTACATATTAATTTTCATTATGATACAAATAATGCATTTGCCTGGAATCCATACATATCAAGTGCTGGTCGCTCACAACGGTCACTCACTGATATGTCTGGCCTCAGTCTGTAGGCCAGCGTTTGACTTTCAAATATTCGCACAAAATCCGTGCGCGATCTGTGATTGGCTAACAGTCGCAAGGGTGCCCCGCACCTTTAGACAGACTTGCGGTGGGTCCTGAATGAATTTATTCCAATTGGGAGAAGTGAAGTGAACGTGAGCACAGATTATCACCGATTATTTTGCCCCATTTTCAGAATTAAATACTGGACATATTTTTCAGTGGCTACATATCTTCCAAATATTCTGGTGCTGCAATGGCATTTTTAAGACCAACAGATCAGGAGAAAATGAACTTTGTTCGAGACCTGTGTCTCTCTCAGCCGTGGTCACGTAACATCTGGCAATACAGAAATACAGTATGGACTGCGGCAAACTATGAATTAAACTTTCAAACTGAAATAATGCTTGTGTTTATATGTTCAGTGATACTGTTATTGCCATCGATGTTTAATCGTTTTTAAAGGGAAAAGGAATATAGTTGATCGCTATGATCTCATACTGGGTTGATATCAGATATTAAACAAGCGGGGAAAAGCGGCAAAATAAGCGTTGGCCATCTACGTTAAAAATGCCGGAACGTTGTGCAACAATAGGTTGCAATAATAGGAACAAGCTATCCATCTTCTCTTTTCTGAAGAAAGTAGACAGGCAAGGAATAAATTAGCTACTGTCGTATTACATACCAGCTTCATAGGCTTAACCTAGCTGATGCAATCATGCCCTTCAAGCTATAGCTAATGCCAATTACAGTGAAATACGTTATGTAATTTCAGCATTATTTAATTTAGCCTTCATTATATCCATTATATCCCACTGAAATAAACAAAATGCAGATATGGCCAAACATCATCACGTTCAAAACCTAACAACCACTCCAAGAGTAAACGCAAGCAAGCCACAATCTAATTTTTAAGCTCATGTCAAATAACATTCACGAATGCCGTAGCTGGCCAGCTAACTCATATTCGTAATGCTGAGTACAGCCATTAGTTGTGTTGTAAAATGGCTGATGTAGCAAAGTAAAAGGAAATATACACGCAACATGCAGATATAAGATAGATACTTGTATATCCCATCGTTTAATTGCTCGTCTACTTAGCTACCACTTCTGACAACAAGATGCGACGGATAACCCGGTCTGCATTCATTCTGCAAATGGCGCCCCGCGATTGGTGGTTCTCGCCAACAGGTCACCCAATCAGCCAAGAGCAGAAAACATGAATATTTATATACCCAGTTCATTAGTGACGTAAGGGCTAAACGCTGGCCTACCGACTGAGGCCAGACATTAGGCGCGTTTCCACTAGGTACTTTTTGCCCTCGTGAGCCGCTATGGGTGTGGCTTGGGAGAGAGGATCCGCCCAAGATCCACCCACATTCACCGATAAGCGGCTCACGAAGCGGCTCAGAAAGTACCTACCTCGGGTAAGTACTTTCTCAGCCGCTTTCTGAGCCGCTACTCACTAATCGATGCTGATTGGATAGCGTTGAGACGGGATATGACGTGAGTAGAACTCGACACAAACCACAACATAAACATCGCCAAGAAATAAGCAGAGCAACATTTGAGAGAATCGAAAAGACCGCCGACAAGTGGGTTGACTGCGAGGTCCAGGCCTTGCTCGTCTACTGGGGGAGTATTAACGTCACACTCCAACTCCGTTGGTGAGCCGCTACTAAAGTACCTAATGGGAACGGAGGGCCGAGAGGAACTAAAAAGTAGGTGTAGCCAAAACACTCAGCCGCTTTCCAAAAAGTACCCAGTGGAAACACGCCTAATATCTGTGAGTGACCTTTGGGAGCGATCAGCACTTGATATAGATGGATTCCAGGCAAATAATGCATTTGCTTCTCAAAAAAGAAAAAGCATTTCTGTGAATGCACTTTCATTGTGAGATTAGCTTTTTTGTTTGATATTTGTTTGCGATATGTCGGAGCACTGTTTGAAAATTGAATGGAAAATGAGGAACGCTTTTGCATTTTCAGTTTGATATTAAAAGTGAATAAATGGAAAATGAAAATTCCATGAAAGTGGAAAAGCAAATTGGAGGATTACATTTTCATTTCCATTATGATACAAAAAATGCATTTGCCTCTTGAAAAAGAGCAAGCATTTCTGAGAATGCTTTTTCATTGGAATATTGTTAGCTATTTGCTTCCATAGTGCAAACACTTTTTTTTTCATACTTGATACTTAGAGTTAACTGCAGTTTAATAATGGCCATATTTCTGGTGTTTAATTGGGATTTCTCTGTTTTGGGGTGGGACAGAGTGCTCCAACCATCCAGCCAGTCTCATCAGGGCCCTTTGGAGCATCATCAGGAAACCCCTTTGCCTGACCCGCCCCCAAGCTAACATGGATGTTGGTGTGAGTATAAGAGTGTAGGACATACATGGCACTGAAGCTTTGGTCACTGTTACCTCATGACAACATGTCCTTTGTACTGGCCTCTATTTAATGCTCTACATCTGCCATAATTGTCCTTTTTTAAGCAAAAATAGTGGTATAAACTATTTGTAATACAAATAAAATATAGTCGTACGACTGAGGTGTACTGTCTAATCAGTGGAAATATTTATAATATTAATGTAAATTGTACTTAGATTATTTAATATTAATATGACCTGCATTAATGTGTTATACAATATCTATAGTTTTTATTAATATAAATATTAATGTTTATATAAAAATAGCTAATATTCCACAAATAATGATAATAATATGAAGTTTATTGTAATACGTGGTTTCTGATGTTCTTCCGTCCCTAGGACAGCCATGCTGTGACCCTGAGATCACCGTAGAGCACTTCCTGATTCCCTATCACTTCCTGGGGTCGTGCCTTACGGTGCCTGAGTCTGCTCCAGATCTTCTGGATATTCCATCTGCTGGCCGGCCATCATATCCAACCAGTCCTCATTCTGATCCTCGCCCCCCTCATTAGTGAACACTTGCTATTAAGCGCCGAGTTTCCAAAATTTGCGAAGTTTGTACGTCCCAGTTCCACCGTCACGTGGAGTCTGTTTTTTAAAAACTTTGTTGACATGTTTATGGAAGTTAAAGAACAACAAAGCCATCTGTTCACAAGCCACCATTTCAGTATTAAAAAAAAAACTTACCTTCTCGGAAGAGGGTTTGCATTCCCATGTGTGATGGGATTGGAGCCTGGGAGTTCTAGAGACATTAAAGAAAAGAGAAAATAAAGAAAAAAACTGTGGAGTGTACTGTACTGACACTGATAATACTGATGCTACACGCATCCATACGCATCGGCCTATTGGTATTGTCACACATTGACCTTGTAAGTTATTGGAGAAAAATGTACAATGATTGCAGAATATATTACCTTTTTCCCCTCGGCGCACAATTGACAGACTTGTTCCCTCTGGATGTGCTTTATTCTCAAATGTAACATAACAAAGTACTGTGTATACTGTATGCTGTATACTCAACTGGTGGACTCCTATCCAGTACACTGTGAGCAAGGGCAGATTTTGAATTTTTTTTTTGCAGCATTACAGCTTTCTTGGTGTGTTTTAGGTCAGTGCTGACAGTTGTGTTGACCCTCTGAGAGAAAAGTACCTTTTTAAGGTTTTAAGGTTCGCAGGGCCATCTTCTGGAACTGAAAGGATCTCAGGAATATGTGTGTTATGTTCTATGATAATGAATAATAAATGGCGTTGGGGATGGGTCAGTCATACGGCACTTTCTGAAGCAAAAGGTGGTTCTGGGGCTTGGGAAATGCCTCGTGGCGAGAAGTGTACAGCTGAAACGCAGGCTCTGTAATGCATCCAGATAATGAATGCTGTCTTCTCAGCTCCCCAGGTGGAGAAAAATGCCATAGACTTAGCTATTCCAACTACCTGCTTTTAAAAAACTGATAATGCCAAACCTTCTATTATGCTTTCCCAGTCAGATATGATCATATTCTATGATTTAAGGAGAATTCTTAAGTAAAGGCGGCGTGATTGCCTGTCCTGGGATGATTTTTTAAATACTGGAACACACATACAAGTATTCTCCTTTCAAGTCATCGCAAGACATTACTTGGTTGTAATAAAGAAATGTAATTTATAGGATGGCTAACTGGACACCCATGTCATTAGCACAATGATATTTTTTGCATCAAAGATAATCGTATTTCTTATTTCGTGCTTAACTCACAAGACTTGAGCATTTTGTTACAATGCTATTTATATATTGCTTATCATCTAATTTTGATTGTTTGATTTTTTTTTTTTGATTTGTGTAATTTCAGCATGACATTTTTCGGTCTGTCCATTGCCAGCGAATATTTTGGTTCAAAACAATCTCTACACAGTTAGTCTCAATGTGTATGCCTGTTAACGTGTATATATTCTATGAATCTCTTGTAATATGCCTGTCCTTTACCTTTGATGTTGTGTAACTGAATTGAATTTATTATATATTCATTGCAGTAAACTGGAAATGTAGTGCGTAAGGTTCTAAATATTTCATTTAACTTTGTAACACTCCTTGTATTCAGAAAATGCAAGACATCCAGATATGCCTTATAATAAAGCGATAACTTTTACGTGTGACTGTTCCATTTAATTCACTGTTGTTTTTGAAGGTTAAAGGCTTCATAGGTTTTTAGCTGCAGAAGATCAAATCTTTTCTCAGATATATGATGAAGAAATGCTAATTAAAGGTGCAGATCTGTTTCTGCGCAACTCCAGGACTTTGTAACAGAGGAAGACACACTTTTTTTTCTATTTCTATTCTGAAATTGACTCAGACATTTAATTCACATAGATGCAAATCGTGCCATTACTAAATTGCTGTATAAAAAAAATTGGGAAAATTATGAAACATAATGCCAAAAATATTATAAATAGATCTACCTATTTTTAACCTTTCCTCAAGCTATTGCACAATATTGTTCCTATCAGGAAAATTCAAAACACGGTTTGCATAGTCCCAAACCAGAAGGATAGGTTGATAAATGTCAAGAGGACATTTGAAAGGACATTATTGAAATAGTGAATAATCATAATGAGCATCTACAGTTTATTCACTTTTTTTTTTTTTTTTTTTTTTACCTTAATAGGAACTGTATATGGAATACACATCTACGGAGAGCAGTGTTGGAATTGGAGCACTTTTTTATATGTTCCCTCTTTATAGGGACCAAAATATAATTAGACAGTTGGCTGTGTAGCTGTTCTATAGCCAGGTGTCTCCCCCCCATTTCATTTACAAGCAGATAAAAGGTCCACAGTTCATTTTAAGTGTGGCATTTGAATTTGGAATCTGTCACTGTTAACTCTGAACATGAGGTCCAAACAGCTTTTTCAGTCCGTGAAGGAAGCCATTAGTTGGCTGAATAAAAAAATTTTAAAAAAAGTCTGTGAAATAGCCACAACATTAGGAGTGGCTAATTCAACAATTTTGTATATTCTTAAAAAGAATGAACTCACTGATGAGGTCAGAAACACCAAAGTCAAGAAGACCACAGAAAGGGACTGTGGTGAATGACTGGAGATTTCTTTCCCTGACGAAAAAACACCCCTTACATCAACTGAGTAAATCAAGAGCGACTCCAGGACGTAAGCATATCTATGTCAAAGTCAACAATCAAGAGAAGATTTACTTAAGTGAAACAGAGGGTTTACTACAAGATTTTGACTATTGGCTGGGCTAAAAAAAAAAAAAAAAAAACAGGATGTTTGCCAAAAGACTTCTAAAAAAAAAAAAAAAAAAGCCTGAACAGTTCTGGAACAACATCCTGTGAACCAATGAAACAAGGTCAACTAGTACCAGAATGTTGGCAAATGGAGAGTGGGGAGAGGACAAGGAACTGCTCATGATCCACAGCATACTACTTCATCAGTGAAGAGCAGTCATCTGTGGGCATGAGCTGCTGCAAATGGAACTGATTTTCATGTATTTATTGATGATATGACCAGAATTATGAATTTTGAATTGTATGGGGCTTCATTATCTGCTCAGATACAGGCAAATGCTTCAAAACTCGCTGAAGGGCGCTTCACAGTGCAGATGGACAATGACTCAAAGCATTCCACGAAAAAAACACGAAGAAGATAAAGGCAAAGATAAAGACGCAGGCTGTTCTTCAATGGCCAACTCAGTCACCTGACCTGAGACCAACTGAGCATTCAGTTACAACCCCAATTCTGAAATAGTTGGGACAAAGTGTAAATTGTGAATAAAATCAAAACGCAATGACTTTCAAATCACACCAGCCAGTATTCTATTCACAATAGAACAGAGATAACATAGCAAAAGTTGAAACTGAGAAATTTTACAATTTTATCCACAAGATGAGCTCTTTTCAAATTTGATGGCTGCTACAGGTCTCAAAAAAGTTGGGACAGGGGCCTGTTTACCATGGTGTAGCATCCCCTCTTCTTTTTAACACAGAGTGGAGGCATCTGGGCATTGAGGAGACAAGTTTCTTGAGTTTAGCCATTGGAATTTGATCCCACTCTTGTTTAATACAGGCTTCCAGCTGCTGGAGAGTTTTGGGTCTCCTTTGACAGACTTTTCCTTTAATTATGTGCCAAATGTTCTCAATCAGTGAAAGATCAGGACTGCATGCAGGCCAGTTCAGCACACGGACTCTTCTACTACAAAGCCCTGCTGTTGTAATAGCTGCAGTATGTGGTTTTGCATTGTCCTGCTGAAATACACAAGGCCTTCCCTGGAATAGATGTCATCTGGAGTGGAGCATATGTTGCTCAAAAACCTTTATATACCTTTCAGCATTCACGGTGCTTTTTAAAATATTCAAGTGTCCCACACCATATACACTAATGCATCCCCATACCATCAGAGATGCTGGCTTCTGAACTGAACGCTGATAACAGGAGGGGTGGTCTTTCTCCTCTTTAGTCCGGAGGACACAACGCCCATGATTTCCAACAAGAATGTCAAATTTGGACTCGTCTGACCACAGGACACTTTGCCACTTTGCTACAGTCCATTTTAAATGAGCCTTGGCCCACAGAACACGGTGGCGCTTCTGGATCATGCTCAACAATGGCTTCCTTTTTGCATGATAGAGTTTTAGGTGGCATCTGTGGATGGCACCGCGGACTGTGTTTACAGACAGTGGTTTCTTGAAGTATTCCTGGGCCCATTTAGTAATGTCAATAACAGAATCATGCTGGTGAGTGATGCAGTGGCGTCTGAGGGCCCGAAGATCACAGGCATCCAGTAAAGGTCTTCGGCCTTGTCCCTTATGCACAGAGATTTTTCCAGTTTCTCTGAATCTTTTGATGATGTTATGCACTGTCGATGATGAGACCTTCAAAGCCTTTGTAATTTGACATTGAGGAGCATTGTTTTTAAAGTATTCCACAATTTTTTTATGCAAGCCTTCATAGGTTGGAGAGCCTCTGGCCATCTTTACTTCTGAGAGACTCAGTCTCTCTAAGACATCCCTTTTATAGCCAATCATGTTACACACCTGATGCCGGTTAACTTAATTACTTGCTAAATGTTCTTTCAGCTGATTCTCTTATATATCAATTGCTTTTTCAGCCCTTTTTTGCCTGTGTCCCAACTTTTTTGAGACCTGTTGCAGCCGAAAAATTTGAAATAAGCTCATTTTGTGGATAAAAAAGTAAAATGTCTGTTTCAACATTTGAAATATTATCTATGCTCTATTGTAAATAACATATTGGCTCATGTGATCTGAAAGTCATTGCATTTTGATTTTATTAACAATTTACACTTCGTCCCAACTATTTCAGAATTGGGGTTGTACTTGCTTAGGCAAAACTGAAGGTTAAATGCCCCATGAACCAGCAGGAATTGAAGGCACCTGCTGTGAGGGCCTGGCAGGGAGTCGCCAGGGAGGAAACCCAGTATCTGGGGACGTCTATGGGTTCCTCCCTTCCTTTAGGAAGTCATTGATGCAAAGGTTTTGCAACCGAGTATCAAAGAGGCACTGTCACAGCCAAGCATGTGTAATAAACGTGAAAAAAAATGGTGACTGATCAAAATTGTGAGTTAAACATTATATCGCGCTTAATCATCATTGTTCTTCCCAAATCAAATTATTATATACTTGTGGCAATACTCATAGTATATTTTAGTGTAATTCTTTTAATCATCCATTCTGCTTTTGCAAACTTTTAGATGCTTGTTTGTGAGCTGCTATGTCTGGTTGCGGATATAAAGAAACTCACCCTTGTGGTATCTCTACTGATTATAACTGGCATGCTTTTGGATTACACATGGAATGTTAGAAAATTAACAAGAGGGAGGCCAAAATATTTTTTAGAAATTGCAAGTATTCAAATGCATCATATTCTCCGTGATATTACAAAAACATCAAAGTCATGTATTAGAGCCAAGATGGGGGACCGCTAAACAATCTTTCTGATGATCAATGAGCAATCCCTATGAATGCTCGGCCGTGACAGTGCCCCTTCAAAAATAATTTATGATCAATTTGGTTTATCCAATTACTTTTGACACCTCACAGCAAGAAGGTCATGGGTTCGAATCCAGCCTGGTGCCTTTCTGTGCGGAGTTTGCGCGTTCTCCGCGTGTTCGCGTGGGTTTCCTCTGGGTACTCCAATTTCCTCCCATAGACCAAAGACAATCACAACAGGCCAATTGAAGATGCTAAATTTCCCATAGGTATGAGTGTGAGAGTGAATGCCTTGTGAATGGTGTGTGTGCCCTGCGATGGATTGGCAAGCTGTCCAGGATGGGTGCCTACCTTTCGCTCATAGTCAGCGGGGTCAGGATCCAGCTCCCCCCGCAACCCTAGTGAGGAAGAAGTGGGTATAGAGAATAGATAGCAATTACTTCTTTTGAGCGCCTGAAGAAAAGGGGGGGGGGGGTGTAAAATCTAAATTAAATCTTCAATCTACTTTCAACATTGCTGGGGCATAGAGAACTAAGTTATTCATTGTTGAGTCTCTGTTATGGTTTCAGTAGCACCATCACTGGCCAAATTTAACAGATAGTCTTGATGGGAATCATGTCAATCCTTCTGTGATTGTGTTGTGAATTAAGGATTTTATGTTTGTTGTATGTTTTTGCTTAGATTTATTAGTTTCATTGTGTTTAGTTAATGTTTTCTAGTGTGACTGTTCATGTTTTTTTTTTTTTTGTCTCTTGTCTTACTTGTACTGAGCTCCCTTTTGTGTTTCCCAAGTGTGGTGTCTTGTCTTGTTTCCATTCACAATCTTTTCCCCTGTTTTTTCTGGTTGGGTACTTCCTGCTTCCTTCTTCCTGTGCTTGTTAACTGTCTGCACCTGAGAATAGTTTAGCTGAGGCACGGGTGATTAGAAATGGGTAGGACTACACATTAGAGCAGAGTAGTTAGGCACGGTGATTAGTTAGTTTGAAGAAGCAGGGCACACCTACTTCCCCAATCTGTTCTATCACCATCCTTTGCTGTTCTAGATTCCGCCTCCTCTCCAGCTGTCCTTTATTACTTGGGCTAAACACTCTGATTAGTTTGTTTATAAAAACCCCACTTTTCCTCTTGTCAGTGTCGTTTCGTTTCGTTCCATTGCTCAGTCTTGGTCGTCTCGTCTTTGCCTTTCTTTCTAGTGAGCTTCTGCAATTGTTGTAAGATTTGTCTGCGTGTTTCATTGTTTCTAGTTGATATTTTGTATTTGCGTCGAGTGATTGTGAATTTTGATTGCTAGTCTGTCGTTTTCCCATATTCCCTTGCATTCCCTTCGTTTAGTTAATTTCTTTGTCTCCCTTTCCCCTATCCAATTACCCTTTCCCCTATTCCCCTATTTCCCTTAGTTTAGATACCCCTTTGTTTCTGTATTTTGTGCTGACGGATTTTCTGGTTTATAGATCCCTTGCCTGTCCCTGGTTTACGATTCTCATTACCTGTGATAATCCTGATTCTGGCTTCTGACTTGTTTCTGTTTTTTCTGACCATGAGCATTGAACATTCCCAGTCAAATAAAAGACGCTCTTCTGAGCTTGATCCGCGATTGGAGTCCTCGTATGTTCATTACAGATTGTTCCTGTTGTGCACAGGTGATGTTGGTGACCAAGGATGTTCCCTGTTGCACAACCATCAGACCAAACTTGAACAGTTATCCTATAAAATCTGGTATCAGCATTCTTGGTGTTTTGAGGAGGAAACGTGATGATTTTATGGCTCTATTACTTTCACCGTAGTGCCACCATCACATGAAACTACATTTCCCAATGCAATAAGTTAAACTGCTCCAATGGGAATCAGGTCAACCTTGTTGCAAATGTCTTGGGGCATAAAAGGGCAGCCCTATTCTTCCTATTGTTTTGGTAAAACTATGACTGTTCCTGCAATACCAACCTAAAGCTAAACGTTCCTTTTCTCAGAAATGCAATAAATCAAAGTTAATATGGGAATTGGGTAAAAATTGTTGTGAATATTCCTGGAGTCTAGATAAGTCCCTCGGTTGATATTCTATACTCTACCCTTTCCTGCAGGGCCACCACTCGGCCAAACAATGACTTTTGCCAATGGGGAGAAAATTATTGTTTTGGGGAAATATCCTGCTGTTGCCTCAAACAGAATTTTGTCAAGATGTCACGAGCTCAGTGAGTCTCGAACTCAGTCATAGAGATCCCTGTGTATGCTAGTTTTTGTTACAAGCACAATCGCAATTCCAGGATTTTAACAGTCTGTTAATTTTCCTTAATTTCACTATCCATGTATAGAGAGATTGATATTCCATTTTAGCCAAATTGCATCATAAACAGCTGTTGCATACCATGAATGATAAAACGTCTTTTAGTGTTTAGGAAGTAACTGCATAAAAAGACAAAATATTAAACTGGTCAAATGAATATCACTTGTCTCTCAATGTGTGAAATTATGGACAAAGGGTAACTAAGACAAGCAATTTATTTGTGACTAAAGAATTAAAAGACAAGCAGATGATAATGAGTAAAACCTGCTTCATTTCCTCTTGGTGACAATAAGTTCAAAAACATATTTTTAAAGGCCTCAAAACACTTGAGTTCAACTACTTAGTCAGCAGCATGATTTCCTCAGCCTTTCATTCTTTATCTTTTTTTTTTTTATTTCTGATCATTTTTTATGATTAAATAAATATGTAAATAAATAAAAACAGCGTGTTTAAAATCTTGGGATCGCTACAGAGGTTGGAACAAGAAACGGCACAATAACGGTTCAATTTTATCTTTTTGTGAGTGTAGTATTTGTGTACATGCATGTGTGTCTGTGTGCTTGACCAATAAGTCTGACGTAGCCTACTTGATGACGACAAAACAACTTATGGTACAAGATGTTCAAATAGATTATACATATTATTATAATGTCTGACTTATTTACCATCAATTAAGATGACCAGCATAAATAAACTACCTAAAGGTTTAATCCTTGCACATATTAATATATGTAGTCTGAGGAATAAAATTCACAACCTTTCTCTATTTTTGCAATTAAACAAAATAGACATACTTATGATTTCTGAAACCCATCTGGACAGCTTCATAGACAATTCAGATGTTGATATAGGGGGGTTTTCAATTTATAGACATGATCGAAACAGGTTTGGAGGTGGCGTGGCCATTTACATACATGATCATTTTCCTGTGAAACTGAGACATGACTTAATGGTTGATGATGTTGAAGTGTTATGGTTACAGGTACAACTTCCATATTTAAAACCAATAGTTCTTGGCTGTTGTTATAGGCCACCTAGCGCCAGGATAGAGTATTTAAATGGTTTATGTAATATGCTGGACAAAGTGACTGAGGAAAACAGAGAGTTATACTGGCTGGGTGATCTAAATATTAATTGGCTATCTGATAATTGTCCTCTGAAGAATAAGCTTAACTCTATGACAGACACCTGTGGTTTATCTCAATTAATGTATCAACCCACAAGAATTTCTAGTAATAGTACAGGATCTTTAACATCAGAATGTATTGATCATATTTACACTAATAATCCTGATATGTGCTCAACACCCGTTTCTGTAACAGTTGGCTTCAGTGATCATAATTGTGTTGCTGTCTCCAGGAGAACAAAGCTACCTAGAGCATGTCCTAAAATCATTATGAAAAGAACTTATAGGGCATTTAATGAGGAGAATTTTCTAAATGAACTGGATCACATTAAATGGGATTTGGTATGCGCCAGTGGCTGCGTTTACATGGATTGTTTTCCTCAATCTGATTGAAATCAAACGGATAAAATGAATCTGATTCGATCTGTATACATGAACGCTAAGTAAAGCGATCCACGTACAACCCGCGTATACATGGCCCCAGCTGAGCCCGATTACAGTTTCTTTGACATGCGCAAAAGGCCCCACTACCTGAATGCGAACGTCATTTACGTCATTACGTGACTACTACGTACTAGGGAGCGCATGCGCAGAATGAATAATCCAATCCATCAACCGAATCCACTCTGTTCGGCCGTTTATATGCGGCATCAAGCTGATCATCAATCGGCGTAGACTACCTCTTTCAATCCGATCGAAAATTTAAACTGATCTGGGTGAATCGGATTGGCTAAGGTGGTTACATGAGACATTTTGAATCTGACTAAACTGTCAATCCGATTATAAGTAGGATTTTTGGACCCATGTAAACGCAGCCACTGGTGATGTGGATACCTCCCTTAATTTATTTATGGATCTTTTTATGAGAGTTGTTAACAAGCATGCCCCGTTAAAGAAATTTACAGTTAAAGCCAAAAGTGCTCCTTGGGTTGATACTGAATTAAAGAGCTTGATGGCTCAAAGAGATGAGGCTAAAAAGGTTGCTGTTCTTTCTGGCTCTCTTTAAGACAGAAAACTTTATTGTACTTTAAGGAATCATGTGACCAAGGTGAACAGAGTGAAAAAGAAAAAATATTTTCAAAAGAGAATCTCCGACAGTGGTACAGATAGTAAGAGAATGTGAAATGTACTCAACGAAATCATGGGGAAAAAACCTACCTGTACTTCTTTTGTTGATTTGAATGGAGTTTATTTGACTAAGCCAACACAGATTGCAAATTATTTCAATGATTATTTTGTTAATAAGGTTTCTAAACTTAGAGAGAAAATGGATTGTACTGTTGATTCCAACTCCGATGAGCTGATAAAAAAATTTATTATGAAGGATAAACTGAGTAATTTTGAATTTCATCAGGTTAATGTTGTGCAGGTGGAAATCTTGCTGAGATCTTTGACTGTTGGTGGGACTGCTGGTACAGACAACTTGGATAGTAGGCTGTTGAAATTATCAGAAATATTATCATATTTCTAAACCAATCTGTCACATATTCAACAGATGTTTGATTAGTGGTGTGTGTCCGAAACTTTGGAAGGAGGGCAAGATCATTCCTTTACCCAAAGATACAAAATCAACTTTCTGTGGTCCGAATAGTAGGCCTATTAGCATTTTGCCTATTCTGAGTAAAGTATTGGAAAAGATTGTATTTAAGCAAGTGCAAGATTACTTTTCTCACAATGATTTAACTACAATGTTCCAACATGCTTATAGGTCTGGTCATTCCACCTGCACTGCAATGACACAAATGTCAGATAGCTGGTTAACATCAATTGATAACTCAATGCTAGTGGGTACAATATTACTTGACTTCAGTGCTGCCTTCGATGTGATCGACCATGACATTTTGATTTCCAAACTTATTAGTTATGATTTTACTTCCTCTGTAATCAAGTGGTTTACGAGCTATCTGTCCGAGAGGTCGCAAAGAGTTTTATTTTAATGGTATCTTGTCGTAAATTCCTGGACTGTGGAGTCCCCCAAGAAAGCTGCCTCGGACCTCTTTTATTTTCAATTTTTACTAATGATATGCCGTATGTACTCAGTAAGGCTACATTGACTATGTTTGCCGATTATTCTACTCTTTATTATGCAGCCCCTGCATGTTCAGAGCTTAACCAGGTTCTGTCTTGTGAGATCAGCAAATTATATAACTGGATCAAAACAAATAAACTTATTCTAAATATATCTAAAACAATGAGTATAATATTTGATTCTAAGTATAGATTATCAGATAATCCGAAAATGAATATACAAGTAAATGGTCAAACCATACAGCAAGTAAAAAACGGTGAAGCTTCTTGGACTTTGGCTTGATTGCACATTGTCATGGCCTAATCACATCAACAAAGTTGTTGCCAAAATGGGTAGAGCTGTTGCCATAACTCGCAAATGTGTACCGTTTCTCAATTCACAGTTGCTTAGTCGTGTTGTTTGTACATTGGTTTTATGTCATTTAGATTACTGTTCAGTTGTATGGTCTGCTGCATCGAACTGTTCTCTAAGAAAATTACAAGTGGCTCAAAACAAGGCTGCAAGACTGGTTCTTGGTTGTTCTTCAAGAACTAGTGTTGTAGAAATGCATGAACGTCTTGCTTGGCTGATGGTCAAACATAGACTATCTGCTAATATATTAATATACTTTCATAGAATTATTAATACTCAGACTCCTAAATTTTTTATGATAATATAATTTACTGCTCAAATACGCATTCACATTACACTAGAGGGGCGAATAGTGGACAGATTACTTTACCCCTACCTAAGTCTGACTCTATGAAGAGGACTGTATTCTGTAGGTCAACTGTGTTTTGGAACAATCTTCCAGTCGTGGTTCGTGAAATTAAGGGAAAAACTGGTTTCAAAACAAAAAGAGACTAAGAATGTATTTGTTCTCAACACCATAATATCATCTTGATTATTTGATTGAGTGAGGTTTTGGTATGTGATTCATGATGGGTATGTTGCTTTTCCTTATTTTATTGTTTTTATTTTAATAAGTACTTTCAGGTTTTTTTTGGGGGGGGGGTTTGAGATTGTGAGTAATTCAGATTGTAATGATTGTGGTTTGTATGTATTGTCTGGACCCCAGGAAGACTAGCTGTCGTCTTGGCGTCAGCTAATGGGGATCCTTTTAAATAAACAAATAAACAATACACGAAGTTTGAGAATTATGGTTCTCGACACGTTTTCATGGAACTACACCGAGCGTCGACTTTTCAGGACCTCCTACTTCGGTATTTTGGTTCTGTGAAGAACCTCGTGTGAACTTCTTCCCAAATTTACTTCCCGGTCACCTGACACGCGTTCGTGGCATGTTGCTTATCCGATCTGCAACGTGCACTTCTTTTCATCAGATTAGACGGCACCCCAGGAGTATACTATAGAAGTGATTCGAACGTGTAGGTAGGGTATAGGGGCTTTTGATGTGTCAGATATCACTGGAGATAGCTCGTGGTCGACCGCATTGTGCCCGTAGTTTATCATAGCTGTTTTCTGGGAGCTGTAGTTTTCTATCACACACCCAAGTTGCTATTTTCCCACAATCCACCTCTTAAAGGTAGCGGCATGGTTTGTGTTCGCTAAACATGGCACATGAGAGAAGCGTGACAACTCAGTAAAAGATTCTGATGACTGGCACTTGGGACGGGACGCTTTAATGATTGCCATTTTGCCAAATTACTTTCTTTCGGAACTTGAAAGTGAGTAATTTTTGTTTTGTTTTCACGATGTAAATATTCTTGAATTTCAATGTAAGTAATTAGACTGTGTTTAAAACTCCCTGTCAAGATGCAGACCTATGTTACTTAACCAGCTCGACACCGTTTCAGTCATTGCATGCATAAATATATTACCTGTGGATGTGTTATGCATTTTATCACCCTGTTGGCTGAAGTGAAGACTCATGAACCATCAACAGTTCAGGTGAACAGTAAAAATTCTGCGATTAGCTGCTAAAAAATTCGCTTGGTAAGAAGGTGGTAGGGAACACCAGTACATTATGACTCGTTGTTTCTTTCTTGGTCATTGAGCTAGCTAGCTGCTAAGGCTCTGACGTAAAACGAAGGGGTTAGGGATAGAAATATGAAAAGTTTACGTTACTCCGCTGAACTTGCTTTGTTACATCTGTTCGTGGCGCTAGTTTGTGGAGACAGGAGGCAGGGCATGATGAAACTGCTGTGTAACGACTGGCTGTGCTCCACTCTCTGATCAGCTGAATAGCTGCGATGTAAGTTAGCTGAATGGGAGAGAGGCTTGCTGGCCAAGTGTGAGACTGGTATGGTTAGCTACTGTAAAACCGATGTCTGTCAATGGAGCTAGCCTCATGTGAAGGCATCGGCAAATTGAATTTTTAGAATACCAGCATGTCGTTACATCGTTTGATTTACTGTGCTGCTAACGTTGCTGTAGTGTGCTGCCACTATTTGACGCCCTGCTTTAAGTAATATGATGATCGAGCAATTACGCTGAAGGGTGAATACTGCGAGTATTCTGACTTGCATAGCATCAGGGCCAGTTTTTAGTTTGATTGTCTTTGGTATGATGTTACTGCACTTGCACTGAATTTTTGAAATGGAGTATCGAAAATGTTTACTCGCTTTAGAATGTGTTACGTGCTGCTTGGGCTGTCATTGTAGTCACGTGACTCTCACCTTTACCCATGTGCTTGGCAGGATGATGCGTCGAGCGAGGATTAGCGTGCGACCCAACATCGTGAGGCCCGGGGGCAGGGGGCTTTCAGGAACCCAGGAAGGTCAGCATGATAAGGAGGCAGTAACTGCGGACACCACCCAAGCTACTGGGACGGAGGCAAAGGAGCCTGACACCCCGGCCATCACAGACACAGGTCAGCCAGTGGAACAGTCTCTTGACAACGCAGCAGTACCGAAAGTGCCTGGAGATGCGTCGCCAGAAGGAAGTACCCCTAATTTGTAAGTCAACCTGTGCTCATCTTGTGAATTTTGATTGAGGACTACTCCTAGGTCAGTGCTGCATTACCTCTGATATACATTTATAAATAGAGAGTGGTCTCGTTTGGGTGACTAAAAAGTAGCTGGAAGTGTTGAGTTCAAATCCTGGTCCTCTAGATGACCAACAAGTCGATATAGCAATGCCAGTTCTATATGTACTTGGATTCCAGCAATTCTCTTTGATGGGGGTGGGGGGGTGGGGGGCATCTCAGTTTCTTTTTTACAAGATACAGAAGAGAATTTGTTCGCAAAAAAAAGCAAATTAATCTTCCAATCGGTCAAGTTTGTGTTGCAGTTTTAGCTATTGAGGTGAAATCATCTGTCTGTAATACAGGGGTGAAGAAAGTCGGAATGAGGGTGCCCCCAGTGGAAATTCCGTCTCAGTTACTACACCACAGAGGAGGAAACGTTTCTCAGCCCTGCCGAACCTGACCAAACCCAGGGCAGCTCCAGCATCGAGAGGAGTCAGACCTGCATTCCTAAAGGAAACCACCCCTCCAGTCCCTACGGGACCTCCGAGCCCCACGGAGCCTCAAGCCCCCGCAGAACCTGTGGCCCCCACAGAACCTCCAGTCCCTATACATGAAGACCAGACAGCTGAATGCCGTGAAACTGAGCCGAATGTGGTGTCCGCCCCTGTGACTGATTTGGAGGACCGAGTCCCATCTCAGAACCATACGGGACCTGTATCACCTGTGGCTCTGAATACGTCCTGTTTGGAACCTACGCCAGAGAATAAAAAGAGAACAAGAAGGTCTTCAGATCTACAGCGTGAACCACAGGAGAGTGAAGCTGGCGACTGTGAACTTGACCAATCACAGCTCTCCCCAGGTTCTGAGATACAGTCACACGACAGCATGTCACCTCTGCCGGGGCCCTCATCGCAGCATTATCCACTGAAATTGACAATTGCCGATGAAGACCGGCTGAGGATCGCAAAAGCTCGAAAGCTGAAGGAGATGATGCGGTTGGAAAGGAGGAAGGAGAGGGTGAGTGCCCACTGATCTGAGCCCATAGGGATGGTACTATATTACCTGGGTATTGCATGGCATCTCCACCCTTAGTCCAGATACTATGCCTTGCTTTAAACTTTTGAAGAGTCTTTTTTTTTTTTCCCCAGAATTTTACGTTTGTATTCTTTCTGAAACTCCAGGTTTGGTGTCAGTTCCGAGTGGCGATTTTTTTTTTCAGCTGGCCTGTAAATGATCAATTAAGAATATTCCAAATCCTGTATTTGTAAGCAGACACCTTATCGAGGGGTGCAGTTTTGTTAGAGCGCTTATTTGGAAAGCACTTACTCCGGACAGCTTGTCACGTGAGTCTATGCAGAAGAAATAAAAACAGTATTTTCTAATATGTGCCTGTCTGGTATCCAGCCCGCATGAATCACAGTTTTCACCATTCTTCAGATTTGTGCGGGGATTTATAAGGGTCTGGATGCAAGCCTGTCCACCACTGATTCGGTGACGTAGTTTCTCGCCCTAACTGATTGGTTGCGGCTAGTTGTCAATCATCAACCTTGTTGGAGCGAAGCAGATTGACATAAGGTGGAGATGCTCCATAGCAACAACATTGATGGCAGTTTTTCCTTCCGAGCAAGTAACCTAAACTTCTGCCTTGTCTCGCAAAAAGTACACATCTCGATTGAGCAATGATAGTCTATGAGATAAAGGCACCATTCGGAGTCTGCATGCTCATTTCTGTGCATGTACAGACAATCTAAAAACATTTTGCAAGAGATTTGCTGGCATAGGGCTCATTCTTTTGAATGAACCTGGTTATTCACTGCACATCTGTGTTAGACGCTATCACTTATTGCACAGTATGGAAGGTTCGCTCCAAGTGTTGATGCCTACATCGATCAGCCACCCAGGTATCTCAGACAGTATCTGTTTGAAAAATTATGTTACAAAAAAATCCTGTGTTTCCAATAACCCGAACAACCCTCCATAAAAACTATGGACCCCTAAGTTTTTAGGCTGCCGTGTAAGAATAAAATTAACTAGTACAAATCTGACCCTATTCCTCCATGTGCAGCATCTGTATTTTGAAGTTTGTTTGTATTTTTACCACAGCAAATGCACAAACTTATTAATAAAACGGTAAGTAAGGCACAGGGATGAAGAGTGCGTATATGTAGTATGTCGGTCTCTGACGAAACTGAATAAAATGGGCAAAAAACATTTCCTGTACTTGATAGCAGTTTGTACGATGTAGCGCACCATGATTGGTGATATCAGAAAGGTGCTATTGATTGTCCTCAGAGCAAAACACAAAATGCATTCAAGCATCCATTGAACTATCACTGTAAGCCTCAGTGAGAGCGACTCGAAGCGAATTTTGAAGCAACTTACGACTTTAGTGTTGAAAATATGTTATAATTGTCGTGGTATGTTTTCTAAGACTGCTTGAACGTAAAAATGAATTTGATAAGCTATGTGAACGTATTCTCCTTAATTAGTTCTCAGAAGTCAAATCAAATCATCTCATGGCAACATTAATTTAAATTCATATTTCCTGGATTGATCTGCTAGGGAACATAAGTGCAGCGTTTTGAAAATCATGCTTTATTTCTCTTGTGTAAAAGAGAAATATCTGTAGTAGCTTGTGAGATTTGTTCATTGGAAAGGTAAATAAAGGGGTAGTGTTCACTGATCTTTTAGTTTTCTTGTATTCCTGATCTTATTTTCAGCCCAAAGATCTACTGCATGGCGAAAGCTGCATGTGAGCTAGGGACCAAAACGGATCCTCATCCACTTCCAGTGTTCTGCATTTAATGTGGGCCTATATAATTTGTTGGGATAACGTGAGATGATTTTAAGGAATGCGGTTAGAATTGACAACAGGCCTAAAAATACTCTTTCCAAGAAATCCTGCGCATCGACCTTACCTCAAATCCTTGGTGTTACCAGAACACAAAAATGTTTTTGTTTGGCCTAAATGTCAGTGAATAGGCCTGCATTCAGACCCTTATGAATTACCATGCAAATTCGAGGAGAGCTGAAAACTGATTTATAGGAGCTGGACACCAGGCTAAATATGTTCTATATTATATGATTACAGGTGAACGCATGTGTTTTCCCTTTAATTGCATTTATGCTGCAGCATGGCTTTATTTATTTTGTAAGAAACTGCAAGGTGTTCAGAAATCCCTTCAAATTTCGTCAAAAACTTTGTGAAAATATGTACTTGATAACAGGGCAATCCATAAATTGCTCTAAGCGTCTGCTAAATCAATGTTATGCAGTTGTCATGTTGATTGGTAGGCTCAGAGAAGAGGCAGACGTCACTCCTATGACTGCAGCGAGCCTCTAGACCACAGCAAGATGACGATGAGGGACCTCATCTATTACCTGCCGGAGACCAACCCCATGTCGTACGCCTAATTTTCCTTTCCTTCTACTACATATGATCCTCTTGTATGTCATGTCCTGTGGAAGCAAGATTTGTAAATCTTTCTTTACTATTAGCACTTTCTTGTTTCTCAACAGTTGTTTAGCTGTTACTTAAGGTTATGATGTCTCGACCAAGTCTATTTCCCAATATATGTCACGTTGAATGCCATCTGTGATATTTTCCCTTTGTTGCTGCATAGATCTGCTTTTATGGAAGAGCAAGATGTGCCGAAACAGGATGACCAGTTCACTCCTCAGCTCCCCAGTGATGGGTAAGAGCGGAATCCGTAAAACTCATTTTGAGCTTCAACCACCGAAAATATTTGTGAGTCACCATTGGTTGTTTCAAGATTAACCCTTGTACAAGTATTGACGGATAAGTGTTGAGCGAAAGACTGCATTATTCCTGGAAAGCTGACCAAATCGGCATATCTAGACGCAGCATTTTGCTTGCATTCTATATTTCTTCACATTCTCATGTCAAGTCTGCTCTATTGGCTTCTGCCTGTAACACAAATAGTTTTTTCATTTGTTTGTGATTGAGTTTAGAAAAAAGGGGTATGTCGCTCCTCTGAAGGGTGGTATGGTATTAGCCTGACCAAGAGTGGAGAAACCTCGTTTGGTGTAGGTTGCTGCATTGTTCAGGTTACCCTTGTGTGACCTGAGCAATGCTATGCAAAGCTGTGGAATCAGACTCTACTGGACTGATTCTAAAACCGCTTGTCTCAAGGTTTCCAGTGAAAAAACCGGATGTAGATGAGGCCCCTTATGAGGAAGATGATGATCTTAATGAGGATGAGGAGCTGATGGTGCCCAAGGTGAAGGTGGCAGAAGATGGTTCTCTGATTCTCGATGAGGAAAGGTACTCTATGCCTATTCTCTCAAATGGCAGGCATCTCACAGTAGTATCCATTTGGGAATACGTGTGCTTTTGGGCTAATAGGTCACTACTCATGTGATACTTTCTTGTATATTGGGGCTGGTCTACATAATTGCCATTTCTTTTAAAAACCTAATTATCACTAGAAACGCGTTTAATTTCATCTTTTGACTGAACTCATAACTGTCATTGCTAAACGTATTGATTTCTTGTGAGATTGATGGTCGTAAAAGCATTCGTTTTATCCCCCTCAGTTTAACAGTTCGAGTAACGAGGCCCAAGGGCCCAAGCATCGTGGAGGGGAAGGACCCGATCTTCGAGCGCGGCTCCAACACCACTTACTCCAGCTTCCGAAACCTGGTCTACACCAAGCCGTGGTCCGACAAAGGCAGGACCACTTTAGACAAGTTTCGTTTATTTTGCAGCTAATTTTGTGCCAAGAAAATGAAGGGATTGGTGTCTGGATAGCCACTGTGCTTCAGGGTTATGAAACTAGTTTTCCATGCTGCCCGCTGCAATTTATTTTTCCAGTTTTTTCTTCATTCCCCAGTTTGGGACACCCAAACAACAAATCCAAACAAAACTGATTCTTACAAAGTGTACAGGACATATAATAATTTTTTTGAGCTAATTTGATGTTTATCCCATAAAGTTAAGTGAAAAATTCTAACTGAAAAAAGTATGTTAACCGTGTGTTTAGAGACAGAACATTGAATTGGATCAAACTGACCCCAAACATAATGGGAGGGCTAATTAAACAATTTGCAGTGCTTATTAGCCAGAATGGCTTCGCACCTGACTCGCAGGTAAAGGGAGGGTGGAAAACCAGCTGGTCTTGGACCTCAAGGACCATGATTTGAGGAACAGGGACATAAATCCAAGGAATTACTTTCACTCCTTCCATTGACTCTACGCTATGCTGTTGCACCTCTCCATCTGGTTCTTGCCACAGTCCTCACTGGTATGGTGTAGTGAGTTAGTAAGCTCCACACCAGTCTCAGCTTTGGGTGTCAGATACCATCTAAGTACAGTTAAATTAATGTTTTTTGGAGGGAATGACCGTTTTGAAGGAGTGCTATATGATGTCATGTTTTTGTGTCTCAGAGACGGACATGTTCTTCCTGGCGATCAGCATGGTCGGCTCCGACTTTTCAATGATCTGCGAGCTCTTTCCTCATCGCACCAGGAGGGAGGTTAAGGTATGGCACGCAAAGAGGACTTCGCTTGATGCTATAGCTTGTAACCCTTTTTTATGAAATGATGTAAAATTGTTATTATCTGACATAACTTAGATGTGTGGATTCTTATTCTTGTGTTACAGAACAAATTTAAAAAAGAGGAAAAGGTGAACTCGTGGAGAATTGACAAAGCTTTCAGTAAGTAGCCAAACCTTCTACTTTACTTCACTTACTTTTTGTGTACGCTATATATTGTATTGAAAATGGACACATCTTGGGAGGTTCCATCACTAATTTTGTTCTGGAAGATTGTGGCCGTCATGTAGTAATGTTTTAAACAGAAGAGCGCAGACCGTATGACGTGGAGTTCTTCAGCTCTCTACTGGAACTGGTCTTGGCTGCGGACAAGAAGAAAAAGGAAAGACCCAAACAAAAAATCGTGTCTGGGGAAAAACCGAAGCGCAAACCAAGAGGTAGTTTCAAACACCCTCCTGTCCTCCTCCGCAAACATTTGGAATTTGATATTTTGTGGATTTAAGGCCAAAAAAAAAATAAACCAGTCAATCTAAACGATCAGTTATGCTCCCGTACAGTTAAATCACCCAAAATTGTTGGACGGTATAAAGGTTTATTACCCACTGTTGTCGTCTGATTTTATTCAAGTCGTCTTTTTGAGAATTTGGTGTCAATTTTCATTTAGCCTCTGCCAGGCTTTTATTTAAAATAATAAAAATAATGCCCAAGGTGTTCTGATTCTCACATGTAATTTAAAACATTTGACTTTACCTTCTGTTTCTAGCTAAGAAGGTTTCAGGGAAGGGAGCAAAGGAGGACCAGGATGGCGATGTGGTCGAGCTGGATGACGATGTCGCTGAAGGTGACTTGGACATGGCCGAAAAGGAGAACAAGGACTGCACCAACGTCGCCAAGGGTAAAGACACAAAGAAGGGCGATAAACAGAAGCGAAAGTGGGTGAAGAGTGAGGCGGAGACACAGGAGGACGAAGAGCCCAACGCAGTCGACAAATGTGAAGATGGAGTGAAGAGCAAACGGCGGAAAAAAATGGCAAATGGTGATGACCAAATCAAATAAATCAGACGCTCGGTGCAGGTCAATTTCAGTTGGCAGAAAATGGAGATAACACTATACGGTGTAATACTCTCTCAGAATAATTGGACTGCCAGTTGGTAAACAAACTTTTTCTTGGTAATGATTTTCGATATTAATCTATCGTTAAGTGCATAAGTCAGCTGTTAACTTCCGACTGTCTCTTGAATCACATTTCTTGTGTTTGTAATTTAGTTTGAAATTTTTTGATTGGTTCTTATCCCATTGTTTGTAAGTGGAATCATTACGAGTCTAGCTAATTATGTGTCTCTGAAACAACCCCAGAATAGTTGTCTCAGGAGTGCACCATGCAAATTATACTGCGTTCCCATAGTTTTGCTCTTCGTTGGATGCACAGGATTCTGACTGTACTTATTTTTTTGACTATGTGGATGTCCCTGGTGTTTTGCTGTCTGAACCGTACTTCTGGATTTGCATATGCGTGTGTAAGTAATGGTTAGAGCTTCCCTTCCATCTCTATTCTAGACAAGAAGGCTTCAGCACAGGTAGCCAGTGGGGGGCAGGCCACCGATGATGCCGAGCTGGGTGGCGATGTCGCTCAGGGTGAAGTGGAGACAGCCGAAAAGGAGAACGAGGATCTCTCCAGTCTGGCTGAGGCTTCGGGCGTCACCAAGGGTGCTAAGAAGAGGCGCAAGCGCACCAAGAAGACCGAAGACGAGCAGCAGGAGGAGCCTGATACAACCGAAAATCAAGCCGAAGTAAAGACAAAACGGAGGAAGAGAATGGCTAAAGGTAAAGACCTGAAAATCCATTACTGTGTTCATCATATTGCTTGTATTATGAAACTTTAGTGTTTCGGTGTTATTCAGTATGCAGCAATTGACTTTCTCTCCCATTTTTTTGGACAAATCATGTCACCCTTAAATTTTATTCTAAATCGATGTCTCCCTGAAAGTGTTAGGAAAACCCAAGAATTGGCAATGCTCAGCCTTCCTTCGTTATTTGTGCTTTACAATGGCGTCTTAACTGCTTGGGCACGTACCTTTTCTCTCCTTTTCTCAGGAAAGAGTGCTGTAGTGCAGGACGCGGATGGAGAGCAGCTGTCTCCTGACGTTCAGCCGGGAGACAGTATTGTTGTAGGAGACTTGGAGACGAGCAGTGAGATGAATGAGGACAGCCTCGACAATCCTGATCCGACAAACTCTGGAAAAGCCACTAAAAAGACCCGCAGCCGCGCAAAGAAGGGCAAGAAAGATGTGGAGCAGGGGGAACAGGAGCCGAACTCAACAAGGGAAAAACTGGGAGAACGAAGGGAAAACAACGTAAAAAAGATTCAGATGGTGAATATACTATTTTTATTTAACTTTTATCTTATGTTGAAACGGCACATTCATGATCTTAACAAATGAAAATGCTTCGGTGAAATTAAATTCCTGATTATATGATAGAGCTCTAGTGCTGTTTGTGCAACTATGGATGCATACTACTCAATATTTACAGCCTTTAAGAGAATTTAATGTACAAAAATAGAGGCCGAAGCCATCTTCTTCAGTTTATCACAGTCAGTTATTTTGGCTCTGCAGGTGGAGTCATTTCCGCTGATGTCACAGAGGGTGATGAAGACAAAGCCCAATCAGATTCTGAAGAGGCTGGGGGGTATGTTGCAGCTAATAAGCTTGAGTGGAATAAACCTTGAATTATATTTAATTATGGCTTTTCACTTTTCTTGGAGACTTGAACTGGTTTTCTTTGTCTGACCACTGTTGGGTCTTCATGCATACAGGTCCGAGATGATGGGTAACAAGGTGGAGGGATTAAGGCAGGATGCACCAGAGCAAGATAAACCTGCCCGCATCACCAGAACGAAGGTCAAGCCCAACTTGGGGCGAGGGAGAAGGGCAAAGAACATTCCAGACTCTGGGGAGATGACATTAGACAGCGTGAGAGAAGATGATGTGGTCTCTCACCCGAAGGTATGGACAGTAAAGGGCTACTTTGCCCTTGGCATTGACTCTGCGATTGACATTTAGAAATCTCTGTGAAATGTTTCATATTGGGACATAACCACATTTCTTCGCTGCGCTTGTATGAACTTGTAGCTGAAATGTCGGTTGGCATGAGTGTTAGAGGTAGGCATGGAAACCAAAATCCATTTTGTTCCTTTTTGCTCGCCTCTGCCTTAGCCGTTGTACAGTTGGGGCTTTCTTCGCTATGAGTTGGCCTTTTACTTTGAGTAATCAGTCATTACCTGCCCTTCACGAAGGTGTACTTTGTTGACTGAAGGATAGAGATGTTTGATTTTTGTTCTCATATGACCCTATGTTACAGATTTCGTGTGGCGAATCTGTGCCGGAGGGTGTGCCCGTGACTGACGGGAGCGCTGGCCAACCCTCTGATGAGAGTCCAGCACAAGGCCAGTGGGCGGAGTCTGGTGTATCCATCACTGAGGGACAGGAGGTGACGGACAGGTACAGGTATCCACCCCCCCCTTCTATGTCTCAAATACACAGTGACCTGTCTAATTAATGCTGGGCTGTCCAGTTTTGTGGAGATTAACCATGCAGCTAATTCTCAGTCCAGCCCTAACGCAGCTGACCTGGTTCCAACGGCAAGAAATCTTGCTTATCTTTTAATGGGTGGAATGTAGTGTTAAAGAAAGGATGAAACGAAAACTTATAGGATGGTGGTTCTCCTGGCAATGGGTTGGACAGCCCTGCTAAGTACTTTTCTCATGGCCCTATTTTAGGTTGATGTGAATTTTGCATGGTGCTGAACGTCTTTCTAATGCGGTCAGTAATACATCAAAGATGACTTTATATGCATCACTAGATAATTGTATTTATCTTTGGTCTTTTATATCTGACCCCCCCCATCCTATATTGTTGGAAAAGGATCGATGGTGAGGAGTCCCAACATTCTCCTCCTCCGCCCTCTGAGGCCGTCTCCCCTGAAGGGCATGGCAAGCAGTCCGAAGCAGAGCCAGTGCTCAGTGAGGGAGTGCGTGAAGAGGGCCGTCCCCAGAGCACACTGGAGATGGGGAAATACTGCGAGCAAAAGGAGCAGGAAGAAGGGCTATTGGATGAAGAGGAGATGGGAGAGCAGGACTTTCAGGAGGAGATGGAGCGCGAGGTTGAAGAGGAGGTGGACCGTGAGGAGGTGGTGGAACGTGAAGATAAGGAGGTGGTGGAGCGCGAGGTTGAGAAAGAGGTGGAGCACGAGGTTGAGGAGGAGGTGGAGCGCGAGGTTGAGGAGGAGGTGGAGCGCGAGGTTGAGGAGGAGGTGGAGCGCGAGGTTGAGGAGGAGGTGGAGCGCAAGGTTGATGAGGTGGTGGAGCGCGAGGTTGAGGAGGAGGTGGAGCGCGAGGTTGATGAGGTGGTGGAGCGCAAGGTTGATGAGGTGGTGGAGCGCGAGGTTGAGGAGGAGGTGGAGCGCGAGGTTGAGGAGGAGGTGGAGCGTGAGGAGGAGGTGGAGCGTGAAGATGAGGAGGTGGAGCGCGAGGTTGAGGAGGAGGTGGAGCGCGAGGTTGAGGAGGAGGTGGGTGAGAGGAGGAGGTGGAGGTGAGGAGGAGGTGGAGCGCGAGGTTGAGGAGGAGGTGGAGCGCGACATTAGGGGGCAGGAGGTGGAGCGAGGTTGAGGATGCGCGAGGTTGAGGAGGAGGTGAGGTTGAGGAGGAGGTGGAGCGCGAGGTTGAGGAGGAGGTGGAGAGCGAGGTTGAGGAGGCGAGGTTGAGGAGGGAGGAGGTTGAGGAGGAGGTGGGGAGGTTGAGGAGGAGGTGGAGCGCGAGGTTGAGGAGGTGGTGGAGCGCGAGGTTGAGGAGGAGGTGGAGCGCGAGGTTGAGGAGGAGGTGGAGCGCAAGGTTGAGGAGGAGGTGGAGCGCGAGGTTGAGGAGGAGGTGGAGGAGCGGAGGAGGTTGAGGAGGAGGTGGAGCGCAAGGTTGAGGAGGAGGTGGAGCGCGAGGTTGAGGAGGAGGTGGAGCGCGAGGTTGAGGAGGAGGTGGAGCGCAAGGTTGAGGAGGAGGTGGAGCGCGAGGTTGAGGAGGAGGTGGAGCGCGAGGTTGAGGAGGAGGTGGAGCGCGAGGTTGAGGAGGAGGTGGAGCGCGAGGTTGAGGAGGAGGTGGAGCGCGACATTAGGGAGGAGGTGGAGAGTGAGGAGGAGGTGGAGCGCGAGGTTGAGGAGGAGGTGGAGCGCAAGGTTGAGGACAAGGTGGAGCGCGAGGTTGAGGAGGAGGTGGACCGTGACATTAGGGAGGAGGTGGAGAGTGAGGAGGAGGTGGAGCGCGAGGTTGAGGAGGAGGTGGAGAGCGAGGTTGAGGAGGTGGAGCGCGAGGTTGAGGAGGAGGTGGAGAGTGAGGATGAGGTGAAGCGCGAGGTTGATGAGGAAGTGGAGCGCGAGGTTGAGGAGGAGGTGAAGCGCGACATTAGGGAGGAGGTGGAGCGTGCGGTTGAGGAGGCGGAGCGCGATGTTGAGGAAGAGGTAGAGAGTGAGGATGAGGTGGAGGGTGAGGTTGATGAGGAAGTGGAGCTCGAGGTTGAGGAGGCGCAGAGGGACACTCAGGAGGATCTGCAGCGGGAGCATCAGGAGGAGGTGGAGCGGGAGGTTCAAGAGGAGAAAGAGCTGGAAGAGGCGCTGGAGGAGGAGCTGGGTTATTTGGAGGAAGAGGAACAGGAGGAGGAGCAGATGCTGGTGCCTCTTGGCCTGCATTCACTAGAGCTGGTGTTTAATGAGGTGAGAAAGAGAACTGTTGCTACATGCTGTTGCTTAGCTTGTTATTCAATTTATTGATTATTGTGCCTGAAGTACCCAAATAATGGAAAATTCTTTTCCTTGTTCAGTTCGCCTGCGAGTCATTCTATGTCAAATGTCAGAATGGCTCCCACTTGACCATCTCAGATTTGGCTGAAAAAATTCCAGCGGGTGCATTCACCACCTTATAGGAGAAATCCGAAATTTTAGCTCTCAACTCCTAATAGTTTTGTCAAAAAAAAATTTTTGCAACTAAGTTCTGGCCCTTTTTGAACAGCGATTTCTGAGGAGACACTTTCACATGGCTATATCTAGAAAAGTATTTCAGCTAAGTCCTTCAAATTTTCAGGGGTGAAAATCTGCTACTATAACTTGAGGAATATGGACTTATAAAGGCGTCCCTTTAGTTTATCAAATATTTCTGGGTGCTTAAATTTGCTGGAAAATTTTACTCTACACTCTGCAGTAGCATATTTGAAGGACTGTAAAAAGCCTAATTTCAAAGACATGGATTTGGTAATGCACATATAGCTTCCCATATATGTTGTGTATTTTGTGTTCTAATTCTGCCCCTCTCTTAAGAATAATCTAGAAAATATTAAGGCTTGAAAATGAAAAAAAAAATAGTTTTGTGATATTTTTAGAATTTTATACCAAAAAAAATGACACCATCCACCAACATCAAATTGACTGTTTTCAAAAGATTAGATGCCTGTTACTAACATATCCAAAATGTGTGATGGTGTACTGCTTTATTTTCTCAAAATAAATTTTTGAAAATATGGTATTTTAGTGGATGTGCAGCAATTAATGCCAGCGAAGGCATATTCAAACATTGTTTTATAAAATGCACATATTTAACGATAGAAAGCTCAAACTCAACAAAATGCTCTATTTCAAAAATGTTAACTTACACTTGAAGAATAACCCATGTACAGTTTTCAGATATATATTCGTTACTTGGTGTCGAATTGGCTTTACCGCATCCTCATCTGTGTTGTTTTTTTGTATTATTTTGTGCATTCATTTATTTAGTTTTTTTGTTGTTGTTGTCCCTCTCCACACTATCTTACCCCATGATCTTTTTGCAGCCGGAGATCCCAACAGCTGTGCCCAGTTCCGCAGAACCTGGGGCCGCTGCAGATTCCCATAGCCTCGAGTCTGGGTTCCCAGGGGCAGGGGAGGAGAGCGTGGAGCTCTCTGAGCATCACCTGGACCTGCTGGTGGTAAGCAGCTTCGGTCTCTCCTCGACTGAGGAGATTTGTGGTCTTGGTTCTGTCGATGACAAGTCTTATCCTTTTTTTTCCAGGATGTGATGGAGTCTTTATCCCCACATCTTGTTGCAGGTAAGCTTGACCCTTTGGAGAAGGGCTATTCGGCCTTGTTCCAGGAGTAGGTTTCCACTCCACCACTTACAAAACACATCATTCCCCGGCTGATTTTCACCAAATCAGATGTTTTAATTACCAACCAAGGGTAGCTGAACCAGTTAGACTTTGGAGGTCATTGGGTCTGAGATGAAAGGGGGCAATGATCAACTATTAGGACGTATGAAGCAATGGAAGGTGATATCAACACTTTGCGTTGAGATTTTCCTGTTAAAATTGTGGAACAAAAACCAGCATGCATGGGTGGGTGGCAGCACTGAGTCTGGGAACCAGTGGGTTAATGGCTGTGCAGATGGCCCAAACATGCTTGTCCTTGTTTGCCCTGTAGGAATGCATGCTGCGGAGAACGATGAGGTTGCAAGGACCCTGCTGACCCTCAGTAACCAGGACCTGTCAGCAGCTGCTTCCATCCCCAGTAAGAGTAGACTTCACCTCGTCTGAGTCTGCTTCATGTCCATCAGCCGTGTGTGTGTCTCAAGAGGTCGAGCTGTGATGGCGCTAAAGAGCGTATTTTCACTTCCCTTTTCTGCAGACATTGTGAGTGCCCTGGGTCCTCCTCCTCCAGCTCCTGTGAAACAGTTGGAGGCGAAGACTGTGCAAGCTGGCCCATCTCAAGACAGCAGTGAGACCCCACTGGCATTGACCTCTGACCTCCCCACCCAGTCAGCTCCAGACAGTGAGGCGGAAATGCATTCTTTGGAAGAGCCTGTAGGACTGGTGAAGACCGATCGAGTCGCTGCCACCAGGGAAGTGGCTCTCAGCAGGTGAATATCCTGTGAGGGGTTTCCTGCTTATTTATCCCATTAAAGTTTAGTCCTTTGGAGTGCTTTCATAAAATTCCCTGCCCGTGTTCTAGAACTTTGTTGCACTCAATCACCTGAAGTGATTGTGGTAACAAGGTTGGACTGTTTGGCTAAAAGCATTCGAAGCATACTTTTGTGATCTCACGCCTTCTGACAAAGCGTAATATGGCTGAAGTCCGTGAAGACTGATGTTTATGTTGATATAAAGTAA
Organism: Gymnothorax javanicus; assembly: GCA_029692085.1. Classification (NCBI taxonomy): domain Eukaryota; kingdom Metazoa; phylum Chordata; class Actinopteri; order Anguilliformes; family Muraenidae; genus Gymnothorax; species Gymnothorax javanicus. The sequence goes on from CM056194.1 coordinate 16,704,963, forward strand.
ACTGAAGTTAATTCACTTTGAGGTATGTGTGTGTGTTCACGTGTGCTTATCAGAGAGACCTTGCATTCCGGCTCTGTGGTCCTTGGTTCTCCTCTGAGGCGGCGCAGTCGTTTCCCCAAACCCAAACCCAACTTGGGCCAGGGGACCCGTTTGTCTCGTACCCCACTAAGGGACACCACTCCACCACCCAGCCCAGGTGAGATGCATGGGCAGTGTTTGCTGCAGTTCATGTTGTGAAACTAAAAAAATGCCTTTCTGGCAGAATATCTGTGCAGGTGAAAATCTGTGCCTATTCCAACTAACATAACATACTTTTTTTTTGATGGCAAGGGAATGTTTTGTAAATGCTACAGTATCGCTACTGCACGGCAGTGACATTGTGAGAACACATTGTTTTGGCTGGGGTACAGGTCCCACATTAATAATTGCTGTGCCCTGCTCTTCCGATGCTACATCCCTGGTTTCACACGGTTCCCAGCAGTTATTTGTGACGTATATTTCACACGTTTAGCCTCCTGTGGTGCCCCTGCTCCTGAGGTCTCGCAGTCCCCTGCAGCCAATGAGGAGACGAGGGATGATGGCCGTGTTGTGGAGGGGGATTGTGCCTCTGAACAAAACAAAGGAGCGGGCCCCAGCTCAGAGAAACTCCCCCTCCCTGGAGCTCTAAGGTTTGCTGAATATCGCTTTCCTGCCTGTGTTTAGCTGATATCTGTGTTTCCTGGATTAATTCATTGTTGTGATGCTGAATATTCAGCGCTGTACTTTTTGTGGCCTCAGATTCACTTTGGTCTGTGTGTCCGTGTGTGTGTGTGTGTGTGTGTGTGTTAGTACTCCAAGTGAGACTCCAGTCCAGAGCGGCCCACTGGCGAGACGGAGTCGATTCCCCAAACCTAGACCCAACCTGGTCCAAGCCACCCGTGTACCTCGCACTAAACCACCTCAAATCCCTGAAACCCCCAAAGGAGGTAGGACTCCAGGGATACCATAGAACTTTGTTGACAACGTGTTCTAAGTGCCTGTTAGCAGGCATATTGAATGCTGTCTTCCCATTAAAATTTTGCTTTTTGATTGCTGGTTTTAGTCGCTGATGATGTGTGCGCTGGTCTGGAGGAGTCCATCACACTAACACACTCACAGGAGACGGAGACCTGCGGTCGTGCTGACCTGAGTGTCCAGGGCACTGAGCAAAAGGCAGAGACTGAAATCTTAACCGAACACCAGGACACTAAGAAGTATGTAATAAATGCAGTCCACTACCGAATCTCAGCTACGGTGAACTTGCCGAGCCCTTAGGAGTCTGTGCCGTTCCCTCCAGTGTTCCCCTGGCCTCTTTTGGAAAGGGCACATTATTAGTAATATTTTCATCATAAGAACACCCTTGACTTGTTTTTTGGCAGGGCCCCCACGGAGGAAATGGGAGTCGCCAGCTGCAGTTTTCACTCCCCGCTGGGCTCTCGTCAGCCCCACCCCAGGTCCTCTTTCACGGGCCGCAGCCCTGGACCTGGCGGAGAAGAGACTGAACTGGCGACCCCAGCCCAGGCCGACGCTGGCATGCCTAACATGAGCACTCCTCACCAGGCAAGGCCCCGAGAACCTAGGCCTGAGCTTTAAACATGATTCTCCTTATAACTTTTCTGTTTGTGTTCAATGCAATCATTTTATTCCTTTTATTTTGTGTTATAATGGAAGCAACAGTTTTACGTTACGTTACGTTACATTCATTTAGCTGACGCTTTTATTCAGAGCGACTTGCAGTACAGTTTTTAGTTGAACCCAAGTAAAAATGTGATGGCATATATCCTGCAACTAAAGTTTGCGTTCCTCATGCTTTTCTTTTAGTTATTTTTGAGGGGTGGTCTGTGGTTATGAAATCTTCATCTCAGTCCATTTTATTTGTTAAACGCATCTCACTGAGGCAGTACTGAGGAGGTGTATCCCAGCAGAAATGCATCTTAAGATGGCTACTCTATGCAGTTTCTGTCTGTTAGCGTTATAGAACCAATCATAGTTTGATCGTCTGTCCTCTTTTTCAGAGAGAGCAGATGCTGGAGGATGAGGGCGCTTCATTATCCGCGGGCACATCCGAGCCAGCTGCTGGAATCGTGAGTAAAGTGGATGCTGTGAAATGTCCTTAAAATGAGTCATGATGTCACAAGGGAGGGGTGCTTTTATCTCTGATTGGCCCTCATCTCCCATCCCTTCTTCACTTAAGCTGCTTGTGAATTTTTTTGGGTGTCATTAATTAATGAAGCTGTTTTCGCAGGATGCCTCGAGTGTCAGTACCGATGCCGACATAAGTACTTTCATCAGCCCGGAGTGTATGGAAGGTTCGTCTGAATTTTCGCGTCTTGCTTTTATCAAACTCAAGCCATGCTCTTATCACTTGCTCTTCTAACCAGCAGATCTATCAGGCTGTTGCACTCTTGAAGTGTGGAGGGTCTCACTTGATGCACTTTGAAATGGGCTGAATAAATTAATTGGTCCTTGTCGATACTCATGGCACATCCATTTTGGCCTCTCGTTTACCCTCTAAGGGCTCTCCTGGCTGAATGATGGCGAAGAGCCCACGTTCATCCTGACGTTGTTTGCGATCCCCCACCCGGAGGTTGGAGAGGACCAAACTGGACCGGAAGTTCTGAATCCAGCTGTGGAGGACTCCTTCTCCCCTCAAACATTTGTGGATCCACAGTCTGGATCACTGCAGGTGGCATCAGTAGCACAGAAGTAAGAGACACCTCTATTAGGCTAATATTCCTCACAAATGTGTCACTCCCACAGTGTGGTAGTTCTATCTTTTGAAGGTCTGAATGGAAGCAGGTTAGTGTGCTGTTTAAGCTATGCGACTTTAGCGTACCTCTCCATTCTCTAACTGACTCTCCTCTGTTTACCAAAACCTGGAAATATGATGATGCCAAAAGTTGGGATTACCATTTCTGTGTCTGTACTGCATCTGCCACTGCTGGGCCACTTTCAGCATTTTGTCTGTGCGTGCCATTGCTTCAAGGCTTCAGGGCTAAAGTAATTTATCACAAGGTTTTCCTCCAAAACTGTAACATCCTTATCGAATATTGGATGCTTTGGATGCTAACTGAGAAGGTGTGTTTCCACCAAACTTGAAGCCAATTTTTTATGGGGCCAGATTTCATACATCGTCAATGCAAATTCGCAAATAAACGCAAGAAGGTGCAAAATCGCTTGGGGCAATTCGAGAAGTGTTACATAAATGGCACAAATGACTCGAAATTTGCGTATTGCGCAAGTTGAAAATATTCAAATTGAGCCAGAAATTTGCGCAAGAATAGCACTGTTCTTAAAAGCATCGTTACTACTGGCAGGTACATTAGCTAGCTACGCGAACTGCATTGCTTGAACCAATATAAATATCCAATATAAAGCCAATATAAAGTCATGGTAGCTGTAACAAATAACTAATGGAACACAGTTTCGTGAAGAACAAGTGGTCTAATTGAACATTGAACATGACATCAGTTTTGTGAATATTTTTATTCTCAAGCAGGCGCAATGCTAATTGTGTAAAATGTCTGTGACGTTATTGTAGCAGCATTAGCACAGCCATTATGTAGCTGATTTTCTGAGGATTCCTTGGAAGAACTGCCCCTCAAGGGGTAACAAGGTCAGTGGTGTAAAATTTCATGTCGAAGTTCAACCAAGTTGAGCTGGAATGAAAGCGAAAAGTGAATGGAATTCCATTGCAAATCTTTGAAGTGAGTTAAAAAAAAATGATCTGGCCATCAAGTTTGAGTGACGAAAAGCAAGCCGAAAATTCATTTCGCATTTGGTGAAAACGCGCCGAAATGAGGAGTGCTGCACTTACAGTACAGACGCTGCCGATCCAAACCCCTAACTGCTCCTCAGCTCTTTTCTCTGTTCCCCAGTTCGGAATCTCTGTTGGTAGAAGCGACCTCTGTACTGCCACAGGGGATTGTGGGTCACTCAGACCTCCTTCAGGATGAAGGGGTTGTGGCAGTCGGAGCTGAACAGAGCTCTGCTGGAGGGATGGAGTCTCTGCTTGGCTCCTGCAGCACACAGGACAGGTGAGAGAGTCAGAGATTCACCTGTCACCCTCAGGTGGAGGATTTTCGGGATATATGTAGATCTGACTGTGGGTAGCATTAATTTAAATGCCCATTTTAGAAGCAGCAGAATGTTGTGGATCCAAACCCTGGCTGCTCCTCAGCTCTTCCTGTCTCTGTTCTCCAGCCCTGAGTCTCTGTCAGTGGAAGCAGCAGAGACAGAGTCAGGGAGCGGCTCAGTCACTCACCTGCTCCTGAGCGACGCCCTCGTATCTGTCTGTGAGGAGCAGGGAGAGGGAACAGGGCAGCAAAGGACTGACCTGCAAGAACAGGACCACCTAACTGAGCCCTCCAGAACTGCAGGAGAGACGTCCTTCACTGGTGCCATGGTAACTACCTTCATGTGTGACTGTTATTGGCAAAAGGAGATCTGTTCAGTGAAGCTTCACTCATTGAGTCAAATGTTTATTTTATAGGAGAGCGATAAAGCGGGTCTCACTGGATTATTTGGTGAGTGATATGAACGTACAGTGTCTTCCTCTGTGGTGTGTGCTGTTACTGACATTCTGAGTGAAGGAGGGATAATTTTATCTTTGTGACATAAGACGGTCATCAAGCATTTTCAAAGGAATATGCTGTGAAATCGGACGTCTCTTTCTGATAGGAACTGTAGGCCCAGTAGCAGAACCTGTTGGCCCAGTGGCAGAAGCACTTCACTCAGTGGATGCTGGGACAGACAGGATGCAGGAGAGGGACACACTGTCCCGAGAGAAGAGTAAAGCGCCTGTCAGGACTAGGAGGGGTGGGTGTTTCCTGGAGCTGAAATATACTGAGAGGCATTAAAAATGCAAAGTGGTTTTTATCGTCTAATTTGAAAACTGATAGTTTTTCCCTTTTGCTGATTGACATGATGACCATCAGGTATGGTAAGCATTGCAAAATGTCATGTGTCTGGGTTCGAATCCTTTCATGGTTTAACACCTCATTATGATTATCTAAATGCAGCACAGTTCCCTGGATCATGGTCGTGAATCACATTGAGGGAAATCATTTTGCACATGAAAAGTTGAAGATCAGGGTCAATAAAAAAAAAACACATAAACAAAGTCACATCATTCCCACTTCAAATGCTACAAACAAATTGATCTCGAAAGAATCAAACATTTTGAATGTTGAATGATGGTGTGTCTCAAAGAAAAGATTCTGGACTCATTAGTATCCATTAAATGACTGTATCCAGTCTGCAGGGATGGCACAGAATAACCAGATGTGTCAGCCGTCGTCCCCGACAAAGTGCATCATCTGTGACGCCACAAAAACACATTCCATAAAACGTCTTCTGCCATGTCAGATAATGCATAAGAACTGCTGAATTGACTGCCAGTGTACGATAACAGTGAGGGAAAGTCTCACAACCAAAAGCACAGTTTCCCGAGACGGTGTTTTGCAACTACGAAAGAAACCATTTACCGCTACTTAAAACAGTATATTTTCTAATGCGTTTTTAATGCCTCTCAGTATATGTGTTGGTGTGATCTGGTCATCTTTCAAAGTGTGGATCAAAGAGGCAGTTACCTTAGGCTGTGTTCGAAATCACTCATTACTCACTATATAGTGCACTATAAAGTGGGTTCGCCGTTTTGTAGTGCTGCCTGAATTGTTGGTAAGAATTACTATCCCCTATATAGTGAACTCATTACATCCCACAATCCACCGCGAAATTTAGTGACCAACCGATGGTCACTAACCCAGCAATATGTCCCATCATGCACTGCACACAAACTGAAGAGGAGCAAGATGACGTCATTAACAGCGCTGACAAAACGAGCAGGCTAGTTTCCAATAGTGTTTCTTCCTTCTGTCCATGAGCAAACTATATATGGTCACCTACATATGAGTCCCCTTATAGTGAGTTGGGAATAGCGAATGAGTGAGTGATTTCAGACACAGCCTATGTGTTCTTAAATTGTTAGAATCATGATGATGATGGTGATGATGATGGCTGTCATCGTTATGCCCATGACATTGCATAAATATGTTACTTGGTTAAATTGGTAGTTTTGCATTTAAGAAGATCGCTGGTGGCTGGTGATGTATTGAGTTGTCCTGTGGTGCGCTCAGGTAAGCTGCAGGTGAAGCCGTGTGTCACTAAGAAGAAGCTCAGAGGCTCTGTGAGAGAGGAGCAGGAACTCCTTACTGAAGAAGCACAGCAGCCTGGCCCTGCCCATACACAACCTGCTCCCGCCCACTCCTCCCCACAGACACACCCACCCACAGCACCACACCCTGACAGCCTGCAAGAGGAGCCTCCAGCAACCTCTATACTGCTGCAGGGGATTGTGGGTCGCTCAGACCTCCCTCAGGATGAAGGGGTTGTGGCGGTCGGAGCTGAACAGAGCTCTTCTGGAGGGATTGAGTCTCTGCTTGGCTCCTGCAGCACACAGGACAGGTGAGAGAGTCAGAGATTCACGTGTCACACTTACACTACAGGCCAAAATATTACCAACACCCTCCATTTTACATAATTTGGCTGGTTTTTGTCATCTTAAAGTTAATTTTGAGCAACAAAGGAACATAAAATGTCAAAGGAACACTTGTATTGCCTAAAATTGTTGCTTACTAACAGTTTTACTTCTTGAAATTAAACTTTCAACACGTGTTCCTTCTCTTGGCCAGCATTAGAGCCCCACAGACATGGGTTAAGAGCTTAGCCAATAATAACTTTATTGTAAAACTTGTTGGTCAAACTGATTGGATTTTGTATTTAGCAAACCTTAACACCAGCATACTCTGCCCTTTTGGCAAAGACTGGTTGGTCAGAACTTCATGCTTCAGCTGGACAATGAGCCCAAGCACTCCTCCAAGCTGTGCCAAAGATATCTTGCCAAAACGGAAGACGCAGGAGAGCTTCAGAAGGTGGTGTGGCCCCCCACAGTCACCAGATTTGTCACCCATTGAGTTACTGTATGTTGAACTTGACCAGACAGTCAGAGAGGTGCGCCCATCCAGTTCAAAAGAGCTCATGAAGGACCTCTTGAAAGCCTGGAATGAGTTACCAGGACGTTCTCTTCTTAAACTGCTGAAAAGAATGCCTTGCATATGTCCAGCTGTAATCAAGTCTTCGCGAGGAGGCATTTTAGAAAGTCAAATTTGAATATGTATATCTTAGCAAATAATTTTGCACACTTTGATAAAGATGCGTGTTTTTATGTTATTCTGTTATTTGTTGTTGCTAAAAATACACTTTAAGTAAAAAAAAAACAGCCAAATTATGAAAAGTGCAGGGTGTTCGTAATATTTTGGCCTGTACTGTAGGTTGAGGATTTGTTGGATACACTTAGAGCTGACTGTGGTTTAGTTCATTTAAAGGACCATCTTAGAAGCAGCAGAATATTGTGGATCCAAACCCTGGCTGCTCCTTAGCTCTTCCTGTCTCTGTTCTCCAGCCCTGAGTCTCTGTCAGTGGAAGCAGCAGAGACAGAGTCAGGGAGCGGCTCAGTCACTCACCTGCTCCTGAGCGACGCCGCCCTCATACCTGTCTGTGAGGAGCAGGAAGAGGGAACAGGGCAGCACGGTACTGACCTGCAAGAACAGTGCCACCTAACTGAGTCCTCCAGAACTGCAGGAGAGATGTCCTCCACTGGTGTCATGGTAACTACCTGAATGTGTGACTGTTATTGGCAATAAGAGATCCTCTTCAGAGAAACGTCATTCATGGGGTGAAATCTTTATTTTACAGGAGTGTGGTCCTGAGGGTCTTGCAGGATTACGTGGTAAGAGATGTACCGCTCACTCTCAGTGATGTTAACAACCGCAAACCTTAAAATTTTGAATAAAGTCTGAATTTGTAGTCGAACACACGGTTCATATTCTGAAGATGAAGTTATGAATATGGTCTAGACATTAGTGTGCAGTTAAATAGGGGGAGTCTATGAAAAGTTCTGTCTTTTGTAGAGTGAAACCCAGGTTTATCAAAAAAACAAAGAGAAAGCCCTAGAAAAGCTGTCAATGTGCAGGCTGTGCGATTAGTTTGATCTGAAGTCTAAGATTGTGGAGTACAGAGCCTTATTGAGAAAAAAACATGCCATTCTCCCACACCGTATGGAGTTTGTTCTGTAAATGTATGTTTCACTAATGTACAGTTGTCCGACAACTGACACTTACACTGAAAGGTGTGCTTGTTTCATTGACAAATTTAGTAAGTGAATAGTTTTCTTTTATCTTGAAAAGCATATAGTGCTCTTTTTCGAGATTGGTGCAAGAAATTTACTGCCCCATTGTACCGAAAGGTAAAATTTTGCTTTCACACTGTAAGTTAGGCTATTATGTAATTTGTGCTCTGTATTTTCATTGCTTTCGGGGTACAGAGAAAGACCACAGCAGTCAGACGGTGTCCCTGGTGGTTGAGTCAGATAAACCAGTGGTGGCTGGGACAGACGGGACAATTGAGAGGGACAAATCCGCCCGAGAGAAGAGTAAACCTCCTCCCAGGACCAGGAGGGGTGGGGCATCATTATTTATCTAATATTTACATTTTTTTATGTTTTTGGATGGTAGTGGATTAACGCAAATTTCTTAAAGAAAATTGTCGTCATTTATAAGTATACTTAGGTTTAACACGTGAAACATTTTATGTGTGTTTTATGAGCATTAACCCCTCTGCGCAGATTTAGACGCCGGCGTCTGTGGATTCCGAAATTTATTTGCCAAATAATTCTGTGATTGAATTTCCAAATGTCTTGCTTCTCTGGAATAATTTTCCACCGTCTCTGTGATGTAAATACTGAGTGATAAAGCCTTTAATAGGCTCATGCACAACAAGAAAAATTGATGTTATTTGTATTCTGCGCAAAGGGTTAATGAAAAAGTGCCAAATCGCAAAGTGTTACGTTTTTTGAAAGATTCCTAGATTTGTACTTTAGTGTCCTATCATGCGCTCAGGTAAGCTGCAGGTGAAGCCGTGTGTCACTAAGAAGAAGCTCAGAGGCTCTGTGAAAGAGGAGCAGGAACTCCTTACTGAGGACGCAGAGCAGCCTGGCCCCGCCCATACACAACCTGCTCCCGCCCACTCCTCTGCACAGACACACCCACCCACAGCACCACTCCCTGACAGCCTGCAGCAGGAGCTTCCAGCAACCTCTGTGCTGCAGCAGGGGATTGTGGGTCGCTCAGACCTCCCTCAGGATGAAGGGGTTGTGGCAGTCGGAGCTGAACAGAGCTCCCTTGGAGGGATGGAGTCTCTGCTTGGCTCCTGCAGCACACAGGACAGGTGAGAGAGTCAGAGAGTCACCTGCCACACTCAGGTGGAGGATTTGCTTGATGCATATAGTTCTGCTTGGGTAGCGTTGACTGTATCCCCAGAAGAGGAGTTGGGGGTACTGTGTATTAGCGATCGTTACGCCGCGTCCGTCAACGCCGAGTCAGTCGAGTATTCTTCTCAGCGTGCTACTGGTTACTGTTCTTTATGGATTCATTCCATATTTGTCATGGACATTGTGTGTGGTTGGGTCACAAAGCCTTTCGATTTTGAGAGTGATAGCTGTAGAGTGTTCAAGGATACACATCGATGTGCAAGCGACTGGCTGTCTAGTTTAAAAGACCATTTTAAACCTCACAGAATGCTGTAGATCCAAACCCTGGCTGCTCCTCAGCTCTTCCTGTCTCTGTTCTCCAGCCCTGAGTCTCTGTCAGTGGAAGCAGCAGAGACAGAGTCAGGGAGCGGCTCAGTCACTCACCTGCTCCTGAGCGATGCCCTCATACCTGTCTGTGAGGAGCAGGAAGAGGGAACAGGGCAGCACGGGACTGACCTGCAAGAACAGCGCCACCTAACTGAGCCCTCCAGAACTGCAGGAGAGACGTCCTTCCCTGGTGCCATGGTAACTGCCAGCATGTGTGACTGTTATTGGATATAGGAGATCCACTTCAGTGAAACGTCATTCATGGGGTGAAATCTTTATTTTACAGGAGTGTGATACTGAGGGTCTTGCAGGATTACGTGGTAAGAGATGTACCGCTCACTCTCAGTGATGTTAACAACCGCAAACCTTAACATTTTGAATAAAGTCTGAATTTGTAGTCGAACACACGGTTCATATTCTGAAGATGAAGATATGAATATGGTCTAGACATTAGTGTGCACTTAAATAGGGGGAGTCTATGAAAAGTTCTGTCTTTTGTTGAGTGAAACCCAGGTTTATCAAAAAAGAAAAGAAAGCCCTAGAAAAGCTGTCAATGTGCAGGCTGTGCGATTAGTTTGATCTGAAGTCTAAGATTGTGGAGTACAGAGCCTTATTGAGAAAAAAAACATGCCATTCTCCCACACCATATGGAGTTTGTTTTGGAAATGTATGTTTCACTAATGTACAGTTGTCCGACAACTGACACTTACACTGAAAGGTGTGCTTATTTCATTGATAAATTTACTAAGTGAATAGTATTCTTTTGTCTTGAAAAGCATATAGTGCTCTTTTTCTAGATTGTTGCAACATATTTACTACCTCATCGTACCGAAAGGTAAATTTTTGCTTTCACAGTGAAAGTTTGGCTATTATGTAATTTGTGCTCTGTATTTTCATTGCTTTTGGGGTACAGAGAAAGACCACAGCAGTCAGACTGTGTCCCTGATGGTTGAGTCAGATAAACCAGTGGAGGCTGGGAGAGACGGGAAGAGTGAGAGGGACACATCCGCCCGAGAGAAGAGTAAACCACCTCCCAGGACCAGGAGGGGTGGGGCATCATTATTTACCAAATACATATATTTTTCGTCTTTTATGGATGGTAGTGGCTTAAAGTAATACTCTTCAAGAACATTTTTGTCATTTATTAATATACTGGGGTTTAACGTGAAACATTTTACATGCATTTTGTTAGCATAAATGAAAAAGTGCCAATTCACAAATTGATTAGTTTTTCTTTTGAAAGATGACGAAATCTGTACTTCACTGTCCTATCATGCGCTCAGGTAAGCTGCAGGTGAAGCCTTGTGTCACTAAGAAGAAGGTCAGAGGCTCTGTGAGAGAGGAGCAGGAACTCCTTACTGTGGAAGCAGAGCAGCCTGGCCCCGCCCATACACAACCTGCTCCCGCCCACTCCCCACAGACACACCCACTCACAGCACCACACCCTGATGACCTGCAGGAGGAGACATCTTCAGCCTCTGTGCTGCAGCAGGGGATTGTGGGTCGCTCAGACCTCCCTCAGGATGAAGAGGGAGAGGCAGTCGGAGCTGAACAGAGCTCTGCTGGAGGGATGGAGTCTCTGCTTGGCTCCTGCAGCACACAGGACAGGTGAGAGAGTCAGAGATTCACCTGGATTTGCTGGATGTATGAAGATCTGGCTGTAGATAATTTAAAAGACCATTTTAGAAGCAGCAGAATGTTGTGGATCCAAACACTGGCTGCTCCTCAGCTCTTCCTGTCTCTGTTCTCCAGCCCTGAGTCTCTGTCAGTGGAAGCAGCAGAGACAGAGTCAGGGAGCGGCTCAGTCTCTCACCTGCTCCTGAGCGACGCCCTCATACCTGTCTTTGAGCAGCAGGAAGAGGGAACAGGGCAGCACGGTACTGACCTGCAAGAACAGCGCCACCTAACTGAGCCCTCCAGAACTGCAGGAGAGACGTCCTTCACTGGTGCCATGGTAACTACCTGCATGTGTGACTGTTATTGGCAATAAGAGATCCTCTTCAGAGAAACGTCATTCATGGGGTAAAATCTTTATTTTACAGGAGTGCGATACTGAGGGTCTCGCAGGATTACGTGGTAAGAGATATATCCATATCTTTCTCGGTGATGTAAAGGTGTGGAGTTGTTGATATTTTGGATAAAATCTGAATTTGTAGTTGAACATGTTTCATATGCTGAAGATGAAGATATGAATATGGCCTGGACATTAATGTGCAGTTAAATGGGGCGGGGGGGGAGAAGTCTATGAAAAGTTCAGTCTTTTATATAGTGAAACCCAGGTGTATCAAAAAAATGAAATGCCCTTAAAAAGCTGAGAATGTGCAGGCTATGCGATAAGTTTGGTCTCGAGTCTAAGACTGTGGAGTATGGATTCATATTGAGAAAAATTCATGCCATTCCTCTGCACCGTATGGAGTTTGTTCTGTAAATATATGTTTCACTAATGTACAGCTGTCTGACAATTAATATCTTTACTGAAAGTTGTGCTTATTTCATTGATAAATTTAAGAAGTGAATAGTTTTTTTTTTTTTGAAAAGTATATTGTGCTCTTTTTCTACTACCCCAATTCTGAAATAGTTGGGACGAAGTGTTAATTGTGAATAAAATCAAAATGCAATGACTTTCAGATCACATGAGCCAATATGTTATTTACAACAGAACATAGATAACATTTCAAATGTTGAAACTGAGACATTTTACATTTTTATCCCCAAAATAAGCTGATTTCAAATTTTCTGGCTGCAAGAGGTCTCAAGAAAGTTGGGACTCAGGCAAAAAAGGGCTGAAAAAGCAATTAATATATAAGGGAATCAGCTGAAAGAACGTTTAGCAAGTAATTAAGTTAACTGGCATCAGGTGTGTAACATGATTGGCTATAAAAGGGATGTCTTAGAGAGGCTGAGTCTCTCAGAAGTAAAGATGGCCAGAGGTTCTCCAACCTGTGAAGGCTTGCGTAAAAAAATTGTGGAATACTTTAAAAACAATGTTCCTCGATGTCAAATTGCAAAGGCTTTGAAGGTCTCATCATCAACAGTGCATAACATCACCAAAAGATTCAGAGAAACTGGAAAAATCTCTGTGCATACGGGACAAGGCCGAAGACCTTTACTGGATGCCTGTGATCTTCGGGCCCTCAGATGCCACTGCATCACTCACCGGCATGATTCTGTCATTGACATTACTAAATGGGCCCGGGAATACTTCAAGAAACCACTGTGTGTAAACACAGTCCGCCGTGCCATCCACAGATGCCGCCTAAAACACTATCATGCAAAAAGGAAGCCATTGTTGAACATAATCCAGAAGCGCTGCCGTGTTCTGTGGGCCAAGGCTCATTTAAAATGGACTGTAGCAAAGTGTCCGGTGGTCAGACGAGTCCAAATTTGACATTCTTGTTGGAAATCATGGGCGTCGTATCCTCCGGGCTAAAGAGGAGAAAGACCACCCCTCCTGTTCTCTGCATTCAGTTCAAAAGCCAGCATCTCTGATGGTATGGGGATGCATTAGTGCATATGGTGTGGGACACTTGCATGTTTTAAAAAGCACCATGAATGCTGAAAGTTATATAAAGGTTTTGGAGCAACATATGCCCCCCTCCAGACGACATCTATTCTAGGGAAGGCCTTGTGTATTTCAGCAGGACAATGCAAAACCACATACTGCAGCTATTACAACAGCATGGCTTCGTAGTAGAAGAGTCCCTGTGCTGAACTGGCCTGCCTGCAGTCCTGATCTTTCACTGATTGAGAACATTTGGTGCATAATTAAACGAAAAGTCCGTCAAAGGCGACCCAAAACTCTCCAGCAGCTGGAAGCCTGTATTAAACAAGAGTGGGATCAAATTCCAATGGCTAAACTCAAGGAACTTGTCTCCTCAATGCCCAGATGCCTCCACTCTGTGAAAAAGAAGAGGGGATGCTACACCATGGGAAACAGGCCCCTGTCCCAACTTTCTTGAGACCTGTAGCAGCCATCAAATTTTAAATGAGCTCATTTTGTGGATAAAATTGAAAAATTTCTCTGTTTCAACATTTGTTCTCTCTGTTCTATTGTGAATAAAATACTGGCTGGTGTGATTTGAAAGTCATTGCGTTTTAATTTTATTCACAATTTACACTTTGTCCCAACTATTTCGGAATTGGGGTTGTAGATTGTTGCAACAAATTTACTGCTCAGTTGTACCAAAAGGTAATTTTTTTCTGTCACAGTGTAAGTTAGGCTATTATGTAATTTGTGCTCTGTATTTTCATCGCTTTTGGGGTACAGAGAAAGACCACAGCAGCCAGACTGTGTCCCTGATGGTTGAGTCAGATAAACCAGTGGAGGCTGGGAGAGACGGGACAAGTGAGAGGGACATATCCGCCCGAGAGAAGAGTAAACCACCTCCCAGGACCAGGAGGGGTGGGGCATCTTTATTTACCAAATATATAAATTTTTTGTCTTTTATGGATGGTAGTCGATTAAAGTAATATTTTTCAAGAACATTTTTGTCATTTATTAATATACTGGGGTTTAACGTGAAACATTTTACATGCATTTTATTAGCATGAATGAAAAAGTGCCAATTCACAAATTGATAAATTTTTCTTTTGAAAGATGATGAAATCTGTACTTCACTGTCCTGTGGTGCGCTCAGGTAAGCTGCAGGTGAAGCCGTGTGTCACTAAGAAGAAGCTCAGAGGCTCTGTGAGAGAGGAGCAGGAACTCCTTACTGAGGAAGCAGAGCAGCCTGGCCCCACCCATACACAACCTGCTCCCGCCCACTCCTCTGCACAGACACACCCACTCACAGCACCACACCCTGACAGCCTGCAGCAGGAGCCTCCAGCAACCTCTGTGGAGCAGCAGGGGATTGTGGGTCACTCAGACCTCCCTCAGGATGAAGGGGTTGTGGCAGTCGGAGCTGAACAGAGCTCTGCTGGAGGGATGGAGTCTCTGCTTGGCTCCTGCAGCACACAGGACAGGTGAGAGAGTCAGAGAGTCACCTGTCTCACTCAGGTGGAGGATTTGCTGGATAAATGTAGATCTGACTGTGGGTAGCGTTCATTTTAAGGACCATTTTAGAAGCAGCAGAATGTTGTGGATCCAAACCCTGGCTGCTCCTCAGCTCTTCCTTTCTCTGTTCTCCAGCCCTGAGTCTCTGTCAGTGGAAGCAGCAGAGACAGAGTCAGGGAGCGGCTCAGTCACTCACCTGCTCCTGAGCGACGCCCTCATACCTGTCTGTGAGGAGCAGGGAGAGGGAACAGGGCAGCACGGGACTGACCTGCAAGAACAGCGCCACCTGACTGAGCCCTCCAGAACTGCAGGAGAGACGTCCTTCACTGGTGCCATGGTAACTACCTTCATGTGTGACTGTTATTGGCAATAAGAGATCCTCTTCAGTGAAGCATCATTCATGGAGTCAAATCTTTTTTTTTCAGGAGAGTGATACTGAAGGTCTCACGGGATTATGTGGTAAGAGATTTAACCATATCTTTCTCAGTGATGTCTTGGCATGCAGTTGTTGACATTTCAAATGGTCTGAATTTTGTAGTTGCACACGTGTTTCATATGCTGAAGATGAATTAAGGCAACCAGATCTTAATACAGCAGGACCTAATGAATTTTCTGCATGAGCATCACTAGAGTGAGCACTAAGGACCTGGTGATGTCTCTGAGTCACTGAACTCAAGTAAGCAAGATGTAACAGAGTATAAATCAAGACTTTATGCATGACATGAATATGCACCAGACATTTGAGTGCACTAAAATGGTGAGGCTCTGTAAATATTTCTGTATTTTCTGTATGGTGAAACTGAAGTGTATTGAAATAGGAAATGCTTTGAAAAAGCTGAAAGTGCAGATTATGTTAATGGCTTGATGACAAATCCATAATTGTGGAGAACAGAGCCAAACTAAGGGGAAAAAACACTCCTTGTCGCCGCATTTTAGAGCTTGTTTTATAAACGTATGTTTCACTAACACTCAGCTGAGCAATAATTGATATCTTTACTAATTAGATATGGTAATTTCATATTTGAATTAAAAAGCAAATAATTTCCTTTTATCGTAAGCTTTATATTGCTTTCTTTTATAAAATAATTTGTGCTCTGTATTTTCATTGCTTTTGGGGTACAGAGAAAGACCACAGCAGTCAGACTGTGTCCCTGATGGTTAAGTCAGATAAACCAGAGGAGGCTGGGAGAGACGGGACGAGTGAGAGGGACACATCCGCCCGAGAGAAGAGTAAACCACCTCCCGGGACCAGGAGGGGTGGGGCATCATTATTTATCATTAGGCTAACATTTTTAATAGTAATATGGGTGGCAGTGGATTCAACTTTTTTTTTTTTTTTTTTTTTTTTTGGAAGAAAGTGTCATCCTTAGCGAATATTCTTGGGTTTTATGCATAAAACACATTGTTTTTATGTATTCACTACATTTATGAGCACAGAAAAGTTGCTGATGGTTTAACAGTGATGCATTAGTCTGTGAAAGATGACTAAATCTGTACTTCCCTGTCCTGTGGTGCGCTCAGGTAAGCTGCAGGTGAAGCCGTGTGTCACTAAGAAGAAGCTCAGAGGCTCTGTGAGAGAGGAGCAGGAACTCCTTACTGAGGACGCAGAGCAGCCTGGCCCCGCCCATACACAACCTGCTTCCGCCCACTCCTCCCCACAGACACACCCACCCACAACACCACACCCTGACAGCCAGCAAGAGGAGCCTCCATTGACTTCTATACTGCTGCAAGGGATTGTGGGTCACTCAGACCTCCCTCAGAATGAAGGGGTTGTGGCAGTCGGAGCTGAACAGAGCTCTTCGGGAGGGATGGAGTCTCTGCTTGGCTCCTGCAGCACACAGGACAGGTGAGAGAGTCAGAGATTCACCGGGATTTTCTGGATACGCATAGTGCTGACAGTAGATAATTTAAAAGATCATTTTAGAAGCAGCAGAATGTTGTGGATCCAAACCCTGGCTGCTCCTCAGCTCTTCCTGTCTCTGTTCTCCAGCCCTGAGTCTCTGTCAGTGGAAGCAGCAGAGACAGAGTCAGGGAGCGGCTCAGTCAGTCACCTGCTCCTGAGCGATGCCCTCATACCTGTCTGTGAGGAGCAGGAAGATGGAACAGGGCAGCAGAGAACTGACCTGCAAGAACAGCACCACCTAACGGAGCCCTCCGGAACTGCAGGAGAGACGTCCTTCACTGGTGCCATGGTAACTACCAGCATGTGTGACTGTTATTGGCAATAAGAGATCCTCTTCGGTGAAGCATCATTCATGGAGTCAAATCTCTCTTTTTTTTTTTTTTTTTTTTTTTTCAGGAGAGTGATACTGAAGGTCTCATGGGATTATGTGGTAAGAGATTTAACCATATCTTTCTCAGTGATGTCTAGGCATGCAGTTGTTGACCTTTCAAATGGTCTGAATTTTGTAGTTGCACACGTGTTTCATATGCTGAAGATGAATTAAGGCAACCAGATCTTAATAAAGCAGGGCCTAATGAATTTTCTGCATGAGCATCACTAGAGTGAGCACTAAGGACCTGGTGATGTTTCTGAGTCACTGAACTCAAGTAAGCAAGATGTGACAGAGTATAAATCAAGACTTTATGCGTGACATGAATGTGGACCAGACATTTGAGTGCACTAAAATGGTGAGGCTCTGTAAATATTTCTGTATTTTCTGTATGGGAAAACTGAAGTGTATTGAAATTGGAAATGCTTTGAAAAAGCTGAAAGTGCAGATTATGTTAATGGCTTGATGACAAATCCATAATTGTGGAGAACAGAGCCAAACTAAGGGGAAAAAACACTGCTTGTCGCAGCATTTTAGAGCTTGTTTTGTAAACATATGTTGAACTAACACCCAGCTGTGCAATAATTGATATTTTTACTAATTAGATATGGAAATTTCATATTTGAATTAAAAAGCAAATAATTTCCTTTTATCATAAGCTGTATATTGCTTTCTTTTATAAAATAATTTGTGCTCTGTATTTTCATTGCTTTTGGGGTACAGAGAAAGACCACAGCAGTCAGACGGTGTCCCTGGTGGTTGAGTCAGATAAACCAGTGGAGGCTGGGAGAGACGGGACGAGTGAGAGGGACACATCCGCCCGAGAAAAGAGTAAACCACCTCCCAGGACCAGGAGGGGTGGGGCATCATTATTTATCATTATGCTAACATTTTTAATAGTAAAATGGGTGGCAGTGGATCAAACTTTTTTGAAGAAGAAGAAAATGTCTTCCTTAGCAAATATTCTTGGGTTTTATGCATAAAACACATTTGTTTTTATGTATTCACGACATTTATGAGCAATGGAAAAGTTGCTGACGGTTTCACAGTGATGCTTTGGTCTTTGAAAGATGGTCTGTACTTCCCTGTCCTGTGGTGCGCTCAGGTAAGCTGCAGGTGAAGCCGTGTGTCACTAAGAAGAAGCTCAGAGGCTCTGTGAGAGAGGAGCAGGAACTCCTTACTGTGGAAGCAGAGCAGCCTGGCCCCACCCATACACAACCTGCTCCCGCCCACTCCTCCCCACAGACACACCCACCCACAGCACCACTCCCTGACAGCCAGCAGGAGGAGGCAGCTTCAGCCTTGGAGCCGCCGCAGGGGATTGTGGGCCGCTCAGACCTCCCGCTGTCAGTAGGGGATGCAGCAGCTGGAGAAGAAGAAGAGGACAGCCGTGCTGGAGGGGAGGGGCACAGCCTACCTCAGTCCACGAGCCGCACGCTCGTAAGGTTAGGGAACATTCCGGAGAGGGTTCAGAAGCAGTGCAGTTGACGGGCACAGTCATTAGCTTTAGACTGCACAATTGAGGCTCTTCTGGTAAACCAAACAGTGCTTTGACTGCTTGTGTGTGCACTTGTACTCACCTGAAGTAATTTTTGTGATATAACGTCAGTCCAAATAAATTCAGTTTCCAAGCTGAAAAAACTCAGAATTCTGTTCATTCTTCTATTTCTTTTTGAGGGCTGGACGAGCGCCCAGGGGATTCCTGTCCTTCCTCTCGACCAGCAGTGCTGCCAGCCAGGCTTCCCGCACTGCTGCGCGCATTTCCCAGAATCCCACAGTGAATACCTCGTACTCAGGGAGAAGGAGGACTACCGGACCAGCCCTCCGGGAGACATCCACACATGACTCTCCACACAGCTCGGCCTCCGCAGAACAACAGCCTGGCACCTCCCTCACCCAGCCATCTCCTGGGGTAACTTCATTCTTCGCTCTGGTGATGACCTTACATTGGGCTACCAATAGTCAACAGGGCTGATGGTGTATTTGGTGTGATGCATCTTTCAGATCTTTAACGATTTCATCATTCAATGTTTAGTCACTGTTCAAGTGCTTCAGAATTCTTATGAGGGAAGTCTTGATATTTTCACTTCCAATGGGGTGAATGGAAAAAAACAACCTAGGTTTGTAACTTTCAAAGGTGTAATGATAACTGATCATTTCAGAGCAATGACTTGGTTGTAAATATGATCAAGGGCACATTAAAGAAACTGCCATGCCATTTTACACCTCCAGAAAGACTTGTCTCGTAATGATTCCCGATGTTTTTCCAGGCAGCGAACTCTCAGCTTTCGGTATCCACTGAGGGCGAGTTCCTGTGTTCAAGATCTTCGGAGACTGAAGACGAGCCAACTAAAGTATCAGAGTTCTACTTCCAGGACATATTCACAGAAGTCCAGGAGTCAGACTGATACTGTCGCCCTTTATGTAGACTGGGATCTCTGCTGGTCACACCCTCCCCATGACGCTGGCCAGAAGTAACTATTTGCACATGTCAAATCTGCCTCAATATATTTTTTTTATTTTTGTTTTATTGCTTTTGAAATCGCAAAGCATTGTTGTATTGCGTATGTGTGGATCTCTCGCTGCAGGTATGAAGCTAAAATGAGTTCAGCGTTCTTATGTCGAAGTTCTCAGGTAGAAGTTCTCAGGAGTTGTGTGTCCTCTGAGAACGTGTTCCAGTAATTCATTGTGTGTCAGTATTATTCTCAATGATGGCCCATCATGAAACTTCAGATGATGTTTAATTTGAACTGTTAGCTCATGGGCTGAATATTTTTTTCAGTATTTATTAATCAGTTCTTATAGCGGCAAATTTGAAGTTCTCATGACAATAAGCCAACATAATTTTTTGCTTGACGCACTTACAATATCATGCACAAGCCAAATTTTAGCAAAGCCAAAAAAACTTAATTATAAGGATTCATCCTATTTTTTTATGAGCCAGGAGGTATACAATAAATCCCCCCCCGGTTTGCATCACAAACCAGTTTGAATGAACGCAGAAGTACACTACAACAAAATCTTCCAACATCAGTCTGTTATCTTTCAATGATTAATAATCTGCAAAATTTAGCACAGTTTTGCATTCATTAAAAAAGGTTATCTCAGAATATATTTGGTGTGGGAGATCTGAGGAAGTATGCATCTTTGCATTGACTTTGTTTCTACAAATCCTTGTGCCTTCTGTTGGTTTTGCGGCTTTTTGCAACAAAAGACTTGGAAAACTTCTGCCTTAAATGACGTGGAAGCAGAATTGACTGACTTGAGATTACTTCACCCATTCATGCATTTGAGCTGACCTTTTAAATTTACAGTTTCAATGTTATTTTATGTCATGTGATTATTATAATCAGTATCAATTATGTATTCAAACAGGTATTTGTTATGCTATTGAGTATACCAAACATTTAGATTTGTTATGCTCCAGCGGCAGTGATAATAAGACACATTTGACTTGATGTATTGCCCTCAGCATAGTTACCTCTCTAGAAAAGAGGTACAAATGCCTTCATGGAGTCCCTAAGTTCAAATCGGTGCTAGTGCTAAGCTTGTACTTTCATTGTTTGGAGTGAGCCTTCAGAATTTCATGACTGTTTACTATTAATAAGATGAGCACTGGATGAATTGTTCTTTGCCGTCTTAATTCTTCGGTATTCTTATTGTTTGAAGTTGACATAATGCCCAGTAATTTGTTTGCATCGAAGTTTGTTTAAATGCTCCAGTTATTCGGTTTGAAATTTAATGCACAGAAAATAAGGAACACTATGAAATAATGGTGCTTGTTTTTGATGGTACTTCCAAGTTTTTCCTCTCATATATAGCTACCTTGTTTGCCATGAGAATCAACTTTGTATTCATTTTGGTTTGGATGTGGAAAGTCATTCTGAATGTCCTGTCAACTTGAATTTTTAAGTTTTGTTTTTTATTGATAAACCTGAATCTATTAAGTATGTTTTTCTCTTGAACCTCAGCATCAGCTTGCGTTTTTTTTTTTTTTTTGGTGTATAGCACCAAGATATCTCATTAAGACACTTTGATCAAAGAGAGTGCTATTGTAACGGATTGTCTCATATTTGTATAAATGGGAAAAGTCAGAGTTCACCTCAGAGAGCAGAAGTGCTGAAGTCTTCCGTTCCAATCATCTGAATTTGCTGCATTGCATCATTCTTTTACTCTGACATAGAATTTGTTGGTGAATTCAGCTGGTTGAGTTTGTGGTTGGAAGAAATGCATGATGGGATTTTCATGTTTTGACCCCTTGAATTTTGAGTGCCCCCAGTTTTGCAAATTGTGTCCTATTCTGGTGGATTTTTGTAGATGACCTTAGACTGTGATGATGAACGCGGATCTTTGCTCACTTGAGTGATTTTCAGTCTGTACTGCAGTTTTCAGCAATGTGTTCAGCATCACTGAGGTGATGTCCATACATTGTGCAAAAACATGGTTTTGTTCTGAGAAGCTGTATATTTCTAGTGTAATTTTATTTTATTTATTAGTGGCCTGCTGTATTTCATGAACTGGTTAAGGTTGAAAGGTTAAACATTCACACACTGTACCCATATCTTTCGTAATTTATGTTGCTGAGTTTATATTTTGTCTGGAAGCTGTTGATACACTTTCTTCTAGATCAGGAAAATATGCAGCATGGGAAATCTTTGCTTGCTGTGTGACTTAATTTAAATAAAACCAAAATAAATGTTTTTATGAGTTTATGAGGATATTGGAATTTCAGTATTTATTTTATTCTACCAGAGTTGAATGTTTACCTTCGAGGACATATGTCTGGGAGAGGGACTCCCTCAAAAAAAAAAAGAAAACCCTGCTCGACTGTAGCCTAAAATCATGAAAGCTGGCACTAACATTCTGGCAATAAGTCCTTTGTGTTCCTTTACGGCAGTGTTTCTCATCTCCAGTCCTGGGGACCTGCAACCCTACACATCTGTGTTCCAGCTCAGCAATGGCATGATTCAGTTAATCAGCTCATCCTAATCATCAGTCTCTTAGTTCATTGAATCAAGTGTCCTAAGTTGAGAAACACTGCCTTAAGACATTAAACTTTCCGAGAGAGAATTTTTAAGAACAGTGTTTTACAATTAAATGGTTGCTGGATGCATTGATCTACCTCGGCATGGCCTTATACCTATACCTTAATAAAGTTCTTTGTCATATGCTTGACATATCAATTCAAAACAAGCACACCAAGAAAGACAAGCTGCAATAAAACTATACAGAAAACTAACGTTACCATGTGGGTAATTTTTATGTTGCAAAGTAGCCTTATCCACGAAATTTGAATGCCAGAATAAGCAACAAAAATATGTAACATTTGATCCCCTGTGCTTGAAATAATTACAGTCGCGCCCAAAATTATTCATATCCCTGCCAATTTTTGTTTTTTGAGATATTTTCTGACAAATCAAATTTATTCTTGCACAAATGACACAGTAAGTTGACATAAGGCTGTAAGAAGTACAGTAAACAATTTTTCAAGAAATACAATACTTTTTGGTATTTTATTTGATAGATTTACAAAAAATGCCATGTCCAGAATTATTCATACCCTTTTCTCAGTAATTGATGGCAAAGCCTTTATTCACGGTTACAGCCTTCAAACACTTCCTGTGGTTGATCACTAGGTTTCTACACGTCCCCACGGGGATTTTGGCCCACTCCTCTTTGGCAAACTTCTCCAGATCCTTAAGGTTTGAGGGTCTCCTTGCCATGACCTTGGTCTTCAGTTCCCTCCACAGATTCTCAATTGGATTGAGGTGGGAGCTCTGGCTTGGCCACTCCAAAACGTTCACTTTGTTGTCCACTAACCATTTCTTAACTGATTTGGACGTGTGTTTAGGATCATTATCCTGTTGGAAGATCCATTCCTGCCCAAGACCAAATTTTTCGGCGGATTGCTTAATGTTTACACTGAGGATCTGGATATACTGGTCCTGTTTCATGATGCCATTCACTTTAACAGGGTTTCTGGGCCCATTCGCTGAAAAGCAACCCCAGAGCATGATACTCCTGCCACCTTGTTTGACCGTTGGGACCGTGTTTTTCGGGTTGAATGCTTCACCTTTCTTACGCCAAACAAAAGCCCCATCTCTGTGCCTAAACAGCTCCGCCTTTGTTTCATCCGTCCATAACATTGACAGCCAGAAGCTTGTATCTTCATCCAGGTGAGCTTTTGCGAAGGCTAGACGAGTTCTTGTGTGTCTGGGTTGGAGAAGTCTAAGCGGTGTAAGAAAGGTGAAGTGTTCAACCCGAGAAAAACTGTCCCAACGCTCAAACAAGGTGGCAGTGCTTTGGGACAGGGGAGGGGCTCACGGCAGCACCGGCTGCTCGTTCAGGACAGTAAGTGCAGAACGAAACGTGCTTTCACGTCAGTCGCCAAAACACCATAAAAGTCTCCGATAACGCCAGAAAAATGTAGCTAGATTTGTCGCTGGTCGCTTTTTACAAAAAAAAGTCGCCAAGATGATTTGGAAAGTCGCCACATATAGCGAGAAAGTCGCCAAGTTGGCAACACTGCATGGCGCTCCGTCCCCGCAAAACTTGTTTGCAATTCGTTTGTGGGTCAGGGGCTCCGGATTTTGTCCAGTTCATCTCAAATTTTCCTCGCTTTGGGTATTACCATGACCTGTTTGCCAAATACCGTTTCGAAAAGCTTTTGACCCATTAGTCTGCGCACGCACATTACAATGTTATTGAAAGCGACTGTCCCTAATGCGATCGTGGGCTGCAGCCAAGCGTACATCGCAACATCATGGCTTGGTGTAGGGCCGTTTCTATTTGCTATCTAAGATCGGGGGGTGGGAGCTGGTTGTGTGCAGCGTTAGCGCTGTCAAGCCTGAATTTCTACTAACTTGCAGCGAGGCGGTTGAGACTTCAGTGGATGCAGTTTATTTAGCATATGTTTGGCAGACATATGCTGCATCGACTATGATTTTGCACACGTTTAGACCGTCGTTGTGTCTGTTCAGATGCTTGAGGACTGTTCCAGTCGTCCGGTCGCGATTTTACCACGGGGATAGTGTAGCCACGCTAGGCTCGCAGCCTGATGTGCAGTCGCCTCTTTACCAGGTAGGCCGAAGTGGAAGCCTCGGACTCGACTGTGGACTTGTGTGCGGGAGGAGCGCACTGACTCCCTTGCGTCTTGAAAACTTTGTTGTGACCGAAGTAGAGTTATTTCCTTGTCAGTACATTGTACAGTAGGACGTTACTGGCCAGCCTGCCTCAATAATTATCAGTCGCCTGCTTTGTATTTTAAAATATCTCACTAACATTTCTACGTTAGTCATGTCAGTCATTGCCATTACTTCGACTTTGTCTGATCTCCAAAGTCGCAGCTAACGTTTGTTGGCGAAAAACTCGTCAATGAATGGGACTCAAGGTTGATGATGTTTATCCTGAACCGCGAATTTGTGGAAACAATTCAAGTAAACACGATGGCATCATCTATTTTTGTAATGCATAGCTAACGTTAGCTTCGTGAATGTTGTTTCTTTTTGTAGGAGAACTATGATCGAATGAAAATTCTTGTTCAGGAGTTGAAAGACCGGGCAGAAAAAATTAAATTAGGTGAGCAATGAATACGTATTGGTACATTTGGAATTTCATGACGCTGCCTGCAGTTAAATACTGTTTTGCAGTGAAATGAGTGGGGTTTGACATTAGGCTTGTGATGACATTGCGCTTGTTTTCCAGTGTCACCTTCATCATAAGTCATGAAGGTATTCAGCATTATATGCATAACACATGTTCAGTTTAAGTCCACCCATGTTTTTCGTAATGACAGAGCTTTGTTTGTAAATTAGGCGGTGGAGAGAAGGCCAGACAACTTCACACGTCGAGAGGAAAGCTGCTACCTAGAGAGCGCATTGACAAACTTCTGGACCCTGGGTAAAATAATGCTTCATCCGCAAGGCTGCCTTCCTTATTCAAGCTGAATATTTTTTTGTGATAGCAATTTCAGTTTTTCAGGAAGCTATTCACGTATTACAAATGTGATTATTTGCGCAGGTCTCCGTTTCTGGAGTTCTCTCAGTTTGCAGCTTATGATTTGTATGGTAAGGAGGAGGTCCCAGCGGGAGGCATCATTACTGGGATTGGGCGAGTTTCAGGGTAAGTGAATATAGCCAAGTGATCGT
Organism: Gymnothorax javanicus; assembly: GCA_029692085.1. NCBI lineage: Eukaryota > Metazoa > Chordata > Actinopteri > Anguilliformes > Muraenidae > Gymnothorax > Gymnothorax javanicus. The sequence goes on from CM056194.1 coordinate 16,730,094, forward strand.
TCCCATGAGACCGAAAGTTTGGTCCTGCTGTGTGCTTCTTCCACCATTGAATTCAATAAACTGATTTCACTCAATAGTTTGACCTGTCTGAGGAGATTTGCTCATTAGGAAATCCAAAGGATTAGTTTAAAAAGATAGAGAGCACTCTTATTGTCTCTCAATTACTAGTATTATCGGTGGGATGAGGGGTATAGCTCAGATAAATGGAAGACCCTTCATTGAGATTGTATTGTTGTGCCCCAAATCCCTGCTGGCACTACATGGGTATATGGGCAGCTAAGCTATTATACCCATATAGTATATACCAAAGAATTCCATCCTTCCGTCCGTCCGCTCCAGTTGGTCCGACTGATTTCTCAAAATCCGCTCAGCAGATTGTTTTCAAATTGCAGTCATGCATTCTACACTTCATGGAGAGTTTCAGTGCCATGTTTAATGAAAATGTGATGATTTTTTTCAAAAATGACTTCTGTTTTCTATGTTTTGAACTTAGAAAATTTACCACTGCAAATGTTGTCTGACCAATTTCTAGAAAACTGCTCATCAAATTGTTTTCAAATTCCAGTCATGCATTCTACACTTCATGCAGAGGTGCAGTGTTTATATGATTATACTGTAGATCCCTCTCCCAGCTCGACCACTCCCAGTTCCCTTTATGAGTAGTAGCCTTTGATGGGTTGCATCAGGAAAGGTAGATCACCAATTAATGACAAATATTTTAGAAAAAAAAATCCTGGAAGATATTTTTGTAAAATTTTGCATACCCAGACGTGTAGGTTTGAATTTTATATCAAATATTATATTTTCATTTTTTTCCTTCTTGGACATGAAGACCGCGTAAGTGAATTTTCCAGTTTCCAGCTTTTCCTCCCAAACTGTTCTCTGCAGCAAACGTTAATGAGCAAATGGTGACACTGAAGGTCTCAGGAGTGCATTTGTCTTATTCTTGCTCATTTTCTGACCAATGATTTGTTGCGAAGACCATTAAAAGCCTAAAATTGTGCCATTTTGGCTGTGGCTCATTTTTTTTGCACAGGGGTGTACATGTCTCCCTTTTGTTTCAGGGTAGAGTGTGTCATTGTTGCAAACGATGCCACGGTCAAAGGTGGCACTTATTACCCAGTCACTGTGAAGAAGCACCTCCGGGCCCAGGAAATCGCTCAGCAGAATCACCTGCCATGCATATATTTGGGTAAGTTTGAGCATGCTCTGTAAGTCCGTCATTAAAGCAGTCAGTTTGTGTCTTTGCACTTGATGATATTTTTTTTTACATTTGGGAAAAATTTTGTTATCCTGCTCCTCTGGAACTGACTTATAAAGGTCCCATATTGTATGATTTTTTTTTCACTGTTGGAGACAGTTCCATGGTGTCTGTTTAACAAGGTTCAGCAGCTGATGGCAAAAAAGAATCAAATTCAGCATTTGCCTGCAGTCTCATTTTCTTGCCTCATGAACTATGCGCTTTTGCGAGTGGGCAGAGTGTGGTGAAAATGAGGCTGTGCTCTGATTGGCTGTCTGATCTTTGTGCAAAATAAACACAGAATCAAAGCGGGTCATTCAAATAAAATTAGGATGGGTGCTTCAGCCACAATGCTAAGACGATTTGGTTTCGTGAATGGCGTTTAGGAAGAGGGAGGACTAATGTTTGTGTAAAGGCAAGGAAAAATGTATTTGTCATAATTTAGGACCTTAAAACATCTGCTGAAGTCAAATTTTCTTTTGTCATCAGCATTCTTCCTAGTCTGAGTTTTGCGTGCAGCATCTATCATTCAAACAAGTGGGTATGTGCTTCTGTGAATATTCATTGCCAGATGGATATATCTGCCTCTTGTTTCCACCGTGGTATTGTAGTGGACTCTGGCGGGGCCAATTTGCCCAGACAGGCAGAAGTGTTCCCTGACCGGGATCACTTTGGCCGGATCTTCTTCAACCAGGCGCGGCTTTCCTCTCAAGGCATAGCACAGGTAACTTTTATTAACAGCCGTGGTTATGGTCAGTTTCACCATAGGGGTATACTACGGAACGAGATTAGTGGGTAGGTGTGGTATACCTAAAGCCACCGTTTTCAGTGTTTCAAATGTGGCTCTCCTTTTAACTCGTCAGGGTAATTTATGCCATCTCTGATTGCGAGTTAAGGGTTTATCAAGCGAGCTCACGCTAAGGAAGCCTGGCTAATGTTGACCTTGCTTTGTGTACATCTCTCTGACCATAGTGATGGAAAATCTGAGGGTCACTGAGCCCCAAATGGTTGAAGCTGCCATGGGTGGTAGTCTTTATTTTTCTGACCAATTGAAAGGGACTTGGAGCGATTGGTTTGAAGTATTGAGTTACTCACTGCATATATCGTTTGTGCCTGTTTGTGGATTCCTGATGATTTGCACCTACTTCCTCTCTAGCTGCCTGATTCCTGGATGTGTTTGGTGTTTTGTACTGGATTGCGAAGAGCTTTATAGGTATTCCCTGGTGCTCGTGGCCTTGTTTTGCAGATAGCTGTGGTGATGGGCTCCTGTACGGCAGGTGGAGCTTACGTACCGGCCATGGCAGACGAGAGCATCATCGTGCGGAAGCAGGGGACCATTTTTCTCGGTGGACCTCCACTCGTGGGTTTATGTACAAAGCACTCCTTTCTCAGAGAACATTCTGTGTCGGTGCAAAAAATGATAACTGTTGGAAATGAGCTCTGCTCTCATCTCCATTGGCACTGTTCCTTTGTGTTGCCCTTTGAATACTGTATATGTGGACATTCAGCATGGAAACAAAGCCACTGCCATAAAAGAGTGTAATTCCCAGTAATGAGAGAAATGACCCTATTGAAAGTTTTAGTAGTACGTAGTTTCAAGAGCTTCTACAAAAGTTAATTAATTAAACTACCAATGACCTTCTGTCGATGTTAGCTGGCCTTTTTATGGCAAAATGGTGAGATCTCTCTTGTCTTTGTTACCCGGCCTAGACTGACTGCTGATCTCATTGTCCTGTTCTTATATAAATCTAAGCTTGTTGCGCACATGTTCTGTAGGTAAAAGCTGCTACAGGGGAGGAGGTGTCTGCTGAGGAGCTTGGAGGGGCTGACCTCCACTGCAGGTGATTCACATGTAGAAATAAATTCATTTAATATACAGCAGGGAAAATAAATACAGAATGCGCCAACACTTTTCTCAGTAAATATATTTCTAATGGGGCTATTGACATGAAATTTTTACCAGATGTCAGTAACAACCCAAGTAATCCACACATGCAAAGAAATCACAACAAATAAGTCCATAAATTAAGTTATGTGTAATAAAATGGAATGACACAGGGAATAAGAATTGAACACATGAAGAAAAGGAGGTGCAAAAGGGCATTGAAAGCCGAGAAACCAGCTGAAATTTGTCAATATTTAGACAGCAATCCTGCCCCCTATCAGTGCAAATTAATATCAGCTGGTTTAGTCCTGATTGATGGCCTATAAAAAGGTTTCTCATTGTCAAGGTGTCACACAAGAAGCATCTCATGATGGGTAAAAGCAAAGAGCTCTCTCAAGACCTTTGCGACCTTATTGCTGCAAAACATACTGATGGCATTGGTTACAGACATATTTCTAAACTTCTGAATGTTCCAGTTAGCATTGTTGGGGCCATAATCCGGAAGCGGAAAGAACATCATCTCACCATAAACCGGCTATGACCAGGTGCACCTTGCAAGATTTCTGACAGAGGAGTCAAAAGAATAATTGGAAGAGTAGTCCAAGAGTCAAGGACCACTCGTGGAGAGCTTCAGTAAGACCTGGAAATAGCAGGTACAGTTGTTTCAAAGAAGACAATGAGTAATGCACTCAACCGCCATGGCCTCTATACATGCTCACCACGTTAGACTCCATTGCTGAAGAAAAAGCATGTTGAAGCTCGTTTAAAGTTTGCTGCACAACATTTGGACAAGCTTATGAAATACTGGGAGAATATAGTCTGGTCAGATGAGACCAGAATTGAACTCTTTGGATGTCATAGCACACACCAAATTTGGAGGACGAACGGCACTGCACAAAACACCATACCAGCAGTGAAGTTTGGAGATGGGAACATCATGGTGTGGGGCTGTTTTTCAGCATATGGTACTGGCAGACTTCATATAATTGAAGGAGGGATGAATGGAGAAATATCCTGATACAGTCTTGATAAGAATCTGCTGCCATCTACCAGGATGCTGAAGATGAAACGAGGGTGGACATTTCAGCAAGACAATGATCCAAAACATACAGCCGAGGAAACTCTCAATTGGTTTCAGAGAAAGAAAATGAAGCTGCTAGAATGGCCCAGTCAATCACCCGACTTGAATCCAATTGAAAATCTATGGAAAGAACTGAAGATCGGAGTTCATAGAATAGGCCCCCGGAACCTTCAAGATTTGAAGACAGTTTGTGCATAAGAATGGCCAAAATCACACCTGAGCAATGCATTCGACTAGTTCGTCCATACATGAGGCATTTGTTGGTAAAGAAGCTGTCATTACGAACAAAGTCTTTTGACTAAGTATTAAATAAATTTCAGGAAGTGTGTTCAATACTTTTTCTCTGTTTCATTCCACTTTATTACACATAACTTAATTTATGGACTTGATTCTTTTGATTTCTTTGCATCTGTGGATTACTTGGGTTGTTACTGCCATCTGGTGAAAATTTCATGTCAATAGCCCCATTAAAAATATATTTACTGAGAAAAATGTTGACACATTCAATACTTATTCTCTCCACTGTATGCCTGAAATGGCATCACTATATTCTGCTAATTTTGGTGATGATAAACATAAAGTTATTTACCCAATTCTGTTATTTGTCAAGCAGTCCAAATGGGCAGTGAAATCTAATAAATAAATTGGAATCAAGGTAATGCGGCATGTTAGGGTGGGAAATATTAACTTTAATTTTGATGAAAGTCTCACACCCTTCTTTTATATTGCCTGTATTTGAAATGATTGAAAAACTGACTCGTGGTTTTATACATTTTTTTTTTTTTTTTTTAAAGTTGTACACGGGAATATTACTCAAAAGTTTGGAATCACTCATAATTTAAGTACTCCTTGCTATTTTGTTCAATTTTGAATTTTTGGGCGGGGACGCCAATATGTATTTGAGGATGTCTGATTATTTTTCATTGACATTTTTCCTGTATTTTGGAGCTAAAAGGTGTTAAAATTATTAATAATGCTATTGTTCATTTTACGATTCATAATTGGTGTATCCCTGTGAAATTTATTCACTGACTTGCAAATATGAGGCATTCTGGGTATTTTACATAGGCATCGTTTTTAATGGATTCCCACTTACACTGCAATATTTCTCATGGGATTATTTTTGAAGATGGAAACTGTACAATACATAGGATCCCTCAACAGCTCCATGGAGTTTATATCAGGTCACTGAGCTGGCTACTCGGTATTTTCTCATTTCCTTTCTTGAAAGTCCCGGCAGAATTTTGATTTGTGTTTTGCATCATTGTCTTGCTGTAATACGAAGTTTTGTCCATTTTAATCTATGTGAAAATCACAAGTGGTTCCAAATGTTTGAGCGGTACATTATTTATTAATGAATATTAATGTCCCTGTGTTTTTTATTGAAGGTCTGTCATTTTGATCTTCACAGAAAGTCTGGTGTCACTGACCATTATGCCTTAGACGACAGCCATGCTCTTCATTTAGCTCGAAAAGCAGTACGAAGCCTTAACTACCTGAAGAAACTTGATGTAAGTGAAAAACATTTGATGGTGGACTGTTTTAGGCTGTATTGTGGACGGTCAGTGTTCCTCGTTGAAGAAGAATGAACTCTTTTCAGACACGTATGTTTTAAATATGTATAGCATGACATAACGTATCATGAGTGACGAGAACATGCCATTCAGCCAACTAGGCTTGTCATTTTCTGATCACTGAAGTGTTCCCTAACGTAACCTAAAATTAGTGGTGTTTCATACAGTACTGTGCAAAAGTCTTGGGCACATTTAAAGGATTGTCATAGGGCAAATATGCTTGCAAAAATAATTAATTACAAGTTTCTAATAACTGAGAAATGTACTATACAGGGCTGTAAACCATTAAAAACTATATCTATCCAATATTTGGTGTGACTGCGCTTTGCTTAAAAATTTGGGACATGGTCCTGTTGTGCTATAGTTTTATAAGATGATCAGCTTTTCGCTTACTCCAAGCAGAGTGGAAAACTTGCTACCGTTTTTCTGCAGACTGACTGTCTCACTTGAGTCTCTCCCTCCAAGTAACTGCTGACAGCCATGATGATGTTGACATCAGGGGTCTGTCAAGACTACATTACCTATATCAACTGTTTTTAATGAAATACAAACATGTATTTATAAATCTATTTTTTAAATTGGAATTTGGAATTTCAAGTATACTTTTTATCTTCAGCAGAGCTAGCTTGAAAGACAAAAAGTAAATGTCTAAAGTCATATTTAAATTTTAAAAAAGTAGGGTGCCTAAGACTTTCACACAGTACTGTATGTATCATTTGCTCTGCAGTAGGAATATGTCATTAATACCTTTTTAGGAACACATTATGAATCTCCAAATTTTTTTTAATGATTTATTTTTTTCCATGTGTTGATTGATCCTTTCTAAGTATCATTAGCTGAGACATTTAACTCTTGCTCAAGCTCTTTAAATCTGGGTGCCCTTAGAGCACCCAGAGATGCATACTCTACTGATTGGGTCCCTCACTGCTTTTCTCTGTCACATTATAGCCCATTACAATCTGCCCTTTTGGACTCCTGTCCAGTCAGAAACTGCCCTTCAGAACCCTTGGTCTTACGTGTGCTGTCCTTTAAGACTCCTGCCCATAGCTTCACTGGTGTCAATGCATTTGCTGCTGTTTTCAGGAAAGTTAAGTTTTGTTTACTGCGTTGTTGCCCGGGGGTCATTGCTGTGGTGTTCTGCTTTTCCAGGTCACTGTCGAGCCCCCCGAGGCACCTCTCTACCCAGCGGATGAACTGTACGGCATCGTCGGGGACAACCTGAAGCGTAACTTCGATGTTAGAGAGGTACTTAACAATCCAGAATTTAGTTTCCTCAGTTATGTGTGTTCAAGGTGGGTTTCTCATAGTCAGAATAAATACCGCAGTCACAATTCAGTCTTTCAAAACAAAAGAAGAATTCAGAGAGATTTAAAAAAAACTTCTTGCTAGATTATTGACCTGTATAAGTATATGTACTTTATATAGCACCTTTAGTTGCATTTTACTGATTGATGAGCAGTGCATTATATTCACTGGCTGTATTTGACAAAATGTTGTTTATTCTTCCAGGTCATTGCTCGAGTTGTTGATGGCAGTAAATTTGATGAGTTCAAAGCCTTTTATGGGGACACACTTGTCACAGGTGAATTGGTTTAACAATAATTCCTGCTGTGTTTAATGTTTATCCAGAAGAGCAAAGCAGTATTAAATGGTTTATAAAATTGTGCAAACCTTGGTATTATGATCAATGAACTCATTTATATACTGTTGATTAAGGTTTCGCAAGAATATTTGGTTACCCTGTGGGAATCATTGGGAACAATGGGGTCCTGTTCTCTGAATCTGCCAAGAAGGTACATTATTTATTTATTTATTTTTCCACAATTCAACTCTCTGTCAAGGTTTCAACACCATGCGTTCTGAAATGCCTCAGTAAATTTTAATATTCTGTCTACTGAGAAGTGAGATGGCCTGTTCCAGCTTCTCTTAAATCCTTGTTTTCCTTCGAGGAGTGTTAAAAATAAGTCATGACTTACACCATTAAGTGCTGTACGCTATACCAGTAAGGCTTAATGACTCCATTTACCTACCAAGAGTTTTGGTAACCCATAGTAATAAACACATTCTTAGAGTATGCTCAATAAGATCATTTTTGTAAATTGAGCATTGAATTCTATAACATTCTGCACAGTAGTACTCCATAACACTCCTCTTATTCACTAGTTTAGCAGGCGTGCTTATCAGGGGAGTCTGTAGGTCAGATTAAAAAACAAGTTATGGTCTGGAGAAAATGGTGATTCATTTGAGCATACAAATGTGGTCTTACGTAAGATTTGAATCTAGAAACGTGTTTTTGCAAAATTGGAAATTTTCTTTTTGGTATTTTAGTTTTGACTTGGCCCTGATGCGCTAATTCCTCCCAATCGTCTATAGATCATGTTGGGGGAATTGACTTGGAATTTAAATGTTAAAGGGTTGGTTTGCGGGAGTATGGACCATTATTTCAGAATAGAGTCTCTGTTATTCTCTTAATGGCCTGAAGACCTCTAGACATGCTCTTCTCTGTGATTATTCTCACACACAATTTACAACATAGCATAAAACGTTTTTTCTTTGTGTAGTAATAAATTGTGTTGCTTACTCCAGGGAACACATTTCGTTGAACTGTGCTGCCAGAGAAACATTCCGCTGCTCTTCCTGCAGAACATCACAGGTAACTGCTCTGCAGAGTTTTGAATTCCTTAGGTATGAGATGAATTTTCATTACAGAAATATTCTAGTCACCATTTCAGCCTCCCCACTGTTGTTGCCATGGTTACAGAACTGTCCCAACAGCCTGTGACTGGAGCTTGGACCACATCTTTACTACCATTAGTTTGTGTTTTTGTTTTTGCTGTCAATGCACCTGTCTCCTTTCGGCAGCTGGTTTTCATTAATTGTTGATTTGCTTGTTCTCTGCTTACTATGAGCTGTCCTTCAAAACTGTGTGCCTCTCTGTGTGGGGAATCCTTTTAGATATGTTTCAGCTTCAGGGCTGGCATCTCGCATGGCAATGCAGGGAGTTCACTCAGAGGCGGTTTCAACTTCCACACTTGGAGGAGGAAGTTCTAAACGGTTATTCCATATAATCCTCGTAAAGCCAATGGGCTTTGTGTCCCATTCAGGCTTCATGGTTGGGAGAGAGTACGAGGCCGGGGGAATCGCCAAGGATGGAGCCAAGATGGTGACGGCGGTGGCCTGTGCAAATGTGCCGAAGATCACGATGATCATCGGGGGCTCGTATGGCGCTGGGAACTACGGCATGTGCGGCAGGGCCTACAGGTACAGTTGGGGTCCTCCAGTGCCCTCGTACCACAAAGCCAAACTGCTGAAGGATACGACTGCTTGGACCCTGACCGTATTTGACCGAATTCATAAAACTATCCATGTCCATGCCTGTGTTCATTCAAGCAGCATTACCTGTGTTCTGTAGTGATCACTGAACGTGTTTAACGATGGTAGTGAACGGAAAAACAATAGTAAAACTTAACTGTTAGTAAAGCATATTGTGGATAAAGGACTAAGGTTGGTCCATTTTTATTATACGCCCATCATCCCTATGTGGTATGGTGCTGTGAAGTTTTCTTGTGACCGCAACTTGTCTGGGAGTTTTGTTTCCAAATTAAAGTTACATAATTCTTTCTGGGTGAACACTGAGATGCTTTCACCAAGAGTTATTCCCCTTTCCAATATCAACCTTGTAAACATCACTGGTCCTAGACTTCATTGTGGATTCTTGGATGATCAGATCAAATTGAAATTGGCTGTGTGTGTTGGAGGTAAGAGTTGGAAGGCTCCTTTGGAAAATAGGTGCACTACAAGTTTCAATATGCCTGTCGCAGCACCCATCTTGAATTTGGGGCCCTTGATTTAGAGGAGACCGGATGATCCAATCAAATTCATATTGACTGTTTTAGCTGATGATTGGTTGAGGAAGGTTCTTTTCAAAAATGGGTGCGCTACCAGTTTTGATCTGACCGCTGCAGCAATGATATTGAATTTAGTTTCCTTTGATTTAGAGGAAAAAAATTAGAAAATAAAAAGTGAAGACTTCTTACGTAATGCTGTTTGGTTCTTCATGCATTATGTCTGTTCCTTTTTTATGCTATTATTTACAATTAATTGCCTCCCACCATACTTTCCGTATCATATACCTAACATGGAATACTACTGTGCGCAGCCTTACTCTTCTGAAGATACAACAGCCGCTTTTTTTTTTTTTTTTACTGGCTGTGTGACTAATGATGACGGTATTTTGAGTTCACTTAAGCTCTTGTTCTACTGTATATGGGTAAGATTGAACACTTATTATGTAAGTGAGTGAGTGAGTTAGTTGCCCTATGCTCCCTGTGGAAGGTGAAGTATTTAACCCCATCCTTATCTCTACAGCCCCAGGTTCCTGTACATGTGGCCAAACGCACGTATATCTGTGATGGGTGGGGAGCAGGCAGCCACAGTTTTGGCCACCATCACAAAAGACCAGAAAGCCCGGGAAGGAAAGGAGGTTAGTCCCCCTGCACAGGGGCTCCTCTGCCGGGATCATGTCTCCATGTTCCCCATACCCTGCTCTCTGCTCACCGCTCCACAATCCCACACAAAAAAAATATTCGCTCAAAAGTATTCAAAAATGACACTTGTAAACTGTGAGGATTTTGCTGCTGTCTGGAATGATTTATGAAGTTGGGTGTGGCCTGACTCTTGCGGCTGTCTTTTCAGTTCACGGCTGAACAGGAAGCGGCCATGAAGGAGCCAATCATCAGGCGCTTTGAAGAGGAAGGCAGCCCGTACTTCTCCAGCGCCAGGTAACGTCACACTCTTCGCCTCAACCGCATAACCTGCTCTGGCCTACGGGAGTCACGTCTCCGCACCACCACCCACCGACTTATTATGGCATGGAGGACATTAGGAGAGTGAAAAACACAGAGACCACATGCTGGCCTAGCCCTACATGGTAATATGGCTAAGGGTCTTTAATGAATACCTGTGGACAGGAAATCCCACCTTCATATTCCTTCTTTTTTGTCATTGTTGATTTTGACTCATTACACACTTCCGCAGCAGTCTGATTTAAGTCAGATTAGAGAGTCGTCATTTCAGGTTCAAGTGAAAACTTTGAAAATTAGCCATGGAGCACATTTTGCGCGTCAGAGACACTCCAGGTGCTCAGGCTGTAAGCATTAGTGCATCATTACTGACCTGAGCCCAGCATCTTTGCTCTACTATTTCTCTGTTTGTTCTGCAAATTGAAGAAAAAAAATCAAATCGGGCTGTGCCTGCATGCATTTGGAATTGAGATTAATGGTCCGCAGTGGGTCATCGATTTGTACACGGAAAATTCCCAGCCTGCTTTGCTCACTTGCATTCTGCAGAGTGTATCATTGAGGTAAATCATGAGGTGGACATCCCTCCTTCATCTTGATTGGCCAGATATATCCTCTCTTCTTCATACAGGATGAATGGTGTGATGTCACAGAGACATTTGTCCATCTTTTTCAATTGAGGCGACAGTCCCGCTCTTCATGATTATTATGGATGTGTATCCCATAGGATAGTCTTTCAAGAGCGGATGCGTTTCATTGATTGTGCGAAGTTTTTATTGTTATTCTGGTAAGCATGATGTTGTCAACTTGTACAATATGCACATCTGCTGCATGAGTAATGCAATTTATTAATTAAGAACTATTTGATTGAAGGCAAGTCCAGGTCTCAAGTTGATTATCATCTGAAAAATCAATTTAAAGTTGTCAAGGATTGATGCTACAGTCTATTAACTTTGAACACCTCCACAAGTACTGTAGTCCAGACTCAAAAAATATTTTGTGGTCAGTTAGCTGTCGGGAACTCGTACAAAAATAGCCATGAGCCCCTTGGAAAACTCAGTGAGGATACGGCAAAGAGAGGGCAAAAAAAAATGGCCTGTCGAAAGCTTCTCATCTCATACGTGCTGATCTTATGTTGTATTCAATCCATGATTCAGGTAATTTGACTGTTCAACAGACCTGAATGCTGGGATTAAGCCTCCTCTATGTGCCCTGCCTGCAGGTTGTGGGACGATGGCATCATTGACCCGGCAGACACCCGTCTGGTGCTGGGGTTGAGTCTGAGTGCAGCACTCAACGCGCCGACCCAGAGAACGCGATTCGGGGTCTTCAGAATGTGATCTGCTGTGAACATGTGACCACAGCGCCATGACAACTGACTGACTAATCTAAAGTAACATCACACAATGTTTCTTTGCCTTTTTAGCAACTGTACATGGGGAGATAGATTTTGTCTTGGGTATGAATTTACCTATTAAAAAACTAATGTGAACTTGGATTTCCTTTTGTTCTGTTTTGCACAGAATGCACTTGCAAGTCTTGGACATTGGAATAATTAATTGTATCCCTAGACAAAGTTGGGGATACTATGGATTCACGTTCATTCCACCTTTGCTACGTCCGTAGAGGTTTCTTGGAATCTACCTGCAGGTCACAGCTGCCAACCAATTTCACTCATATTTGGCATAGTCAATGACAGTAGTGAGGTCTCAACGCCTATCTATATTGGTGAGAATTGGGATAAAAATTGACAGAGTTAATGGCACAAAACCATTCAAAATAGCCGGTACATCACTTACTGTCACATTTTGGGCTTTGGTTTGTGTTGGGGATTGATGGGAAATCCTCTATGGCACCTCAATTCCATGATGTTAGTTCTAATCTTTGACTTTGGGTTCAAGGTCAAACAGAAAACACCCCCCATTTTGCTTATTATCATTATAAAATGCCCTATATCTCATTTATTAGTTATACAGAGCTCAGGTTTGTATTAGGGGCTAATAGGAAGTCATATATTGTATATCACTTAATGACCTTGGATTTGACATTGAATCTTTGCTTCAAACTCAAACAAGAAAATGCCCAGTATCTCCCTTATGATTGCATTTCGAACTTAGTATTGGGGAACTCTGGGAAGTCATATCGCGTGTCAGTTTGTGACCTTGGATTTGACCTCTGACCTTGGGTCAAACACAAAAATGTTGTGCATTTGGCAAATTATTGTATCCCCAGACATAGTCAGGGATACTAAGGGTTTACAGTCATTCTGCCATCGTTTCTGAGCAGTTTTCTTGTGATTGTAATGCAGGTCTGAATTATGACGATTTGGTTCATAGTTGTCATAGGTTTTGGTCGTGGTAAGGTTATGATGCCTATTAAATTTGTTTGGAAGTGGATAGTTATTAGTTGTAGAATGAACAACATTTCACCATAAACCGGCCACGACCAGGTGCTTCTTGCAAGATTTCTGACAGAGGAATCAAAAGAATTATCGGATGTGTTGTCCAAGAGCTTAGGACCACTCGGGGAGACCTTCAAAAAGACCTGGAGTTAGCAGGTACAGTTGTTTCAAAGAAAACAATAAGTAATGCACTAAACCGCCATGGCCTCTATACATGCTCACCGCGTTAGATTCCACTGCTGAGGAAAAAGCATGCTGAAGCTCGTTTACAGTTTTCTGCACAACATTTGGACAAGCCTATGAAATACTGGGGTAACGTAATCTGGTCAGATGAGACCAAAATTGAACTCCTTGGATGTCACAGCACACACCATGTTTGGAAGACAAATGGCACATGGAGTGGAAGACAAATGGAGTGGAAGAAATTCGGACGCATCAAGTTGTTGCAGAATACTGTAATGTTTATGCTTTGTGCACAGTTCAGATGCACAGAAGAGTTGAGGACTCAGGTGCAAGGGACTTGGTTGTATTTTATTATGCTTGCTGTACCACAGCAGGCACAAACATTGCAATACAAAAACAAAGAGAAAATGAGGTTCCTTAATAAACGCTATAAGTAATACAGAGTCTTGGCTAAAGCTGCAGTAACAGTGTATTACAAACGAGAGCAAAAACGAAACGCGGTTCCTCTAAATGCAGTGCATATGTGACGCTAAGATTAATACGCGAAAACACTGAGTATTGAACAGACAGGAATATACGAGATATCACAATGGGAAATGTGAGGCTCGGACTTAATTACACCCTGCTACCACTCAGTGGCAATTAAACACAGATGCAAACAATGATGATGGGCGTGAGAAATGCGGTCCGGGTCCTAGTAGACCAGTGACCTGGATGGCTGGAGGCGTGCCCTGACAGTAACCCCCCGCCCTCCCAAGGCGCAACTCTCGCCATGCCTGATCTCCGGCCTGGAGGGCGCCCTCTGGGGCGTGGGGCAGGCTGGTCCAGATAAGCCTAGTGGAACTCGGCCAGGAGCTGCATATCCAAGATGTCATCGTGATCTGCCCAGCTCCTCTCCTCCGGACTACAGCCTTCCCAGTCTACCAGGTGTTGGATTTTATCTGTTCGCCTTCTTGACTGAAGCAGGCTGCGCGCCGGTAGACTGGGCCTCCGTCTCCCTCCAGAACAGGGGGCGGGTCATCGAGGAGGTAGCCTCCGCCAGGGGTCCAGCAATTGTTTATTGTTTATTGGCAAGGATCCCCATTAGCAGACAAAAGACGTCAGCTAGTCTTCCTGGGGTCCAACAACATTAAACCATTACAACAAAACAAGATTAAAACATAACGAGACACACAATTCAAGGAAACATAACTACATTACCACACAAACAAATGATAGCAAAACACACCAAGGTAGAGAAAATATTGCATAACTCTACATTTCCATATTCAATGGCTCACCTGTATGATCATAATTGTTTTTTGAAGCTTGCAATACTTTTTATGTTCTGTATGCCACATGGAAGACAATTCCACGCCCTAATAGCCCTGTATAAAACAGTTCTTTGCATACTGTTAGATTTTGCACAGGGTAGACTAATCAGCCCACTATTTGCATATGCACAGTTGAGCTGTAAATTATTTTATCAGAGATAAATTTTGGAATGTTAGTTATAATAACTTTCTGAAAGAAAAAAGTAAATTGTCAGAAAGTCTTGTTTCAACATTCAACTACTTAAGATGCTCATGTATAACAACAGCATTAGTTCTATAAGAACAGCCAAGAACGAGCCTTGCTGCCTTATTTTGTGCAACTTGTAACCTCTGAAGCAGCCGCCCAGAAGCAGAACCCCACACAACAGAACAGTAATCCAAGTGGCATAGAACTAAAGCACAAACAAGTTGGTTCCTCAGTTCGAATGGAAGGGATGTTGCACCCTTTCTTGCAGTGGCAATAGCTCTGCCCACTTTAAAAACTATTTTGTCTGTGTGCTCAGACCATGATAATGATGAATCAAGCCAGAGGCCTAAAAGCTTAACTTTTTCCAACCTGCTGAATAGGTTGACCAGCAATCACCGGCCTAAGCAGGGATTTGTGAAAGGTGTTATTACTGTGGTAGTGAGACAGCAATTGTATGGTGTAGGCAGACTCATTGACCATCTGGAGGACACGGAAGGGGCCAACGAACTGTGGGCTCAACTTTATGCAGGGCAGGCGGATGCACAGGTCCCTAGTTCAGAGCTAGACTCAGTCCCCCGGCTGGTACTTGGGGGAGTCCCGACGTTTCTGGTCCACCTAGATCTTCAGATGATGGAGTGCCCTCCGGACCTGGATGTTGGTAGCTTCCCAGACCCTCTCCGCCCCTCTGAACCAGGCGTCCACCGCTGCGACTTCGGTCCAGCTCCGGTCCCAAGGGCACAGGGGAGGTTGCTGAGTGCCTGATGTAGCTTCACTCATTGTAATATCCATGTATTCTGGATGTATATTTAGAGGAACCTTGTTTTGTTTCTGCTTTCCTGTTTGTAATGCATTGTCACTGCAGCTTTAGCCCAGACTCTGTATTACTGATAGTGTTTATTAAGGAACCTTGTTTCCTCTTTGTTTTTGTATTGCAACGTTTGTGCCTGCTGTGGTGCGACAAGCACAATAAAATACACCCAAGTCCATCCTTGCACCTGAGTCCAGTATTCAACTTCCTGTCCTCTGTGCATCTGAACTGTGCATGAAGCACAAACATAACAGTATTCTGCAATAACTTGATGTGTCAGAATTTCTTCAACTCACCAATTTCCTTCATGTCCTTCCATTATTGCACTGTGGGTTGTGAGAAATTCTTTGGTCATGAAGTAAAAGATAAACCGCCATTCTCTATTGAAGAAACTTAATTAAAAATTTGGGCAACCAAAACATAGGTTGGGCAACCAAAATTCAGAAAACTGAAAAGAGAGGTTGTCCACCAGGGCAACCAGGTTCCAAAACATGTTTCAAGCCCTGCAGTATTTCCTGTTTCCTCATCCCATACTTAAACATAATTGTTTAGAGCTGAACCAGGTGTTTGGCCTGTTGAAACAAAGATGCCTTGTCCTTTTACACTGACCATGAGCAGCAGTATTGGTAAAGAACAATGACCCACTGTATTCCATGGATATACTGGTTAATAATTAAAATACTTTAGCTAAATTTGTGTATATATCATTGGTTCCAGGATACAATATTTGCTTTTATAATTGTACTTAATACATACTATACATGTATTTTAAAACATTTACATCATCGGGTATTGCTTATGAAACAATATAAGTGTGCACAAAAGATCCAAGCACAAGCCTAAATCCACAGCTTCGCTAACATTTCCAAAGAATTAGCTTGTGTTATCACTGACCGTCTATTTAGGATGTACCAACAAAACACACCGAGCCACAGGACGTTTCTGGCCAGAGGGCTGCACCAGGGTTTGCCTTGTAACTCAATGAGCTGATCGAGCTCACGTTTGGGTGTGGCCCATTTGGGCGCTTCTGCCGGGGGTACCCCACCACAGAAAATTTCTAGCAGTGGCCATTCCTGAACCGGGGGGTTTGCTGAACATCTTGCACCAGCTT
Organism: Gymnothorax javanicus; assembly: GCA_029692085.1. Classification (NCBI taxonomy): domain Eukaryota; kingdom Metazoa; phylum Chordata; class Actinopteri; order Anguilliformes; family Muraenidae; genus Gymnothorax; species Gymnothorax javanicus. The sequence continues at coordinate 16,746,676 of CM056194.1, forward strand.
TCATCCTGTAACTCATTGAGCTGATCTAGCTCAATTTTGGGGACCCCTATAATTCTGTCTGCCAGACCCCTCCCGACAATGAAATTTTCTGGCACCCCTCATACTAAGGTGTGGAGATGACCAGCATTAAACACAGGGATGTTTCAAGTTGTTACTTTCTAGAGTGATCTAGCTGGGTTGGGCGTGTCACACTTTTACCCCTCATTACTCCACCCACCAGCTGGAACCCAGCAGAAGTCCAGATCCTTCTATTGGGACCCATGCCCGACACTGTAATAGGGATTAGAATTGGTAACCCTCCCAGGTAGGCGGACACCCCTGGGCTCCCGGTCTATAAGAGTCGTGATTCCATAATTTTTGTCGGTGGTTGTAGTATGAAGGGTTTTTAGTAGCATGTGGCTTTCATTCATTTACTTAGTTTTCGTTCACTTTGGATTGACATGCGTGGTCTGACCTTCTCATTTGATTGAAATTGTATATTCTAGTGAACTCATGTGCCAAGACGTCACTCGTTTGCTCAGAAAGGTGTATGATGCGTATAAAAGGAGGTCCACCGCAACTCAGTGCTTAGTCTCCGCCCGTGTTCCAATATAGGCTACTGCACGCATTGCCATCATGAACGGCTGCCGATTCAGTAGCCTTGCCCTCATCTATACAGCTTTAATTTTCTACGGTTTATGCCGAAAAGTGGAGTTGGATTCGAGGTCTTTGCATCATTTCACGCAAGAACATAGCTCCGACGAAAAGATTTTGGTGAGTTCTAAATGTAATTTTGCATGTTTTTAATCACTCTCCTGGCATGTGGTTACTAGATCAACTGATTCAAATAGTTTGTCACAACCCAAACATTTTATCTCTTTTACAGTTTAATACCTTGCAAGGAGTCCTGGAAAGACTGAAAAACAATAGGTTTCCTCTTTTTGAGATGAAATATGGCCAATTGCCAATGGTAGGCTATGAATATATAAATATGAAGCTTATAAGATAGCTCTGTTTTAAATCAATAATGAACCAATATTTTTATACTTCATTTATAATTGCTCTTTGAAATGCTATTTTCTCTTCCCAGTGTGAAGCAGGCGAAAGGTGCGCTGTGCGTAAAGGCGCGAGGATCGGGAGACTCTGCGACTGCCCTTATAGAATATCCTGCAATTCATTTCTCCTCAGGTGTTTGTGATACGTCCGAGAACCACGATGATGGTCCATGAAAAAATCTCCGTTTTTATCAGGGATATAACCAATTTGCCTATTTGGCTACTTTCAGTTCGCCATTTTCTCATTTTCTTTACATTTATGATTGTGGTCAAATCTGATATTGCGTTGTAAAGTTTGCCATTTGTTATTTATTTATTACTTACGTGTGATGTTAAATCTGTGCTTGATAAAAAGAGGCGCTGTGCGAGAATGTTGAAAAAAGGTTGCAATCAATAAATCTTATTCCTATTCCTTGCTTAATGGGCTTTTTTTTTAACATGCAAAAAAACCACGGCCGAACAAATCTGTATAGAATCTCTGCTCTTAAACCCACATCCAATTAAGTCATTTATGTTCCTTCAAATGTGTAGGCTAGTAAAATGTTTGGGCATAATTCGGGGTCTGCTATGAAGATTTAACATTACGCCCTCAGCAGGTTAGAGAAGTCTGAATATAGTCTTCTGACCTCGCGATTGCACCCCAGTTTTCGATATTTTGTTGCGTTCCAACAGCGCAAGAAAATCAAACAGATAGAAAGTTTCTCTGTCGATATCCAAAAGGAAACAGAGGTGGGTGAAATCGGCAGAAATGTACGATCCCTCCGGAGAAGTTATCCCGTTACAGTTCGTACATTTCGCCGTGTTTCCCGTTCGCGGTTGCACGGGGTTCTGTACCAGCAGGAGCCACGCACACGCGACTGAGTAAACTCCATCTTCGTACAATTTTGTGATCAACAACGTCGTTTTTTTTTTTTGGTGAACGATATTTAGGGGGCGCCCGATGTGTTCGGTGCGTTTTGCGACGACAGCTGCAATGGGACCCCGCGTTTGGCAATAAAATGGCCTTGCTGGTCCATAAACATGCCTAAATTTGATTTATAAATCACCATCATCAGATTTGTCCAGAATATACACCATCCACAAGTTTCCGCCACAAGCATACGCAACACACTTCTAAACTTCAATTTTGGTTGCTTGTCTTGATGCTGCTTCACGTATTCAAAACTGCTGTTTGAAATGTAGTGGCTCCTACCGAAATGCTTTTCAAAAGCAATTGCTGAAATTGTTTGGAGTGAAGCAGTGGAATTTTCTCGTGCCAGGCACCGTATTAGCACATAAAAATGAGCATTCAATGATTCTGAATGGAGTCTCACATCCGCCTTGCCAACAAAATATAAAGTTAAATTTTTTTATGTAAGGGGCACCCCATTCAAATAAGTGTGGTCAACAAATGCCTTACAGTCACTGCTCTGAGCCTTCCTTTTAATAGTATTACCATTTTCTATTTATAGAAAAGTTATTCCAACTTTCTCAAATTGCTTGTGGACAATTTGTTTCGGTAATGACACAGTTTGTGCAGAATAAACAGACAGCAAAAAACAAATACATGATCTTATAAGTTCAGCATTAGATTCAGTTTAAACCTGCTCATTAATGTATTTTATTAGATTTAAAAAAAAATCTAATTTCAATGGGCATTATATTACACACAGGCCCTGCTCTCTAAATATTGGTATTGGCTTTTAAAGAGCCCATATCAGTCAACCACAAGTAAAAAATGTCTTTACAATATATAATTGTTGTTGATGCTAACTTCATTCAAAATCTGACAATATGGGTGTCTCTTAATGAGAGTTGCAAATTTTAGGTCATTATCTTTATGCTGTGCATTGTTTTAGGTCTTGGCACACCCAAAATATAGAATCTGCAGGAGCGAAAATATATGTTACTTTGATCAAATATTTCATTATGAAGGAGTTTTAATATTGCCCTTAAAACCTACGGCCAATGACGTATCCATCTCAATCTTTCATAATAAGGCCATTTGGCAGTTTTTATTTCATGCTCACATAGGTTATGATTCACTTGAAATAATTTTTGAAAATGTAGCGAATTTGGCGGGCTTAAGCAAAGGAGGCGTTAAATGCAGACATATACTACTTATTGAGTATGTAGTGCATGAGGGAGAGTGTAAGCACTGCAAATATTAGAATCCTTGTTAAAACAGAAGTCAATTTTTCAATGACTCAAACAGGCTTGTTTTTCCAGAAATTTGACCTTTCAGCCTACATTTAGCTGAGACATGAATTTTTCCCTTGCACAATAAGTAGATTAAGTCTGCATGCAATGCCTCCTCGGAAACATAAATAATGTGATTTCAAAAGGTACAAATCACATGATCTAGCACAAAAAAAATTTCATGATGCTTAAAAACGTAGTGAGCTAATAACGTACAAACGTGACCGCAGAAATTACGGCCACAAATTTGAAGCCAATCGTCCCAAGCCTTGCCTGCATAAATTGCAATATCTCAGAAGTATTTAGAGTATGCAGCTGCTGTTTGCGATTTGTTCTTTTTATGTTTTGGAATGGTTACTTGGCGCGAATATAATCAAAATGAGACTGATTGTGTGAGGCCTTTGTTGACCCGGTATAGAATGACCCATTGAAGAATGTAGAACTGAATTTGCATGCAGCATGAACTACAGAAGAACCCATTTCAACAGGAGGATTCTGGGAGATTAAATTCAAAACATTAAAACCTTTCAGAGCAAAATGGGAACATACAACTCCATATCCACTACAGTATTAAACGAAGAGGTACATATCGTTGACGAGTCATATGTTAAATCACCATTCAGTCAGAAAAAGCCAAGCTATTTGTTGTTATTTTTGCTAAAGGCAGGGTCATTCCATATGAACTAAACCAGAGGTCCCATGGTCACCAGCTCAGATTTGGTTCAAAAAAAAAAAAAAAAAAAAAAACTGTGGGAGTACTTCCACAAATATAATGATCACACGCTAAAAATTTAGCTGTCAAGTCCCAAGGGTTTCTGAGATATGGCCCTCCATAAATAAGGGGGCATGCCGACTTTTTCGCAGACATTAATTTGCAGGGGGTTTTGGAGGCCAATATCTTGGAAATAAATCAGAGCTTTGGGCTTAAAATTGCTAATCGAATTGGGGCCCAGGCTTTCAGGATCTGCCTTCAAAATTGGTCTACCTCTTCTAATTTCAGTGTTATTTATTGGCCTCCAAAATATTAATCTTTTCATGGGCAGAAATCAAAAATTTAATTTTCACGGACCCCATGTCAGCTCAGGATCACTTACAGACAGGTTAATGATGCTGGATTCCTTTTTATTTAGGGACAAGTCTGCAGTAAGAAAACTGACCATATTTAAGGCTTAATATGGAAGTGAAGAGCCTCTGAGAAGGGTCTCGGCTGAAAAAAAAATGACCTTTATTTCCAAGTTTTGGGTCACCATGTGGGCAGTTACTGATGGTTATGAAATTTTTTTCCACAAAATTGCATGCATCGTGCCTGTATTTGTTCAAACTCTTCAACTTGTTTCATCTCCTTCATTGTTAAAAGATTTTATATATAAATTATCGTTTGCGAAGTCGATATCTCAGAAACCCTTTGGGGCTGAAGCCTAAAATTCAGCCTCTGTTCGTCGTACACTTAAAGGTATTCTCAAATAAATAAATAAATAAATAAATATTCAGCCAAATCTTCATCAATGTCCGTGGAAGATTCCTTAACTTTGCTTGAGTTTATACGAAATAACCTGGCAGCTGTTTATCTAGGTCTGCAACGTGCTGTATCTGTTACAACACAATCATGTCTTAAACAGCCTCTCAAGAGACATTGCAAGGAATGCGACACTGAAATAATTCAATGGGAGCAAAGAGCAGCAAATGAGGGGAGAAATTCAAATTAAGAAACAAAAAGAAGAAATTGAAAGAAAACACGCAGTTGCACGATTCTTTTCTGACGTTTTTGCTTGTTCAGCTTGAAGCTCAAACCCGTCAAGTGCTCTCTTTACCCATAACAACACTGACTGTTCTTGTGGTTTGATTGAGTTATTTTAGGGAACGCCCTCTAAACCACGGGATATTTTGGCACCGTTTCATTTTTCAGAGGAAGAAAATATCAATATTTTTATGTGAAGTCCCACACATATTACATTGAACTTGTTTACCATGCTGTTGTAATCCCCTGTCAATATTCTTCAATATGGCATAAATTTAATCTTACTATCTAGTGCCTCAAGTTCTACAAGGTTATGAAAGCAAGACATTCCAAACTGATTTGTTATATTTACCGAAAGCTACTTTGCAATAATGCACATTCTGAGTAAATACATGCAGTAAGATATAGTAATTGTAAGAATTAGGCATTTGAATTCTGCTTGCTGTCATTAAAGATAGTTATCAAGTCTGGCATCCATTTCCAATGAAAAATAAGAAGAGACTGAATACAGGACTTTTAAACTTTATTTAGAAAAAAGTCTTAATAAAAAGTTTGATATGATTCTTTTTGTAAAACACAGTATTTATGTTTATAAGCAAGAATGATTAGGATTTCATTAACGTGTGTCAACAATTTACTTTCAAATAAAAATATTTATCCAGAATTTTTTTTACATGTATTAGTGCAAAACAAGCAGATGCAATGTGGACCATAATTAAAATCTGATATATAAGCAATTGCGTACAAATTATATGCAAATAGTCAGAGGCAAAAGTCTAAACACACAACACACTCGTCAAACTGTACATCCACAATAAGCATCACTCGTTTCAATTACCTTGTCCCTTCTACAGTAACTCTATGAACTGAAACAAAATGGTCATATCCAGAGATTATGATGAAACGTAAGTGCGTTGCAGTAGTGCCATCAAGCTGTAAAAAAATGATGCATTGTTTAGATTTTGCCATTTATGGTCATTTATAAAGAAGAAAATGAAAGTACTTACCGAAAAATCATTAGTCTGAAGGTGTCCGTCTGTGTGCTCACACTCTGTAGAGAAAGTTAAGTTCTTTAGTTTGACAATATCCACATTTGTGCTACCTTGTGCATCATAGACAAGTTTACAGCACATGAAAGTGAATGTGTCAATATTACACAATACTTACCCTTTTGTGCAACCAGTTGAAAATCAGTTGCATCACTTGAAATGCTTTTCTCAATTCTAAGATTTTTCACTAAATGAAAAAAAAAAAAAATTGGACCAGTTAGGGGAACCTGGACAAGTGTTAAAAAAAGTGCTGAATTCTACAATAAGATTCTACTGACTGTTTCAAGGCCATACGTTACCATTGTAAGAGTGAATAGTTACGAGAGACATTTTCTCTGCTTCAGCGAATCGAAGGATGAACTCCTGTGGAAACATCCCTGTTGATATCCAGAATGTCTCACTGTTTCTAAACAAGAAAACAGGTTATGCTAGCATATGATATTCATCCCAGTTAACACTGAAATGAGTTAAACAAGAGTCAAGCGAAAGGAGCGTACCTAAATATGTGTTCAAAGTGCCATCTAACTGTATTCAGGTGGTGGCTACGGTCACAGTCAACACTCCATGAAAACTTTATTAAAAGCAACATACTAATACTGGGTACTAAGGCCACCCATTTCCCAAAGAACAGCCTCAACTCATTGTGGCATAGATTTAAAAAGACTTAGAGAAATGTTCAAACAAGGTCACCTGGCACCAGCAACCATGGAACGGACAAACCAATTGAGATTATATTATTTCAGTCTTATGTTTGATGTGAACATTAACTGAAGCAGCATGATCTTCTGTCTTGCACGTCTGCATGATTAGGTAGGTGTTCCCAATACAATGCTCTGTAGACGTATGTTGCCAGTAGTAGCAGCGCAGCGTTGGCAGTCAACGTTCAGGCGTAAGCGAACTAACACGTGTAAATTGGGGGATGAAGCTCGCAACGAATGTTTCATAGCAGGTGCCGCATGTTTTTATGCACAAAATGTACAAATATTCATTGCGATTCATCATACCTGGAAAACACAAGCTAACAAGTCTCCATTGTTAATTAAGGTGATCATTTGCCGGCTGAATAACTGCCAGCGTGTTACCTAGCAAGCAGAGAGCTGCTTCAAGCTCGCGAGTGACTTACCCATCAATAATGTTTTCTGGAGGATAATTCTCATCGCTGGACGCAGCTAAAATGACCTGAGTTCCTGAGGAACGCAATGCTACATCAACCATCTTTTTAAGATGTCCCAGAAACTGAACCCTCAGATTTGACTTCGTCAGTTAATCCAACAGGCAGGTACTCTGGTTGCCCAGCAGCCAAGAGAAGCCAACATCTCAAATGAAGTTAATGCACACATGTCGCGCGTTTATTGCGTCATCGATAACTGCCAACAATACAGGGCGCTGGACGTCACTTCTACATGGCTACTGCATCTAATGAAGAGCTTTTCAAGCGTGAAGTCAGGAAAGTAAGTCTCGGTAGTTAGATCGTTTTCCTTATTTAACTATAACAATCTTTTAGCGTGCAAATGATTTTAATGGAAGGCCACCGGTGCGTTAGTTTGGCAACTTAGTCCACCGATGAGTTAACGTCCTTCTGGCGTTGGCTGGCATGGCACGTTTTTGCTCCGTTTAATGAGTAGTATAGTGGTGCCTACGATTAAATATGTGGTTATAAAGTACATTTGACATGATGGTCCGATGCGTACTAACTGCTTTGACCTCTCTCTCTCTCTCTCTCTCAATTTTTTGAATTAATGTACTTCATTGGCATGACAAATCAATACATCTGTTGCCAAAGCATTGGAAAAATAAATAAATACGTACATATATAAGTAGATAAATACATATATAAATAAATAAAAATATCACCAAGCATTGACGATACTTGTGAACTTGCGATAATTATATAATCCTTGAAGACAATGTAAAAACAAATACTGTACTTTCTCTCTCACTCTCATTTTTCTTTTCCAGAGTGACGATTCAGACATTTGGGATGACACAGCTTTGGTAAAGGCTTACAATAAGGCTGTCACATCATTCAAGGTGACTGTCCAGTGTGCCAGCAGCCTTTGGTTCTCAAGAAATGATTATGTCAATATGAAGGCGCAAAATTCATATATACAAGAAATGTCAATTTCTCCTATACCAGAAAAGCACGATTCACACCTGCGAGAAATGTTTCACGTGAACAATTCTAGCATTCAAGAAATTCAGACTTTCTATGAGAAATGTCAATTGCTCGTATACCAGAAAAGTCCAATTCCCGCCTTTTGAGAGATGTTTTATGTAACCCTAACCGTAGCCTCAACCTTAACCCCAAGCAAAAATAAAAGGAACTGTTATAAATCTGTTCCGAGACTTCAATGGCTGTAAGAAAAAAAAAATTTCACTGCTTATTCTTCATGAGTATTATCAATTCATGCATACCAGAACTATACAATTCTAGAATCATGAGTATTATCAGTGCACGCATACCAGAACTATGCGATTCTAGGAGAGGAAGAAATGACAGTTTTATATTGCCTCCTTCTGGTATACGAGAAATTTCAAATGTCCATATACGAGTAGTGCACCTTCAAATTCACTTAATCCTCAAAAAATTCAGCCGATGTTGACGAGATATAGCCTATTCACCTAGTGAAAGAGTTAGCACTAACAGCTTTGTTTTAGGGTGAACCTGGTCAGTTTAACTTTGCCATAATATCTTGCAGGTTAATTATGTTATTAGGTGTAGTAGTGTGCATCTATTCAGAAGCAATTTATAAAAATTCAGTCATTATGTAGCACATGCATGGTCAGATAATCATTTATGTTATTTTGAAAATGCCTAAAATGGTTGGAAAAACCCTCTCATATTGATAGTTACATCGTCTTTTAGTGTTTGTTTATACACAATGGACATGTTATTCAGCTTTATAAATTAACAGGACTGTACCTTCAGTACCCTGATTCTGTTCTGTAAAAATGACAGGATGTACTCCTTCTCCCCATTAGAATATCTTAAAAGATGAAGAGGAAAACGCAGAGCCACCCAAGGAGAGCAAGCCTGGAAAAAAACGGAAAAGCAACAAGAAGAACAGGAGCAGAAAGAGAAGTAATGCCATCTATCATAAAGAGGTATCGTCGGGTCAGATATCCTTCCTTTGGTGATATCACTGGACCGATATGTTGAATGGAGTTCATACATGCCTTTCCTATTATTTTGCAGTGGAAAGTTGGGGATCCCTGCAGTGCATTCTGGTCTGTAGATGGCAGTCTGTATCCAGCCACTATCACCTCCATAGATGAAGAGACAGGGACATGTACCATTGTATACACTGACTATGGCAATGAGGAGGAGCAGAACCTAGTGGATCTTCTCTCAGACGATTCAGAAGTGGAGAAGGATGGGGCCAAAATGGCTGATCCGGTAATGACCATAGAACTACCAGTTTGTGCAGTGAACATACACATACAGATCAGTCGCTCTGAGGAGGAAGAAAAAAAAAAAAAAAGTCTCTCAAGTACATGCAACTAATCCAATACATGGCAGCAATGTCTGCAGTGATGGTGTTTAAACCCACACCATCACAGTCGCAAGATTAAAACCACCTGCCAAATATTGTGAAGGTCCCCCTTGTGTTGCCAAAACAGCTCCATCAAATTGACGTCACTTAAATTCCCAAACTCAGGGTTCCCGGCAGAACATTTCCCAGAGTATTGCACTCCCTCCGCCAGCTTGTCTTCTTCCCACAGTGCATCCTGATGCCATCTTTTCCCAGGTAAATGGTGCACACATACCCAGCCAAAGCACATGATGTAAAAGAAAATGGGGCTCACTAGACCCGGCAATCTTCTTCAACTGCTCCAAGGTCCAGTTCTGAAGCTCAGGTGCTCATTGGGGATGCTTTAAGAGGTGGACCAATGGGAACTTTGACTGGCCTGCAAGCTAAAAATGGCAATGCCCAGCATGATATCATGCACAGTGTGTTGTGGTACATTCCCTATGTAAATATGATTGAAATGCTTGTGCCTCTGTCACCCTTCTGTCAGTTTGGACCAGACACTATAGTCTTCATAGCCCTCGTGCATCAATGAGCCTTGGACACCCAAAACTCTTTCACTGGTTCATAGTTTGTCCCTCTTTGGACCTCTGTCAGTACACTACCAGTCAAGAGTTTGTGCACACCCTAAGATCTTGTCAAGTCTTTATCTTACATCTATGTTTACAACAAAGAAATCACTGGAACCCAAAACTTATTTGTTACAAATAATACATTTACAAGAAAAATTCACAAGGAATCCAGCACAGGTGATTGAAGTGATCAGCTCGCTATCAACCCCCTGAAGCTGCTTGATAATGAGTAGATCATTTGAATCACCTGTGCTGGAGCAGGGAGAGATCTAACACATGCAGGACAGGTGGTCCTCCAGGAGAGGTTTGAGAAGCACTGGATTAGACCATTATTACTGATCTGCTTAAATATTGACAAAATGACTGATCCTGGTTTTTCTTAATTTTTTTGTTATATACGTGGTTTGTACACTAGGCTTCAGTTTTCCTACCTTTCTGCAATACCCTCAATACGAGACTATTACACAAGAACAAAATTTTAAAATTGTAACAATTACAGAAAATATTGGGGTGTGCAAAAACTTTTGACTGGCAGGTGTTTACATCCGCTGACAGGGCGCACCCCACACGTCGTGCCACTTCAGAGCTGCTCTAACCCACTCGTTAGGCCGTAATGATTAAGCCCTAGTCAAAGTAGTGCAGTTTCCATTTCTCCCACATCCAACACTTTGAATATGAGAACTGACTGTTAAGCTTGCCATCGTAGATCTGTGTGCAGCCCTTGACATGTGCTGTTGTTGTGAGATAATGAACATTTGCTGCATCTGTGTGTGGTTTTAATGTTTTGGCTCATCAGTGTATTTGAGATATGCAATGATTTTTACTTTTCTTCAGAAGGTAGTTTTTAAACTTTAGGATAAAGAACCCAAAATGCCCATCTCACAGTATACAATCTTAGCAAGATATGGTTACCCGCACCAGAGTCGGCACAAATCAAATGAGATTAATCAGAACAAAGTGAATGAGGTCCTGATCACCAGTCATAGTGGAGGAACAAAAGCTATAAAGATGAAAGGGGTGTGGTCTGAATAAAAAGTACAAAGTGTGTCTGGTTTAGTCAGGTGACTGAAATGTTTATGCTGGCTAAATGATAAGACCACATTTGTCTGTCTTCAGATGAAAGAGGGTGTGTCCTCATCAGATGATAGTGGCAAGTGTTCAGACTCACGGCTGCCCAATCATTGGCCCAGATCTGAACCCAGACTGAAGCCCACTGGCTGCCCGTCTGCCCCATTTACTGGGATCATTCCTAAGCTGGTAATGCCTGCCCTCTTTTACCTTTAATGAGAATGTCCAGGATATGGAAACGTCACATTCTTACTTAGTTGTTGGAGGACTCAAATTTTTTTATGGACCAGCCCAAGAATGACATTAAATGTATCCTAAAGACATGCAGAACACAGTGGAGCCCATTGAAATGCTGGAATGTTCCTCCCTGATGCACATCAGTGTGGAACAAACTGCCCCGTGTTCTTCCCACAAAAAAATAGAATGTTTGGTTGTTGTAGTCCGCTTAACGTCTCATTTTAAGTCTCACTATATTTTCCTGGCAAACAATTATTCACGGCAGCTCACACTGCGTAGATTTTACATTCCTTTTTCCTTGCCATTGAAGGTCGGCCAAGTACTACATCCAGGTTAGTGCATTGTAACATTTAGTGAACGATTACAGTATAATTAAGGGTAATTTTCATTCAGCCACAGTGGTTTCATTGTTCTACACTTAATGTCTGTTTAGGGGGCTTATTGTAGTTCTGCATCATCCTATATTTATGATGTTTCGTTTGTTTGCTGGAATACTTTAGGTATGCAGGCTTACCTCGTGCGAGTTGCTCTGCAAACTTCAGTGCAGTGATCAGGGGTCATAGTGCAAAGATTTTCCAGAAGGGGAAAATTATAAGGGGGGTAGCGAGGGCAAGTTGTGCACGTTCACTGAAAACTTGTCATCTACCCAACAGAGACTACACACTGCAGCATTATTGTTATATAGACAAAAATAAAACTACCCTGACAAGCAATAAACTCCATCGAATGAAAAAAAAAAACATTAAATGTGCTCTCATTTGCTGTGTGAAAAATGTGTTCTACCAATTAAAGTATGATGGATTTGGCACATTAGCAAGCTGTTTCCCAGTATGGCAGTCTGCAGTCTCTTGCGACAGCTCTGTAATTGTGGGTGTCGAAGATAAGGAGCTCACTGCACACTTTCCCTACAGCCTGAATCTCGGAGGCCTGAAGACCCTGGAGCTCCCCCTCCTCGCTGGCCTCCTCACATGTCCTTTACACCACCGGTAAGGCTGCAGCTGTACATTTATATCGTCGCATTCACTGTTTCTGAAGATCTACTGTCTTACTGAGTTTCATTACAGCCCCAGTTCGGCACACCCAATTCTACATAGTAGCGAAAGTAAAGTAGCGTAAAGCCAAATTAGAGAAACAACCGGTTACCAATTCTACTGAGCTGCGGCTCAGCTAGATCTGCAGCTGCTGAGTTAGGTCTGCAGTGTTAGGGATGGATGGTAGATCTTCAGTTTTCCTACCTTTCTGCAATACCCTCAATACGAGACTATTACACAAGAACAAAATTTTAAAATTGTAACAATTACAGAAAATATTGGGGTGTGCAAAAACTTTTGACTGGCAGGTGTTTACATCCGCTGACAGGGCGCACCCCACACGTCGTGCCACTTCAGAGCTGCTCTAACCCACTCGTTAGGCCGTAATGATTAAGCCCTAGTCAAAGTAGTGCAGTTTCCATTTCTCCCACATCCAACACTTTGAATATGAGAACTGACTGTTCGCTTGCCATCGTAGATCTGTGTGCAGCCCTTGACATGTGCTGTTGTTGTGAGATAATGAACATTTGCTGCATCTGTGTGTGGTTTTAATGTTTTGGCTCATCAGTGTATTTGAGATATGCAATGATTTTTACTTTTTCTTCAGAAGGTAGTTTTTTAAACTTTAGGATAAAGAACCCAAAATGCCCATCTCACAGTATACAATCTTAGCAAGATATGGTTACCCGCACCAGAGTCGGCACAAATCAAATGAGATTAATCAGAACAAAGTGAATGAGGTCCTGATCACCAGTCATAGTGGAGGAACAAAAGCTATAAAGATGAAAGGGGTGTGGTCTGAATAAAAAGTACAAAAGTGTGTCTGGTTTAGTCAGGTGACTGAAATGTTTATGCTGGCTAAATGATAAGACCACATTTGTCTGTCTTCAGATGAAAGAGGGTGTGTCCTCATCAGATGATAGTGGCAAGTGTTCAGACTCACGGCTGCCCAATCATTGGCCCAGATCTGAACCCAGACTGAAGCCCACTGGCTGCCCGTCTGCCCCATTTACTGGGATCATTCCTAAGCTGGTAATGCCTGCCCTCTTTTACCTTTAATGAGAATGTCCAGGATATGGAAACGTCACATTCTTACTTAGTTGTTGGAGGACTCAAATTTTTTTATGGACCAGCCCAAGAATGACATTAAATGTATCCTAAAGACATGCAGAACACAGTGGAGCCCATTGAAATGCTGGAATGTTCCTCCCTGATGCACATCAGTGTGGAACAAACTGCCCCGTGTTCTTCCCACAAAAAAATAGAATGTTTGGTTGTTGTAGTCCGCTTAACGTCTCATTTTAAGTCTCACTATATTTTCCTGGCAAACAATTATTCACGGCAGCTCACACTGCGTAGATTTTACATTCCTTTTTCCTTGCCATTGAAGGTCGGCCAAGTACTACATCCAGGTTAGTGCATTGTAACATTTAGTGAACGATTACAGTATAATTAAGGGTAATTTTCATTCAGCCACAGTGGTTTCATTGTTCTACACTTAATGTCTGTTTAGGGGGCTTATTGTAGTTCTGCATCATCCTATATTTATGATGTTTCGTTTGTTTGCTGGAATACTTTAGGTATGCAGGCTTACCTCAAAGAAGAGTTGCTCTGCAAACTTCAGTGCAGTGATCAGGGGTCATAGTTAAAAGATTTTCCAGAAGGGGAAAATTATAGGGGGGTAGCGAGGGCAAGTTGTGCACGTTCACTGAAAACTTGTCATCTACCCAACAGAGACTACACACTGCAGCATTATTGTTATATAGACAAAAAATAAAACTACCCTGACAAGCAATAAACTCCATCGAATGAAAAAAAAAACATTAAATGTGCTCTCATTTGCTGTGTGAAAAATGTGTTCTACCAATTAAAGTATGATGGATTTGGCACATTAGCAAGCTGTTTCCCAGTATGGCAGTCTGCAGTCTCTTGCGACAGCTCTGTAATTGTGGGTGTCGAAGATAAGGAGCTCACTGCACACTTTCCCTACAGCCTGAATCTCGGAGGCCTGAAGACCCTGGAGCTCCCCCTCCTCGCTGGCCTCCTCACATGTCCTTTACACCACCGTAAGGCTGCAGCTGTACATTTATATCGTCAGATTCACTGTTTCTGAAGATCTACTGTCTTACTGAGTTTCATTACAGCCCCAGTTCGGCACACCCAATTCTACATAGTAGCGAAAGTAAAGTAGCGTAAAGCCAAATTAGAGAAACAACCGGTTACCAATTCTACTGAGCTGCGGGTTCAGCTAGATCTGCAGCTGCTGAGTTAGGTCTGCAGTGTTAGGGATGGATGGTAGATCTCCAGGAGCTGTGTTGGGCAGCCTCAATATAAGAGACGACACATAAGTTTTGTTTGCGGTGCATCTAGCCTGGTACTGTAGGCCCCATATAGAGGAAAATGGTGTACTTTTCAGTTTTTGTTAGATTGTTTTATGATCTGCAGTCAAAACCACGTCCAGTGTTTTTCTGTTCCTATAAGAAGATTAATTCTAGTTCTATGAGCTGCAGTTGAATCACAGAATATCAAAATTCAAGCATGGCTCAGGAGCAATGATTTTATGAGATGGATTTTGCTCTGTTTGAGGAAATACCTAATTTGCTGTATCAATGGATTAAGCAACGGAGGTGGTCCTGCTGAAGACTTAGAGCTGTATATAGGCCAGTTCTCCCTCTGCATTAATGTATTGACTCTGTTCTGTCACCTGGTAAGGAAAATCATCTCTTGTTATTCTCTGCATTGTTATTTAAAAAAAAAAAGCAGAAAGCAGGGGTACTGCACCTTGAATGCAGTTCCCCAAGTTTGTGATCGATGATGTTGTAATGCCATTCAAAAAAGCAATGACATCAGTTTGATACACTGATTAATTTTTGATGGATGATAAACATTGACACTCCTTAAACTGTAATATCATCAAAACTGCACCATTGTCATCCTAGTAACATAATGCCTTTTCTTACATATTACTGTATGGTAGGGAATCACATTGACACACAATGTCCATGTTGATTTGGGTAGGATGCAGAAAAATAAATCTTCTCTCTTATTGGCTAGATGATGCCCCCGCCCCCTGCTCTGAACCTGGAGTCTCTGGAAGATGATGAGCCTCTGAACTGCATGCTCATATCCTGGTATATGAGTGGGTACCACACAGGCTACTACATGGTAAGTACCCTTTGTTGGCTGTGGGAGTGACTCTCATATGATTGTGCCTGAGCAACCAGAGGCAGCTTCCAGCAGTTTGTACTTGATCCTGGCAGTCTGATTAGTTTCATATGTATTTGGCAATCTTAAATTCTGATTTACTTCGTGCTGTTCTTTCACTGATGAGTCTTCAGTAACCTTGTAAATAAGGCCAGATTCATTTCCATCGAGCCAATTATTAGCAAGTCAATTATTTCTGTGCCACGTAAAGACTGAACTAAAATGATAGTAAGTTCTGTTCTCTTGAATTTTATTGGATCATTTGAATCCCTTTGTGTTTCCTCAAAGGGTTTTTTTTTTTTTTTTAGAGATGTTGTATTAATTCTTTTGGCCTCTCTTTTCCATCAAGTTTTACTGGGACATTATAGGTTTCCTTATATCCTGTGTGCTCAGTTACTGAGCTAAACTTCATAAGAGACTTTACCTTGGTTTGTCTGTGATCCATATATTTTTCCTGGCTTGATCTTTACAGGCGTTAAGAAGGGCACGGGAAGAGCTCGCTTCTGGAAAGAGGCATGGGCCCAGGTGAAGAGTTATCATACAGCTTTTTCTTCCCAGGTGTGACAGAGGTAAATTACTTGTATTAAACAATGCTCTCAGTCTTGTGTGGAGGTTCACTTACTTTCCATTCTGTTCAATATTTTCCAAAGGATTTCTATTTTGATGTCCCAACTGAAGGATTTTATGGCAGTACCATTAGTTGGAGTTGAAACCTCAACCAATAAGTTAAATAAGCAGTTTAGCTGATCTGGTTGCTTAACTTAATGAAGACTCAGATGCTCTGGATGCTGTTTTTCAGTGGTAGAATTGTGTATGTCTATTCAGTATGTGTGGACAACAGGTTGTTAATTGAAGAACAGTCATGCTCTAGTGTAGTGGTTCTCAAACTTGGTCCTGGCGCCCCCCTGTGTGTGCTGGTTTTTGTTCCAACCACAATTGCAAAGGAAGGATGCTCTTGTTAGAATAATTTGAATCTTGTGGTCACTTTGACCTTTTTGTTGTCTTTTTTTCAGGAAATCTTCTGTATCAGAGAGAGAGCTGTGGATTTGGTTGTATTTGGGAAGAGGCCATTGCCGCACATTCAGTGTTCTCATTTTAACCTTGTTTTTTTAATAAGAAGTTTTATTTATTTTTTTGTGTATGAAGAAATAAAATAATTGATGTATCCCTGTAGTTGTTTTATTTTTTACTGGTTGCACTACTGGCTAATGTTGTACGCTATTCTTGCGCTCAAATGCAGAATTAGGAATGTACTTTAAATATGAATTATGAACGCACTGTATATTAATCCCATTATGATTTAAAATATATGCATATATGAACTTGAAAATATTTTATTACATTTTTTAAAATTAAGATCACAATAAAAAGTGCAGTATTTCAGTCTCACCTACTAGATGGTAGTGTTGTGCCCTTTATTTCTGTTGGAACTATATTGCTCTTCTATTTACTTTTTATGGTTAACAGTTTGTTGACCTCAGCACTGAGTATAGTGATGATGTATAGTATGTGTATTAGTTATTGGAAGTGGACTATGCTGGTGAGATCACTGGTTCTGGAACATCAAGTTTATTGGTTCAATTCCCAAGTCAGGCACTCTCATTCTTAACTTGAAATGCTTCAGAAAGATATCCCTCCGCTGAAATGCATTGTGTGTCCGTCATTCTGGATGAGAATGCTACATTCCTCAAATGTAATATGAGAGCTGTCAGCACTTCCCATTTGGGGCTCAGGCTTGTGACCTTGTGTGCTCGCCCTTGGGGTTTGAGGTTTGAGCTGCTGTAATGGTTTTGGGAAAGATTTATGCGCACAGATATCCATACTGGTTTGCCAGCTATCTTTTTTGGAGTTGGCATGTTATGTCCCATAAGCAAGACGTCCATGTTGTGTCAGTCTGTCTTGGGAAAACTATCATTGACATTTGATTATACCTTAAGCTAAAACATAGTATCCAGTTATATATTTGGGAATTTCAGGAAGACGTATTGCACAGCAAAAGGTTGTGGTAATTTCTAGAGTGCGTATAATTCCAAAAGGATTGTAAGTACAGTACTTAGTGCTCAAGTTTCTCTAATGCTGAACACTTAACAATGTGTCTGAATTTCGGAGACTTTCTTAGAGTTGCCTGGCACTATGAGGCTTTTTTTTATTGCCCACTGCCCGAGTATGTTTTTGGTTCTGTTTCATATTTCAGTTGAATATAAATCCAAAAGCCCGTTGGATGGATATAATTTGCCTACACAGAATGTAATTTATCACAGTCCGTACATAGACTCTACACCCACTATATTACATAATTCTGAAGTCAGCTGAATTCCATTTGAGGGCACTGTGAAAACAATATTTCTCTTTGTGAAGACTATATTCTGGATTTATTGCCAAGGCAGTGTGCTTGTTATCACACACTCCGGGCTCTGAAAGTAGTCTTGAGAAGGCTTTATATGTTCTAAGTCATTTGATTCTTCACTGTAAATAAATGGGCTTTTGTCCTCTACATGCAATGCTGTCACTCGACAGCTGTGAGGCACTTCTGAATTATTACATAGAAGTTTTGCATTGGCCCACGTTTTTAACATGATATTCTCATCATGTGATTGTTCACTAATACGTACCCTTACTAATCCAACTCGTCTACCAACGGTAAGGAATCTGCAGGTCTGTACAGTTGTGGTAGTACTCACAGAAGGTCTACTTGGCCTCCAAACATGAGAATTGTGGAGGAGGGTCCTCACGGTACTTACATTCCTGAAACTGTGGTGTCCAGTGGTTGGTCACTATTAATAACACCCGGAGATGAGCCCTCTGTTTTTTGGCTATGTTCTTTGAATCTGAAGTCTGTAATGTTCTCGCCCTTGATGATACTGGGGTACTCTCTGCAGGGGTGTGTGTAATAGGAGCTCTTTGTTGCCGCTGAAGTTCTGTGCTTGTGGAGGAGGCATTGCATCTGACCTTGCGCCCCACAGCTGCTCCATGCTGCTGTCTGACACTGCCAGCGACTACCCAGAAGGCTGAGGGGCAGCAGCCGTGGCATGCTGGGTGGATGGCATCTTAGGTGCAGTTTTGGAGCACTTTGGCGTAGTGGTGGGTGTGCTTTTTTCTGGGGGGGTTGTTGCCTTAGTACAGGAAATTTTCACTTGGCTTGTGGAATGGAACATCAAAACAAACCCGAGTCACATGCTGGCGTCACTGACACTGTACAAAATATCCCAGAGGGGCTAACATCTTGTGTAGAGAGAGGGACTGTGGGGGCTGCTGGATTTCAACCAAGTTTCTTGGGACTAACTTGGATTTTGTATGTTGACATATACAGTTATTTGTGAAAACTGTATCCATTTGCAAGGCTGGAACACACTTACACTTCTATATTTTTCAAAAATGAGTCATGAATTGAACCCACAAGTATGGTCAGAACATTCAGAAGAAAAAGACATCGAATTACTATTACTGCATTATTTTGCAGGAGCAACTCCAAACTTAAGCTATCTTTCTGTTTTCTGTGTATTAGGACAACTGGGGTGCATAATAATTCAAGCTAAAGCCTGGTGACATCTGTCAGTCAAAGGAACATCTGAATCTATCCATCCATCCATCCATTGTAAAACACTTATCTGGGGCTGGGTCAAGAGGTAGGCAGACTGCAAAGTCACCCAGGCATCCATCTCCTCAGCAACTTCTTGCAACTCCTCCTGGGGGATCTCAAGCCATTCCCAGGCCAGCTGGGAGATATAATCCCTTCAGCATGTCCTGGGTTTGCCTCCGGGCCTCCTTTCAGTTGGACATGCCCAATAAACCTCTAAATGAAGGCGTCCAAGAGGCAACCTGCCGAAACACCTCTGCTGACCCGTCTCAATTGTGAAGGAGCAGTGGCTCTACACTGACCTATCTTGTCTTTGGTCTCTACCCAAAGCTCATGACCATAATTGAGGGCTGTAATATGGATTGACAGGTAAATTCAGAGCTTCGGTTTTAGGCTCAGCTCCTTCATCACAACGGAACGGTTCAACGCCCTTATCACTGGGGACGCGGCACCGATCCGCCTATCAGTCTCCCGCTCCATCCTACCCTCACTTGTGAACAAGAACCTGAGATTCCTTAACCCATTTAAACCGGGACAGCACGTGCGCATTTTAAGAACGTGTCGTTGCCGACACAGATATGTGCGTAATTTTGAAAGTACCGTAATTAACTGTAAGTTTTGTGCAATAGAAAAAAATTCCAACTGTTCCTGAAAGCTGAGAAGCTGTGCTTCAGCCCAAATACAGGTTACTATGGTAAACATGGCAGCATGATTCTCTGCTGGGATTTTTGCATTAGGCCTTAAAGGGTTAACCCCTTCACTTGGGGCCGTAACTCACCTACCACTTGGAGCAGACAATGCACCTTTTTCCAGCAAAGGACTATGGCCTCAGATTTGGAGATGCTGCTCCTCATTCCGACCGTTCAACTCTTGGCTGCAAACCACTCGAGTGCATGCTAGAGCTCACAGCCCGATAAAGCCAACAGGACCACATCATTTGCAAACGGCAAAGATGCAACCCTGAGGCCACCAAACTGGATACCTTCCAAACCTCAGCTGGGTTTTCATATCATGTCCAAGAAAATCATGAACAGAAGGGGAGACGAGGCACAGCCTTGGCAGAGTCCAACACCAAGTGGAAACGAGGCAGACTCCATGTCGATACTGTGGATATAACTCCGGCTTTGGGTGTACAGGGGTCAGATGGCTCAAACTAATGGCTACGGGGCCCTATACCCCCCCAGCACCCTCCACAGGATACCTCTTGGGACGCTGTCATAAGCCTTTTCCAAGCCCATGAAACATATAAAGACAGGATGGGCAAATTCCCACGATCCCTCCACTATCCGTGCAAGGGTAAAAAGCTGGTCCACAGTTCTATAGCCAGAACGGAACCAGCATTGCTCCTCATGGATCCAAAGTTCAACAATTGGGTGATGTCTCCTTTCCAGCACCTTGGTGTAGGCACTCCCTTGGAGGCTGAGCAGTGTGATTCCCTAATAGTTGGAGCTCACCCTCTGGTCCCCTTGTTTGAAAATGGCAACCCACACCCCAGTCTGCCAGTCCAAGGGCACTATACCCAACATTCATGCAATGCTAAACAGGCATGTCAGCCACGACAGCTCAAAAACATCCAGATCTTCAGTATCTCAGGATGAATCTTGTCTATCCCTGCTGATTTTTCACTGGAGAGATTTTCAACCACCTCAATGACTTCCACAAGGGGGAAAGGCAAAATTTCGCCCAAGTCCTCAGTTCCTGTTTCCCAATGGAGGGCATGGCTGTCAGATTCAGGAGTTCCTCAAAGTGATCCTTCTACCCCAAAATTATACACCCAATTGAGTTCGGCAGTTCCCCATTCCCACTGAAAACAGCCTGGTCAAAGACCTGCTTCCCACCCCTGAGTCATCTAGCGGTTTGCCGGAACTTCTTCAAGGCCACCCCAAATGCTTCTCCATGGCCCCTCTGAACTCCTGCCATGTCTTGAGTTTTTGTTTTGCGATAACAGTGGCTACAGTTCATCTAGCTTATTACCTGTCAGCTGAGTCAGGAGTTCCATGGGCCAAACAAGCCCAAAAGGCCACCTTCTTCAGCTTTGACAGCCTCCCTCACTGTTGCCGCCATGATTGGCACCGAAAGCCTTCATGCCACAACTCAAAGCAACCTCTTCCAAAATGGAGACTTTCAAAAGGGTCCACTCGGACTCCATGTCCCCAGCCTCCCCTGGAATACAGGAAAAGTTCTTCTGCTGCGTTTCTGCCAAATGCGAGGTGAATTGTTCACGCGGACAGATCATGTATAAAGTCAATGCGAAGATCCAAGAAGGCTCGAGTTCACACTGATTGACACAACATGAATGGCGCATATGGCGTGAATGACACGTGCAAACAGCGCGATTGCACGAAATTTGCATACTGCTAGAGCAGAAAAATTCAACTTGTGCGAAAAATTCACACGCGTATAGTAGTGTTCTGAATAGTATAATTGCTGCTGACAGCAACGTTTGCTCGCTACGCTACTTGGCTACATGTTCAAACTGCTGTGACATTGCTTGAGATAATGGGAAAGCTAGGTAGGAAGCGAGCAAGCTGTATCGAATAACCCATGGAACAAAGTTTTACGGAAAAATAGTGGTCTAGCTCAACATTGGATATGACACCATCAGTTTTGTGAATTTTTTATTCTCAAGGATGCACAATGTTCATAAACTGAAGTGTTTGTGATGTTAGCATGGCAACATTAGCATTGCCATCCTGTTGCTGATTTTTTTGGGGATTCCAGGAGGTTCCACCCCTTAAGGTAAACAGGGCTCAACTGGCATTGCTATTTGTCAGTGGTGTGAAATCGCATGTCAAACCTTTACCAAGTTGACTTCCCACAGAAGTGAAGGGAATGTAATGTTGTCACAAACAGAAAAGCAAATCTTCAGAGCCAGAAAATAAAAATGATTCCAAGGTCAAACTTGAAGGAGCATTGCAAGGAGAAATTTAGTTCCATGTCTGGTGGAAACGCAGCCTTCTAGAGGTGGGAGTTGGAAATTTTCCTGACTCAGTCTGGTACTAAATGTTCCCCAGTCAACCCTAACGGCACATTTAGGTTTGCCGGGTCTGTCCGGTAACCTCCCCTGCTATCTGATCCAGCTCACCACCAGGTGGTGATTGGTTGACAGCGGTGCCCCTCTCTTCTCCTGAGTGTCCAAGACATAATTAAAAAAATGGTAATCAGCCTTCGGCTAAGGGTGTTCTGGTGCTACACTACAGGCCAAAAGTTTGGAAGCAAGATCAAATTTGTACAAAAAAAGATCATAGTTTCATCGGCATACTTTGCAACAAAATAAACATGATTATTAAATAAAGAGTCACTTATCATAATACATTTTCACTCAAATTATCGGGCCCATATTACTAGGCCCATGGTCCTAGAGCCCGCCGGATTGCGGTTGGCATCCGGTGGGCTGTAAACCATGACATAAAGTGAATAATGCAAACTGTGATTTTTTTTTACTTTTTCACTGAAGTTGTGACTCCTGCAAATCTTCTCAACCCTCCTTTCTTTTCTTAACATTTATTCAGCAATGGTCTGGTAACATCAATGCATACAGTACCTAAAGGTAAATAGAGGAACATGGTGCATATCAATGAAAGAAAAGTCTAACCATGCAGTAAATACACTGAACAAAAATATAAACACACAAACCAAAAATGCTGAGTTAAATTGACCTAAAATGCAAGATGCCCGCAAATAGTGTTTATTGGCGTACTGAATGATTTGTTTTGCTCAGTTCTGGTGACCCACTTCTCATTGACCACTCCCTGTGAGATTACTCACTCATTGAGTTATTCCACCCCTGAGCTGCATAGAGCATAACACTGAGTTCCTCAGTCAGCGTGACCAATACACAGGCACTCCTTGCACCAGGGTCAATAAAAGGCCGCTGCAAAATGTGCACTTTTGTCATAAGTCTCAATGCCACAGGTGTCACAAGTCATGAGGGAGCGTGCCATTGGCATGCTGAATGCTGGGATAACTGTGACAGCGGTGTCAACACACCTGAATGTGTGTCATTCCACCATCCGCCGGTTGAGAAGTCGATTCAGAGAGACTGGCAGCACAGTGAATCGTTCACATGCCCCACGACCTTGTGTGACCACGCCCACACAAGATCGGCACATGCAGCTCCAGCTCCTCCGTGATCGGCTCCGACCAGCCACCAGGGCAGCTGATGAGTCCGTCGGACTGCACAACAGGCGGATATCAGCTCAGACTGTCCGAAACTGCCTGAGGGAGGCAGACCGCCGAGCCCGCTGACCGCACCGAGGTCTCGACCTGACCGTCATCCATCATCGTTAAAGATTCGACTGGGCCATCTGTAACCTTTGCTGGATGCTTGCATGGTGGAGGACGGTGTTATTCAGCGATGAATCGCGATTCCAACTGTACCGCGCTGATGGGAGACAACACGTATGGCGACGTGTGGGCGAGCGTTACGCTGATGCCAGCTCCGAGTTGCGCTGCAGGGACAACATTCCACAGACCACTACTGACAACCTCGTGAACTCCATGCGCCGGAGGCGTACCGCTTTACATGATGCTGATGGTGGACACTCGCTACTGAGCGCTGTGAACTCCATGCGCCGGAGGCGTACCGCTTTACGTGATGCCGATGGTGGACACACACGTTACTGAGTGCTGTGAACTCCATGCGCCGGAGGTGTCCTGCTTTACGTGATGCCGATGGTGGACACACCCGTTAATGAGTGCTGTGAATCTGCCCACTGACCCCTGGTGGGTTCAGGCTGTGATAACTCATGAATTGTGTACAGTAAATTGTTAGTCATGTTTCTGTTGCTTGAATATTAAGGCAAGAATAAAATAATAATTGTTTTGTTGAAATATTTCCCGATTGATAAAAAATAATTTGAAAAAAATCACTTTGTGCGTTTATATTTTTGTTCAGTGTACATCCCAAAATCCATAGATTTCATACTAGTTTATAAGAAAGGCGCTGTGAACAGAAACTTGAAGTTGCTTCCAAATTTTTGGCCTGTATTTGCCTTGCTTCCAAACTTCTGGCCTGTAGTGTAGGTACACTTATGAACACCCTTATGCTCAAACATGGTGTTTTTTTATACATAGGTAATCCAGCATAGAAATCCAATAACAACACATGACTCAGGTTCTTAACCTTCAAGTGTCTCTGTCATGGCCCACTTGAGCATTAAAGTTCTAGCAGAACTATCCCCATTTTAAGCCTTTTCCAAGTCCCTGCCCAGCAACTCCAAGAAGGCTGGATATTCAGACCTGCTGTCAGGTGCATAAGCACAAACAATGCTCAGAATGCTCTCTTCCAAATCCCACAAGTGCATTGAAGAGACCCTTTTGTTTTCTGGTGAGAACTCCAATCCAGTGGCACTCAGCCGAGGAGACATAAGTATCCCCAAGCCTGCTAGCCACCTCTCACCTTGGGCAACTCCAGAAAAGGAGTGAGTCCAACCCATATCAAGGAGTTTGGTTCCAGACCCAGTGCTGCACGTAGAGGTGAGTCCGACTATATCCAGCCTGTACTGTTCAACCTCCTGCAGGTTCCGGCTCCTTCCTTGCCAGCATGGAGACATTCAGTGTCTCAAGAGCCAGTTCTCTTAACAAGAGCCCAGGGCCTCCACCTTTGTCTGGCACCCTGTCTACCTGAAAATACTCAATACAAAGTGTACAATAAAACACAGATCTAACGATGCTAGTACACGGCCAGCCAGCAAAAATGAATAAATAAATTAAAAACCCAGAAGGAAATGAATAGCCTTGCTCCATGAAATACGAATGTCCCCCACAACCTAAAAACCTCATCTTGCATGCAAAATCAAGATTCATTCACAGAATGCAATTTGATACACGTGCAGAATAAACTCATATAGCAAAGTGTTTCTAATGTATTATTCATTCTGCTTGCTTTATGGACCAGTAATGGTTGTCTTGAAGCTTTTACAGCATAATGCCGCTAGTCCTCTGCAACCTTGTCACTGAAATTCTAGCCTGATGATGACTGTCTGATGGTCATGATCACACCACCTCCCTGTGTAATGGCCAAAATCCTCACAGTTTCCCATGCAACAATCATGATTCTAAGAGTTCCTTATGTCATGGTCATGATCCTCAGAGGCCCACATCATGGTCATGATTTGTGGAGTTCTGTGCGTGATGGTTATGATCCTTAGAGATCTTCAGGTGATGGTCATGTTCCTTAGAGGTTCTCATGATCCTCAGAGCTCCCCATGTCATGATGCAGATTCTTGCAGCTCCCTGTGTGTTGATCTTGATCCTCTAAGCTGTTGCCACCATACTGTATGCTTAGCATTCTGGGCAGTGGCTGAATGCTGAAAAAAAGTGTCATTCAAAAGGGCAATACTATAATCCATGTTTTTTTTCCACAACTTTATTAATTTCATTGAATAAGTATGGGTTCCAGTAAGTCCTTAAGATGGAAATACCATCCGTATCTCTAGGATGCTGGCTATTTGTAAGGCTCCATACCTCTAGCCCGTGTAATGACAAAAAATTGTTCCCAACCGCCAGCATGTTGAATGCAAGACTCCATTTTTTTCGTGAAAATTGCGAATCGTCTGAAGCTACAACTGCGCATGTGAAAGCAGAAGAGCCAGTCAAATACAGTTTATACTCGTGAACTGTCAGTCGACTGTAAATATCCATTGTCACAAGATTATGAATTATTATGAAATATTATTTCATTTATCTATGAAAATTACAGAGGCACCTCGCTTACCACCATGAAAATATATCAAAGAAGCACTCACCAGGATAATGTCTGTAAACAGAGAAGACAGTATTTGAACTCAGATCATTTCAAAATAATTTTCATGGTGTGCATTTGTTTTTTCAATGAAGGAAAGGATCTAAAAATTTGAGCAAGTTAGACCCACACATTTTTTTTGCATACTGGTCTGTCGCTCCTGTCGTTCATTATATAGAACGTATAGTGTTTTAATATGGGACACAATTTAACAATAAATATCAGAAAATATTTTTGTGAATCTTTTGTTGAAACCATTAATATATACACATTAAATTGCATTTATCTATGGGGACTTCCGCTGTCTCACAATGCCACCCAGCTAAGACCCCTTCCAAGGCACCCTCATCATTGTTATCTCAATCATCCAAATAAACCTGATTGCTTCGAGTAGGAATGCAAGCAGCTGCAAACCCACATAAACAATCTGCACCACAAAACATCTGTGCTGAGAATGCTGCAGAGCAGCTCTGGGGAATGGACTGTTCTAATTCCTGAATTCTTGAGATGAGAGTCAGGCAAAGAGGCTGTTTCCCTCTGTTATTGGACATTAACGGCACAACTGACATGTGGATGCCACAGTGACTCATCTCATATGAGGTATTTGGGGCCTTTGCTCTGTTTGTTTCCCCGTTACAACCCAAGTGGTCGTGTTCCACTGGGTGTGCAAGCAGCAGGTCGCTGTACAGCCTAGATTGTAATAGAAGGAGTTGAGCCCAGCAACAGTTTATTTGCAATAGCATAAGCCTCCAGCATATCTAGGGTTTCTAATTCTTCTGATTTTATCCAAAGTGCACAACCCCCAAAGAATATATTGAGTTATTTATTATTATCTCCGCCAAGGAGATAATGCGATCGAGTCGGTTTATTTATTTATTTATTTTTTTGTCTGTCTGTCCTTCTGTCTGTCTGTGGACAGGATTTCTCGGAAACTACTGGACGGATCTTCATGAAATTTTCACCAGAGGCAGATCTTGGGCCAGGAACGACTCCATTAAAATTTTGTGATGATCCGGATCCGGATCTGGATTCTGGATCCGGATCTGTATTTACAATCTTAGTGGCATATCTTGGAAACTACTTGACGGATCTTCATGAAATTTTCACCAGAGATAGATCTTGGTCAAGGGACGACTCCATTAAAATTGTGTAATGATCTTGCATTTGTATCAACATCATCCCTTGGCGGAGATCAGAAATCTCGGATTGCTCTTGTTCTTTATATTTCTGTGTTTTGGCTTCTGCCATTATGCTGCACATTGCTGGAACCTACCTCCCGAAGATCCGAAGTTGCCGCGACCATAGCTGTAGGAGGTCTTAGCTTAAAACCTCACTGCTTTCAAATATAATGGGGATTTTAAGACGCCTACAGTGTCGGGCTGTCTTACAGCCAGGGACAATCCGACAGCGTAGGGCATCAGTGGAACAGTGTATTCCTTCCCACCGATAGGGGTCTCACTGGAGGTTTTTGGAAAGTTAGCGTTTGCCGTACCGGGATTCTGAGCAGCCACTTGGGAATTCGATCATTCCAGGGGACATGCGAGCAAGGGAACAACGATATGTGGCTTATTGTAGTAAGGATTAATCGAAGCGAGCAGCAGTAAGACGGGAGACCGCTATAAACCGTTCTCCATATTTAAATGAGTTACTTATTCTTGGCAGTAATTCAATTTGCACGTCCGGATAAGAAATTTAGTTTTCACTTCTGTTGCGAGCGCTGTCGCTATCCTCTTGAAGGCAGTTATTGAGCGAGTCATCTCAGGCTCCAGTCAGAAGCGCATCCAGAAACGGACCCCCAAAGCGCGTTATTTAACTGTCTGACTTAAGGGATTGTTGTTATTAAACACGAATCTCAGAAAGTAACAATGTTTTGCCGAAATCAGACTACCAGAGCCACGGTAGCCAGGGGCTCGGCAATGGAAATGGAGATACGAAGGGGGAAGTTCAGACGGAGCATTTTCTTCGATACGCTGCAGGTAAGCTTTCAGTAACATATATCAGTTCGTTACGTTGACTTGCGTGCCGAGATGCATTCTCAGTTTTGCCATTTGGAAAATTAAATTATGTTCGAGGGCAATGATTACGCGTCACGTTTTTCAGACAAAGCTGGCAGAATATATTGTCCTCACTTGCTGAGGTCTGTTAGTTTCTGATGTCAATTTGAGTTTAGCCTAACTTTGCTACATCTAATACATAGTTGAGCCCATTCGTTGTGCTTGCGGAAATGTGTGCCTGAATTGGAACAATGAGATGCGGACTAGAAAACTCAATAACCACATGAGATCAAAGTAGTTTGTTTTCGGATATTTTGGTTGCACGAACTTTTTTTTATTGCAGGTATTAAATGACACCCAATCCCCCGCATCTTTGGCGCCAGGTCTGATGCATTTATTGTGACATTTGATATGTTTCAATTATCAAGTTGGGCACATGCAAGGGGTTGTGGGTACGCAGCCCTCTCCATCAGTATTTTGTCCTATTGCATCAGGATGTTATTGTTTTTCTCCTAAAGGAGGGAGAAAAATGAGTAGACTGCATAGGCTTGATTACAAAGATTCAGTTCACAAACAAGCCTTGAAAATGTGAGGAGGATGCAGACTTCCGCTTCTGTTTGACAATTTTTTTTTTCATAATTAACATCCTCATTGGTAAATAATTGGCCTACGAGAACATATCAGTTGTTATGAAAAGACGCAGGACCCTTTCACTAAAACAGTCCTTTAGACATAAACAGGCATCTTTGTCTTGCCGTTTTCAGTGACCTCAATGTGTCAGTTGCCTTGTGGTGGATGCGGCTCATATGTAGATTAGCAGTGTTCACATATAGTACTTCTATACTTCATCAATTTGTGGATATGTTTATTACGTGAAATTAAAATGACTCTGATTAGTTTGTCTGTATCATCGCGTTTGTTGACATGCCTGTGCATGACTTCACAGCTGTTGTCACGAGAGAGCCTCGGAATATAATTTTATACCAGGGCGTGTTTTAGTTTCTCCATGTGGTTTGCAATAAATTTCCCAAATAACTCGGCTTAAAAACGTCCTTCATTGAGTCCTCCGGATACGGTGGCCCCTCGTGATCTGCGGCCCCATCTGTGAAGTAGTTTGACTTGAGGGCATGGAAAAGCAACAAGATCCAGTCATTGGTGTAGATGTAGGATGTTGGCTTATGTCCTGTAGCCTACGATCGCTTGATTATTTTCTGTACTGCTGTCAAGTAATAAGCCTCTCCTGCTCCTTCTAGTGGGAAGCATTCCTTTGGCCACTGGAGAATGCACTGTGGCATGTTACCCATTATTGCGCGCTCAGTAGAAACAATCTAGCCGGTGTTATCTGAGTGGCAGGTTCTCAAGAACGCCCAATTGTACAAACCTGGGATTTTTTCATTCTGCGACTATGCATCAATAAAGATGACATTCAGTATACGGCACTGGCTTTGTTTTTGCTCTTCGTGCCATGTCATATTTAAAACTAATCAGCTGTTGGAGAGAAGTTGGGGTGGTGATATGGAACGAGAATTGATTCTGTAGTCAATTATATTTTAAAGAGATAAGATTGGATTCATTCTGTGGCTTAATGTAAACTGTCAGGGGTTGCCAAAGGGTATTTGAATGAATGGGACATCTTTGCTATTGATCTGTGCATCTGTGTGTTTATACATAGTGCTTTCTATGGACTAATTCATTGTTTAACCCTGTGACGCATTAAGTTGTCAATTGAAGGGCATTGCTGTTCAGCTTGTATTGACTTTCCATTTGAAATAGCCCCTGTAGAATTAGATGTTATTGCTCATCATGGGAGTGCATGAATACGTGTGTGTGTGTGTGTGTGTGTGTGTGTGAGTGAGAGAGAGAGATAAAGAAAGACATAAAGAAAGATTGGCAATGCTACCACACTGACTGCAATGAGCAGTTTGTAATAACAGGCATATATTTGAGAGGTAGAAAGGATTTACTGCTGTGCTGGTGGATAATCTTTTAGAGTGGAGAACAAAATTATGGCTTTGGTGGGAGGGTGATGTCATGAGAACTTACAGGGTGGCAGCAGGACTGTCATGAGGCTATGGGAGTCCCATAACTTGCATCCACTTTGTTCATAGTTTTCAGTATGCCTTGAAATGTTGTAAAGTTTTTCTTGTCAATGCAGGCTTCACGTTCCATTAAAATGAATGTGCTAGTCACTAGCAATTTGTGTCCTACTACGTCAAAAGAGGAAAAACGTGCCTTTTGAGCATTCATTGAGCATATGCTATTTGGAATGCTCTAATTACGAGTAAAGGAAAGCAACAGGAATAGCACAATGCATGACCTGCCATAACCTAAGAGCATTCTCCCAGAATCTCATGCAGTGTTAATGGGTCAGTGTTATCCTTTAATCGCCCGCGCTGATGATATCTTCGGGTGAAGTATAAACTTTCACAGTCTTGTGGCAGTCTCTGGATCAGCTGATTAACTGCACTGATGTCACCTTCTCTGTTGACGTGGTTCTATCTTAGGGGGAGGTGCTCAGAGGGCTTTGCAAGGCATGCAGTTACCTAAGAAAGTGTGTCACTTTGACCCTGTGAGGCCATGTTTTGCATTCACTGGCTCTGATTTAGCTGTTCTTCAGATGTGTCCATATTTTTTAACGTTGTCCTTTCACTTCCTGTACCTTGACCTGCTCACATTTTGCAGGGGTCCCTGAAGAAGTTGGGAGTAGGATTGGTTTTATTTGTCCAACATTGGGGAATGACCTCTGATGCATGAGCAAAGGGAAATCTAACTGATGAAATTGATAAAATGAGTGGTTTTGCGATTTCAGGGAAAAGGAACTGGTGTTTGATTCTTTTGGTGCTACTGGGAGTAATACTCCATGTTCTTTGTGGAAGGTTCTGTATTTCCTTTGGTTCACTTGGTGATTCTTGTTTCAGATCGCTGACAGACTTATTTTTGTTCCACTGTGTGGGTGTTTAGTGGTGTTTGCTCTCTCCACACTGAATCACTGCCAGAGAGCTGTAATCTGGATGTAGGTCTATTTGCAAGGACAGTATCTTTTTTTAGCTGGTCTCTCCTTTCTACATGTTTTTGTTTTACTTAAGACTTTGTGGTCAAAGCATGATTTATTAGCTTGCTGTGTGTGAAGTTCCTGATCTGAATGACATGGCACTGGCAGTTTCTGATTTAAAGTTTTAGTGTGGTTAGTTCGTTAGCTTCACATTAAAGCTCTCCCTGAAAACCAAGTCTTCCCACCAGAGGTGGCAGGATGTGATGTAGGACCCACGCCCATCCACCCACGCAACCTCAGGACCGTTTTCTTTCCATCTCTCCAGGGATCATGCCAATTGAGGCGTGCTTTCAGACATTACAGTGCATTTCTTCATTTACTGCTTGTCCTTTCTTGCATGGTTTCTCAACCAGTTAATTTCCCAGTGAAGTTTCAGGATTGTGAGCAGAAGGAATGTCTCCTCTGATCCTGTGCCGACTTGAGTGCATTCACTATGAATGAACGCAGTGCTTTAGCAATTTGCCTGGTGCTGTTGTGGCTGGAAATGGCAGAGGCTTATGCACCATTACTCAGTGCAAATGTATTGCTTTCTTTAGTATTTAGCTTTGCGCTGCTTTGGCAAGGAGGAGTGCAGCCTAGAGCAATCACTCAGCTTGAACAGGATGCTACCATTTAGCCAAGTGCTGCTTTGGCACGGACTTGATGACTATAAAGGCATTGCTTTAGCGTTTAGCTTTGTGCTGCTTTGGCATAGATAACCGCTGGCTTGATCGCTGTCTCACTGCACGAACGTGGCACTTTAGCAGTTAGCCACTCCCTGCTTTAATAAGCAGAATAGAGTGGTTAACTAGGCTGTTTTTTTAAAGCCAGTTCCATATGAAAGATTACTTAGTTGCACATTTGGTGCTCCCATC
Source organism: Gymnothorax javanicus (assembly GCA_029692085.1). Taxonomy (NCBI): domain Eukaryota; kingdom Metazoa; phylum Chordata; class Actinopteri; order Anguilliformes; family Muraenidae; genus Gymnothorax; species Gymnothorax javanicus. The sequence goes on from CM056194.1 coordinate 16,778,539, forward strand.
CTACGACTTTGGATGACTCTACTGCTTCTGTCCATGGGATTAGGGGTTTGGGGGCTTGTGAAACCCTCTCCTTAAACTCTTGCAGGGCCAGCACTGTCACTTTAACTGCTCTAGTGGGGGTGGTAAGGAAGGGGCTCTCACCGCCGGCCCCAGGGAAGCTGCTCTCGAGGAATGCGGAAACTTCCCCCTGACCTGTAAGAAGCATCAGAGCACTCTAGGGAAGCTTGGAGAAACTGCTTAATGGGCCGGTCCAAACAAACGACTCATTATTCACTTGATTCTTTGGCTTTGACTTATCCTGGGTGACTTAGGATGGGCTCTGCAGCATTTTCATGTTTTTCCATTAAAGATTTTACGTATGTGCAGCTTTCAGAAAGTTCTAGTAAATACTGACACTAGTGGCTATTAAGTGAACTGCAATCAGCATTCTGTTGCTTGCACTCGCAACTTGTAGACTAGACTGAAAGCGATAGATGATGTACTGTAGCTAGTTAGGAAAAGTTGCACTGTTGTTATAGTTTGACTAACATTTAGTTTTTTAATTGGATGAGTCAAGTGTGATATCTTTGGCTGGCACAATATAGGCTAATGATGTTAAAATAATCAATTCTCGTGAGTTCTTATTGATTGTAGTATGATACATTGACTGCATTTATATGATATATTGGCTTTTGCTAGCTAGCGAGTTATATCAATCGCTGTTTGTCTAGCTTTCATGGAAGAGCTCAGTGCTGTCAGCATCGATATATTTTCTGGATGATAATGCGAACGGTTAGTGAACTAGAAAGACGATTATAAATAAGATTTGTTGCCTCAGTTCATTACTGATGTGGCAGCTTCCATCACTACTCTCATTTTGCTGAATCTAGCGTTAATGTTTAAACATAATTTAATAGACCTAACGTTGATGTACTGAACAGGTCTGGCAGTGGGTATGGACAGTGATTACTTAATCAAAAACTAATGTCAGTTGTAAATAGATGGTATGAATGGGCTGAGTAATGTTAAACTGGAGATACTGTACATAAAAGTAATGTAACGTGTTCAAAAGAACAGACATATTTGGCATTATCCTGCAGCAGTCAATGTATTCATCATTTCATGTAGCGTAGTTTACCTTGCTTTACCATTACAGTTTACTGTCACTGATTCTACTGTTACTGCCACTGGCGATTTACTGTCGTTGGTGAACTCCATTTGTAAGCAGACATCGTTAGCTAGAAACTATAGGATAGTGAAGAGGGCTAGGCAAGGCACTTGGGAGTGCACATTAACGCTACTTCCTTTGGATTGTTACAGAAAATGTGACTTGATACCTCCATATACCGATCAGTCCACAGAAAGTCAGGAAAGGTATTATTTTTTAAGTTAGACCATTCACACCTCAGCATTGAAAAGTGATTAAATGTGAACAAATTGCACATAGCACCTTTAAGAGGGTGTTGGTAATTCGAGCTTAGTATAGTCATAAATTGTACAGCAGAATTTTTTTTTTCCTGCGGTGTCTTGGTAGTGAGCTAGGTTCAGGCACCGCCACCCTCGTCCGAATCCAGTTCCAAATTTGGGCGTTAGGCCATTCCTAGAGAGTTATAAGGGAGTATACCTCAAAGCCCAAATTTTAAAACTTCTACTGGAAAGATTATGCAAGTTCCAGATTCACAGTGAGATGTGGAATTGTGGTTTATTTGTGTGTTTAAGTGTGGTGTAGGCATACATACTTGTGCACGATCGTTTACATATGTGTTTGCATTCATGCTTATGGCAACTGACATGGGGTTATACCACAACACATTCAAATGCAGTGGCCAGGACAGTCTTTTTTTTTTTTTTTTTTTTCGCTGAGACCAAAACAATTCAAGGATTTTATTCAACCTCCCGAATAACAAAGGCCACATCCTGCCATTGTTTACATTAAGTGGTGTGTTATAATGAGGTTTGCTGGCAGAAAAAAAGAGAAAAAACGCCGTATCAACCCTGACTGTTCTTTCCCTCTCTCTCATTCCCTCTCTCCCCCACTCCCTTTCTCCTCCTTTTCCATCAACCTCTCTGTCTCGCAGTCTAGACTTTCTTCTCAATCTCTTCTGATCTTTTCATTTCTTTCTCACTCAGTCTGAGTGAAACACGTGGCATTTCAGTGCAGTTCTGAGTGTTATCCAGCTTTCTCATTGTTGTAATTTTGCTTCCAAACCACAGCTAAACTGAGCCTTATGAGGAAGCCTTGGCCAGTTCTGCTGATGCTTGCTTTTCCAGTTGCCTGTGGAAGCCAGGCACTCACATCTCTGCAGCTTTACCAAACATTGACCTGGGTGCTGCTTGTGCTGCCATGTAGCGTAGTTTGTGCCCATAGCACTTTGAAGCGGTCATCCTGAAACTCAGAGTCCTCCACTGTACCCCAAAAAGGAACCAGGCTGGAGCACCTCTGAGTTGTACCCAGAGCAGAGCCCGCTGGAGCCCTGTTAAAACGTCTTCATTTCCGCTCGCCTGACTGAGCTGCTGTGTCTTTGGCTTGGCTCCCCCCTCTTGACACCCTGGTCACACACCGCCTCACTCGCACAGGGACCCTGACCCCCTGCCAACACGGGGGCCTGGCTTTAGGGACTGCATGGGGGGGCACGGTGGCTTTGAGGAGGGTGCCAGAACGCTTGCTGCTTCCTCAGTGCATGGTCCCTACTGGCACCCAGCTAATTGAGATGAGAAGGGGAAGGAGGGTAAGAGAGAATGAATGAGCGAATGAGCAGAAATAAAGTGGAGTGTGAGGACTAGCGGAAGACTCCGATGGCGGGGGGGAGGGAGGTTGAGACTATGGAAGAAAATAGTGATGTGGAACTTTTTTTCGTTTTTATGAAGACCCCTTGAGCCTCTTCCAGGATCCCCTTTTGGGGTCCTCTTGTGCGAGAGCTGGGGGGGGTGTCAGATGGCGTAGATTTAAACGGGTGACGGTCGGCTGCTTAGTTGTTTATGCCACACTCATCACAGCCCGTGACCAACAGGAGCCTGGGAAACATTAGTCTGTTTACATGAAGTATCTGAAGCTTCTGTAACCTGCTGCTGAACTGGGGAGATCTACACTGTTCAGGCTGGACTCCCTGGCAGATGGAGGCTCTGATAATTGTGTGTAACGCAGTGTGCAAACACTGGTCTTTGAAGTCGAATATGAGATCGGGTATTATTAGCAGTAATTAATCATTAGGCATCGCAGCTGAGCAACGGAGACGGGAGACATGAAGATGGAAATGAGTCATTGTCGCTCCTACGTCTGAGATTTTGGAAAATATTCACAACGACATGTGCGCTCACACAATCACAAATGCACACAAATGGAAATATGTGAGAGCTTTGATTCAGTTGTGTTCACTGGTTTGCAAAATGATTAAAAAGCATGAATTGGATGGCAGCTGAAATGAGTATAGGTTTTTTTTCAGGAAAAAGGTGCTGTTGAAAGTGATTTGTGATTCGCTGTAGGTTCTACAGCGCTGTAGGTATGAACTTGCTGAAATACCCGCCCCTGGGCTCCTTCTGTGATTCTTGCATTGGTAGTACTGAAGCTGTTCAAATATCGAAAAAGGGTAAGCCAGGTTTATGCTTGTCATACGGCGAAGTGATCCTACGTTTTCTCGGATAAAATTGAAAGCCTGAAACACACTTTTTGTCCTCGTTTGCTGAGGCAAGCGGTCCTCTCTGGCTTAACAGGGTGAGAGGTGAATGAGGGGTCATGAGAGGTCAGGGGGCAGGGGGCGGGGTCAGTGATGGTCACTCATATTTATTCTGAGGAGACTCTCCAGGAGGAAGTGATGCGGTCACCGCACAGACCCAAGGCCATGACCTTCCTCCCTGCCCGCATGTAGCTGCTGGCTAAGCCTGGAAGTATCATTTCCACCCATTTCATTAGTTCAATGTTACATAAGCATGTAATCTTTCATTTACAATGTGGTTTTTAACAGTGTTTTTGCTTGTTCAGGACTTCTGCTGGGGGCATTAGCATTCTAGCCTGCCACTCATTGTCTTCACCACTAAACTTATTTGCCTCTATTTCTCTCTTTTGGTGTTTTGCTCTCAGTTGTGTTTTTTTTCGTTTGATTTTATTTTTTTGCAATGGTGTAGTAATGAAAGCCCCAACAAAGACTCTTGTTCGGACTGACTATCGGAGTCTGTCTCAGAAGCAGTCGTTTTTCTATGATCACTCTCTCTGGCTTTCTCTTTCAATCTCTCTTTTTCTCCTCTCTGTCTCTCGCTGTCTTCATTTGGTCTTAAGTTTGCTGCATTGGAAAAGCACTGGTCACGTTTCTCTTGACCACTAAGTATTGGGCTCAAACTCTTTATGTAAACATAGCATTGTAATGAGAGCCGAGAGAAGCTTGCAGTAATGCAGTAGTCTACAGCACCCTACGGAGCTTTTACACGCCACAATGATGTCAAATTGCATTAACTAGGCATTACCCTGCTGGGATGTCCAAACACAAGTAGCGTAGACACATTTGCACAAAACAAGATTCAGATGGCTTCACCTGCACTGCATTATCAATCAGATTTGTGTCTCTGACTGACCAAGGCTGGGCCTGGGCTTAATGGATGGGCTGTTGTGCTGTGTGCTGTGTATCTGCTGCCATGTACAGATTTGTTGTACATTGCTCTGGATGCATGCTGGGACTGTAGTGAAACTGAAGAGCTGTGGAAAGTGAATGATTGTTCTTGCCAATGCAGAGAGAGCGCTGCTGCTAGCTTTCCATGTGTTTGTCTTCTGATCTCCCTGCACTGCCTGCGCACGATTTTTATCAACGCTGTGGGATTCAGGCATAGCTCAAGCACTCTTAACACACTCTGGAAAACCTGCTGCTCTGAACGTTTTCCCTCAGGACCATTGAGATAAAAAGGCTTGTAAATGCAGTAATCCTGTGCTGCCCTACTGATAAGCTGTTGTTCTGTGCTTGAAGTAAAAGCCATAGGAAGCATTGTTATTGATATCTTGCTTACCATTCTGTCTGTCTTCTGATTTTAGGTCTTGGCTTCATTGAATATGATTGACATTTGGGATGGAAAAGTAACTGAATTTGTTGAAAGTTTTTTAGTATCACACTTAATGTTTGCACGTAATGTTTAGTCCCTATACTCTGAATGTGATTTCACATCAGGGACCCAGGCCCGGATCCGAGTACACTTGACTCCAAAGTCCAGTTAGTTTTATTGGTGTGAATACAAGTGTACCATATTCGGGCACGGTTCGCTGACCATGCCCAGGTCCTCTTAAAATGGTGGTCTCGTGTATGGCTCGTATACTTGTACCAAGTGTGATAGCAGTTCTACCAAAACACAGAAGTGGGCTGCTAAGGGACATCTTAATTATTTGACTGTCCCATTCAAACAAACATGGCCACGAAAGGATGTTTCTGGTCCAATGAAGGAATTACATGCTGTTTCTCACCTTACGGATGAACACAAGTTGCAGTCTCCAAAATAACAGAAGCATCTGGAGCTGGACTCCATTCTCTACTTTAGCACTGGGATCTTGAAGACACAAGTGTTCTCTTGTTTTAATTTGTCTGTATTGGCAAATATCATGCCAACTTCATGCATATCGCCACCCACTGTATTACTGTATTGGACTGTGCATATGCAGGTGTACTTGGGTACAGAATGACATTACTAATATGAAAGCTGACCGGTGGGGGAGGCGGGCGGGGACAGTTATACTCTGGCACGGTACAAAACAAGAGTACCTAATGTGAAAACACCCTATAACACGTCATCAAGTACTCTACTATAGGTGTTGTAGGAACAATGTGTATGTACAGTATCAGCGGAGTATGCACAAAATTGGATAAACTATACAACTGCCATTTGACTCATCTCCTGACCCGTTTTGCCCATGATGTAGCTTAACCTTCCCTTCGCTAAAATTTATAGGGGTCACTCCATTCTAAACTGTACAATTCACTGTGTTGTATAAGAATGGTCAATAAAATTTTTTCTAAGAGAATTAAATGATTTGCATTGTTCATATTTATTCACTCCCGGATTGAAGATATACATAAGAAAAAAACAGAGTCATCGGTCCAACAACATAGCAGAAAAAGTGGTGTCCTGATGTCAGCCAAGGCATTGTGAAAGCCATATTTTGTTACAAAATTTGGCAGCCAACTTCATGAAATGCTCATTACATGTCTGTTGATACTTCGAAAGCAAGTGAAATGAAATATTGCAGAGAAATACCCATAATAACGGTTTCAATTGTCTGCACTAAATTACCGGGACTCGTCTGATCAGAAATGCAATTTGAAATGACTGTCGTGGGTGTAACCAGTCGCGTCCTCACGTGCTACGTCCAGACCTGTGGGTTAGTTTGCATAATATATGCAAATGACATAAAGATGACCTCGGCAAACTAAGGTACTCACTTCCTGCATCAAAATTTCACAATGCGTCAGACAATCATTTATACCATGCTTTAAAAAATAATGATTGAATAAAGAAAATTTTTCCCTGTTCTAATATCGTGTTACGATCATAACAACCTAAAGAAATATGCGTAGATCGTGTCCTGTGGCATAGAGACGACCGGTTCAACGTCATCAAGAGCTCAGTGCAAAGGCCGCGCCCCTTTTTGGGGGAAAACAAACGCTCTTATGCATTGAAATCAATGAGAAATAAGCGCGATAATTGAGCAGTAAAATGCCCAAAAGTTGTTGTGTGCCGGGTTGCACCTCCAATAAAATGATCAGTCCGGACCTCAGGCTCCCCATTCTTCCTGGAAAAGGGAAGAATCCAAAAAGGAGAGTTAAGAGAAGATGAAGAGTAAAAGCTATGTATCCAGTGTCTTCCCATGTATATGGGCCAGGCTCACGAAATGTGCACCACCCCCCACCGGGTACTGAAAAATAATGAAAATACCCATAGAGCTTAGCTGTGAGTGGTTTTTTTAATCTATAGGTGTTGTGGGATCATATTCCAAAGCCGTGCAACGGCGACGTTTTTCATTTTTTCGTGGTACCTGGTCAAAGTTGGGTCCCTCAACTCATTTTTTGGGCCGGGTGTCTGCCTTAGTTTCAAGATATGCATATCTTCTAAAGCCTCATACATGCATAAATATAGCTATATCTTCTCAAAATGTCCTGACATGTATAGAAGGATAGTTTAGCTGATGGAAAAATGGTATATAGGTAATATGCTCTTGGGATTGTCAACCCTGCCATGGCCCTGAAGTCGGGGTACGTTTTGCGTGCGGCTGCAAAATTGCTGCGCGAGTGCAAACTGCTCTCTAACACAACGTGTAAAATTAATTCAGGCAACCCTATGCTCTCAGTGGTAATTGTATGTGATAAAGGTATATGTCTACTCTCTGAATACCAAATATCATGGTCATTGGTGGAATATTTGGTGAATTATACGTATTTCCCTATCCCCTTGCTCGTCTAAGTCAGAAACACGAAAACCTACTGTTTGCCTATAATCCATCCAGAGGCCTATAACTAGTGATAATAAAGTTATTTAAGCCTCCAATCAGTGTTATAATTGTATATAAGTGATGTCCAGAGGTATATCACCTGAAATTAGAAACCCTACAGTGATTTTTTTCCCTCGGGATCCTGTCGCTGCTGAAAAAAAGAAATTCTGGTCTGCAAATACCTGAAAAATGTTATAAAAACCTTTATCAAAACTCAAAAATCTCCTAGAAACACTCCTTATGGCTTAAAAGTATGTTGCCAAGGCAATACCAAGCTAGAACAGGTGTCTCTTAGCTCAAAATATTGGTATATCGGTCAGAAACCGAATCTAAGTCAGAAACCGCAACTAAGTCAGAAACCCGTCAAAGTGTACCAAATCCAACCCGACTGACTTGTTATTGCCATAATACTTAACTAATAGATAGAATAAGAGTCTCAAGTAGGTAATTGATCACTTACCAATGGAAGATGCCACTTGTAGGCTGGTGGACAGGCTGCTTGACAGTTCATTTTGGGTCCTAGGTTCCCCTAGCCTGAGCCCTGGGAGTTTTTTATGATGATTGCATGTTTCTGTCTTTTAGTTGTTGTTATTTTGTTGTAGGTGTTGTCTAGTGTCCCCGACCACCTATGCATGTTATTTGAACAAGTTTATGACTGATTGGCCACCGATTGCGGCCACAGCGGCCGCCACGCCCCGCGTCAGTTTCTGCCTGAGATCCCGGTTTCTGACTGAGAGCGTGGGCTGACGCCACCGATATTTTTCAATTAAATCTTCAAAAATACAAGTCGACACGTTTAGAAAACACAATGTATCATGTCCCCGACCACCCATGCATGTTATTTGACCAAGTTTATGACTGATTGGTCACCGATTGCGGCCACAGCGGCCGCCCACGCCTCGCGTCAGTTTCTGCCTGAGATCCCGGTTTCTGACTGAGAGCGTGGGCCGATCGGTCCAATGTCGGGCCTCCGACCGACGCCATCGTTATACAACCCCAATTCCGAAATAGTTGGGACGAAGTGTAAACTGTGAATAAAATCAAAATGCAATGACTTTTAGGTCACATGAGCCAATATGTTATTTACAATAGAACATAGATAACATTTCAAAAGTTGAAACTGAAACATTGTACATTTTTATGCACAAAATGAGCTCATTTCTATCAAATCGGCTAAAATACATGTTAACATGTCAAACCAACATGGAATATTATATCCCTGACCACCTGTGTAACGACTGGGGCCACATTTGGCCGAATACGCCCGGTTTCTGCCTGAGATGCCCGGGTTTCTGACTTAGAAATCTAAGGCAGAAACCCTAAGTCAGAAACCGACCAAAATGCTTTGCGCGCTGTAGCTATGTCGTTATTCAATAAATAATTGATCTAAACAGTGATTTCCACTTTGATTTAGGCCAACAACAATACCTGAATTGCATTTGGCTGTATCTTTGACAGTTTTTTAAAAATACATCGAAGTCAGAAACTTTTCTTAAAAAGGTCTTTTTTTTGGGGACACAAAAATCCCACTCAATCCCTGTAGGTTGGAGTTTTTTTTTTTTTTTGCCCTAATGCACCATATATTTGCTTCATCCTGAAGGGTTTTTAGGGTGTAGGGACCTTTTTTTATTTTTCTAGAGTGCTAAATGTAAAATCTAAGTCAGAAACCAGTACCTTGTGGACAATTTATTAAATGTCACCGCAATACACAAAACGACGATAGGGGCGTATGCCGACTGTCAGACATAGCCTACACATCTAATATGCACAGAAAAAAAAAAAAAAATAATAGAACACACTTAAATATAAAAAACAAAAAGTGAACTATTTCACTTTTTACATTGGCATCAAAAAAGTGCCATTTTTGGCCACTTTTCCAACTTTAAGGGCAAAAAAGACAGGGAAATTTTTATCACAGACCGACAAAAGTGGGGTGTTCCAAGTTGCTCTTCGTGAGCTCTATCCATTCATAGTGGTTCTGGAATGATCTAAGCAAAATATCAGATTTGCTAGCCTGTGGACACATTTGGGGGGGTGGCGCACATTTCGTGAGCCTGGCCCATATATGTGTGGGAAACGCTTCATAACAGGCGATGCCACTCTTTTTTTAAACTTAGAAGGTAACGTAAGTGCCCTTTAATATGTAAGACTTGGTACTATACTTTTAATAGGTTTATTCACTACGATTTTTGTCTCGTGTCATCATTTATTCTTTAATTGCTTAACTAGCTAATGTAAAGTAACGTCAGCCAACCGAGTCAGGTTTGCGGTCTAACGTTATGTGCATTTGTTAGTTATTCTTAAGCTCAAACTGACACAGACTTCGAAATCCGCGGTAGTGAAAGGGCAAGAGGGTGGACTAATCAACCTTAAAGGGGACCTCTTATGCTGATCCTTCTTTTAATACATATTAGTAATGTTATAATGTTGGTTGTCCACGCTCAACCTCTGAAAAGTTTCTAAACGTAAGATACAGGGGTTTCGCCATAATCCAAGAACTTGATTTCGTGAGCGTGATTTCCTCTCTGAACAGCTCATCCCGAGATCTTCACGACATCTGGGCAAAACCTGACGTCAGGTTGTGCCGTCCAATTAGTACAGACCTAGCCAGAGCCAACCACTGCGCTGGACCTGCCCACACCGTAAACTATTCTAGCAGGCACTAACAACGGCAGATCATACTATGCCTTAGTAGCGTCGACACTTTTGGAAATACAAAAGAAGAACCGCAGATCATTTGAGGTGCAATTTTGTTAGTATCTCTCCCAAAGCTACTTGTCCGTTTACTTTTGGACGCGAAGAAAAACAAATATTTATTTCTCTTGAAAAGACGATGCCACCAGAAATCAGTGGGTAGCTTTTTTTTTGTTTGCTGGCAGCAAACAGCCACGGCCAAAAGGAGCGTTAGCTGATTGTGCTCAGCATTTCACCAAAGACAGCTTTGTCAATAAAGGATAATTCGACACAGGATAAGCGTTTCAGCTGCTTCTCAAACCTGAAGCAGCTGCATCGATCAAGCGCTCGGAGCCACAAGCTGTAAGTAACCATATAACAGCAAATAATGTAAGTGAAGCTAACGTGTTACGGGTGGCTAGCAGGACCGCTAGCGATAGTTAGCACTAACAACTGGCCTCAAACACAGGCTTTATAAAATATCTGAAGATAAAGCCTGTATCGGTCGCGACTGTCCGTGACTCACAGACACAGAAGCTGTAAGTTGCTTTACTGCATAAGCCAACCTGACGTGATAGCCAGTTGATTGTGGCTGTAGCACAGCGGCTAATGTAGCCAAGTTACTGTTGCTAATGTTTGTGTCCTAAATATGCAAGAGTGATATCAGGGGAAATTCTACAGAAGGTGTGTGAACATAAACCTCATTTTAAGCTAACTTTTAATACTTGTTTGGAATTTGGATGCTTGGTTCAACTGTTCACAGTAACAGAACTTGCTATCTGTAAAACCTGTATTGCAAGGGTTTGTCTCTGTGGTTATGACCGCTCAGTTACCAGCTACTGCATGTTAGTTTGCGTGCCGTGCTAATTAAAAATGCTCCTGGTTAACTTATATGCAGTAATTCTGATTGGTATGCTTGTGTTACTTCGGTAAGCTTCAATGTGGCAGTTTCATCATAACCTTGCCCGATTGTAGCCACTACAGTTAGTGATCGCTTCACTTATCCATGACCGGGATCAGCCGGATACTTCACAAATGTCTGAGCAAGCTCTCTGGTGCTACCGTGAAAGCAATGCGAAACGCAGAAGCTCTACCGGTTTACAAATGATTTCTCTGCACTACCTTGACATAATTTCATCCCCCTTTCGAAATTGTTGTGGCTATAAAAAGCCGAAAAAGGCGGAAATTAAATAGGTAATTCTTTCCTGTAGAAGTGATCAATTCGCTAGCTCCACATAAGTAACTTGTCCGCGCTAACGGAACTTACGGTCTGCAAAACCTGTATTATGTTCATAACATAACCGAGCTCTCTAGCTGTCGCGTACTATCCATTAAGCTGCTTTCACAGCAGACACCAAACAAATTTTTCGCGCGACAGATTAGCTACATTCAAAGTCAATGCAAAGACTCGAATACAGGCGTTCTGGGCGCGCTAAGCAGCTTTCACACCGGACGCGAAACAAATTTTTCGCGCAACAGATTACATTCAAAGTCACGACCGCTTATCAGCTACTGCATGTTAGTTCGCGTGCTCTGCAAATTAAAAATGCTTCTGGTTAACTTATATGCAGCAATTATGATCGGTATGCTTGTGTTACTTCGGCAAGCATCAATGTGACAGTTTCATCATAACGTTGCCTGATTGTAGCCACTACAGTTGAAGCTAAACGGAGAGGTGCTGTATGTGTCTGCCGAGTTGGGCTGCAGTTAGACCAGACGTAGATTTTGCAGAGCTTGGGGTGCGTTTTCAAACAATATGGCCGCCACGGCAGCCATCTTGAAATCCTATGACACGCGATAACTGAACTTTGCTCCCACTCACCAAGATTTGGACTGTGCTGCCTTGGCAGAGGTTTGCACTCTAGGAGTGCCTCTAGTTTTATATTTCATCTATTCCATGAGTCATTTTCTAAAGAGCTATCGCTTGTTTTATCATCATAAAACGGCTTGTCATCTCAGCACCCGTAGACTTATATGATATCGCAGTGTTTATCAGCCAGTTTTATACAGTCTATGGTCGAATACAGCAGAATTCGGAAGAATGCAGTAGCTCATTCAGGTATCGTTCATATACAATTTGACCCATACAGAGGTTCCAGACATGGTACAAATTTTGCATACATATTTTAGCCTACTGTCTAGTGAACGTGTATGGGTATTTGGACCACCCAAAGTGAAAAACATACACGCGTGATGTCATAATAGGAGGCTAGTAAATGCAAGCGTCTCTCCCATTACAGAGTGAATAATTTTTCCTGAGATGCTGATGATTCTAGTTCAGCTCTGCAGCATTCACCCTATTACTCTACGTTGTAAGTTGCATATGGGGAGCACTGATACCAAAAACTTACCTTGGATAAATGGTTTATCATTGGTTGACTTGTTGATTACATCACAGCATAATGGCTTGTTTGGGGCAGGAAGTAGTTTTTGGCTGTATTCCATGTGCTCATGTGGAAAGTTTGTAAAAATTTTACAGTAGTTTGTTATTGGTGTTTATTGAAGCTGGCATGAAAATTATAAACTGGAATGATGGTCTTTGTCTATTTGTGCTCTAGGTTATCTGCGTCGAGGTCTATAGAGATTTTGACAGTGACACAAATTTAAAGAGCTGTAATTTTCAGGCAGTTCACTCATTATGGATTTAAATACTCCTCAAATTATACTGCAAACTGTCAATTACATCCATTTCCAGCAATACCTGCAGGACTTACTCCCTTTTCAATTTGTGTCACGGTTGAAATAATTACTGAAATAATCGTTTTAAGATGAGATTATCCCATACCACCCATACACACCACCACACACACAAGTCTTGAGGGTAGACCTGGATTCAGCTGTGTGAAATCTGTGGAGTGAGTGATTTATTCTGATGAGTGCCTCACTGGCTGTAACCCACGCTAAAAGGCAAATTAAAGCACTCTATAACTTAACCTCTTAACTGTCGCCTGCATTTTCTTACATTTGAGCCGGATTGGTATACCACATTTCAAATGAAGGATTCAAAATTTGTTTGAAAATTCCATAGGGCCCTAATTAGGGCCCAGTGAAAGTTAACAGGTTAAGGAGAATGCACCATTGTTATGCTGAATTTCACTCAAAAACTTCATTTTGGATTGAGCAAAATGCCCTGTTTTTGACAGCCATATATTAAGTGCATGAAATGAATAGGGCAGGTAAGTTTATGCCATTGGGTTTTTGTCAGAGCTAATATAACATCACAAACAAGCTGTACTGTAACAAATACTAGAAATACATAGTTTTTCTTGTCTATTACCCAGCCCTATTATCCTGGGAGGGCTTTTCTGAGTCTCCACAAGGCAGAACCATAAGCTTGGACGCAAACTGTCTGTTTAAACAGCTTTGCGGATAGTGCCTTTAATTTCATCCTTATCTGTGTGTGTAGGCCTCTTACGGCGTGTTTTTATCTTTCCCTCAGTAAAACGAGCACCGCAGGGTACTATTCTCCTGTCTGTGAGTGTTTTTTAACGCTGATACTTAATCTAGAAACAACAATGGCAGTAGCTCACGGGAGGAATGTTCCGGCAGGTTGCCGCGTGCCATTGAAAGTGTGTCACTTGTCCTGCCCTGGCTTCCCCCGTCTAATTTCCGCAGGTTGAACCTCAGCGATGTAAAGGAATGTACAGTGTTCATTAACCCTTAGAGAGCTAAATGTAGCTATTGTTGCTCAATGATGTAAGATATCAAAATCAAAGCTGTTGAAAACCTATCATGTGGCGACTTCAGCACACGATAAGTTTTCAACAGCACAAGATAATTACGTCTGCCAACGAGGTTATGTTTTTTTCTGGCGTTGGTTTGTCTGTCTGTCTGTTTGTTTACAAGATAACTCAAAAAGTAATAAATGGATATCTCTGAAATTTTGTGGAAGGGTTGCTGTTACATCAGGGATGGACCCTATTGATTTCGACCGCGATCGGTCAAACAATTTGGCTGCCACGGCAGCCATCATGAAATCCTGTGACATGCGATAACTGAACTATGCTCCCAGTGATATGACTCAAATTTTGTGGGTTGATTGGTCTTGCATCAAGGACGGAACCTAAAATTTCTCATTCAGCCAAGTTCACTCAGCAAGATCTCGACTGTGCTGCCTTGGCGGAGGTTTGCACTCTTGGAGTGCCTCTAGTTAAATTTATATTTAAAAAAAAAATTATTTCAGCGCTCTAAGGGCCTGATTTACTAAGACCTTTAGCACATGCAAAATCTTTTTGCCCGTGCAAAACCAATAACATTGCCCATGATTGGCCAGGGTACTTGCATTGCACCAATCAGTGGCAAGGTTTCTGGTTTTGCACGGGCAGAAAGATTTTGCATGTGCTAAAGGTCTTAGTAAATCAGGCCCCAAGTGTTAATGCTTAGCAGGATGGCTCTCCTGCAGTAGCTGTGGTACTTGTGATTGGTTGCTGGAAGGGGGTGGTGGTGGTGTGTGTGTGTGTGTGTGTGTGGGGGGGGTAATGATGTGGGAGTGATGAGAGAGTGTTTGAGTTCTGGTGAAAGTTAACACGTACACTCAAGAGCCAGAGGCTAATTTGTAACCTAAGAGATGTGATTACACCTCACTGCAGCATGAAACAGGCAGTTGTTCCTCATTGTGGCTTATATCTTGCCAGTCTACGGAAGGGACCACGGTGGATTTCACAGCTGTGGTTACAGGAAAGAGTCAATGCATTTAGGTGGCTAATTAATCCCCCAAAATCGAGGACTGAGAATACCAGTGTATCTGTTTCTGGACACCCAGTACATTTCTAAGAATACTTTTCAGTTCAGTGATGGAACGCACTATGTGGAACATGCCCTGGGGTTGCGAGCAGGTTGATGGACCACTTTCTCTTATCGCTGTTCAGTGATTAGATTACCTTAGACTGCATGGGGTGAGATCATATTAGATTACATTCAATGCAGTTACATTATCAGGTGTGTCAGGTCCTCAGGGTCAGTAAAGCTCTCTGCTACTGCATATGTCCAGCCACTCACATTTACACTAACAGGCTGCTTCTAGACTGGGGCAGGTAAACGCTGAAGCTGCTTTAGGCTAACAGAGGGCAGCTTTAACACTTTTAGGTGTTATTATGTTAATATGCCATTCAAATACTCTTTACTGAACATTCTGTTGTTGGCATAACTATCAAAACTGGTGATTGTAAGCAGCTTAGCTCTGACATGGAAAAAAAAAAACTACCTGTTTAGGCAGGCATTTGGACAGTTAAAAACTGTGCTGTATGTGGCACTGTAGTGTTTCGATGATTGTATTGATTGTATTTCTTGTATTTTAATTTATTTCCTGTGAAGCACTTTGTGACTTTGAGCTGAGAAAAGTGCTATATAAATAAAGAGTTATGTACTTAATTACTTATGAATAAAATACATTCCAAAAAGTCTACTCTTTCAAGGGTCAAAAGACCTATTTTCCCATTTCTTATTTTGTGTTTTTATTTTTATTTTTTTATTTATCCTTTATTTAGCCAGGAGGGTCCCATTGAGACACAAGATGTCTTCTTCCAGGGAGTCTTGATCAAGATGGCAGCAGAACCAGTTTCACATATAAACCTGTAGAAATTCACATTTCAGCACATGCACTACATAAAAGCAGCAGGGAGGAAATGGTCAGAACAGAGGCGTACAGGCCACATCAAAGATAGCTGTAACACTTTCCATCTCAAATCACATATTAAATCACAGATGTTCACTCTGTTTACTGGGCAAGGAGGAACACTGTTCGAGTCGTTGCTATGATTAACATTTGCATTGACTCTTTGATCATCACAAGTAATTTCCTACAATTACCTGACCGTATAACCGTATAACTGATTGAACTGTTGATATAACTGTGGTTTCAGAAGTGAATTGTGGCTGGTCTGACTGTTTGACTGAAGACAGGTCAAACTGCTTTCTGTCGAGTGTGCAGTTGGTATCCAAGTCCGGCTGGCGCTAAGTGGGAACGCAGTGATAAAAATATAAATTAAGTACACATTGTTTTGTTTGATTGATTGAGGTAGATTGAGTAAGATGGTGAACTGAAGGCTCATACTTTAGTAGCTTAAGAAGATGGCAACCTAAATTCTCAGTTAAGTTGCCGGAGTACGCCTGTGCTAAAACGCATTGGCATTACTGGTCGATAATGGTAAACAAGAGACAGTGGGGAAAAGGAACAATTAGGCTTAAGATTGTTATTGTTTGGAGCACAACGGGCTTCTTTAAATCATCCTGTAAACTTTAACTGGCCAATTCACCCAGGCAGTTGATAAACATCCTGGAATTTACTGCGTCATTAAGCTGGCTGATTGATGGCAGAGGAATCGGTGCCAGGTACTGTTCTCCTCTTACATCACCTTCCAGTTCCGCTCTCTCGATCCCTGTCCTTCTGCTGTAGGGAACAAAGAGTGTGTATTTACCTGGGGCCCGCGGTGCTCCGTCTGCATGACTAACCACCTGCCCATTAACTATTGACCCAGCCCAGCTCTGGCTGGGGGTGTGTTATTACTGAAGTTTTCCGAGGGGAGCGTGACAGTCTCCCCCTGAAGGGAGCAGAGTATGGCGAAAACAATGATGTCATGTCGTTTTTGTGAAATCCCCCCAGGGTCTTCCAGCTCATCGCCAGTGATATCATCCTGGGCTCTCGCAATAACCTGTGTCTTGGTTGTTGTAGTTTTTCTCTCTGGGCCCTTTGTGTTTGTCTCTCTTCTCGGTTAAACATTTTTGGCAACTGAACTTACAAAATAACTTCAATCCCCTTCCCTCCATTGTTTTTGTGCAGTTTCTCACAGCTGTTCATCACTCCTGTTTTTGTGTCACAGTCTGTCCTGTATGTGAAGGGTTCTGTGAAACATTCCATGTTAACACAGGTAAAGAGAAGGCTCTCGCTTGCTCTCTCTCTCTCTCCCTCTCTTTCTCTCCCTTTCTCTCTCGAGGTTACTTCATTTTAACTCTGATCGTCCACT
Source organism: Gymnothorax javanicus (assembly GCA_029692085.1). Classification (NCBI taxonomy): domain Eukaryota; kingdom Metazoa; phylum Chordata; class Actinopteri; order Anguilliformes; family Muraenidae; genus Gymnothorax; species Gymnothorax javanicus. The sequence continues at coordinate 16,795,612 of CM056194.1, forward strand.
TTGAAAACCAGGCGCTACAAGGTCTTTTGATGTGTGGCCTGTGGGACTCTTGGCCAGCTGCAGAATGGAAACTGCTCTGTGGGCAGTTCAGTCCGCACTTCTTGTTTCCTTTGCAGCCATCTGGCCTCCCTCCCCTTCGTCTGAACCCTGAGGCTCCCAACTGGCCTGGAATGCTTATGCAGCGGGGCTGACCACAGTGCTACAGGGACAGGGCTAATTACTCCCAGCCTGCCAAGCTATTGTTGATGGACACATACATCCGCACCTTTACCTTCTTTGGACTCATTAGTACTAAAGTGAGCTCTCTTCACCAATGAAAATACGCTGTATTTTCAATTATTTGTGGTTTATTGTGTCCATTATTCAAATAACTTAAAGTTATTTAATATTTTACACTGAAATCAGATTAGCTGAGTTAGCAGCATAACGAACGTTGTAACTCAGCTGGATCTTGCTCTACACCAGAGCTGCAGAAGTGGTGCCTATATAGTTCTGCTCTCTGTTGGTTCATCTAGGCATTACAGCCATGCGGTTCCACTCCAGGGGCTTATTACTCGGGCCGGTGGGCCACGAGTCTAAGTTTCGGCCCCGTTCTTTTTTTTTTTTTTTTTTTTTTTTTTTTTTTCGGGGTCGCGATTGTCCTGCTCATGCGCGCGCAGTTTCGCGATTGGCCCAGGCCTAGACCCGGCCCGAGTACAGGCTCTGAGGAGCCTCTTGTTTATTTAAAAAATTGCATGGATTGCATACTTAAATATCGCGGAAGCTCAGAAAAGGAAAAACAGCATTGAGTAAAAATGTATCAGAATTTTTAAATCGGTGGGAAAGCCAAACTGTAAAATTTTTATTCAACTTAGACGTTTACATACGCGCAGAATCTTATTAATTTTACCTATTTTTTAATGTCAAGATTGGTTTTATATGTGTGAGGTCCTCAAAGAAAGCGCACGCGTAATTTCTGCGCTTATACCCCTTATATAATTGAGAACCCAGGTTTTTGTGCTCTTGACGTTTTCCTCTGGTTTATTAAAAGCTGCCCATTCAGTTTGGGAATCAAGTGCAAGAATGGCCATGTGGTTTTTCTGCAGAGAGAATGAGTCTGTCTAAAGGCACTGACAGTGGCATCAAAGCATCAAGCATGGTGCTCCTCAGTCATAGGCCAGCTGTCTCTGAAATTATCCAGTTGCATTCGTATCACAAATTACCCTGCTGGGTCTGTTGTACTCTCCCCAATCCTGGTTGGACCTGGTCTGCCCGACTTTGACAAAAAGAAGCAAGTTACAGAGACATGTATGTCACTTGCTTCCTTTTGTCGAAGTTGGGCAGTGATCCCAGGCTGAGGGGGAAAGTCAGCTTGTGTTTAGGGGAGACTGGGGTCCGATGAGCCATAGGGACCAATGAACCATATCACTATTTTGCGATCAATAGATGACAGAGCTGCTCAAAATAGGCAAAATATTTGACCATTGACTGATGAGTCATGGGGATAAAAGAGCCATATCACTATTTTGCCTATTTTAAACACTTTTGGCATCGATTGATCGCAAAATAGTGATATGGCTCCTTGGTCCCCATGGTTCATCGGACCCCAGTCTCCCCTACAGCAAAATATTTTTGCTGACGAGCATCGCCTTGGCTCTTTATCCTGTATAGTGTACACTGTGCAATGCTGCCCCTTAGGCCTTGTGTGTTGGTTATTCCTTCTTTTGAACACTTGATTTCTGTGTAATCAGACTGATTGCATTTAGCGTTTTTGAATCTGGTTTCTCTTAAATAAGCATATAAAGAAGATAACTGTCAACATTTTTACCTCTTCACCAGTTTGAGCGGCGCTAAAGAGAGCCCTATTAGTGATGACTGGGATTCAAGTGGGAAATCTTCTCGCTTTCTTTCGGAGCAGCATATTGATTTCTGTCTTTGGTTCTGCAGGAACAGTGTCCACAAGAGGGAGCTCTTATGTCATAACTGAGATTATCGGCCTTTACTAAGCTCCTTTACCTACATAATTCACCCTTTTGGACTATGTGTCGTATCATTTTTGAAGAAGGATGGGAATGTGAGCCTGTAAACCATACCTGGAAAGGATAAAATGTGTGAAATAGTGTACCTGATAAACCCCAGGCATCCTGTTGACTTCACAGAAATGAGCAGATGTGGATAATGCATATTCTGAAGGTGAAAATCCTATGCAGTATTTTGTACCAGGCACCCAGATTTGGTAAAAGGAACAATTCCTCAGCCGGATCGTGGGGCTTATTTGTAAAATAAGAAGGCTGAGATGGGTAGGAGAAACACATGGCAGGGACATTCTACCTTTCAAAAGCTCTGGCAATTCTGAATATATCCCGATAGTTCTTAGTGACCTGTATGATGGTTGGTATACACTCCCCATCAAAAAACCAGTAAGACCAATTTTTGGTCTTTTTTACTTCAGCACATTGGGTTTAAACTGAAACAATAAATATGAGCCTAAAATGCTGTTGGCATCCTTTGGGCTATTTCTGCCAATACTGAAGGATCTATGCAGGAATTTTACATATTTATGGAAGCAAAATATTAAATAAAGTCATCATGTATTTTGCTTTGTTGCGAATCTGTTGTATGTAATGACTGCCTGAAGTCTGTGATGTCACCTGACACTGGCTCTTATCTCTGCCAAGCTAGCGTGAATTGTATCACTATCTTCAAACCATTTAAGGCTGTCTTGCAGTAATATCTATTACCATGTTCAGACCGAGGACCTTTATAAGATATCATCTATTGCCCTGATGTTTAAGACACTGGTGGTGTGGCAGTTTGAAAGCTGTTGGGTTGGACTGTTCAGTGACTGGTGGTATTGAGGGCTGGGTGTGTGGGTGGGTGGGTGGGTGGGGTAGCTATGTGCACACATTGTATCAGTGGTTTTGGGATGAGGGCATGTGAGATGAGCATTGATATCAGAGCACCTGGGGTCCCGCTCAACTTTAATGATCAGGCGGCATGATGCTACCAACCCCCATGACTCATGGTCTTCACACACAAAATTGCGAAAGGTGTTCTGACTGGACTAGCACAGACCTGACATCACCCCCTATTAGCCAATAATCACGTAATACATTCCTTCCTTCCTCACTGATCTTCCTGGCACTGCCTGGTGTGTCTGTGTAGGTGTGTTAGTCCCATACCTGCAACTTTGATCTAATTCCCACCCAAGAGCTAAATTTCAGTTTGGAATATTGCAGGCACAGACCCCAAGACCTGGAAACACCTCCTAAGAAAATTTTAAAACTGTTGGGAAATTCATCATTTCTGGTGAATATTATGGGTGTATTACTTCAGACTGCAGGTCATTATATCACATTCTCAACATGAAGTGCTATTCTTAATCGTATAAAATTATTCTCCTTATTATGGTCCCATATGCAGTATAATACAGTCGATGGTTTTTGGTCCGTTTGGTATCGGAGAGTTTATAACTGCCCAGTCTCGCAAGAAATGACACCTTTTCTCCCTCCCCTTCTTCCCGGATGTTGGTCTTATTGATGTGATTCACCGCAGCCGCCTGCTTCTCATTTCTTTTCTCGTGCGAATGCCTGAGATACAGCCAAGAGCCGGTTTTCGCTCCAACTCACCATGTGTCTCCTCATTACGATCCGCTCTTTCACTCGATGAGCCTGTCAGAGAGTTTGTCCCTTGTGGCCACAAGCGGAACTGCACTCTTTCGTGTCTGGTACATGTCGAGGCGCTGTGGAATTTATTTAGTATTTATTCACTGTTTGTCCGAAACAGGGGAACGTTCTTCCCCGCGGGCATTTTCCGCAGGCTGCCATCTGGTTTCGCTGCGCTAATGACAGGAGACAAATGAGACATCTCTCACTGGTGAGGGACAAACAACACCATGAATCACTGTTCCACAGCCCTCTGCTTCAACTGGAGTTGTCTGGGCCTGAAACACGGGCTGTTATTCAGCGAGGATGATGTCTCGCCTGAAATTGCGTCTTTCCCTCCCTGTTTCTGGGCAGAGCTCCTCTGTGCGCGCTGGACTGGGCCCCAGTAGCCTGCTCCTCTGGGCTATTGGGGCTCAGTTTGCAGATGGAGTAATGACAGCTCATTCCTTTGTTGTGGTTTGGGGCCTACTTCTTGCTTGCTGTGTGCTGTGTGGGCTGCAGTTCCACTCAGATGGAGGGCAGGCCCCAAGGAGCAGCCTGTGTTCTCAATCTCAGCATCTGTGCCTGTGTGTGTGTTTATCTATACTTGTGGGGGCTGCAAAAAATTAAACATGTCTTAAATACTTATGTATTAAATATGTGGGTATTTCAGGAACCCATGAGTATAATAAAATCTGAAAAATATCTTCTTGGGAATGTTTTTGGATCCCTATGAGGAAAAAGCCTCATCCTGGGCCAAGGGTTAAGTTTAGGCCTTGAGTTAAAGTTGGGCCTATGGTTAGGACCGGGTTTAGTGTTAAAGGGCATCTTAAGTCGATTCCCATCGTTTTTGTTTATCGGCCAATCAGCGAGCCGCACCTTCGCAAACAAACCAAAATAGAAGGATTATCTACGCATGTACACAAAACATTGGTTTATGAATTAAATTGGTCACGCGACAATGCAAGAAGATGACAACAAAAGCAAATGATTTGTTTGTAAACATTGATGGATTTGTTTGTAAACATTGGACGTTCAACGTCCCGTCTTGAGAATCGACTTTATGTGCCCTTTAAGGTTCTGTATTTTAATAAATCTCCAGGTTAAAGTGTAGTGTTAAGGTTAAAAATTTGGTTGTTTGGGGGGTGGGGGGTTAAGTTTAGGGGTAAGATTGGGGTTGAGGGTCAGGGAAGGGATTATGACTGGGTTGATTTTAGGGTTTTTGGGCATGTAAATGGAATTTTGGTCCAAAAATGTTTTGGTTCCCATAACATACGTGTGTGTGTGTGTGTGTGTGTGTGTGTGTGTGTGTGTGTGCGTGTGTGAATGTTTGTGTGAGTGTGCCTATGTGTGCTTGTGTGTCCTTCACTCTACCCAGGTGGATCCACAGCTGAATATCAGGCCTGTAACTCTTTTAGTTGCCAGCTGTTTCTTTCTGCTTCTACTATAGATGGGACAGGAAATGGTTCCATATGTTGCCGTGCGTATGATGGGGAACCAGCTGCCAAGAATAGTTAGGATTGATGATCAAACGGAATCTCTTACGTAATTGCTGCTTTGTATTCTGAGAATAGCAGCTGATAAGCACTACCAACAGGAGCTCAACACACCATAATGTATCTCCCCTGTAGGGATAATCAATTATCCAACTTTAACATCAGCTGAATAATCTTTTTTTTTTTTTAAATTTAGCTCTTTTTTGTTTGTTCTCAAGTAAGTTCATCCTTGACTATATCTCCTGTTACACTATCCCGACTTCCAACCCCAATCATGGTAGCTTCTTGTGTTTTCCGTTCGATTGCTCATTGAATTTTGTCACTTTGCCTTCTGTGCTCCTGGGTTCCACTTTGTATGCAGCCCCTCAGTCAGATTTCCGCAGTCCAGCACAATTGATTGAAACTAGTTCAGTGGCCGTTCAATTGCTGCTTGAGCGATATTGGTGCTTGCAGCTTCCGTGATTTCTCGAGAAGCGCTTAGCCAAACAACTTCAAACTCAACACTGCACTTCCTTGGGTCCATAGCAATATGCCCACAAGGTTTGAGGTGAAGTGGGCAAATGGCTTTTGAGATATGCAAAGGACACACATACATACACACACACACACTCACACGCGCGCGCACCCACACACACACACACACACACACACAGATGCCTTGCTTTATAGTATGATGATGATGATGATGATGGGAATTATGTCTCCCCCCCGGAGGGAGAGGGGAGATGTATTGTTTTAGGCTCGGTTCCAGTTCGCGTCCACGTTGGCGTTCCCACTTAGTTTCCGGAGCGTAACTCCAAAACTATTTGCATGATCTTAATGAAACTTTGCATACTTACTACCCAGCTCCTGAAGTGGTGCCTTTTGGTATGTGCCTGTCTGTCCGTCTGTCGGTCCGTTTGTCCGTCTGGATGTAATCACTTTTTGTCCGGAGCATAACTTCACAACCGTTTGCATGATCTTAACAAAACTCTGCATACTTATTACTCAGGTCCTGCAGTGCTGTCTTTCGGTATGTGCCTGTCTGCCCGTCTGTCCGTCCGTCCAGTGGGTTAGGCAGGGAAGGGGGGCTGGGAGGGAGACGTACGTTTTTACGCGTAAAAACACATTCTAGTTTCTGTAATGGTAGTGTAAGAAACCAGTATCCGGGCTGTTGACACCCTGGGATGGTGTGTATCAGGCACCATTATAAAGCTAGAGCGTTCCAAAATGGGTATGTGGTAAAAATGCAAAGCAGGTCTGTTGAAACTGTTATGCCCCCTCATTTTCACATTTGCTTATTGCTGTCCCACACCCTGTTTAGCCTCTGGAATGCTTGTGCCGTTACCGATCACAGTAAATGTGTTGCATTTAGATCAACGCAGTTATTCCCAAATCTTCAGCTGCTCCTTAGAATGTATGTTCTGCCATGGTTAGGCAGGTTGGACAAAGCTTTGAACTTTGGTTGTTTTTTTTCATACTCTTTGCCAGTATTGTTGAATGCACTTACCAGTGGCGATTGTTTCATCAGCATAAGAATTTTCAGAAATGAACTCTGTAATCCTGTTCGCACCTTAAAGGATTATTGTTTGGTCAATATGAGTGAGTTTTGGTTTTTATAGGAGGTATTGAGAAAGGCGGTCCGTTCTCTCGAGGCTCAGACATGGTAATCGGCCTGGGCGCTCTGACCTGCACTGAAGGGAGTCGGCTACCAGCTATTTTCATGAACAGTGAAGGGCTCTCCCCTTTGTGCGCTGTTGTGTCATATCTTGCCCCCCTTTTCACCTCTGAGCCCAAAAGAGTTGCAAATCTACTTTATACATGCATGGCAGTTCCTTTTTTGAAATTGGAACATGAGTTAAACTTGGAGGAGGGGGAGGCTTCTTGTAGAAATTTGCCCAAGAGCTGTTGACCTGGCCTTTGTTTGCTTGTGGTGATGTTTGGAGGAGAGTCATGTCTTGGTATTCATGTGTGTTAATAATGTTTCTGATGCTTTTTATTAGTGTTTTACTGTTTTTAGTTTGTGTGAAAGCTGTGTTTCTTTTGATGAGGGATCATATGAGAAGTTTGTGCATTGGGGAACAGCACACACTTATCCACACTCACACAGTATACTGGACCTGTCAGTAAGCTTCGAGAAAGTACCACAAAGAGTACTTTGGCCAAACGCAGAAATTTGGAATCAAGTTCATCTCTAATTGCTATTGCTATATTAGAACAAACAAAACACAAATAATTAGACTGACAATTATAATCTTGGCGGAAAAGTGGATTTTACGACCCACTGGCTTTTGGATTGTATCTTTCATTTGTTAAAATCTGCTCTGGGGAATACTATAAATACACTTTGGATCGAGCAATTGGACTCGGTTTTCTTGACAGCTGGTGGAAAATGGTAGAAAAATGGTAAGATTATGCTCTCCCTGCGAGCAGAACAGATGGAAGCGTTTGGAATATTTTTTTCTTATTTACGATCTCTGGTTGTTGAACACTGTTGAAGCCTACATTTTTTAAATGTAGTTTGCAGATTGCCTATTCAATCTTATCTGACTGTGTCTCTGAGAGTACTTTTAATTTGCTCTGTAAAATATGCTTTTTGACCCAGATTATGGTCCAAGATTAATTATTCATATTCAGCCTATCACATTCCAGTAAAAGTTAAAATGTCAACCAGTAGGGGGAATATATTACTGAGATCCGCTTTATAACCGAGTCACAGCTGGGACCCAGACATGTAAGGTGCGTCTGTATCTAATTTTCCCGTTTTGTTAACCTAATCTTTTTTTTATTGGCCCATTGCAAGCCTTTAGATTAGATTCTGTGATTTGTGAAAAGGCATTGTATACAGCTGGACATCTTGTCATCTGTCCAGTCCCATGCTCGAACTCTCAAACTGATGACCTGATCCACCATCCTTGCAAAGCGATCGCGAAAGGGGCAGAGCTTGTTCATTATACATCATTGAGGGAGGATTAAAAACCGTTATTTCTTATGGGATTGTTGAGATTCCTGTCAACAGCACAGTATACATCAAAAAGAGGCGGTAAATCGGCTCGGAACTAAATAGATTTAGCCTATTCAAAATTAGTAGTTTTCTCGGAAATTTTAGATGGAAATAATTTTATGTTAGACCGGCTCGAGTGGTGGGAGGTGTTGCCCTCTTTGTACCTCCCCGTTTAACTGCGAACTGGAAGTCAGTTGTCAAAATTTAAAAGCGAGTTCCTCCGGCGTTGAACATCTCTTCTTCATTAAATCTTAGCCTTTTCAATTTTTACTGTGAAAAAAAAGTATTTTTATTTTATTTTACTGAAGGACAGATGGGTTCTTTGTTTCCCGAGTTAATGGTTACTTTACAGCTGTGAACGGAGACTGTAGTGCGCCTACTCGCGTGAGTTCTCAGCTGGGCGGCTGGAACTGCAACTGAGTAAGTTCATTACGAATATTTACGGGAATATAATTTCAGTTTTAATTTACGAATTACTTTTATTCATAAGTTCTGCGATATCTTTTATACAGCCGATATAATGGTTAACTAAGTTACGCCATTTAAAACCAACGTTCACAGGCTGAGTGTTCTATTCTAAAAATAACATTTGGATAAAATATCTTTGCTATATTCATTCTTGAATGAAAGTTCTTATTGCACCGCGCCTCATCATCTGTTTTTTTTTTTTTTAGGGCACTGATACGCACCCGTCTGAGTGTAGGCAACGCATTGGGCTTCGTATTATTTCAGTGTCTCGGACAGGAACAGAAATGAGAGGATCCAGTGTCACAGAAATCCGTATTTAATTGTATATCTTTTTTATTAGATTGCATTAAGGGTTTCTAGTCTGTTGTCCGTTTTATGAAATTAAGTCGCCCCATCTTGAATTCTCCGATACAAGCGGCGAGTTATTAGTGTTAATTTAACGCACTGTCCCTCACCCGCAGTCACTCATGAAACTCGCGGTATGGGGCGAGTGAGAGGGCGATAGCCTTTTGTAGGGGGGTCTCATTTGGACGGACACCATTATTACGGAAAGGGAAGAATTACGTTTAAAAAAGTATGCATTTATATTTGGCATGTGCTGTTGGGAGATGAGTCCCGGCGATTTAGGAGCATATTGTTCCAAATGAAGCCAGGAGTATGTACTGAGATTTCGACTGTTGGGAGTAGACTACTGACACAAGAAGTTTCCCCTTGAATGAAGAGGAATCACTTGCGTCTTCGCGATAGGCAGCTTTGTGGGCAAACAGTGCAGATGACGAAATTGTTCAGAAGTCTGACGGAATTCTACTCAATGGAAATGATGTATCGTTGTCGTTTCTTTCAATCGTCGTGATCAGTTTCACCTGCCCTCATTGGTTAGATTATTCACCGGTAAAGTGTCCAGTGGATTAAAGAAGTTGGTTTCAGAGCTGCCCTGGATTGACATATTGATCTGCCCAAATGGATTTATTTCATTTTGGATTGAGTATTGCTGCTCTGATCTAATAACTGGTAAAGTGGGAAAATCATACTTCTGTTTAAAATTGCTCACTGAACTCTTCGTCGGGGGATGCCAGGGGACGGATCAGCAGGAATGGAGGAGAAACTGAGAATCCTGGAGGATCTTAATATGATGTACATCCGGCAGATCGCACTGAGTTTACAGGTAACGTGTCCCGTGAGATTACAGCTCCATTTGTGTTTGTGAAAGTAAAAAAAAAAAAAAAAGGTCTTCTGTGACAGATGAAAGGGCAAAAGTATTTACATCAACTGTTCAGGGTAGCAGTGTGTGTCTGTGTGTGTATGTGCTTACTTGCCTAAATGTGTGTGTGCGTGTGTGTGTGCACGCGTACGTGCGTGTGTGCATGCTGGCATGCCTGTGTGCGTGCATGCGTCTCATTCTGCTTTCATGTATTTGTCTCTGTGTGTATGTGCATCTGTGTCTGGGTGTTAGTGTGTGTGTGTATGTGTGTCAGTGAGTGAATTAACCTGTCACAGAGCGGGGCGCAGGATCTCGGAGTGCTGGCATTATGTCTCCTGAGACGAGGCTCTCGTGCAGGGCTGTGGCCCTGTTCGATAATCCTGTCCGCACTCTGTCCTGACGCCGAGTGGCCTCACCGCTGTGGCTGGGCTGCATGCATGCAGGGCGACAGGCCTGAGGAATGTAAGGGAAGCCCGGCTCGAGCTTGATCTGGTGTGGTCGCCGTATGTGCAAGTCTTTAACGTATCATAACTAACAACAATTTGGTGCACTCATTGCTCTCTCTCTTGCTCTCTCTCTCTCTCTCTCTCTCTCTCTCGCTCCCTCTCTCTCTCTCTCTCTCGGTCTCTGTCTCATTAAGATAGAGTATCCTTATTGTCAGCTTGTTCTGTGCTGCCATCAAACCTCGCTGAGTAAAGTCATGCCTTTGAAAATTTTGCTAATCAAAAATGAGAATCTGATTTTTTTAAATAGACATTAGCTTTATATAAGCTCTATCTGTAGTTGTCTAGGCAGTTTCCAGTTTGCTGAAAGACTTTGTTGCGATGCCCAGACGCACAGTGTGATTGAGAACAATCCAGTCAGGACATTTCTGAGCATTTTATGCTCTGGTTGTTGAAGTGGCTTATGGAAAACCGGAGTATTTTGCATTATTCAAAGAATTCAATCATCCAGAAGGGCACTGGATGTGCCTGGCTCTTTCAAAGGTGGAGGAAAAGTCCAAAATCTTCATTTTTGGAGCCGTGAAAATGAGACACATGCGCCTTAGGAATGATACTGGGAATATCAAAGGATTTCCAAGTGTCTGTCTCTTCTATCTGTCTTTGGCATGCAAACCAGATTGGCTGTCTGGTCTGCAGCTGCTACCTGTTATGAGGGGTGAGCAAAGTCCATTAGGATGCTAACAGGAATGCTGGCCTCTAACTCCACACAAATTTAACTCTGTCTTTCACCTCTACCTTCTGCATGCTCTGCATGGCTCAGCGCTAAGGATCCGTCTGACTGTGTTACAGCGGGAAGCTGCTGTCCACTCGCAGAAAACAGAATCTCCACATACTTCCACCATTATAATATCACTCTTCCGTTGCCTTGAATGCATGGGTCAAAGCACTGGGTCATTTTCAACAAGAAACGGTGTCTCAAGGTTTCATTTGCTTCAGAGTAGTACCCCATGAGTGAATACTGAGGGACGTGGAGTGGTTTCTGTAATATTCAAACGCAAAAATCTTTGTAACTTCCCCAGAACATTAAATTTACGCTGATAAAGTAAATCACTATTGACAGACTTGACACTGACAGACTTTCATTGTTATATTTATCAACTTTTACCAAATATGGAAATTAATGCTTTCAATTTTTGCATTTTTTTTAATTGCACAGTGCTGTTAATTTTTTATTGTTATATGGTCCACGTTTGTTGACTATTTTCAATTTATCTAATTTCTCTTTGAGTTATGGTAAGTGTTCAAGGGGTTTAGTCACATAAAGAAAGCATTCATTTGTTAGTTTGATACTGGCTCCTGGGTTTGGGTAACTGAAGAACTGCTGGTGTAAAATGTAGTTTGTCAGTTTTATTATATATGTTTAATAACGGCTACGTATATCTGTCCAGTGATGGCCAGTTGTGTAAATTGATGCTAGGATGCTAGCTTTGAGGAGAAAGGAGAAGGCAAACTCTCAGAGGGAAGTTCTCTTGCTCATGCCATCATACATCAGCCAAACCATCTCAGTCATTATCTGAATTATAATGTCCTTCCTGTACGCACTCCAAGTCTACTTAATGAAGGGAGTCCTTTGTGATCTCAGGACTTGTTTATCAGTTGTGTGAAATCATAGCTTTGAATGGCTCTTGTGAATTTTTTGGGGGAAATTCCGCACAGAAAAGGGGCTAACTGTGCATGTCCCGATTTCTTTGTTACGAGCTTCAGGTCAAAAGCCAGACTTGTGTCCATTAAGTGACCAGTTAAGAATGCAAAAGGAAATGAGCTCCCCGGCGTTGTCTCTCAGCCCCAGCTGGTCAGTGGGTGTAACACTGCCTCATTGTGTCCCCTGGAGCCTCTTCACCCCAGAGAGACTGGGAGGAATGTGGCGCTGTGTGGCCATTTGGCCAGAGGGGGCAGCGTATAGCCCCAGGAATACATATGTGGCTAATGCCAGTCATCCTCACTGCAGGTTGCCATACTCCCCAGTGCTCGCTGCCCAAGCATTATGCCCACATACCACTGGCACTATACCCCTTCCTGCCCGTCTATATGCTGATCCCCATTCGCCAGCCTTCATACACGACTGTGATTTTAATTTACTGAAAGAAAACAAAAACATGTATACCTAAAAAGAGGATATTGAATTCTTCTTTTGTGCGTTATACATTCCTTTCCTGTGGCAATAATATGTTTCTGAGCGGAGTGCTGCAACATCAAACGAATATAGGCTCATGTGGTTTTTAGCCACCTAGAAAGAGCTGCCTTGTAATTTGAGGGCCTCCGCTTTGAGCCTCTTGCGTTTTCCGTTTTATAAAGCCTGTTTTAGATCGGGAACTGAGCATGCTCTCAGTACTTTAATTCTGTAAAATGTTTATTGTGCCTGTACCGTTCATAAAACTTACTCCCTTGATGTTGTGTTAGTGACGCTTTGTTGCTGGGAAACCATACTTCCCAGCATGCCCCGGCTTGCATGATAAATTTTGGTGAAAGGGCAAGAGGCTGCCCGTGACCCCGCCCCACCACATCACCCTGCAGACCACAGGAAATGATTGACGGCTGAGCGAGAGTGATGGCCCTGTAAGTTTCCTCTTTATGGGGGAGAAAGCTCCTCATTGGCTGCACTTAAATGTCCAGCTGGTCGCTCTCTCCCCACGGCTATCGTTAGCTTGTATGAGGCCTCTGGCTGTAAAATTTATTTCCAAAGAAGAGAGCTGAGAGATTTCTTAGGGGCATAGCCTTTGTCCTGCACAGGGATGCTGAATGTGATTGGCTAATTCTCTGAAGAGAGCCTTATTCCCTGTAATGATATGGTACTGTAAGTACCACATTCCTGACACCTTTTACGAGTCCCATGTCTGTAGTCCTGACTTACTGGGTTTTGACTCTTGTTGGTTCTTGCTCTCTAGAATTCATAAGTGGAAAAAGGTTTTCTGGTATTTCAGTATTGTCTGGACACTGCTCCGTAAAAACCGCCTTCTGCTTGTAAATTTTGTAATTTTTCATTATTCTGGTCGGAATTTTGCATAATTACATGGACCCTTGTATTTAAAGACTCAGAGAAAAAACGATTGTAAAAGGAGCACAGTAGCACGCTTTGTTGTGTCCAAACAAACATATTTCCTGGGTTTTTTTTTTTTTTTTTTGTGTTACTCCCCTGATGTGCATTTTTTATTGGGGCCATAAGTAGTGACCCTGGGGGTGGACTGGAGCTCTGCGCTTTTCAGGCCTGACCTGAGGGCTGTGACCTTCTCAGCAGGAGCTTCCTGTGGGAGGAGTCTGGAGCGAGGAATGCCTCCCCTGCTGATCTCGTTGTTGTTGTTGTCACTGGTGAAACATTAGACAAATCAAGAGCTTCGATGCGCTGGGACCATTTGTAGGGATTAACAGCCCCCCTTCCCTGGAAAACACCGGCATTCACTGTGGAGAGCTGGGGCTTGAAACAGTCGCTTTGCAAGCAAATTTCAGACCTCTCTAAACTCATAATTTTATCCCCATAATTTTTTAAAATACCTGTACAGCCCTGTGCTTGCCTGCGAAGTTCAACGTATCTGAGGCAATACTTTAACAAGTGACTTGCTCACCTATCACTTCTGTGCGTATGTCCATTCATGTGTGCATGTGTGATTATGTGTGTATTTATATGAATATGCGTGTGTGAGAGTGCAGTATTTGTCCATGTAAACTTTGTGCTAGACGCTGCTCATTGGCTGCCCCCTCTTCAGGGTTCAGTTGAGTAACACTGACATTTCCAGTTCTGCTAACTAGCCTTGGAGACAGTCTCTCTAGCTGATAGAGTAATTTGAGGTGGTAGGGGGAGGAACGTGACAGGCTATGACATGACCTCCATCGCCCCGCATGGCCGCTGAGTCAAGGGGATACACAGCGGTTTGGCAGGGGGCCGTAACCCCTGCAGGGTGCTTCAGCTAACTAACTGCTGAGCTGTGACCTGCTGCTGTAAAAACAGGGGGCCGTGGACTGGGGAGGGCTGCAGTGGAGGGCTCATCTAGAGGTGGCTTCTGTCCTCCTCCATGCCTCCCACAAATTTAACGGCTCACTTAGGAGGAATTACAAGCCTCCCTGATTAAGGGTGCCCGCCAGTTGAATGTAGTGTAACACCCTGAATTGATACCTGCAGCATCTGTGCACTGACCTCAGCATTACCGGCTCATAATGCAGGGGGCTGGTCTGGAGTGCAGGAAGTGCAGTTTAGACTGTCTGCGCACTGAGAGAAACTGATGTCCATTCACAGCGAACTTAGAAGCTTGTGCTTCTTCCTTTGTTAGCTCAGCTGTGGTCCAGCACCAGAGAACAAGAGTCAAACTCTGTTTGGTTTGTTTGTTCCTCTGGTGCGCGTTAGTTTGTCTTTGTTACACTTTCACTCCTTTTGTGTGTTCGTGCTTGTGTATTTCTCTTCACATAGTGTCTACTAGTAGCAGGGCTGATTGGAGTGTTTGAGTGCCGCTAGTGTGTGTACGGAGGTGCACTAAGGAATGTGTACCAGGTCCTGTTATAACAGGGTGTGGGGTTCAGTGTCTTCCGAGCAAAAAGAGGCTTTACGTTTGTAATACACTACAGGCCAAAAGTTCGGGGCCACCCTCAGATTTTTAATGGTGCACCAAGTGCAATGTGACCCCTTGGTTTTGGGGAAGGCATTTATACAGCATGCCTTCTAAGTTACATAAAATTGTTCACGTCCTAGTGACATAAAATCATGTAACACAAAGGCATTGAAACTCAACTATAAAACATTGTGGTCAGTGATCAATCAGTCAAGACAGCTTTAAAATGTGGTCTGAGGTCTGGAATTCACCCAAAACCTATTAGCTTCCTGTATTTTATGCACTGAAGTCATTTCATGTGCAAAAAATAAGGAAAGAACAGTTGATTTGTGATTTTTTTGAAAATCTGTGGGTGGCCCCAAACTTCTGTCCTGTAGTGTACATACCAACTACTTTCCTTCAAAATTATTGGTGTGAGTGTGCAAATCTTGTGTTATTGCTTAAACAAGTAAAGGAGCGAGGTAAAGACATGATTACAGTATTGTTTGCTGAACATTCTACAGTTGATGAAATGGTCACTTGTGGTGAAGCCAGGGAGCTTTAGAACTCTGCAAGAATAAATAAAAATCCAAGAAAACCTCTCCTTTCTCTTCTCAGGGTTTATGCATTTAGGTTTGTTAGCTTCTGTGGGTGGTGGGCTTTGTGTGATAAACATAGGATAATTGCTACAAGCAAGCAATGCGAACTCATAGTTGTCCTGTAAAAGTTTAGGTGCGTTCTGTGCATATGTATGCTAGTGTTTGTGCTCTGACTGTATGTGTGGTCAGTCGCATTAGTACTCGTTTGCCTGGTTCCCGGCTCGCTGTATGTGAGGTGCAGCAGCATAGGGCAGAATGGGTGTCTTTGTGAGGCCGCGGTTGGTAGCGGTGCTGAATGGCAGCTCTGTGCGCGGGATCCAGCGAAATGCCTCTGTCCCGACCAGCTTCCTTTGAAAAACACCGTCCAGGAGCCAGGGAGCCGCCCGGACACAGAACCAGGCCTGGCCCACCTCTCCCACACCGGCCGCGATAATGATGCCTTTCACCCGCTAACACACGAGCCGTTTGTGTCGACCATGGTCATACTGCGGAGGAAATCCAAAAAAAGGCTTATGCTCTTTTGAAAGTTTTTTTTGAACTTTCACATGCAGAAACATATCTACTCAGAAATGTATCCATGTAAATATATCCTTAATGTGCACCATACTGACTGGAAGATGCGTGACGACATATTGGCTTAGAAAACTTAAGTCGGAACAGTGTGTTCACTGTCCCCTGTATGATTCTCTCCAAATTTGTGGAACATTTACTTTAGTAACGAAATTTGCAGCATATGTGTGATTGTGTGTGTGTGTGTGTGTGTGTGAGAGACTGTCTGTCTGTCTGTCTGAGTGTGCACATTCGTGTGTTCATGTATGTTTATGACAGTCTGGATGAGCTTGTGTATGCTTGTATGAGATTGAGTCTCATGTATATACGTGTTTGTGTGTGTGTTTGCATGCATGTGTGTGTGTGCGTGTGTGCATGTGTGTGTGTGTTTGTTTGTGTTAGGGTTTGTGTGTGTGTTTGTGTATATGTGTGTGCATATGCTTGTACATGTGTATGTATATATATAAGCAGGAGAGAGAGAAAGTGTGAGTGTCTCTGTGCAGCTGTGCTTGTGTAAGGTGCACATGTGGCTGTAATAGCTGGGCGGAGTGCAGAGGAAGAGCCTACTCTACAGTGCACTGGAGCCCGGCCTGTAATTTGGGAGGACCTGCTCTCCTGACACGCCTCTCCCAGAGAACGAGAGGATGGGGAACAGGGGATAGGAAAAAGATCTGGTACCGTAAACAAAACCTCTCTGTGTTGAGCGTTGGCCTCTCCACCCAGACTCAGCCCCTCTCCTCCCCTGGCACCGCTGCCTATACTGTGGCCTGGGGGGTGCTGCTGAACCCTGGCCACAAAGGGGGCATGGCCTCAGAATGGCGGGGCCTGTCCCCTGGCTGTCACACAAACTCGGGCGGGTGATTGGACCGTCTCCAGCGGTTGGAGTTTTGAGCGGTTGGCTGTAACTGCATTACCGCAGTCTGCTGCGGGAGGCTCGCAGTAACAAGAATAGCCATGGAATGCCCTGATTTTGCTCATTACTCTCGGGCGCCACTGTATAGCCGAGCTGGTATCTCATAAGAGAGCCCTGGCGCTGGCTAACAGATAGCGATGTCGCACCATGGCACTCATCCCTTGTTCTTTGTCCGGAGCAAGAGCTTGCTTTTCTTCGTGTCAGTGCAGACTGGAGCATAGAACCCCACCATTAGTCATTTCTGACTCTCTTGTAATGTTCAGCTCTTGACTGTTTGAGCCCCTGAGAACAGGAGTGGTAAAACAATTTTTTTTTTTTCCATTTTCCATCTTGGACCTCTACTGCACTGAGCATTTTGTGTTCTGGAACTGAGGAAAATATGACCCACACATTTTATTGTGCTGGAACTGCATTGAGTTGATCCATTATTGCACTAAACCAGGGGTCACCAACTCCGTTCCTGGAGAGCTACCATCCTGTAGGTTTCTGCTCTACCTCCTATTTGGGTCATTCCATGCCAAATCACCTAATTTTCAGGAAAGTCCCCAGGTGACCCTCTTAGATTTTGCTGAAACTCCATGAAAATGTTCATATATGCAAATAACGAACACACAGAAAATTTCAGGCCAAAAGTCCAAGCCGTTTTTGAAATTATGGCTGTCCGAAGACCCCCTTCTTTCGCCGTCGCTGCAGGCCATGTCATGGATTTTTTTTTCATTTTCAAATGATCATATTTTTGGATTTGAAAAAAGCTACAAAGCTGAAAATTGTTACCTGGGGTAATTTGCACACAAGCTTTCAGAATCTGCAATCAAAAACAGTGTATCTTGCTTCCTTTTTGAAGATATGGGCACCTGAAAATGAAAGTTTTTTCTAGCGGAAATTATTTTTTGCGATTTTTAGGCTTACCTGGTGCCCGAACCATTGATCTGAGGATACCCAAATTGCTGATACATAATCTCTACATACAGCTAAATAACTCCTGCAAGCATAGACTTATAAAACAATCAGTAAAAAGGTATGGCTAGGGTCCAAAGTCGACTTTCACAAAAAAAAAATCTCAAAAATCACCTTTTCGGGGGTCGGTTGACCTTGTGAACAGTTACTCAGGGTAATGAAATTTGCACCACAGAATTATATGTATCTGACCTTTATATGTACCAAATTTCATTGATCTGACTTAAGTCCTTCATAGTTAGGCAGTGTTTCAAAGAAACCCACTAATTTGATCAAATTATGCTACTTTACGGTATATAACAACATCCTCGAGCTCTGGTAAATTGACAATTACAATAATTTGTAAAAGCAAATTGAAGCAAACCTACTTGAAATACGTTTCTTGTGCATTTTGAATGGATCACTGCAATATTTCTGAGTATATTCATATCGAGAGATGTACATCTTCTCATGGTGAAAACACACTGTGCTGTCATCACGTAGCAGTACCCCACTTCTCCATTCCAATAGCTTCTTATCATCCTGTGACAAGTCAGAGGCTGCAAGTGTGCCAACATTTCTGCCATATATTTTCTTATGGCATTCCTCCTCCAGTGCAATTCCAATACTGCATCCCGATCTTGATGCTTCAAATTCCATGTTTTAAATCTTGATTTTTACAGAGCTCTAAAATGTACACTTCATCTGCTGAACATTGCAGTTGAAATGAATTGTGAGGAGTGGATGTGAGCTGAAAAGTGAACACACTGTTCAATTATTCTGTAAACAATACGGCCACAACAGTGAGGTAATTGATCCAGCTATTTTAAATAAACAGTTGTGGTTTGGAGTTAAGTAGACTAGGATGAACCTAGATAAACAATGTTTTAACACCTAATTAGACGAGGTCACCTGGACTAGGATGAATCTTAATAAACAGTTTCCAACAGCTATGACCTCATGCAAATAATGTAAGTAGAGCCCACTGAAAATCAGTAAGTTGAATCCACTTAAATAAAAGCAGTTTTGTATTAGTAACATCAATGTACAATATGTACAATGTATGGTACTATGGAAAACTTTGTTTTAAAACAAGCCATATGATACTATTCCTGATGTACAAAGTCATGAATTTTACAACTTTCTAAGAATTATTATATATAAAAAGGTTATCAAAGATTACTTATTCTCATTTTTTGCCCTTTGACATCTACCGAAGACATTGTAATGTACAGCAAAATGGTGTAATTTGATCAAATTAGTGGGTTTCTTTGAAACACTGCCTAACTATGAAGGACTTAAGTCACATCAATGAAATTTGGTACATATAAAGGACAGATACATATAATTCTGTGGTGCAAATTTAATTACCCTGAGTAACTGTTCACAAGGTCAACCGACCCCCCGAAAAGGGGTGATTTTTGAGATTTTTTTGTGAAAGTCGATTTTGGACCCTAGCCATACCTTTACTGATTGTTTTATAAGTCTATGCTTGCAGGGAGTTATTTAGCTGTATGTAGAGATTATGTATCAGCGATTTGGGTATCCTCAGATCAATGGTTCGGGCACCAGGTAAGCCTAAAAATACATAAAAATAATTTCCGCTAGAAAAAACTTTCATTTTCAGGTGCCCATATCTTCGAAAGGAAGCAAGATTCACTGTTTTTTGATTGCAGATTCTGAAAGCTTGTGTGCAAATTACCCCCAGGTAGCAATTTTCAGCTTTGTAGCTTTTTTTCAAATCCAAAAATATGATCATTTGAAAATGAAAAAAAATCATGACATGGCGACGACGGCGAAAGAGGGGGGTCTTCGGACGCCCGTAATTTCAAAACGGCTTGGACTTTTGGCCTGAAATTTTCTGTGTGTTCGTTATTTGCATATATGAACATTTTCATGGAGTTTCAGCAAAATCTAAGAGGGTCACCTGGGGACCATTAGGTGATTTGGCATGGAATGACCCATTCGGCACACCTGATTCAAGTAATTAGCTACTTAACAAGATCACTAAGCTGGGCAATTGAGTGGCTAATTAGTTGAATCAGGTGTGCCGAATAGGAGGTAGAGCAGAAACGTACAAAATGGTAGCTCTCCAGGAACGGAGTTGGTGACCCCTGCACTAAACAGACTGGCCACTTAGGAATCATTTTAAGATTAGAGCTTCAAAAAGACAAATATGGAGTTATAACACTTTTGATCTCAGGGGTTCGTGTAGTGTTCAGCTCTGGGCTATATTATGGTCAGCTCAAAGCTATTGAATGTTCGGCTCTACTGGATTTAATGTTCAACTTTTGGCTATTTATCACTTTGCTCTTGGCTTGGTAATAATCAGCTCTTGTGATTGGATGGTAAATAATTAATAGTACAGAACAGAGCATGAGTAAGAGTACTGTTGAATGTGTTGGCATTGCGTTGACTGAAAGAACCAGGCACACTGTGAAAAGCTGCTTTGTTTTTGAGGTTTTGAAAGGCGGAGTAAAATCGCTATGTTAAATTGTGATGTAGCTCATGGGAGACTCCGAGCTGGGGTGATGTCATGTTTTCTCCATGAATCCCCAGTGGGGGGGTCGAGGTGAGGTCACGCCCCAGAAGGAATAGAGTGGACGATGGGAGCCGCATCCCAGAACAGCCCCCTTTTGAAGTTTTTTTGCTTGTTTCCAGAACTGTTTTTTGCCTATCTTGTGCCCTAAGCTTAATATCTTTGGTTTGACTGTTTGTCACATGATGTCTTGCCTGGCTAACATGCTTTCTCCCCATATAAAGCTGCCATCTACTTGCTCTGTTGGGCTAACAGGCTACAGCGAAAAGCTCTGAATTGATTCTAGGCTGTAGAGCTGGTTAATAATGAGCCCATGGAGTCACCTTCTTGTAGTAGCCAGAAGGTTCGGAATGAACTGTTAAATCTGCATTGGACAGCAGATAGCAGTTACCATAGATTATGCGCTCAAGATAACATAGAAACCTGCTTCCTTCTGCAGGCTGGCAGGATGGGCTGTAATCCTGTCATCCTGTGGAAGTCTAGAGATTAGTCCAGCTTACTTTAGTACCGTGGGATGTGAGGGCATGGCTCACCATGACAGGCTGCCCATTGCTCAACCTCTCTGTGATTGATTGTGTTTTTAACAGACTGAAAGAGTGTGAATAATCTGTTTATGATTAATAATTGAGACCAGATTGGATGAGATATGCTGAACCATCTGCAAAATAATATTTGTTTCATTTGGTAAATTTGTGCTGTCCAAAGCATTAATTAAAGTATTGCTGCTTTCCATCCCTTCATTGTTAACAGTCTTCCACGTTGAGGACAGTCCATTTGCTCTCAGGCTCCCGTGTTTGTGTCCTCTACCTCATTTGACTTGTACATATTTCTTTGTCCAAAACTGGAAGCCATATCCTGACAGCCTAAGAAATTCCACTGCCGTGGAAATCAAAACAAAAAACAAACTTTTGGCCTGTTTCCTGTCTGTAATGTGTACTTCCCTCAAGGGAATGGGTCGTTCAGTTTCTGTCACAGGTTTGTTTGCACTCCAGGATGATCATCTGCACAATATAAGTGCCGGCAGGAGTGCTCTCTACGCTGGTGGGGTGGGTCAGTGAGTGAGGTGGGGCGTATTGATGGGAGAGGAGTTCACATTGGCTTCCTTATTAGCAGAACTAGTGCATGTTACCCGTGAACTTACCTGATGCTCAGTTCTTCGTGCCAAGTAGCTATGATTGAGTCCGATCTGTGAGTGGGTACATTACGTTTTGGAAGATATAAAACTTCTCAGTTGTGACGGCTGAAGTATGGACTGGAAGAAAGGTGTCCAATGCACACTAATTGCTACCAGACAGGAAAAGGCGATCTGTCTTCTCTTTCAACCATGACGCACTAAATAAGATTAATGTGAATTGGATAATGCTTGATAAATATTATTCTTCCGTATTTTAGGTCACTTGCCAAGCACAAAATGAACTGTTAAAAAAACAAAGTGGACTCGTACGACATAAGAATAAAATGCACATTTTGTGTGAAATATTTGGCAGTTTTATTGCAACTGGGCAACATAGTTCTGGAATCTGCTTACCAAGACAGGATTGTGTTCACAGGTGGATGTTATGCGACGAAATTGACGTGCTGCTGAATACTATTTCTGTGTCCACAGATTTGATGATACTGTAGACTGCGGAGGCTACCAGAATTTACATTGCAGTTGGCTATGTGATATACAGGTAGCTGTGGGCAGGTGTATGCAATATAGGGTATTTCACCAAATAGGATTACTAAGTTGTCTAGATAGCTCTGCCACATTCCATTTTGAGATTCATACATCAGTCTATGTGCCAGATTTAGGTGGGTTTCTGGCCCGAGTGTGCTGTTTTGCGCTCTCAGTAATACTGTTTTCAGCAACAGATCCTTGGCTTCACTTCAATGACTGCTAGATACGGCACCTTCTGACTGTCTCTTACTTGGAATTTGAACTTAAGGGCTTCTGGTTCCATGATAAGGCCATTAGAAAAATCACTCTCATCTTCCTTGAGGAAGTGCTTGTTTAGATACACTGGCTACAGAAGGTGTTGTTTTAATGCAGTTTTATTCCAGCGTGGTATCCTGGTGCTGGCTCAGGCGCTCGTGACTGTTTGCTGTAATTGGCTCTGCCTCGACAGTACGCCCATCTAGCTCACGCTGTGGGCTCTCCACAGCAGCAGTGCGGAGGATTGCTTTGTGCTGAATCATCCCCGTTGACCGTTACGGTCAGCGACATCGCCTCACTGTGTGTGCATCCCTGGGGATATGCGCCCACGGCCCGGTATACTTGTTTTTGTCATCCTCTGTGTTCATGATCATCAATTAATCAAATGTGTATTGCTTAGTGATCCTACATTGATTGTTGTGCTCATCCATGTTTGGCTGTTGTGCCTGTATGGAAGTATGCATTGACGCATGTTAGACAGGCTTCATCCCACACATCTGGACCTATAATCCTGTAGGCTGCCTCCATTTAAGGGTACAACCCACACAGGGCCACCAGCCATGGAACCTGTGGAAAAGAGAAGTCTGTATCAGATTGCAGACCTCAAGACCTATCTATTGGTGTTAAATTCCTTCAATATGGTGTGCTGATTGGGCGTCTCTGGTTCCACATCATTTGACAGTTCACCAAGGGGAAATCTGTAGGTGTTTTGCTGACAGATAGAAAGCTGTGCCTTTGAAAACTTTAGCCCGCGCTGAAGTGTGATCCCCCTGCAGTACAGATGTGTTGACTTTATCCTGTAATGTCTGTGGGCTGGAAGATTGCTGCAGTGGGTCTCGTACTGGAAGACTGCCCAGACTTCCCACTCGACTTCTTTCCTACACACCTTAGTCACTCACTATCTTCTTTCTGTCTTCTTTATCATTCTACCCATCCTTTCCCCATATCTCCCTTTTCCACATCTTTATCATCCCCAATGAATCTGTTTTCTGTCTACCCTCTGTCACTCATCCCTCGCTTGGCCAGAGAAATCTTCATGTCTCCGACCTTTCTATCAGCCGGGGATTGTGTGCCTTTCCACATCAACACACTAATGCGTGCGGACTCTCACATGGATGTACTCTGACTTACATATACACACACACGACACACGTGCTGACTCAAACATGCGCATACTCGATTTACATGTTGTACACACTCACATGCAGTCTGGCTCATGGACTCACGCGTAGACGCGCGTCGCTGCTTAGCTGTGTTTTGAGGGACTGCTGACAGGCCTTGGGGCCTGCTGTTTTCAAGGCACTGGATTTGTCATTATCTGTCTCAGTCTGTCACCAGACTGGCAATCTGGACTTCATTTGATCCCCCTCAGAGATGGAGGCGACAGTTGCTCCGATAAGTCTGCGATATCACTGCAGTATGGCGTAGGGCCAGGAACGCGGACTTACAACATCACAGCCGTCTGTTTGAGCTTATACCCGCGGTTTGATATCCCATCTGCATTCATACCTGTGAGAAATGCTACAACATTGCGCTGCTTGGGCCTCCATTAAATCAATACGAGGCAGAGCCTAAACATTCAGCTTGTTAGCTGTAGTAACCATTACTGAAGGTAGTCCATTCTTTTTATACGTAGGTATTACATTTATGTTTTAAATAGTTTTAAAACCTGTTCTTTTTTAATGTTAATCCAATTTAAGAATTCTACTGTGGAGCTCCGGTTTGGTTATCTCATTCCAATGTCCTTTGAATTTTTTTTTTTCTTTTAATTTAAAGCAAAATGAAAATGGAATCATTCTCCTGGACTGGAGCAGAAAACAGGTCTCAGCTTGGTTTGTGGTACTTCAGAGAGCTGGTGACTCGGCAAGTCTAATGGAAAAGGATGCAGGCAAAATGTATTACGGATAAGGAGATCTTCAGAATTTTTGGGGGTTCCCACACACTATAGGGGAAAAGGCCCCCCCCTTGGAAGCCCATCCCCCCCAAAGCACCATTAAAAAAAGGAATAAAATTAGTTTCTCATCCCCACCCGTATCTAAACTGGTCAACTTCAGCAAGGCAGTCAATAAGATTTCATTATTCTGGGTGGTCACTCCCCCTTGTGATGTCAGGAAGGGGAGATTTTGAACTGGCTCATAATGGCTAATTTGCTGTGCACCTGGTGGCATAATAGGGGAGCTTTAAGTATCGAAAAAAGGGCAATCGGCATAATGCTCTCAGCGAGTAGCGCGCTTGTACCCATAGGCAGACTCGTAATCCGTTTACTTGGAAGAAGTTTTGATCCTGTGTTGTTCTCAGTCGAGTACCGGAAATTAAACTGGACTATAAACCTAGAAAAACATGCCACAAACACATAAGTAAGCTCAGTATAAAAATATATTCACCGGAAAAAAAATTAAAAAATGGCCGATGAGGAGTATGGTCCCGTTGTGGGATTATGGGTGGGTTTTAAATCAGCAGCCCACCAGCGAATATGACGCACGCACATATTCACTTACACACACGCTACACACACGCACACCCTCCGTGCATTATGCGCCCATATCCCTTGCTGCTAATAAGAGCTGTTATGAGAGGAGGAAATTGTGTGCCATTACGCGTTTGGCGCATGCTAAAGTCTGTTTATCATCCGAGCTGACTAGATCAAGATCGCTTGGTTTTGATTGCTTTAAAGAAATCTCAAAAAAAAAAAAAGAAAGAAAATCAGATTATGCCGCCTAGACTTGGATGGGTCATGAAAGTGTCAGTGTATGTCAGTTGGTTATTGGCGTATCTGATAAAGGGGCGGTTGATTCGTGTCTGAGTAATTCTGATGAGCTGTATGCCTAGAGTTCTAAATTTATGTTATTCTGCAGATGGAGTGACATCGAAAGAGAAACATGGGCTTTAAGCATAAACGCGTTGTGCAATTAAATTTTCTCGACTCATGCGGAATGTAATTCAGATAAGTCCGATGTGTGTTCAGTGACCGACAGGCATTTCACCATTATGCAAGCTAGCCAATTGATAAAGGCTACCTCTTGGACGCGTTGACAGTGTGCTGTACAGATCTATAAATATATCCGTAATTTTGCAAGATTATCACTCCCCCTTCCCTATAGCATGAATTGCACATTTTATTAAGGAAAATATTAAAGTTGCCATACATTTTTGACTATTATAACTTAAGATGCCCAAGCCTAAAACACTGAGTTTAAGGATGCGCGCTCTTCTTTCTAATTCGCTCAGTGCTATCCTCTGTCTCCACTGCTATTGCTAGATCGCCGATGATGTAATCCCGAAATGTCTTCAGAGCCTGTGGCAAATGGTTGTGCCGAAGCTGAATCAAAACCTTGGAGAGGATCCGGTGTCTGCTCAGTTGCGCTCCGTACGCGACTTCATCTGGCTTTATTTTCATTTTCAAAATAACGCGCTCATCTCACTAAAATTGGCTGCTGTGTCTTGGCTGCAATACGTCCGATAGGTGCTCCCGGCGAGTCGGCAGCATGTTGTCATCAATTTATGTGGAACATCATTGCAAAGACTCGGCACAGGTTTAGACCGCTTGCATTGACGTGAATTAAATTGCGTTTGATGCACAGCACAGTTCACATGAGACTTCTGAAGCACGCCCGCCGCTACTGCTGTACCTCTGGTTGGTCCTCGCTCCGCTCAATCTGAACACCCCCAGCGGTAAGCAACTCGAAGAGAAGCCGATGACAACCCGGAGAAATGATCTGGGTCAGATGACCGCGACGGGCGCCGGTGCTCCTGGACAAGGAAGAACTTGCCAGTTGTTCTAGCTGGTTTCTTATCCACCTAATCGAATTTCTAAGCCAAATTTGAGCGATCTGAGTCTTGGAATTTGACGATAAGGTTGGCTCGGATTTGGACTAACGGAGGTGGATGTGTGGGTGTGGGATATTACATGTATTTCTGCATTAGAATCGGGCTGGCCGATTTGAGTTCGCTGCTTTCTCTGGAGCCACCACGAATATGAACAACTCCAAGAATCGCATAGTAAGTGTTACTGGTTTCATCCTAATAGATTTAGGTTGTGCATGATCCAAAATGTGCATCATTGACGTAATTTGACTTTAAGTTGAATTATTATGTCACCTATAGCTTTTGTAGTGGCCCGGAATGCTGAAGGCATATAACTTTGCGATTTGTATAAATGTCCTGCGTTACACAAACAAAATTATAGAGTTGTATCACCAATACCTATTTGCTGTGTTTACCTCGTTGTGGGCTATGTCAGGTGCGCTCTGCATCACAGGAGTTAGAACGCATTTTCCACTGTGAAAGTTCTTTGGAGGAAGAGATAATCCGTGTATTTTGAATGTTTTCCTGAAATCCACATGCATGCTAAATACTTTGATGCGAGTTGCATTTTGTGGTAATCTGTCCTCTGTCGTCATCGCTATTGAATAAACATGGAACAAATCAATTGCACATAAAGCGCCGAAAAATGATAGCTGGTTCACCATCTCTCATGAAATGACAGATTACTTTTTAACCTCGGTTTTTCGTTTATTTTTCTTTATTAATTGTCAATGTGTATGCGTAAAAGATATTACTTGTGAAAACTGTGACTCCCTTATCTAAAGCAATTACAGACCTGAGTCAAATCAGTACTTGAGCAGGACGCATCAGTGCTGTTCCGGATCAGAGCGGAGGTGAAGATTGCTCTCCTTGAAGTCAACGGAAATGGCTACAGAGCTTTCTCGCCTATTATAGCCGCAACTCATTCTCACTGCGGTGAAAGCCAATTCATCCCACGCGGACAACAGATCCCGTTGATGGCATGAAACAACTTTCAATCGACCAAGTTTACGCGAGGCTGGGTACTCCCTATACAATAAATAAACCTTATTTCTGCATCGTAGGGACAGTGAATTTATAATGAGAGGTTCATAGAATTAATATTTGTTTATTTATTTATTCATTCATTCATTTGGGACTATGGGTTTGGATACGGTTTCATTCTGTATTGATTTTGGTGTGGAATTCCAAACCAGAATTCCTGTTTCTGGGCAGACTACACGAGTTATGGATTCCAACTCTAAAGCATGTTGTCCTCTCCTGTCCCTGTAAATAGTTTTTTGGCATGAGGTTGTTGGGGGCCCACCCCTGACAAACATCAATAGGGCATTGGCTTCCATGACAGATTGATAGCTGCTGCAGAATGAATGAATGGGGAGACCGTCACCTCTCTACCAAGCGGGGGAATTCGGTCACCCCCTCTTTGTCTGTTGAGCTTGCCCATTTAGCGCATAAAATTTTAGCCTGTACCTCACACAAACCTGTATGATGTCCTCTGCTGAGTGTAAGTAAATCTTACATATTTAAATCACAAGTTCTCCAAGCCCTCATTTTCTTATACTGAAAAGGGAATTGGGATCAAACAGGCAGAGACCAAAAATTTTGACTTTTCTGGCTGTCTTCATTTAATCAATGGAACAAACGGTTCTGGCATTGAGATTTTTGCTGTCCAAATTTGTGGGAAAATTGTCCTGTTGAAATGTGCAGCACATTTTGGAATGATTGCACTGCAAAGACATGCCAGAGTGAATTGTCTTTCTTAGGGCTGCAGAAGTTCATGAAGGCAAACTGTTGCTATGTTCACTAAAGCATTGTTTGTGTTGTTGGACCTAGGCTTGTGTGCAAAGTGCTTACTCATTTCATAACCTCAAGGGCACATCTTGGCTACTGCAAACACCTTGACAAGAAGTGGTGCTGTTAGACAGGAAATTAAGGTCTGATAGGAAGCCATTGGTAGCCATTATGTGCTTTGGAGCATGTCCCAGTTCGTCACACAAACACACACACACACACACACACACACACACACAAAAACACAGGATTGCTTGCATCACGATACACAGACTCCCATTGTTTTGCTGAGTGAACCTCTGCCCTCGCTTGTGGTGTTCTTGTAGAATCAAGCCATTATTCTAGAAAATTCATCCAGACTGAATCTGTATTCGGACTTTCTCCCATCTTTTCAATTTGCCTGAGTGAGGGAATATTTTAGGTTGTGATTTATTCCTGTCGATGATTCATTTGTATAGGCGATGGAGAGACACTTCCTTAAATGGGTCCTTTAGAAGATGGACTGGCAGGTAATGTTGCGTTGACGGGCGGAGGATAAAGACGATTGATGTCACAGGAAGTCCTCATTTAGCTGTCAGTCTTTTTTGCATCACCATCATTTTAAAATGGCTATGCAGGGTCCTGTTATCCTTTATTGTTCTGTGTTTTTGTGCTAAAAGCCCCATGCAAGATCATTGCTGCTCTTTCCTGAACAGGGGTATGTAAAATATTCAGTACAGCCTATTTTGAGCGCGTGCGTCAAGAGTCCTGTCATGCTTTAATTCAGTGGCCTGCAACCGCTGCAGAATATAGCTTGCTGTTTAAATATTTCAGAGTTTGCAGAGAACCTGCACTCCCCTTATCAAACGGAGGATGAAGAGGTTTGTATTTTGCTTTCTTGTTTTGGCAGGAAACGATGATTAACATTTACACTAGCCAGCACGCAGAGAGAAAGAGTTGAGCTATTGCAGTTGTGAGAAGTGTACACATGAAGTAGTCCATGTATGAGTGAATGAATGAGCGAGTGAGAGTGATTGAATATGACTGATTGAGACACCCTTTAGGGGACTGGCTCCAGTGACATTAGCACTAGTGCTCCAGCGAGGCTGAACTGCACCCATTCTCAATGCTATATTTAGACTTGATAAATGGAGCTTCTCTCCTGTGCGCTGGTGTAGGTCCCCTTTCATTGGACCCCAGTCGCGCATGTAAGCACAAACACGAGGACATGTACACACACAGCGCTCTACTGCAGGAGCAAAAGGCAAACACTCTCACTCAGCAACTCTCTTTGTCTTACACAAACACCTGCGTGTGCTCTGTGGACAAGAAACAAATTCTGCCTTCGTCACACACATATGTGTGCACACGCTCTCTCTCCCAGTGTCCCAGAGTTTCCTGTTCCTGCTGAGACTCAGAGCTGCTCGGGAGGAAAGCCAGACGCCCCCCCTCCTGTCTATAACACCTGGATACCCCACTGGGCATCTCCTCCGAGGGGTGGGGGGGACTGCTCGGTCCTCACAACCCGCAGAGCCGCTAATGACAACCAACAGCGAGCATACGCCCCATTGTCATAAAGCTATTACAACAGAAACATAATGGTAACTGATAAAGCGGAGCTGCCACTCGAGCGTGACGGAGATTAAAAACCAAATCGATACTAATGCAATGAGAAGTGCGGCTGAGTTGGCAGCGAGGAGTGTGACAGAAACGTCAATCGTGTTCCCGGTCGGAGCTGGAATTGGCACCTGGACCGGTGCCTGACGGGGGTGAGAGGAGCCTCGGAGAGCGACCCCAGCTCAGGCATCTGCTCCTGTTTGGGGAACAGTGGACATGTCATCCACAGTCGGCCCTCTCCATTCTCTGCACAGGGATTAAGCCTGTCGGAGGTGCTGGCACCCTGTATTAAATGGGGGAGGGGAGGGGACGGGCTGGTGGTGGTGTATGTAATCATGTAAGGCTATGCCTGGATGGTTGTGTCTCGGTCATGATGACCTCCAACATCAATGCTGATGTGTGTTGTGGAAGTGCGGGAGCTGGGTAACTGTATACAACTAGAGCACAAAGTGTGCCGGAAAACTGTGCTACTGCATTGCATCTAATGGGAAAAAAGATCTGGAAGGTGTGCCGCTGCATGTGTACAGTTTGTCTTTATGTAAGGCAGTGTATCAGTATCGCGGTGTACCCTTCGGCATATGAATTCACCTCATGGGGAGAGATTTGATCTGGAGCTCTGTGCTTCACTGGAGAGTCTGCTATTTTTAGAGAGGAGAGGTACAGTAGATTGTTGAATCCCATGAGGTAATTTTCAGTCCACATTCAGCTCTCTGTAAGCTATCCTACCCTCAGGAAGCGTCCCGGAGCTGACTTAAGCTCGGCAGAGGGTGTTTGAACCTGGTAAATGACAGGATTGCAGCTGATATGTGTGTGTTTCAGTATGGGAAAAATAGAAGTACGAGGGGAAACCTGCATGAACAGGGGAAGGACATGATCACACAGCGTACACTGGAGCTGGACTGACTCGTACCCTCAGCACAGACTCTAAGCCCGAGCTGCTGCGGAGCCGGACTGTATTCAGTGTGGATCCCATCTCACTACTGCAGCCTGTGCTGTCCCGAGTGACCCAGGGTTTAGAACAGAGGGACTGCAGGAGAGAGATAAGGAGAGAGGCGTGGATCTGTTCCCTTTCTTCCCTTCTCTTTCTCACTCCCTCTCTCCTCCCCTTCTTCCTGTTCATCACTTTCTCTACTCCTTTTCTCTCTCCGTCACTCCCTCTTCTCCCTTCTTTCTCTCCGTCACTCCCTCTTGTTTCTCATTCTCACGTTTTTGTTTCTTTCTCTCTCTCTTTATCTCTCTCTCTCTGTCTATTGTTTTCTAAAAGTGTTTACCTGGAATGCTGTTTTAAGCTCAAATTGCCAACCACTGTCTCTGCACCCCCCAGTCTCTACATTGCTTTTGGGAGGGATTCTAGGATGTGTGTATATTTGTGCATGTGTGCGCTTGTGTGTGTGTGTGTGTGTGTGTGTGTGTGTGTGCGCGTGTGTGTGCGTGTGTGTGCGCGCGCACGTATGCCTTTGTGTCAGCACCACTTTGCCTGCTGCTTTGTGTGGTGTGACTGTTGGGAAGCACTTGGAAATTCTACTGCATTGGGGAATGGGGTCAACCGATCTGTCCTCAAAGGCCCAAGACACATAATCTGTATTGACCAAATACAGTCCATGGAGAGACTGGGCACCATTAGTAACTGGAGCTCAGACTGGCAGACAGTGAGCCTCTGGAGTGATATCTGCACATTCAGTGGCACCAGCATCACCTCCACCTCAGTACTGCGGAAAACCCCATCGGTGTGACCTTGGGGAAATACAATCTGTGCTGTCAAGAGGGTCTTATTCTGTTCCAAACATTACTGAGGGTGAGAGGGATTGAGATCCTATGACATAGTATGCTAAAACTGCAAAGAACACCATTTTATACATAAGAATACTGAAATATTAAATACTATAAATTGAGATGTATAAATATATACATATTTAAGTTAAACTTGAAGGTTATATGAAGTGTGCTCAGTGCACTATATTTCTCATTACCTCCCAAAGGTGATGGAATGCAGTGAATAAATGAGAGGACACTGCTGATTCGCACATTTTTGCTCTGCATATGTATTTCATTTTTTATATATTTTTTTAAGTGGATGATGGCATTACATTAATGTGAATCTCCCCCGCAGCACTTTTTGCAGGGGTTTATGTCTCAATTTGTTATTCAGCAGAGGAAAATGTCCTACTGCATTAGAATTTGAAATTTGTTGAGACTGTTCGTGGCTCGGTGCTTCAGTGAGGAAGCTATGTATTTATGAGCATGGATAGGGGAGGCAAATTAGCCTGTTTTGGTCACAGGCCTTTCAGTTAAACTGTTATCTTGATTTGCAGTCAAAATGTTGGGCTGAGTTCATAAATGATTCAGACGCCATAAATTAAGGCAAATGTAATGCAGGCTCAGTCTGGAAACCCCTACAGCTGCTGCTGTGTTGCCACTGGTAATGCTATCCTCTCATTCTGAGGGAAATCCAGAGATGTCGTTAAAGATATCGCTCCGATATGGTAATGCATCACACACATTTGCAGCACAGTGACTTCGGCACACCCTGATACACACACACACACACACACACACACACTCACACACACAAAATTCAGTCTTCTCACGCATGCACGTTCCTTAAAACTGACTATACTCATATCTTATCTCTCACTCTGGTCTCTCAGTGTCAAATATATTGGTGTGATGCTTCATTAAAGTTGATGAAATATGCAGACAAAAATGGTCTTAGCATTGTGTTCCGAGCTCCCTTACCCTCTCTCTCTCTGTCTCTCTCTCTCTCTCTCTCTCTCTCTCTCTCTCTCTCTCTCTCTCTCTCACATATCTGTTTTATGGGGCCTAAAGATTTTATCTCAGCTGGAACTGAAAAATATACGGATTGTTTACACTCATGCAGGTTTACTGAGAAAGAACCATCTCCTAAATAAGTCCAATGAAGCCTGCACACACCAGTGTGGCATGAATAAGACAGTGGAGCTGCAGTGTAGGTTTAAGAGGACATTAGCAGAGCCGTTCAGGTGTGTAGTGGCCTGTATTGGGGTTTGAATACATGACCGGGATTGTTCAGCACGTGGAGGTGAGTGAGAAGCAGTTTGTTGGAGAGCCTGTAGCTTTTAGTCACCCTGGTTATACTAGCATCAGGGCTGGCATCCCGGCTTCTCATCTTATCACTGCAGTGTCCAGTCTTTTCTCTGTGTCTGTGGGCTCTCTGTAGCCAGTAACCCACCAGGTTTAAAGAGGACCTTGACAGGTTACATCTTTTGTGAGTGCACCCTCCCTCCCCCTCCAGACTACCAGGTAAAATTTCCATGCAGGATTGGAGGGCGGGTCTACTAAACAGGCTAATCCTCTTCCTGTCCCCTCCATTTTCTTACTTGCTAATTTGAATTCAAATTTACCTGGCTGGTGAAGATCAGCTGTGTATTGCTTGTATACACACCCCAGAATTGCTTCTGTACAATGGCCATGGTGCTGAAAATTTATCGATCGATCTTCAGCTTGCGTGTAAAATTGGAGCTTTGGAAATCAGCTGCTGTTGACAGATTTTAAAGGCGGTTTTAGCCAGTGTCATTTGAGCTTCCTCATGAGTGAGGTTAGGTCATTGCCATCATTTCCAATGCTAATCATTCCAATATTTTACTCCGCTCTGCCTGAGTGCAAACCTGACAGCTTTTGGCCAGCCACAGCCCAGGATTTACATCCCCATGCTCTGGCACATTAGAAAGAGTCGGCCGTATTTAACGTGTTGGGATTAGCGGGGGCTCCAGCAACCACTGTTTTTTTTGAGGTTTTTATTACCCCCATGAGCTGTCCCCAGCTGGCGTGTGGTCATTTGTGAAATCATCGTTGCAGGTGGTGTCTTACGGCAGACGGAGCAAACGCAACATGTAACGAATCTCCTCTGCTCCTGCCAGCATTCTTTCCACACTGACCTACCCTCCATCTTCTAAATAAGGAAGTTCTGGATCCTTTTGAAATGCTGATGGAGACTAGTTTGGCGTGGAAGTCTGTACAGTTTTGTTGCAATGTCCAGATGGGGGCTTTTGCTTAGCATGAAGAGTGCAGGTCCTGCCCATAAACCCACCCTAATCCCCCCGCCTCCCCAAACCCCCTTGGACCCCCTGAACCCCTGGCATGAGCTCCTGAGCAGCTGGCAAGCCAATTTGCAACCCTTCACTGTGTTTTCCATTGTCCTTGCCTAGTGCCTTCAGTGAGTTGCAGAGCAAGGTTTCTCCACTCTCCACTCTCTCATACTTGCCTGGGTTAGAGCTCATATATTGAAGGTGGCGTGTAGTGTGTGTGACTGAACCTCATTGGACAAAACAACACACACCCTGATTGTCACCCTCTACCTCAATCTTTCCGGCTTGCAAAGGTTACCAGGTCCCATGTCCAGACGGTCATCTATATTTAGAAGATTTGACGAGCTTGGGCAAAGATTGTTGCGGCTACTGTTGCACCGACTGATAGGATTAGATTAATCCCAACCAAGGAATAGCCCCGCGGATTCTGAATGGCACAGGTTCCCAGCATTAGCATTTGTGATTAACCCCCCAACCCCATACAACCCTACCCATTGCCCCCTTCGGAGCAGCACAGATATGGGAGCTCG
Source organism: Gymnothorax javanicus (assembly GCA_029692085.1). NCBI lineage: Eukaryota > Metazoa > Chordata > Actinopteri > Anguilliformes > Muraenidae > Gymnothorax > Gymnothorax javanicus. Next base: position 16,829,639 of record CM056194.1, read on the forward strand.
TGAGAGAGCTCAGGTGTGGACTTCAGTGTCCCAGCCCGTCCCATCCCATTCGCTCTGCTTTAACTGCCATCTCTCTGCTATCTGGATGTGAAGCCAATTACGCTACTCCCAGCTTTGAAGGCAACCAGGTGCTGTGAAGTAAAAGCAGACAGACGGTGAGACGTGGGCAGATGGCGCGGAGGGACACAGTCAGCAGAATGTGGGTGTCAGGCTGAGGCAGATAAATACTGACAGTGTGTTTTACCTGCAGCAGCTAAAGGAACAGATGAAAATGCCTTGTTAATTTAAAAGCGCCGGTTTATGCTGTGACACAGGCTGTCATGTCCTAATCTGAGGTTACCATTATGAAAATATCCTATAGTTATTTCTTAGTAATACTAGAGTATTTTTTGGCATAATTGTAGTATTACTATAGTTTGCATAGTATGACTAGAGTAGTACAATAGTCATCAGATTATAACTATAGTATTACCACAGTCAACGATAGCATGATATTACAATAGTCCACACAGCTGTCTTGCTGCAGTTTGAAAAACTGTGGTATCACTATAGTAATACTGCACTATGGTGGCGAAAATACCATCCATTTACGATAAATTACTATAGTTCCAAGCTATAGTAATCCTTTCATAAGGGTGTGTTTGACTGACAGGTGGTGACTATTTCATGGCTCAGCTCTGTTTTATTTAGTTCGAGGTGGAGAGATGTTAAGAGGCTGTTTATGCCTCTAGTTCTTGAGTTTTGGTAATTCTGCCTTACGCTGCATGTCTGAAGGGAAGCATAGATAATAGCTGTGTACATCATCGCTCAGAGATGAGTTCTTGTGGTTTAATCAATGCAAGGAGCTGCTTTGTGGTTCTGCTGACTTCTGCACTGAGGCGAGGTTGTTTAACAGTCTTTGTGTTCCACCGCTCACTAATTAATTACACACGCTATCCCCTGACAGCAGCTGTCACAAATTAATCTCATTCTGATTTCCATCTCTTCATTTCTTCATGACTCTGCAACAACGTAGTGCGCTCTCCCCGCCAGCGTTAAAGACGCTACGGCGACATCAAAGACCCATCAGATCTGGTCCTTTACTAAACGCAGGCCTGTTTTCTTCGTGTTTGACTGACCGACATTTCTTATGTCCTCTCGCTGGGAATAGATGACATTTGTGTTTTCCATCTGCCTCTGAAGCGCTAGTGAGCTGCGCAGCAAATGTTTTCTGCAGGCCTGTGTCGGGCTGTGGCTAACCCTGTCGAATCTGGGCTGGGAAGAGAAGGAATGTTTGCTTTCTGGGCAAGTTTGGCTTCCTCTCCGTGTATCGGGGGCGGTGAACTGCGGTTCAGCTGTTTCAGTGGAGCGGTCCATTTCACACGCTGTAACAGAGCTCTTAAGGAACCTGTGCTCGCACCGGCGTTTGGTGCGAAAATTCTCCTCGCCGCTCTGCAGCCCAACACTGAAATAACAGCAGCCTGGCCAAGTCTGAGCCTGTAGTTTGATAAGGTCACAATGTCTGCGAACACAGCCCTTGTTTCTTTCTTTGCAGTTTTCTCCCTGTAGAGTTCCATCCATCCACCCACCCATTTATCCATCTTCCCATCTATTTTTTGTGCTTCTTATTCCTCATGTGAGTCAGGGTGGGGATATGAGGCAATCCCAGCATGCAATGGACAAGACGCGGTGATGCACCCTGTGCAGATTGTCAATCCATTGCAGAGTCCACATATCAATCACTGATGCTCCTGTGAATCACTGTGAAAAAAAAGATGATTTTTAAAGGCCAGAGTTAAATTTTACACTCTACATGAAGCTTTTATTGCTCACTCATCCTTGCAGGAGTGATCCTTGATGGACCGGGGGACTTCAGAGCAGAACTGCCACAGTGTTGGATTGCTTTCTGATTTACGCGCCATAATAGCAGCCGACATTGGCTTAACGACCCCTTCTCACCATTAAGCATTGTCTGACATTTTTTCCTCCCGACTGTGGGGAAACCTGAGCCTTGTGTAGCTGTTTTGAGCGGTGTCGGATGTGCGGAGGAATGTGGGGTTCCTGATGGGGTCTGTGGTGTGGGCTGTGCTCCTGCATGCGACAGAGGCTCCCTGCTGCAGTACCCGTGGTGAACTGGCTCTGTGCCATTATGAGTCAGGTACGGCAGTGCACCAGTGCCTGCTGTACTCTGACACAGCCTTACACATAAAATCTTATTTTTATTCTGTTTCTTTATTAACCCTTAAAGTGATAATCGCTGCTGTAATCACACTAGGCTCAAAAATATACAAAGCAAAATTTTCAAATTTCAGCCTTCAAAAGGTCAACAATTTAGTCAGTTTTTAGTTTGCAATGACCTTCAGAAGGGTTCACAGGTACCTGTGAGTCCTGAAGGTCATTTGTCAACTAAATAATTAATGATTAACTTTTGGAGAGATTTGATGAGTGAAAATTAAGCACTTTAAGGGTTAATAAGACAAAACTGTGCCAATGAGGTTAGTCAGGTTTGACTCAATTTTTATCACGGGATCTTGGGGTTCTCAGCCAGGTTAGGAATTCAAATGTCCCACCAAACGGTAACTTAAAAACTAGATTGCACTCGGCACCATGTACCCCCTCGGTGTGCCCAACCCTTGACTCTGGAACAGTTTGGATGAATAGAGGAGCTATGACCCTGACATTGGTCTCCTGCAGACACCCAATATGCATGACCTGTTTAAATTTGAGCGCTGTACCTACAACGATTCCAACGGTTCTCCAGCTAGAGTGTGAACAATCGATGGCAAGGCAGATGGATGGATGGACGGACAGACGACGGGAAGGACGACAATACCCCATCAGCTGGCATTGTGGTGGGGGTAAAAACCTAGTATGTTTCTACTGGAGAAACAAAGCTAAGGGTTTCAGTCTCCTCAAAAGACTTATTAAACATAATTTTTTGCATTTACTAACCTGAGCCAGGCCAGATGTGGGAAATATGACAGCCTGCTGTTCAGCTCCACATCATAACATCTTGTAGCTGAACATAAGTACTTGGGTATCTCCTGAGGAGCCTTCGGCAATAATAGCCCTACTTGAATGGTCAACATATCCCCATTAAATATTTAACCCTTTGAGCACCACAGGCAACTATAGTTGCCCAGTAGTGTAAGATTTCAAAACCAGATGCTGTTGAAAACCTATCATGTGGCAACTTGTTTCAAAGAGCTCCCGCAGGGGAGCTCTTTTAAACAAGTTGACACATGATAGGTTTTCAACAGCACAGGATAATAGCATTTTTAATTCCTTGAAAATGTATTCAGCGCTCAAAGGGTTAATTCAAGCTTGATTTTGGATTTGGGGCCAAATACGTTGTAGATGCATAGAAACAATGTGTGAATTTTGCTGTAATATCTGAATTATCGATAGAAATCCATATAAAAAGTGCTTTCTATGGCTCCTAAGCACCATCTACTGAGAAAGTGGGTTAGCTTGATGGTTTTACAAACCTCAGGGGTGTGAAACCATAGTAACGTATTCCATTTATTTTACTTTAATGGATGTAGCTTTGAAAAGGCTGGATTTTATGGTAATGCTTTAATTAAATCAAAATGGGAAAAGGTGAGTAATTTAATAGCCAGAGCTGGCACATTCTCAAAGCCTTAAAAGTTGCAATTTAATAGCATTATGAGCTTATGAGCCTATGAGCTTATATACTCTGGTGATGTACATTAGCTTTAGACTGTTTTACTTCGTAATTCTGCATTATACTGACTCTGACTTACCTACTGGTGTCATGTTAGAATCCAAATGAATATAAGTGATGTTTGCAGCCAGTTTCCTCTGGTGCTTTCTTAAAGTGTTATATATTTTTCTCTTTTGTTTCTTGCTGCATCTCTGCGGTGTGTATGATTTCCCATGGTTTCAGATTAAGGTTCACTGTTATTTGCTCATCTGAAAATAATATAGTTGGATTTGGATTTACTCTGTGAAAGAATTTCCTTTGAGACGAGGAAGAATAGATGAGATTTTTGGCCACTATGGCATGTTGTAAACCTTGTAGGAAATCATGGACGTATGCTCTATCAAGTAGGCTTGCTTACACTCAGGAGTCACGTTTATGAGGTGCACCATTCACTATGACCTGCCTTTGCCCTCAGTTCAGATTCTGGTCTATATTCACGGCCATGTTGACATGATGGCATCACACAGTTGCAGACTTGTTGGCGGCACATTCGTGTTGCGAATTTCATGTTCCACCTGTTGGAATACACCGAGCTCATCGTCATGTCTGGGCGATCTCCTCGAGATGGCGTACGCTTTGTAAAATGGTGCATTATCCTGCCGGAAGTAGCCATTTGAAGATGGGTGGACTGTAGCCAAAGAAAGATGCTCATGATCCCAGCAATACTCATGTAGGCTGTGGCATTTACATGCTGCTCAGCTGGTAATTAAGGGTCCTGATCTGTGCCAAGAAAACATTCCCTGCACCATTACACCACCATCTCCAGCCTGTACCATGGCAAAAGGTGGGATGGATCAATATTTATGATATTTACGCCAAATTGACCCTGCATGTTGCAAACAGCAATCATGAATTATCAGGCCAGGCAGCATTTTTCCGAATGTGTTCAGTTTTGTTGAGCTTTTTTCACTGTGGCATCAGTTTCTTTAGCTCCATTTTCTGTAAACTCCAGAGACGATTGCAAACATCAAGAAATCAGCCATATCTGAGATACTCGAACCACCCTGTCTCACACCAACCATTTGCCATGGTCAAAGTCACTTGATTATACTGTATTTGTTCTCGATCCTTATGTTTGCTCTGAACAACTGAACTCCTTAGCATGTTTTCTTGCTTTTATGGTTCATATTACTGGCACAAGATTAGATATTTACATGAAAAAGCAGGTACGCTGCTGTACCTAATAAAGTGGCCAATGAGTATGTATTATTGTGAATCAGTTCCGTGTTTGCTTTCAGTTATTCGGACAACTGAGATATAGTAGCACTTTGGGTTTCATTGGGGTCTTACATTTAAGTATTAACATTTTCAGCTTGGGTATTCACTTAATTTATGGTGAAGGACCATTAAAATTTTGACTGTATGTTACAGTGAATGTTAGCAGGAGTGTTCAGGGCGGGTATATTCTGCTGTGCATTCACTGCCGTTTCTCTGAAGCAGCCCGTTGCCCCATGTTGTGAGCAGGTGGAGGGCTGACGGAGTCAGTTGAAGTGCCCCTGCTGCATACAGACCGCATGGAGTGGGGCCAGGTCTGTCCCAGGTCATATTTCACACCCCCATCTCGCCGCCTCTCCGTGGCTGAGCCAGTTACACTGCAGTTGGGGAACACGTACTAAGTTTCTGTGGGAGCACACGGAGGAGGACGGCTAGCGCTGCTAGGTCAGCACTGTGGACATACCCTACAGTACACGGACACTGTCCCACTCACAGCCTCACTATGTGTATGTGTGCACACACACGTCAGCGTGATGTTGAATTTGAGTGGCGATATTGGAAGAGGGGGAATCGAGCAGTTGAAGGGAGTGTCCTGTCTCAGCTGGGGTCTGGATGGAGATGAGCGGCCGCTGGGCGCTGTTCTCTCTTCTCCCTCACGGTCACGCCGGTCACCGCAAACCCCCGAAACGTCTCCTGGGGGGTGCCTCTCGGCACTGCCCTGCCTGGGCTGTGGGAAAAACTGAGAGAGGGACAGGAAGTGGGAAAGATGGATCGGGGCGGGTGCATTCCTGCGGCTTTCTAATTAGAAGCCAGAGAGAGTCTACACTGGGGGAAATTCTGAATGTGTGCGGGAATGTTTTGGATTCAGCTTTCTGTGTGTATAAACTTCACTAAGGGTGTTGTCAGCAGTGTTTTAAGTGTCTCAGAACATTGTGGTGTTCCTCGTGGGCTCACCATAGGTATGCTGAAAGAGCCCTCTTGTGTCAGTGTGGAATGCAGTCTTGTTAACGTGGAGCTTTTAAAGAAATTTTTAGGGTTGAAAAATACAGGCTTTTGGGACTAGCTACTGGGCTGATCTCTTGTGTTAAATTGATTTTATGCTTGTTTATGTATGGGGCTGTTTCTGTGTGTGTGCGGACCTTTGTGTGTGTGTGTTAGTGTGTGTGTGTGTTTGTGTGAGAGCGAGAGAGAACATCATGGTCAGATAGGTTCATCCTGTCGTGGGAATCTTGCCTTTCCCAGTTGTGCTGACCTCTTCACCAATTACTCGTCGGCCCACTCTACAGTCATGTGCAGCCCCGCTCTACACTCCTCTCCCAGTCTCCATCTGGTCTGAATTATTTCTCGACACTCCTTTTAACTCGTTTGACCATTGTTCTCTCCTGCCGTCCTCCTGTAATGGTTATCTTAACGTAGGTTTCTTGGCTGGCCCTCGCCTCTTGTTCTGTTACTCCTCCTCTCTCCTCGAGGCCTGCAGTTGTTGCCTGTCAACCAGGGAACATTCCTTGGAACAGGAAAGCTGAGCTGTAAGTGCAGGAAGTGACATCACAATGCTTGTCTTTATTCTGCTGGAGTCTCTGTGTTCCAAAACAGCAAAGCTGGCTTTCCTTTCCGCAATAAATCTCATGTATACCAGCACTGTGTTCCAGCTCTGATATCTACTCCTAGGAGCATAGTCCTCTCATTTCTCTACATGGAGAAATGCTGGAAAGGCTCATCTCAACACCTATCCTCACATGTATTTGTGTAGCCTACATGTTCATGTCGTCCTATCTGTAACGTAAAAATGCACACTGATGTCTGATGCTTTACAACCAGATTTTTTGTTCTCTGTGGAAATTAAAACTTTTTTTTTTTTTGCATTAATGTGAATCAATGTAAGCAAGATCCAGCTGTCTCATTATCCATACTTTGGAAATTTGATTGTTTGATCTTTGCTGTCCAAAAAGCTTGGCTGGCCACCTAGAATAACACAAGGGCTGGGAGAGAGGTCAGAGGTTGCCAGCGATCCTCTGCTGAAAGGACCAATGAAGCAGAACGCTCGAACCAAAACAAACAAAATATACCATGTGTCTCTGTGTTCAAGGAATTCCTTATGAACAAAAAAAGCCTGGGGGCAGTTTCCTTTAATATTGCTGGATTTAGTTTCTCTTCACCTGCGATGACGATCCCTTCAGGATTCAGCAGTTGATCTTATTTTATATTAATTTATTTATTTTTGTCCTATGGTCCTATTAAACTTTCTGGGGTTTTTTGCAGTGTGTGTACAAGTTGCTTTTGCAATAATTGCTCTTTCCCAAGATTAGAATGTATGATGAACATTCAATTTGATGTACTGTATTAAGTTATAAACTTGTAGCCTAGATTCCAGTGTCATATTTGAATAAATTACTGTGGTGTTTCCTTTCTCCGCTTGTACAAAGACGTGAAGTTAGTCATTTAGCAATTATTCATTTAGCGTTGTGATAGCTGAACCCCGCTGGTTCATTTTTTCTTTGCAAGCTGTGAGGTGCAGTGAATCCTGTGTGGATCTTTATCAGCTATGCAGATATCCAGTGGTGAAGTCAAAGAACCCAAAATGGCAGCTGTCTTTCGCTGCACACTGGACTCCTCCAGCTGGTACTGTGGGTGTGGACCCACCTCCCGGCCCAGCACCAGTCCTGTATGAGAGCAGCCCAGCATGCTCCAACCTCTGCTCTGTCTTTCCCTCTCGCTCTCTCCCCCTTCATCAGTTTATCGCAGGGAAAGATTCCATCTTCCGCCAATTATCCTCATCTGGGCTCAATTTTAACACTCACGCTTCATTACCTGGGAACAACTGTGCCTGTGTGCCAGTGTGTGCCAGGGTGCTGACACTTTCTGCCCTCCCTGCTGCCTACTCTTCCCGATGCATGCCTAGCAGCTGAGGGGGTGAGGCTGTACAGTGTACACACTACTGTTCAATCATTTGCCATCACTGATATTCGCATTGTATTAATGAAAGTAACTTTGGGCCGGTTTCACAGACACATATTAAGCTTAATCCTAGACTAAATTCAGTTTTAAATTGAAAATCTCTATAAAAAACTCTGCTTAGTCCAAGACTACACTTAAGCCATGTCTGTGAAATCGGCCCTTTATGTTACTGCAAAACAGCTACCCAAAGCATGAATTTGAACTTATACAGCGGCAACTTTCATATGATTGCTCTGTTTTGGACTCTCTCTCTCTCTCTCTCTCTCTCTCTCTCTCTCTCTCTCTCTCATTCTATTTCTATCATTTCTCTGTTTTGTCTGTACCTCTCAGACTGTGTATCCCTCTTTGGGGTGAAGTTGATGACACTGGGAACCATTGGTTTTGATGTCTTGGACCTGAACTTAAAATATTCGATGTTATAATCGGAGAGAAAGACTTGTCCGTATTTTCCTGAAGAGAGAAGCCCCTGGGGTAGATGATGCTGATTAGACTTGCTTTGTAGCTCGTCCAATAGGAATGCACTGGAGTCAAGATCCTCATTAAAGTGTACCACACAAGGTCACAGAACAAATTATTTCTCAAGTAGGGTACATTTAGTTATTTTTAGTGGAATCCTGAGGAAGCGTGGTAATTTTACTGCTGTGAATATCTTGCCACTCACATGGTCATTTTTTCCAAGCCTCTGTCTGAGGGTCATCATTGCACTCCTCATCAACAGAGACTTTTGTCTCTTGCATGATTTCCCTTGTAAATCAGAGACTCTGGAAGTATTTTCTGAAGTGCTTAGCATCAGCTCTCTCCTAGCTCTTTTCCAGTGGTGGAAAATTCAGCTTCAAAAATTATTGTTCCTCCCCATTATTTTTTTTCTGTCACCTGGATCTGATAATTAGCTCATTATTTATTAGCCAAGGGGTAGGACAGAATCCTTAGGCAAAAGAAATGGAAGCTTTTTTAATTCATGTGCTTTTCAGGTATGATTTGATTATGGTTTGATTGTGTGTATGATTTGCCATCTCTTGTAAAAGAGAGACGTGACGGGACTTTTGCCTTCTGACCCCTGGACAGCTTCGACTGCTGTTCTCTGAATGACTGCTCTTTGTCTATGACAGTCTCAGTACAGACCGCGTGTCTGCTAAGTCACGTACACCCAGTGCAGCTGTGTGCGATGCTGTGCCAGCTCTAAGATCGATCGTCCATTTTAATTCCTTCTTCTGCACAATTTGTCCCAGAAGTGGTCTTATCCTGTTCTTTTTGGCGGAGTTAATTATTAATTTTGTACTGCTCACTCATACACTCAGGATCGTCTCTCGCGAGAAATTGTCCATTAGTTCTGGTTTTACCCTGAAGGACGGGCCTGTGAGGGACAGCAAGGACCACTTCAGCCACCCCTCCCCCTGCTGTGTTCCTCTGACTTTGAAGATTCTATTGTAACTGGGTGTTTTCATTGTGTTCACACAGATAGGACATTCATAGATGCGTTCCTCACTGCCTAGCGGAGTCTCTTCTGCTGGCTTGATGTCCAGTCCTGGTTAAGCTTGGCGGATTAGTGGAATGACTCCGGAGAAGACTGCTTATGGTCCCACAGTTGTGCTAATAAATTGAAATGCGGGAGATTAATGCAGGTGTTCTTGATTTGTGAAAACAGCAGGATCCCTGGTGTCCAAGGCCTGTAAGATAATGTTCATCCTTCATTTCGTTTCCTTAATAAAAATCACCGCTGCTTATCAGTGGATTAAAATGAGGCTCTATCTGCTCCTCCGCAGCTGCACGCGCATTAACACCCGCACACTTTCTCTCGATCTGTCTCTCTGTCTCTCTCTCAATTTCATTCAATTCAGTTTAACTTCTTCCACCCAGGACTTGCCATCGGAGGGATTATAGCTCTGCTCTCACCTCGCCTTAAGGCGCATTACTTCTCCAAACCATTCCATTTACGTTTCCTAATTAGCTACTAACTAAGCGTGAATCCGTCCAGTTGTTAGAATCATTCAGTAGAATTATTTCCCATTTCCCCTTAGCTTGCATTATTATCCCCCGCCACACGAAGTGGCCGGGGGATATTGATTTGACCTCCGTCCGTGCGTGCGTGCGTGCGTGCGTGTGTGCGTGCGTGCGTCCGTCCGGGATAAAGGAGAACAACTTTTCACAAGAAATATTCGAGATAGGATAACCAAATTTGGCATATAGGTTCAGACCATGAAGGCCTTTATCGAGTTCGAAAATGAGACCAGCGCGATTATTTTTTCCAGAGTTATTGCCCTTGATTCGCATTTTTGAACTCTGACTACGGTGTCTATAAAGGAGAACAACTTTTCACAAGAAATATTCCAGATAGGATAACCAAATTTGGTGTGTAGCTTAAGACCATAAAGACCTTGATCGAGTTCGAAAATGAGACACGCGTGATTATTTCTCCCGGAGTTATTGCCCTTGATTCACTTTTTTCAACTCTGTTCACGGTATATGTAAAGGGGAACTACTTTTCACGGGAAATATTCCAGATAGGATAACCAAATTTGGTGTGTAGCTTAAGACCATAAAGACCCTGATGGAGTTCGAAAATAAGAAGCACACTATTATTTTTCCCACAGTTATTGCCCTTGTGGCACTTCTGGGAGCCTCTGTTCATAGTATCTTTAAAGAAGACATTTTGGCGGGGGATGTTGTTGACCATGTCTACTTGTTGTTCATTGCAATAGTTATCAAGCATTTTCCTGTCCACATTAGCGGCAGCATAAAACATCAATGTCTTTCAAAGCCTCTGAATTCCTGTAGCCCACAAAACGGTGTGTATGTGTGTGTGTGTGTGTGTGTGTGGGTATTTTTTTTTTCGGCATCAGTGTCCAATCGGCTTGATACGCCAAAGAAAAAGTTCTAAAAACTGTGGTTTTGCCAACTCAGGTTTGCATGTTAAGTTTGCTTATGTAAAAATAAAACTCTGTCTACAACCAGTGACATTACCACTCTGCAGGTTGACTCTACACCTGTTTCCGATTAAGAATCAGACAATTAATTGAATTAATTTACTGGGCAAATAGGCTACTAATAAGCTGCGTAGCCATGGACGGCAATTCGCAAAATTTCATCTTGAAGTAGAATGTTATGAAGTAAATGATGCTGAAGATGGTATTTAGATAAGGTTTTGATTTTGTTTCTAATTAATTAGTTAGATAATTGCCGTTCATGCAATCAAATATTGTGGCCTTCCTATAACTTTCCTAGTGGCTTGACTGCAAAGACCTCAACAAAGATTTTGCTACCATGAAAGTTTGACTCATGATGTGCATTTTAAATGACCTTAAATGCATGCCATATGGCAAACTTTCACGATGCACTAATACCCAATTTACTAAATTATCAAGTTACCAACGTTTCAACATAAGACGCTTCACTCAGTCATTAGTACAGTGACACACGCAGCCTCATACATACGGGCACTCATGCATATTTTCTCTCACCCAAACACTCACATTATCTGTCCTGCCAAGCTCACTCTGAGCTTTGTGTAGTACTGTCTGTATGGGGAGTGTACTGAGCACTTGTGTACTCAGTGCAGTACAGAGTACTGTAGGGAGAGCTGGACGATGGTGAAGAAGGGAAGATGAAAGGAGGACTGAGCGGGGGGTAAAGCTGTGTGTGGCTCAGTTTGATGCTAACGGGCTCCAATACGGCGGTGTGGGGAGACTGGCGGCGGTGGCACAGCTATAGGAGACGCCATCAGGACGCAGAGGGAACGTTGTGGTTTTTAAAATGTAAACACTGAGACTCACTGAGGCTGGGGGAGCAGAGATGGAATACGGTTGGGAGGGGTTGGGGATTTGAACAGGAACACTACTGAAGTGCTTCCTTAAACAGTCTTGCTGCGGAGGAAGAAAGCAGAGAGATGTTTTTTGATGGCTGACAGAGTTGTCTGCTTTGCCGAGTTTGTGTTGTTCTTTCCTCTGCTCGTATTCGGCTCTCTCTCGCTATCTATCTTTATCCCTCTGTGTGTGTGTGTGTGTGTGTGTGTGTGTGTGTGGGTGTGTGTGAGTGGGCATCTTCAATAATATTGGTAACATGAAAACCTAATATTCTTTATGTTTTGTTTATTTTATTTCTTTTTCTCTGAGCCATAAAGCAGACCCAAAACTCAAAGGCCCGTCTCTGTCTCTTTCGCCCACACTCGCTGTAGGGTGTTTTTCTTTAAAGCGGTACAGAACTTGTGTGATGATATGTGATGAGCTGTAGCTGCTTGTGTTGGCTGTGAGGCTGCCGAATTGCTGGGTTGCGGTATTTGTATTTGTAGGTGTGATATACATACTGCGTGTGATATGGTGATATGGTTTATTTAAGAATATTAAATACGTCTCATGCTTACTCTTTGTCTCATTAGCTTTGCGCTGACAGGAGTTAATGGGCTGCTATTGTGCGGTTGGCAGTCTGTGGTTAGGCTGGTCAGACAATGTTTAACCATGGAGGGCACTATACTGATACTAGCCTGCCCTGTATTAACCGCACATCTCCTAATGTATAGCGCACACTGCTACTGGTGTTCTGTGCCTGTGCTTACAGTGGGGGATGCTGGTATTTGCACAGTACGCAATTTTATGGGGTAGTCATTCCTACAAGGTTCACGCTGTATGAATTCTGTTTCCCTCCAAATACAACACTGGCACTCAGCATTAATCTGATAGGCTTTAACATTCATATCAAGTGAACTGTGTATCAGTTACAGCCTTTTAAATTTGTCACTGTTCAAATACTTATGGACTTCTCTGCTTGGGCTTAAAGCTTTTTATATGCTTACATAATATTGAGGGTTTGGAGCGCAATGGTTATAAGTCCATTTTAGAGGTTTTGAGAAA